>JAAWVA010000030.1:7749596-7788298 GCA_015227895.2 Colaptes auratus | reverse complement strand
CTTTCCCTCCTTGCACAGGTCTCCATGGCCAGAGGCAGCAGATGGCCACAGCAGCTCCATCAGCCACTTCCTCCTCCTGCCCTTCCCAGGCACAAGGCAGCTGCAGCTCCTGCACTTCTGCCTCTTCCTGGCCATCTACCTGGCTGCCCTGCTGGGCAATGGCCTCATCTCACCACCATAGCCTGGCACCACCACCTCCACACCCCATGTACTTCTTCTCTCCTCAACCTCGCCCTCCTTGACCTGGGTGCCATCTCCACCACTGTGCCAAATCCATGACCAATTCCCTGTGGGACACCCAGGACATCTCCTATGCAGATGTATCTCCAGGCTTCTTTTTAGTATTCCTGATGTCAGCAGAGTATTTTCTCCTCACCACCATGTCCTATGATCGCTACGTTGCCATCTGCAGACCCCTGCACTATGAGACCCTCCTGGGCACAGATTTGTGTCCACTATGTCAAGCTGCTGGGGCTGGGCTTCTCTGTGCTGTGATGAGACAGCCAATACATTTTCCCTGCCCCCTGCCAGGCAATGCTGTGGACCAGTTCTTCTGTGTGCCCCAGATCCTCAAGCTCTCCTGCTCCACATCCTACCTCAGGGAACTTTGGCTTCTCTGTGGCCAAGTGGCTGTTTATTGCATTTGTCTCTGTTTGTGTTGATTGTGGTGTCCTATGTGCAGATCTTCGGGGCAGTGCTGAGGATCCCCTCTCAGCAGGGACGCCACAAAGCCTTTGCCACCTGCCTCCCTCCCCTGGCTGTGGTTCTCTCCCTGTTTCTCACCACTACCTTCTTTGCCCACTTGGAGCCAGCTCCCTCCATCTCCTCCCCATCCCTGAATCGGTTGGTGGCAGTTCTGTACTCGTGGTGCCTCCAGCAGTGAACCTCTCATCTACAGCCTGAGGAACCAGAGCTGAAGGCTGCCCTGAGCAAACTGAGCCCTGGAAGATTCAGAAGCAATAAACTCTTTCTCTTCTCTCCTGCGAGCAGTTCTGATGTCACTCAGAGCAGGCCCAGCCTGGCTGCTAGATTCTGGCTGATGCTGGGGCTGTTCCCCTTGTGAGAATGTTTTTCCCACACCAATGTCTTTCTTCAGACCATTTCTGCTTTCAGTGTTGTCCTGTCTGCTGTGACCCAGAGGCTGCAGACATGAGGAGCTGTGATCCCTGGTGTTCAACACAATAAAGGCCCTGCAGTGAATTGTTTCTCTAGTTGCTTCCTCAAGGCTTCTGTGGAGCTGCAGGGCAGTGCCTGTGTGCAGAGGTGGGGGCAGATCCCCAGCACAGCAGCACTGCCAGGGAGCCCCAGATCTTGAGCTGTCCTCAGCTGCTCTTTCTGCCCTTCCACCACCCTCTCCTGCTGAGCCTCTGTGCTGGGGCAAGGCCTGAGTGCTCTGGCAGCTTGGGCACTGTGCTGCTGGGGCAGTGCTGGGACTGCAGGCAGGGAGAGTCCAGGGCTGCTTGTGGACAGAGCTGTGCTCCAGAGCAGCACTGCCATCAGAACAGGAGTCTCCTCATGCCTTCATACCCAACCCCCTCCCTTACAGACTGTACCTACTCAGAGTCCAAACTGGTACCCTGACCCCCTTCCAGTATAGACTCAGTCCAAACATGGTTTGTTAAACCCCTCCCAGTACAGATGTGGCCTCATCCTAGTACAAACTGGATCACACTCTCCTCTAGCACTGCAGCCTGGTCCCATGCCACAGAATCTGTCCACTGGTTCCCTTCCCAGTACTGAATGCATCCATCCCAGTACACACTGCACACACCCTCATCCTTGTCTCAATACAATCTAGATTCCCTCTTCCCTCCCAGTACAGCCTGGGCCTGTCCCAGTCAAGCTGCATTCCCTGGACCACAGTCTAGGACATTCTGGGCCCTGCACAGCACAATTTTGGATCCTTTTAGCCCTTCCCAGTACAGACCTGGTCACATCTCAGGACAAACTGCATCTCCTCAACCCCTCCCAGCTCAGATGTGGTCTTTATCCAGGACAACTGCATCCCTTTGCCATCTCCCATACAGTTTCCCGTGCCAGTGCAGCGGACCCCTTCCCAGTCCCCAGCTGCACCCAGCACAGCACAAGTGGATATCCTGATCCCAGGGCAGCTGTGCCTGATCCTGGTACAAATGGGATCCCATTGCCACCTCCCAGCACAGTCTGAGTCTCATCCCACACAAAGTGCATCTCCTGAACCCGATCCACCCCAGCACAGACCAGGACCCATCCCTGCAAACTGATCCCCTGATACCATCCCAGTTCAGACTAGGGTCCCCTCCAGACAAACTAACCTCTGTGAGCTCTCCCAGTACAGCGGGCCTTGTTCCAGTCCCTGAATCCCTGTCCCCTCTCAGAGCAGACATGGCCTCATCCCAGCACAAACTGCATCACCCTGCTCCATCCCAGTACACTCTGATCCCATCCCAGTACAAAGTGGATTCCCTGGTGCCTTCCTACTACTACTGCTCCCTCCACTGTTAACTGTGTACTCTGGTTCCAACCCAGTCAGACTGGCCCCCCTCCCAGTACAAATTGCATCTCCTGACTCCTCCCTGTGCAGACTAGGCCTTGTCCAAGTACCCTGATCCCATTCCAGTATAGTCCCAGAGCTGTTCCAGAACACTGGATCTGGCATCACCCAGTACAGACTGGAGACCATCCCCAGGCAAACTGCATCTCCTGATCTCCTCCCATACCTGACATGGGCAAAGTTGAAGCTCTGGCCACCTCCCAGTCGCCACTCCCAGGCAGACTGGGCCCCATCTCAGTACAATCCGAGGCCCCTGGCCACATCCCAATACAGTCTGGGACTCATACCAGTACATACTGGGTTCCTTTAAACCCTCTGTTATGTGGTGACACCATCCTGGGGTTGGGTTGCAAGTGCCCTGCCTCCCCCCGGCATAAAATGAACCCAATCCTGTGGATGTGCTTTGTCCCTCCTGGGAGGAGGGGACCCTGGGACTGAATTGGTCTGTGTATTTCCTCGTTCTGTCCAGCAGACTAGAATGGGGAGCCCGTGGCAGCCATGAATCTTTTTGCTCCTGCCTTGCCTGGTTGAAAGGACCCACAGCTGCTGCTGGCTTCCTGGTTCTGCCACGTGGTCAGGCTTATCCTCTCCCTGCCACATCCACACTTCCTACAGGACTGAACTCCACATGCAACCGATGGAGACACAAGGCCATCCACATTTGGGGTTGCATAATCTCCTATTCAGCCTATTCCTTACCCTTCTACATCCCCCCTGGTATTGCATAGATATATTTTGTTTTAAAATGTACTTCTACTTCCAAACTGACTCCAGGTTTTTACTTTTTTGGTAGATTAAACTCCAGACTGGATCCTACTGTCCCTCTAGCACTGCAGCCTGGGTCCCATCCCAGCACAGAATGTCCCCTGGCTCCCTTCCCAGTACCACCTTGTGACCGGTTGAGGCTGTGCCTTTAAGAAAGAGACAGTTGCTGAACACTCTGGCTGATGTTTTTGATATTTGAACAAAAACAGATAGTCTAAACTAATTTCATTGGTAGATTGTAGATGCAATTGTAAGTTTGGGTTCTGTTAGTTCAGTCTGCTCTGGGTTCAGGCTGGGTGGCAGTCTGTGCTTCTCTGTCCTGTGGGCTGGACGGCTTCTCTCTTTCTGAAGCAGGAACGGCCTTGAGTTAACAGCTAACCAGATAAGAAAACTAATTCTTGCATGTGATTTTGAGCTAACAGAATTTTTCTCCCCTTAAGTGCCTTTCTCCTCTCTCTAACCCTTTTGGGAAAAGGGGGAGGTAGGGAGGAGAGAGGGGGGGTTCAGGGAACCCCCCTGGCCGGCTGGAGGGAAAAGCTTTTCTGCATTACGTTCATTGCTGTGTGTTTCTGTATATATTGTAAATATTGTAATTTGTGTACATATTCATTGCATTCCATTTCTGCCTGTAAATGAGCTTTCATTGCTTCTTCTCCGACTGAGCTAGCTGTGTTTCTTTCCTTGTGTGTGGGGAGGGGAACGTTCTCACACCCCCACAGCATCTCAGCTTGGAACCCTCCATAAGATAGTGGATAGATACATCTAGGCAGGTACCTTGGTAAGGTTCCTTTGTGGACATGCCTTTTACTGGCAGCTCTTCGGAGGTGTCCATCCAGAGATGACCTTCCATGGAACCCTAAGCCTTGGAACACCATAGATGAGGGAATTAAGTGTGCTGACAAGATTAACCATGGTGCACATCTAGGACTCAGTCACACACAGGCATTAGAAGGATAAAATCTGATTTGATAGAGAAAGTCCTTCCATGTCTTGGTCTTTGCTGCCACTCCTGTCCTTTTAGCAACATTGCAGTCCCCATGTCTTCTGTTTTTCCTGTTGGTCCTCTGCCAATCCCACAGAACTGTCCTTCTCTTGTTTGCGAGGCCCAGGGTGTGAGAACCCAGCCTGCTTTCCAGACTAAGCCTTATTCTCTCTCTGTCTCGAGCTGCCATCTGCTGCTCTATCTGCTTTGCTCTCCCAAGCTCCAGGATTACTTGATTGATGTCAGAAAGCTAAGCTCTGACTAGTGGAGAGTTTTTAACAGTTAGTGAGAAAGTTCAGAAGTCTCCTTCCCTCAGCTGTCCTGCTGAGTGTTCTGGGCAGGGCTCAGCTGAGGGCCAGTTCTGAGAGGCAGAGGTTGGGTTTGAGGCCTGGGGTAACACCCAAGGGTCAATGCCAAGGTAAAGGCTGGAGGCCAGGATGAGCAATGGGGGCAGAGTCAGGGTCAGGAGTAGGTTTGGGGAGGGCTGAACTGTAAGGGCTGAGGTTAGGGCTTGGCTCAGCTGCACTGCATTGGAGCAGGGACTGAGTATTGGAGGGGCCCAGGCTGTACTGGGAGGGCATCCTAGGATCCAGCCTGGACTGGGAGGTGCTAAAAGCATTCAGTCTGTCATGGGAGGTGTGAGAGTTTCAATTCAGACCCCGAGGAGACCCCCAGACACCAGGGAGAGTTGGGTGGGGAGAAGAATACACTTCCCTGCAAGGAGCCCTGCACCCATGCCTGGTGAAGGCAGACAAGGAGACCCCCTGAGAAGATCAAGCTCCAGGCTACGCAGGGCTGATTTTGACTGATGTCTTGGTCTTTCAATGCTGCTGCAATGCTGGGACACTCACTGGAAAATGAAAAGGCTCCAGCAAAAGTTTCCAACCTACCACAGCCTGGGACTGCAGACACAGTGCTGTTAGGCCTGCCCTATGAACTGTCTGCAACTAAGGCAGCAGCTGAGCTGACCACAGACTCAAATGCTGAGGAGTGTGGTTCTCAGCTGACTCCACCCACTGTATGGGATGCAAATGGCAACAGAAAGCTGCAGTGCTGGAGGCTGGCACTGGGAAGACTGTGGCAGAGGAAGGTGGTGCACAGGTAGGAGGATTGCCCTGCACTCATGCTGGCAGCAGAGAATGGTGCCCCTGCTATTCACACTGATGCCTGTGCAGCCTCCAAGGGTGCCACTGAATGGGTGTGTCAGGGGAATCTATATGGAGAGCTAGAGACTGGCAATGATTCTGACAAATAGGTCACCCAAGACCCTCAAGGCAGGAGGGGTCAAAGGCCATGCACAGAAGGGAACAGCTGCTGCACAATGGAACCAGCAGGCAGATCACCCAGCAAAAACCTGTGGTGAACATGAGGGAAGATTGAGCAAGATTGGCTGAGTGGCTGCACATGAGAAGAGGCCACCCAGGGAAGGCCAACCTCTATTCTGAGTGCCAGGCTCGAGGGAGGCCAGTTTGAAACAATTCTTGCAGCTTGTCCACAATGTTGGGTAAGGCTTAAGGCCAACCACCCAAACCAAGCCTCTGCCCAACACCAACACACAAAAGCCTCTGTGGAGCCCCTGGCAAATTGATTATGTTGGCCCTTGGAAAACCTCCCTGTGAAAAGTTATATCCCGGTAGGAGCAGAAGTGGTTCCAGGATGAGCCATGGCCACAGCTCTCAGCACTGCCACCGGAGCTCAAAGGATTGAAGCTCTGGAGAAATGGTTCAGCATTCTACCTGTGCTGAGTGTGTCCAAAGTGCCAATGGATCACACTTCACAGTGAGCACAGTGCAAGGCTGGGTGCAAGGAGAATGAATTAAAGGAGTGTTCCTTACCCCATGTTATACTCAGGCTAATGGTGTAGCTGAACAGACCAATGGTCTTATTGCAAGTCATGCTGATAGCTTGAGGCACAGCTGGGACTCATGGTTGGCACAAGCAGTTTTACTGCCAGCGCTGATGAGGAATATATGGAAGCCCCAAAATTCAAACATTTAGTCCCATGGAACTAGTGATGGCTGCTGCCCATGGCCCTGATGGACAAAGGAGTGAATCCCTACCACACATACAGATAGCCCAACCTGTACTAGTGAAGCTACTGTCCATTGATATTGTGCCCATGATATGGGCAAAACTCAGAGGCTTCTATACCTGGGAAGCCTTGGATGGGATTGGGATTGGGCAGGGACAGCAAAGAGGAGGTTGGGGAGGGTGAGGAGCAAAGTTGTCCCTTCAATGTCAGACCTGAAGGACAGGTTTCCCTGCAAGTGCAGATGTCCTGGTGAGACAGCCTGGGTCAGTGTCACTTGGGGAATGATCATCTCTGCTCTGAGAGGAAAGCTAACAGAATATTCTCCCTTTGATAGGAAAGAATACTAAAGGAGCTTTGTGGGGAGCACTTTGAAACCTTGAAGAAACTACAGAGACACAAAGAGCTCTTAGGGCACTTGGGGATCATTGCCTGAGCCTCACACACTGGGAGGAGACTGAAGGAATCTGCTCAAGAAGTCAGAAGCAGAACAAAAATTCCTTCAAGTACTAATTGGCCTCACTGAGGGCCATTAGCAACAAGCCTCCCAGGGTGCTTAGAGAAGCTCCATGGAGGCCATGATTGAAGGCAGACAAAGGCAAAGTGCAGCTGAACAAACTCTGGCCTTGGGTTAGGAAAGAGAAAGGCCAAACTCTGAGCCTCAGGCCTTGGAAAGGCAGATCCTGAGAGCCTCCAACTCAAGCTTCCTCTCAGCAGCCATGGTGGCAGAAGCTGCTGCCAGGAGGAACAGGATCAAGACCTTGTCCCTCTTGAGCCTTTCAGGCCTGCCCTTGACCATCCCTCCTGCAGGATGTGCTTCACCGTCCCATGCCTGCAGCTCTTTCCCTTCAGGCTGTTGACATTCATCTGGCTTCCCCAGCCAGCTCTCCCCCTGACATTTCCACACCTTCCCTCAGGCCTCTCCACTCTTGCTGCCTGTTCCTTGACACACAAAGGATCTGCAGACTCCTTCTGGGTCACCTCTTGCACCACAGCTCTACACTTTGAGTGACATTTCTTTCTCCTGGCCCCCAGTCTGAACCTTTCACTTGCACTCTCTGAAGGCTTCCTTTGTGTCCACAAAGCAAGAAAAGCTCCATCAGCTGACACCCCCCTTCAAGCAGGTGCACATCACCCCTGAGCCTTCACTTCCCCAGGCTAAAGAAGCTCAGCAGCTTCAGGTGCTAGATAGAGACTCCAAACTCCATCCAGGCAGATCTCCTACAGAGCTTCTCCAGTACCTCTCCACTCCTGCAGACTAAGGAACTCCACAGCCAGACCCCAATATTGCAGATGTGGACACAGCAGTGCTGAGTGCAGGGGAGGAAAACCTCTGTGTCTGCGTAGCCACACTCCTACTGCCACAGCCCAGCTGCACTTGGCCTTCTGCACTCTGCTCAGCCTCTGCTCCATCCCAGGCCATTGGCAATGGTCCCTGCCAGAGGCCTTTCTGCCTGGCACAGAGCAGAACCTCCAGCTGCAAAGCAACAGCCAAGGCACCTCCCTGCTGCTGCCTCTCAGCTTGGCAGGCACAAGGGATGGCACAGTCCCCAGCCCCGCCCTGGGCCTGCTGCTGGCCAGTGACACAAAGGGACTGGAGTTTGCAGTGAGCTCACACTCACCTCCTGGCCATGTGGCTCCTCCTGCCCTAGGAGCTTCTCAGCCATCCCTCATGTCCCAATGCTGGCCCAAGGCCTCGGCCTGCTTATGGCCTGGCAGCTGAGCAGCCACAAGAAACCTCTGCAGGGCCTTCCAAGGCAGGTCCCTGCTGCTGCCTTTCAGCTTCACCAGCAGCCACAGCCAAGCCCTGTCCCTGCTGCTGTCCCCTCAGGCCCTCAGGTGGCAGGGAAGTGACAACCCAGGTCCAAGGCTCTTCCTGCAGGGGCCACCAGGTGCTTAGGGACAGGGAGTCACACAAGTCCCTTGCCCACCACATGCCTTCTGCTGCCTGCTGGGGACTCTGGCAGCTTGGAGGCCCAAAGCACAGAGCCCAGGCAGGAGTCAGGGGCTGGCCTCTCAGCTGTGGCAGCAAGAATTGACCTCCCAGTCCCTTTCCTGCCCTCTTCCTGCTGCTGCCCTCTCAGCTGCTGAGTCAGCAGTGACCTCCCAGCCCTGCCCAGCCTTGTGGCTGCTGCTGTGCAGGAGATCCTGAGGCCCAGCTGAGCTGCCCATGGCATTGACATTCATCTACTCCTGGTGTCCATCAGCTGCTGAGCCACAGGTCACCTCCTGCTCCTCTTCCAAGCCATGATTCCTTGGGAGATCACAGCCCCTGCCCTGTGCCAATGGCCAAGCAGTATCACTCAAGGGTGGAGGGGATATAAAAGAGGAGTCAGAGCACAGGAAGGATGTTTGGGGATGAAGTGTCCAGGGGAGGGCTGAAGGCTCAGAGATACTTTTGAGGACTGGGGTTCATTCCAGGGCTGAGGAGAGACTCAGGTGTCCTGATGAGCCCAGTCTGAACTGGGAGGGCTTAAATCACAGAATACGAAGTGTTGGTAGGGACCTCCAGACATCCTCTACTCCAACCCCCCTGCCAGAGCAGGATCACCCAGAGCAGGTCACACAGGAATACATCCAGGCAGGTTTGAAAGTCTCCAGAGAAGGAGACTCCACCACCTCTCTGGCAGCCTGCTCCAGGCCTCCAGCACCCTCACAGCACAGGAGAGTCTCTTCATGGTGAGGTGGAACCTCCTGTGTTCCATCTTGCACCCATTGCTCCTTGTCCTGGCACTGGGCACCACTGCCAAGAGCCTGGCACCTTCCTCTGACACCCCCCTCTGATACTGATAGCCATTGATCAGATCCCCTCTCAGGCTTCTCCTCTCCACACTAAACAGCCCCAGGGCTCTCAGTCTGTCACAGAATCACAGAAACATTCAGGTTGGAGAAGACCCTCAGGAGCACCAAGTCCAACCAATAACCCCACTCTACAAGGGTCAGCCCTGAACCGTATCCCCAAGCACCACATCCAACCACCTTGAAACACCTCCAGGCTTGGTGACTCCACCACTTCCCTGGGCAGCACATTCCACTCCCTGAACACTCTGGATGGGAGAATTTTTTCCTACTGTTCAATCTGAACTTACCCAGTCCTAGCTTGAGGCCATTCCCTCTTGTTCTGTCACTAAAGACCTGTCAGGAGAGACCAGCAGCAGCCTCTCCACAACCTCCTTTCAGGCAGTTGTAGAGAGCCACAGTTATCACAGTATTGCTAAGGTTGGAAGAGACCTCAAAGATCATCGAGTCCAACCTGTCTCCACAAACCCCATGACTAGACCATGGCACCAAGTGAAAGGACATTGCTCCCAGAGAGAACACTCTTGCCCACTGCAGGCTTGAACTCATGACCTTCCCAGTGAACTCACGACCTTCCCAGTAATGAGCCATGAGGTCTCCCCTCAGCCTCCTCTTCTCCAAACTAACCAGCCCCAGCTCCTTCAGTTGCTCTTCATAAGATTTCTTCTCCAGGCCCTTCCTCAGCTCCTTGCCCTCCTCTGCCCTGGCTCCAGCACCTCCACATCTCTCCTGGAAGGAGCTGCCCAAAACTGGACACAGCACTCAAGGTGTGGCCTCCCCAGAGCTGAGTCCCAGGGCACAGTTAGCTCCTTGCTCCTGCTGGACATAGCATTCCTGATGCCAGCCAGGATGCCTTTGGTTTTCTTGGCCACCTGGGCACACTGCTGCCTCCTATTCAGCTGCTTGTCCATCAGCACCCCAAGGGCCCTTTCTGCCAGACAACTCTCCAGCCACAATGCCCCAAGCCTGGAGCATTGCTTGGGGTTGTTGTGCCCCAAGGGCAGGACCTGGCACTTGGCCTTCTTGAAGCTCCTCCTGGGAACGTTGGCCATGGATGCAATCTGTCCAAGTCCCTCCGAAGAGCCTCCCTACCCTCATGCAGATCAACTCTGCCACCTCACTTGGTGTCATCTGCTGACTCACTGCTGACTCACTCTGTGTCTTCATCAAGGTCATCAATAAAGATGTTCAACAGAAGTGGTCCCAAGACTGAGCCCTGAGGAACACCACTTGTGCCCTGCCACCAGCTGCATTTAACTCCACTGAGCACCACACTTTGGGCCCTTCCACCCAGCCAGGGCTGTATCCATCAGAGCATTGCTCATCCAAGCCAGGGATGGGCCTGTGTGCTGGGATGGAATCTGGGTTTCAGGAGATGCACTTTGTACTGGGATGAGACTCAGACTGTGCTGGGAGAGGGCAATGGGATCCCATTTGTACCAGGCTCAGGCCACAGCTGCCCTGGGATCAGGATAACCACTTTGTGCTGTGTCGGGTGCAGCTGAGACTTGGAGGGGTCCAAGGGATGCACTCTGCACTGGCACAGGTGTGACCGGTTGAGGCTATGCCTTTAAGAAAGAGACAGTTGCTGAACACTGTGGATGAATGTTTTTGATATTTGAACAAAACAAGATAGTCTAAACTAATTTCATTGGTAGATTGTAGAATGCAATTTTAAGTTTGGGTTCTGTTAGTCTGGTCTGGTCTGGGTTCAGGCTGGGTGCAGTCTGTGCTTCTCTGTCCTGTGGGATGGACGGCTTCTCTCTTTCTGAAGCAGGAACGGCCTTGAGTTAACAGCTAACCAGATAAGAACACTAATTCTTGCATGTGCTTTTGAGCTAACAGAATTTTTCTTCCTTAATTGCCTTTCTCTCTCTCTCTAACCCTTTTTGGGAAAAAAGGGAGGTAGGGAGGGAGAGAGGGGGTTTCGGGGAACCCCCCTGGCCAGCTGGAGGGAAAAGGCTTGTCTGCATTACGTTCATTGCTGTGTATTTCTGTATATATTGTAAATATTGTATATTTGTGTACATGTTCATTGCATTCCATTTATGCCTGTAAATATAGCTTTCATCTGCTTTTCCGACTGAGCTAGCTGTGGTTTCTTTCTTTGTGTGTGTGGAAACTTTCTCACCCCACCACATATTATAATTGGCGCCCAACGTAGGGCTTGTGGATAGTTGCTGTCCAGAAGCAGAGCAAAAGTTGCTTGATTTATTGCCTGCTCAAGTCGGAGTTGCAAACATGAAAGTGTTTTGGATTTTAGAGCGTCTGTTTTTTTTTCATTTTTGGGGTACTTATCTATAAGCATCTCCTAGGATTGATTTGCCATATGATGATGAAAAAAAATCTGCTTTGTTCACAGACGGTTCCTGTCATCTTGTCGGGAACAAGCGAAGGTGGAAGTCTGCAGTGTGGAGTCCAACACGCCGAGTTGCAGAGGCAAAGGATGGAGAAGGAGAATCCAGTCAGTTTGCAGAGGTAAAAGCTGTCCAGCTAGCTCTCGACGTAGCTGAACGTGAGAGGTGGCCAAAGCTTTATCTCTACACCGACTCATGGATGGTAGCCAATGTTCTGTGGGGTTGGATAAAGAACTGGAAGAAGAATGGGTGGCAGAGAAAAGGAAAGCCCATATGGGCAGCTGACCTGTGGCAGGACATTGCTGATCGAATCGAGAGAATTCCAGTGAAGGTGAGACACATTGATGCTCACATCCCTAAGAGCAAAGCTACTGAGGAACAGCAACACAACCATCAGGCAGATCTAGCTGCAAGAGTTTCTCAGTAGACATGGACTCTGATCTTGATCTCGACTGGAAACACCGAGGTGAGATATTCTTAGCTCGGTGGGCTCACGATTCATCAGGACATCAAGGCAGAGATGCAACCTACCAGTGGGCACGTGACAGATCCATAGACATTTCCATGGATGCTATCACACAAGTCATCCATGACTGTGACATTTGTGCTGCTATTAAGCAGGCAAAGCAACTTAAGCCCTTATGGTATGGTGACAGATGGTCCAAGTACAAGTATGGTCAAGCTTGGCAAGTAGACTACATCACTCTCCCACGTTCTCGTTCTGGTAAGCAGTATGTGCTTACTATGGTAGAGGCAAACACTGGATGGTTGGAAACTTATCCAGTTCCACATGCAACTGCACGCAACACCATTCTTGGTCTGGAGAGACAAATCCTGTGGAGACACGGAACTCCAGAGAGGATTGAGTCAGACAACGGAACTCACTTCAAAAGCAACCTTGTGAAGAGCTGGGCCAAAGAGCACGGCATTGAGTGGATATTCCACATCCCCTACTATGCACCAGCTGCAGGAAGATTGAAGGCTACAACGGTTTGCTGAAGACCACTCTTAAAGCCATGGGGGGTGGATCTTTGAAAAACTGGCTGGCTGGAGGGAAAAGGCTTTTCTGCATTGTGTTCATTGTTGTGTATTTCTGTATATATTGTAAATATTGTATATTTGTGTACATATTCATTGCATTCCATTTATGCTTGTAAATATAGCTTTCATCTGCTTTTCTGACTGAGCTAGATGTGGTTTCTTTCCTTGTGTGGGGAGGGAGCTTTCTCACCCCACCACACACAGAAGTTGTTCCTCCCCGGACTCAGTACTGCTGTGGCCACATCTAGATGCCTGGTGTCTGGCTTTGGGAATGTCCAGTCAGATTGAAGGAATGGAGAAGAACTACAGAGAGTGCAGAGCAGATCTGCCAGGATGGGGATTGACATCCCTCTGGAGAGGTTGAGGGACTTGGGCTGCTTCAGCGTGCTGAATGGAGGCTCAGGGCACTGCCATAGCAATGTGCACATGGCTGAAGGGTGGTTTCAGAGAGGATGGAGCTCCTCTGGGGAGTGGGGAGAGACCAAAACCTCCACAAAGAGAAGCTTGGAAGGTTCAGAGTGGAGAGGAGGACAAAGAAATGTCCCTTAAAAGCAGATCGGCTATGCATGAGGCCATCCAGAGGTGTTAGGCAATGCCAGGGGGAGATGAGACAGCTCAGGGAAAGGATGGAAATGGCAGGGGGAGAGCTGGGTGGGGAAGCAAGATTGGTGTCAGCAGCCTGAAGGGAAAGAGCTGCAGGCATGGGAGTGTGTAGGACAGGCTGCAGTAGGGATGGCCAAGGGCTCTGGCAAGGCTGAGAGGCCCAACAGGACCAAGGTCTTTGTCCCCTTGACTCTGGCACTTGCCTCTGCCACCAAGGCCTGTGAGGAGTAACTTGGCTTAGAGGTTCCTCTATTGCAAGGGCAGTGGTCAGGGCTTGGCCTTTCTGCTTCCTACACCAAAGGCAAGTTTTTCTGCCCTGCACTTTGCCTTTGTCTCCCTGCAATCCTGGCCTCTAACAAGCTTCTCTAAGGAGTCCCTGGGGAGCCTTTGTCAGGAACAAGCCTCAGTGAGGCCAATCAGTGCTTCAAGGGACTTCGGAGTTTTTCTTCTGACTTGGTATTGTTGAGAGGCTTCTTGGCAGTCCCTTGGCAGAGTCTCCTGGCAGTACCTCAGGATGATGGAATCAGCCCCAAATACTCCATGGGGCTCATTAAATACTGCTGAACCTCTCATTCTTGCCAAGGTTTCTGCAGCTAATTAGAGAGGTTTTTATTGCTCAAAGCACCTGGTAGAAATTATTTTTAAAGGTACATTTCATTCCTTTTCAGCAGGAGTTGTCTCTTTGCAAGCAAACCACAGCAATCCTGACAAGGTCCTACCCTGGTCACTGCTCATCCTCACTCCCCACTGCCCCCAGCAGAGCCCTGAGCCACAGGTGAGGGACAGGATCTGCCTTGCCAGGGCTGGGGGTCAGGCCTTGGCCCTTGGGATCAATGAAACCCCTCCAGGTTTGTTCAGCAGCAGAGCCACCTTGAGCTGCTTGTCCTGACCTCTCAGCACTGCCTCAGGTCTCTGCTCTCCCCACAGCCTGGAGATGCTTCAGTGCCTCCAGTGCTGCTTCCCTTGCATCCACTGTCTCCTTCTACTCTAACCAGACCTTGGGGACCCTTTCCCAGTATGCTTCACTGGGACCCATTAAGAGTAGAAGAAACTTCAGAGTTTGAATCTGACTTTGACTTCTGCAGAGTTTCATCAGCTTCCTCTCAGTCCCTGAGGTTTACAGGGCAACAAAAGCCACCAGAGGAGTTATAAAAATGCCTTGGGCAGGTCGTCTGCTGCTGAGCTGGGCCAGGCTCCTGGGCTGGAGGGAGCTGCTGCCAAGCAGGCAGCGCTGCAGGAGACAACTCTGGCCAGGAGCAGCTCCTCTGCACAGCACAGCAGGGCTGAGGACACTGCCAGGGGATCTCAAGAACATAAGGAAGGCAGAGAGAGCTTCAATCCATCCAGGACCGGGAGGGTGACTGAGAGCTCACTGGAGGAGAAGTCACTGCAGTCACTGACACAGTGAGGCTGTGGGGGCAGGACACTGCAGCTGTAGCTCCTGGAGGCATCTCCATCTCAGCAGCTGATGCTCAGCTGAAGGCTCCTGGAGTGTGCACACAGAAGGAGGACCAAAGCCCTTCAGTTCCATCCTGTGAGCAGCAGTGAGCAGAGCTGGGGAAGGAGAAGGCTTCACTCCCAGCCCCTCTGTCTTTCTCTCTTCCCTTCACTGTCTCTGCAGCACTGCAGGCCTGCTCCCTGTTCCTCCACCTCTCCATGGGTGTGGTGGGTTTAGGCAATGCTTTTAAAATTTAGTTACAGATTTTGAGCAGAAAAGGAGAAACACAATCAATAGATCACTCTTGGGTGTAGAAAGGAAAAGAAAAGATTGTTCTAAACAAATTCATTGGATAAATATCTGGAATCAGAGGAGCTGTACCATAACATTCTCTCTCTTCTCTTCTGATCTCAGCTGTTTTGCTTTGCTGGGGAGAGATCACCTGCTTTGGCTGGCCTTGGCTAAGTCTAACCCACTGCTTTTTTTTCTCTCTCCACTCCTCCTTTTCTCTTGGAACAGGGGTTAGGGGATAGGGGCATTGGAACAGCTTCCCTGGTCTCTGATCAGGGGGTTTCTGTGTTGTTAACAATTGTAAATACCTGTCTAATATTGTCACTCCTGTATGTTCTGTACCTGTTCATTGCCTTCCATTGTAGAGTGTAGCTCTTGCTTGTCAATACAGCTTCATTTGCTTCTAACTGAGCTGCTCTGGCAAAGCTAATGCGGGGGGAAATTTCAACCCACCCCAATGGGACTCTTGTTCCCTGGGATTGGGCTGTTGGTCACTTTCTGTTCTGACTCCAGAGGAATCTTCATGGCAATTCTGAGTCCCTGCTGCATTTGAAGCTGTGATGGAGATTGAGCTGATCCATTCTGGTGATGGAGGGAATTTTCCCACGGCTCAGACAAATGACCAACTCAATATGAGTGATAAAACAAGTGCCACTTTATTTTGGTTTGCATCAGACTTTATAACCAACATGGGCCTGCCCGGCACAATATTATTGGTTATCATCTAAAGGGTCCTGATTACATACTCCTCCCACCTGTAGTCTTTCACAGTGGCCCCCACCTGTTGTCTTTCAGTCGAGTTTGTTTAGCAAGTTTTCAAGGACAGACCGTCCTTGAAGGCTTGCTGGCTGACATCCAGCTCAGCCTATAGTTATGCTAACAGCCCAAACTTACCAACTTATTTACTTGATCACCATCAAAGCCTGGGTTGTGCACTGCTTCTAGGGGCCCATGCCCTCTCTCTTTAAGCCGTTCTTCAACACCATTCCTCATGCAGCTCAGGGAGGGAGGTTGCAATGAGCCTGAGAGTGTTCCATAACTTGTCTCTGCCTTTTCCCTCCTTGGACAGCTCTCCATGGCCAGAGGCAGCAGATGGCCAACAGCAGCTCCAGCACCCACTTCCTCCTCCTGCCATTCCCAGGCACAAGGCAGCTGCAGCTGCTGCACTTCTGCCTCTTCCTGGCCATCTACCTGGCTGCCCTGCTGGGCAATGGCCTCATCATCACCACCATAGCCTGGGACCACCACCTCCACACCCCCATGTACTTCTTCCTCCTCAACCTCGCCCTCCTGGACCTGGGTGCCATCTCCACTACTGTGCCCAAATCCATGGCCAATACCCTGAGGAACACCAGGGACATCTCCTATGCAGGATGTGTTCTCCAGGTCTTCTTTTTCCTATTCCTAATTTCAGCAGAGTATTTTCTCCTCACCACCATGTCCTACGATCGCTACGTTGCCATCTGCAGACCCCTGCACTATGAACCCTCCTGGGCAGCAGAGTTTGTCTCCACCTGGCAGCTGTTGTCTGGGTCTGTGGCTTTCTCTATGCTCTGCTGCACACAGCCAATACATTTTCTCTGCCCCTCTGCCAGGGCAATGCCCTGGACCAGTTCTTCTGTGAAATCCCCCAGATCCTCAAGCTCTCCTGCTCCACATCCTACCTCAGGGAACTTTGGCTTCTTGTGCCCAGTGCCTGTTTAGTCTTTGTGTGTTTTGTGTTGATTGTGGTGTCCTATGTGCAGATCTTCAGGGCAGTGCTGAGGATCCCCTCTCAGCAGGGACGCCACAAAGCCTTTGCCACCTGCCTCCCTCACCTGGCTGTGGTCTCCCTGTTTCTTAGCACTGGCTTCTTTGCCTACCTGAAGCCCTCCTCCATCTCCTCCCCATTGCTGGATCTGGTGGTGTCAGTTCTGTACTCAGTGGTGCCTCCAGCACTGAACCCTCTCATCTACAGCTGAGGAACCAGGAGCTCAAGGCTGCCTTGAGCCAACTGATCCCTGGATGCTTTCAGAAGCAATAAACTCTTTTTCTTCTCCTGCAGAGCATTTCTGATGTCACTCGGTGCAGGCCCTGTCTAGTTGCTTGAGTTCTGGCTGCTGCTGGGGCTGTTCCCCTTGTGAGAATGTTGTTCCCACACAAATGTCTTTCTTCAGACCAATTCTGGTTCAGTGTTGTCCTGTCTGGTGTGACCTGGAGGCTGCAGACACGAGGAGCTGTACTCCCTGTGTGTTCAACACAATTGTGTTCAACACAATAAAGGACCCTGCAGGGAATAGTTTCTCTGAGTGCCTTCCTCCAAGGCTTCTGTGGAGCTGCAGGGCCGTGCCTGTGTGCAGAAGTGGAGGGGCAGAGTCCCAGCACAGCAGCAGTGCCAGGCAGCCCCACAGCTTGGGCTGTCCTCAGCTGCTCTTTCTGCCCTTCCCTCTCTCCTGCTGAGCCTCTGTGCTGGGGCAAGGCCTGAATGCTCTGGCAGCTTGGGCGCTGTGCTGCTGGGTGGCAGTGCTGGGACTGCAGGCATGGAGAGTCCAGGGCTGCTTGTGGGACAGAGCTGTGCTGCAGAGCAGCACTGTCATCAGAACAGGTCTCCTCATGCCTTCATACCCCAACCCTCTCCCATCACGGGCTGCACCTTCTTAAGTCCAATACCCTGACCCCCTTCCAGTATAGATTCAGTCCAAACATGCTTCCTTTATCCCCTCCCAGTACAGATGTGGCTTTTAAATCATCCACCCCCAGCCTGGTCCCTGTCACAGTCACAAGACCATGCCCTTATCACACCAGACTCCAGTCTGGGCCATCTCCTGTTTCAAACTGGGTCCCATTAAATCTCCAAATACAGCCCAGGCCTTGTCCCAGTACAAACCGATTCCACTCATCCCATCCTGTGCTGTTTCTTATTTTGATCAGTGCTATAGACAGAGGGATGGAGACACCATCAGCAAGTGTGCAGATGGCACCAAGCTGAGTGGTGCTGTTGAGATGCCAGAGGGACAGGATGGCACCCAGGGGGACAAGCTGAAGAGGTGGTGCCCAGGTGACCCTCATGAGTTCAACAAGAGCAAGAGCAGGGTCTTGCAGCTGGGTTGGAATAATCCTCACTATCAATACAGGCTGGGGAGGAGAAGATAGAAAGCAGCCCTGAGGAAAAGGACTTGGGGTGCTGGTGGGGGAGAAGCTGGCCAGGAGCAGGCATTGTGAGCTTCTATCTCTGAAGGCCAAGGGCAGCCTGGGCTGCATCCACAGCATCATGGCCAGAGATGGAGAGAGATGATCCTGCCACTTTATGATGCTCTGGTGAGACCTCCCCTGGAGAACTGCATCCAGCTCTGAAGTCTCAGCACAGGACAGACATGCAGCTGATGGAGATGGTGTCGAGGTTTGGGAGAGTCCCACGACTCAGACAAACGGATTGCAAAAGTGATGGAAAGTTTAACTAGAAAAACAATGAAAGTTTTACAGAGAACCACAAGCACCGTGACAAAAAGAGAGAGAGATCCCATCATCACCTGGGGGTACACCCAACCCCCTCCCAGTGCTTTTTTCCCCCCCCAACCCAGCCTTGTGCCTGGGCAGGCCCAAGGGAGGCAGCTCAAGCCATTTTACCTAGGCAGCAGCAGGGGACGAAAGAGGAAGTGAAGACCCTGTGTGGATGTTTTATAGGGGAGCAGGGCATTATGGGAAATGGAATACCTGGTTTCCTGTGACCACCCCCTGTGCTGGGACCACCCCTTGGGACCTCCCAGTTGTGGTCTGTGCAGTGGCATCCAGGCCAGCACCAGCCTAAACCACCACAGATGGTCCAGAAGAGGGCCACAGAAATGATCAGGGGTTTGGAGCAGCTCTGCTATGGGGACAGGCTGAGGGAGCTGGGGTTGATCAGACTGAAGAAGAGAAGGCTCTGGGGAGACCTAATAACTGCTTTCCAATGCCTGAAGTGTACTGGATGGAGAGAGACTGTTTGCAAAGTCCTGCAGTGACAGGACCAGGGCAATGGCTGTGGATGTGAGGAAGAAGTTCTGCACCATGAGGATGATGAGACACTGCCACAGGTTGCCCAATGAGATGTTTGAGGCATGCAAACATGCAAAGTGAGGCTGCACAGGGCTGTGGGCAACCTGATCTAGTTGAGGATGTCCCTTTCTGTTTGCAGGGGGTTGGACTGGATGACCTTTGGAGGCCCCTTCCAACCCAGACCTTTCTATGATTCTACCTCCCAGTAAGAGCTGAGCCCATGGCCTCTCCCAGTAACACTGGGCCTTGTCCCAGGACACTCTGAAAGTCTAATCCTGTCCCAGTACAGGCTGGGCCCTTCCTGTCCAAACTGGATCCCTGCAGTTTGGGGCTCCCCAGGTCAAGAGAGACAGAGATCTGCTGGAGAGAGTCCAACAGAGGCTAGGAGGATGAGGAAGGGACTTGAACATCTCTGTGGCCAAGCTACTCTCCATTATTGACCTGGAGTCCTGGCTCACTGGGGAGGTCCCAGGGTATTGGAGAGGAGCAAATGTGACACCCAGCTGCAAGAAAGGAAGAAAGGAGGATCCAGGAAACTATGGAGCTGGCAGTGTGAGCTGGGTAGCAGGGCAGGGCCTGGAGCAGAGCATCTCCAGCACCATTACATGACCTGGAGAGGACAAGCAGGGGATCAGGTCCAGTCAGCATGGGTTAAGGAAGAGCAGGTCCTGCCTGACCCCACCTGATCTCCTGCTCTGACAGGATGAGTGACTGTTGGAGGAGGGCAAGGCTGTGGCTATTGTCTCCCTAGAATTCCCAAAAGCCTTTAGCACTGCTTCCCACAGAATTTTCCTGGGCAAAGTGGCTGCTCCTGGCTTGGATGAGCAATGCTCTGCTGGATACTGCCCTGGCTGGGTGGAAGGGCCCAAAGAGTGGTGCTCAGTGGAGCTAAATCCAGCTGGTGGCAGGTCACAAGTGGTGTTCCTCGGGGCTCAGTGTTGGGAGCACTTCTGTTTAACATCTTAATTGATGACCTTGATGAAGACACAGAGTGAGTCAGCAGTGAGTCAGCAGATGACACTAAGTCAGGTGGCAGAGTTGATCTGCATGAGGGTAGGGAGGGGACTTGGAGGGACTTGCAGAGGGCCTTGGACAGATTGGATCCATGGCCAACATTACCAGGAGGAGCTTCAAGAAGGCCAAGTGCCAGGTCCTGCACTTGGGACACAACAACCCCAAGCTATGCTCCAGGCTTGGGGCAGTGTGTCTGGAGAGCTGTCTGGCAGAAAGGGACCTGGGGGTGCTGATGGACAAGCAGCTGAATAGGAGCCAGCAGTGTGGCCAGGTGGCCAAGAAAGCCAAAGGCATCCTGGCTGGGATCAGCAATGCTGTGTCCAGCAGGAGCAGGGAGGTGACTGTCCCCCTGGGACTCAGCTCTGGGGAGGCCACGCCTTGAGTGCTGTGTCCAGTTTTGGGCAGCTCCATCCAAGAGAGATGTGGAGGTGCTGGCAGCAGGGCAGAGGAGGGCAAGGAGCTGGGGAAGGGCCTGGAGAAGAAATCCGATGAAGAGCAACTGAAGGAGCTGGGGCTGGTTAGTTTGGAGAAGAGAAGGCTGAGGGGAGACCTCCTGGCTCTCTACAACTGCCTGAAAGGAAGTTGTGGAGAGGCTGCTGCTGGTCTCTCCTCACAGGTCTTTAGTGACAGAACAAGAGGGAATGGCCTCAAGGTAGGACTGGGTAGGTTCAGACTGGATACAAGGAAATAAATTTTCCCATCCATAGTGTTCAGGGAGTGGAATGTGCTGCCCAGGGAGGTGGTGGAGTCACCAAGCCTGGAGGTGCTTCAAGGTGCTTTCGATGTGGTTCTTGGGGATATGGCTTAGGGGTGACCCTTGTAGAGTAGGGTTAATGGTTGGACTTGATGACCCTGAGGGACTTCTCCAACCTGAATGTTTCTGTGATTCTGTGATGGGCTGAGAGCCCTGGGGCTGTTTAGTCTGGAGAGGAGAAGCCTGAGAGGTGATCTGATCAATGGCTATCAATATCAGAGGGGGGTGTCAGAGGAAGGTGCCAGGCTCTTGGCAGTGGTGCCCAGTGACAGGACAAGGAGCAATGGGTGCAAGATGGATCACAGGAGGTTCCACAGCATGAAGAGACTCTTCCGTGCTGTGAGGGTGCTGGAGCCCTAGAGCAGGCTGCCAGAGAGTTTGTGGAGTCTCCTTCTTTGGAGACATTCAAAACTGCCTGGATGTCTGGAGTCTTTCAGACCTACCTGGATGTGTTCCTGTGTGACCTGCCCTGGGTGATCCTGCTCTGGCAGTGGGGTTGGACTGGAGGATCTCTGGAGGTCCCTTCCAACCCCTCATCTTCTGTGATTCTGTGATTTAAGGCCTCCCAGTTCAGACTGGGCTCATCAGGACACCAGAGCTGCTCCTCAGCCCTGGCCTTGCCCCCAGCCCTCAAAGGCATCTCCAAGCCCTCAGCCTTCCCCTGGACACTTCAGCCCCAAGCCTCCTTCCTGTGCTCTGACCCCTCTTTTTTATCCCCTCCTACCCCAGAGTGACTCTGCTTGGCCCCTGGCACAGGGCAGGGGCTGGGAGCTCCCAGAGCAGCCCCATGGCCTTGGAAGAGGAGCGGCAGGTGAGCTGTGGCTGAGCAGCTGATGGACACAGGGAGCAGATGGGTGGCAATGCCATGGGCAGCTCAGCTGTGCCTCAGGATCTCCTGCACAGCAGCAGGCACAAGGCCTGGCTGGGGACTCTGCCATCCACTGTGCCTGCCAAGCTGAGAGCCAGCAGCAGGGAGGTTCCTTGGGAGCTTCTTTGGAGCTGGAGGTTGTGCTCTGCCCCCAGGCAGAAAGGCCTCTGGCAGGGACGATTCCCAATGGCCTGGGATGGAGCAGAGCCTGAGCAGAGTGAAGAAGGCCAGGTGCAGCTGGGCTGTGGTAGGAGGAGTGTGGCCACCCAGGCACAGGAGTTGTGCTCCCCTGCACTCAGCACTGCTGTGGCCACATCTGGAGTCTTAGTGTCTGGCTTTGGGACTTCTGTTCTGAAGGAGTTTTGAAGAGCATGAGAAGCTTCAGAGGATATCTGCAAGGACTGGGGTGGAGAGCCTGAGGGACTGGGGCTTCTGTAACCTGGTGAAGTCCAAGCTCAGGGCACTACAGATGCAGTGTGCAGCTGCTTGAAATTTGGTGATGTTGTAGCTTCTGGTGGTTGTGGGACAGGAAGACAACCTCCAGAGAGTGCAAATTTTAGGGTTCAGAGTGGAGATGTCCTGGTTTGAGGCCAGGCAGATCCTCGCTTGCTCCTGAGAGCGTACAGGAGGTGAGGACACAAAAAAGTCACTCAGAGAGGATCCTTGTGGTCCAAGAGGCCTGGCTCTGTGTTTCAAGAAATGGCCATGGAGAGTAGAGACAGAGCAGGAGGGTACAGAAATGTCATGGTGAGAGCTGCTAGGAAAGCAAGATGGGTGTCAAGAGCATGAAGGGAAAGAGCTGCAGGCAGGGGACAGTGTAGCACCACCTGCGAGACTGAAAGCTCAACAGCACTGAGGTCTTTCTCCTCCTGTCTCTGCCACCAAGGACAGGGAGATGAAACATGAGCTTGAGCCTCTCTGCATCTGACTGCCCAGGCTCTGTGGTCAGGGCTTGGCCTTTCTGCTGCAGAAACCAAAGCCAGTGTGGGGGACAGTGTAGGACAACCTGTGGTGGGGATGGCAATGGGCACTGGCAAGGCTGGAACTCATCAGGAGAACCCAAGGCTTTGCCTTCTTGGCTATGGCAATCATCTACCACCAAGGGCTGTGAGGAGACTTCCTAAGGCACCAGGGGGTCCTCAGTGCTTCCTTAAACACCCCCAGGAAGGCTGGGGACTGTCATGCCCTTGTCCTTCCCTCAGCATCACAAACCTCACACCCCACGGCACCTGAGGAGCTCTGACCCACACATGAGGGACAGGATCTGCCTGCCCAGGCACTGTGCTCAGGGTTTGGCCTTTCTGCTCCATAAACCAAACCCAGAGTTTGCTCTCCTGCACTTTGCCTTTGTCTGCTGCAATCATGGCCTCCACTGAGCTGCTCTGAGGAGCCCTTGGGAGGCTTTGTTGGTAATGCCCTCAGTGGGGCCAATCAGTGCTTCAAGGCACTTTGTGTTTTCCTTCTGACTTCTGAAGAAGTTTCTTCAATCTTCCCTCATCACCTGAGGTTCCTGCAATGAGTCCCAAGTGCCCTAAGGAGATGTTTGTGTCCCTGCAATGTTCTTCAGGATTTCAAAGTGCACCTCACAAAGCTCAATTTTGTATCTCAAAGATAAAATATTTTACTCCATTTCAGTTTAGCTCAAAGATGAGAATTCCCCAAGTGACACTGACCCAGGCTGTCTCAGCAGGACATCTGCACTTGCAGGAACATCTGTCCTTCAGGGCTGACATTGAATGGACAACTTTGCTCCTCACCCTCCCCAACCTCCCCATTGCTGTCACTGCCCCCCTGGGGCTTACAAGGTGATTCAGCAGAATGTGTTCTAATCCAAGAGCCTCTGAAGGACAGAGTGGATAAGGACAAGGCTGCCCCTGACT
This sequence comes from Colaptes auratus, assembly GCA_015227895.2. Taxonomy (NCBI): domain Eukaryota; kingdom Metazoa; phylum Chordata; class Aves; order Piciformes; family Picidae; genus Colaptes; species Colaptes auratus. The sequence continues at coordinate 7,764,930 of JAAWVA010000030.1, read as the reverse complement.
GACTGCAAAGGATCCTGAAGTCAAATCTCTTTCTATGGCTGTGCCTGGAGAGAAGCACCAAGCACACAGACACAGGGACAGAGCTGGCTGGGTTCAGTGCAAGATAGAAACCTTGACCCTGGTGACAGCAAAGGTGTCTGTCCAAAGACACAGAGAGGTGGAGAGGAGGCAGCCAGAGGGTGCCCTGGATTTGAGTTTCCTTCTTACAATACAATACAATACAATACAATACAATACACTTTCTGGAGTTCAGGGCAAACACTCACAAAGCTTTGGCATTCTTAGGGCACAAGAACTGAGCCTGGAGAAGTCTGACTTGGTGCTGGCCCTTGGGGCAGGTTGTGCCTGAGAGATGTCTGAGTGGGGGAGATGCTGGACACAGCTGCTGGGATCCAGGAGAGCTCCAAGGGTCTGGCTTTAGGGTCACTGTTTTGAGAGGTGGAGATCATTGACTTCCATCAGGTGTTTCTCTGATCTGGAGAACTTTGGATACTGAATCATCCTGGGATCTTTTGCCACTTGCACAGACCCTGAAGTTTTTGACTTTCAGAGTTTTCTATCACCCCCCCTGTTGGCTGTGATCCAAGCACAGATGCACTGAGCTGGCAGGAGGTGACAAACCCCCAAGCTATAGGAAGAGCAGTGCAACGCTGGGATAGTGAGGGTGCAGCACACCAAGGACATCTCTCAGGGCTCTATTTCACTCTGTCCTGATCCATACCTGCCTTACCCTGGGCTAGTTCATGGCCTAAGCAAGAGGGGAGGGGAATCCATCAGGTCTTGAGGAGGTTAGCAGTGACAGGGGCACTGTGCCACCACAATCTGCTCTGTGACCTGAGTCCATTTCACTCAGCCAGAGAGTGGCTGTGGTTGCCTCCTGTCTCTGTGCCTCTCTACAGAGAATGTCATCATCCAATCAGAATGGGAAGGACATTTGGTGGTTCCTTAGCCTCCAAAGTCTTCTTCAATGCCATTCAGTGACACAAAGCACACAGGAAACATTGATGATGGGAAATGTCTGCAGCAGTGTGACTTGCTTGGCCATCCTCCTAACTCTAACTGCAAACCAATGCTGCACAGCAAGCAGAGAGCAGAGCAGGCAGGAAAATCACAGTGGCTGTGCCACCAGGGGCAGTGTCCCAGCTGCTGCTGGACACCATCCACACAGCACTTTCCCACCAGCAGTGTTCTCCACTCCTCTTGATTAATTTTAGCACTCAATGGATTGCTTCAGTGTCAGGGTGGGCTATGGGCAGAGACTTTTGTCCTGCTTCTCCTGGTTGTTGCAGCAGGCTGATGGAATCAGGGTGCTGGAGGAGTTGTTGGGTTGCTGTGAAATTTTTTCCAGTGGGTGTAGGTTGTAGCTAACCATACAACATGTGAGCAAAGACACATCCTGGTGAGCAGTTCTTGGCACAGAGAATTTCCAATCACAGCCAATGATTCCAAGACATCACACAGAAACTGAACTGATTGCTGTGGTGCTGTTCCAGAACTGTGACAAATATTGTGGTGCAGGCCCAGCTGGTTCCAGCACCATGAGCTGAGATACAAACTAACAGAGCAGTTGAGAGCAGGACCAGGGCTGCAAGGGGAGCCAAGGAGCCCAGGCCTGCAGAGCCTGTGGCTCCTTCTTCAGGCAGACGTGAATGTTACAACTCCCCTTTCCCACAGCCTATCCCCACTCAGCTCACTGTTGCATCTGGATTTGAACAGGGGGCTCTTCTTTCCACTTGCCTTTCCCATCTGCTTCAAGGATGCAGCACTTGGTTCTTTTCCACTCCCATCCTTTCTCACATGGTTTGGTTGCACATCTCATCCTCTCCAGGGCCTCACCCAGACATGAAGGCCATCTCGACATTTCATTACCACTCCCTTTTTGGTTCTTATATTGCAAACTAAGTCATTGGTCAAGATGGATCTACAGGCTGCAGCCCAAGCTCTGGCTGTCTCTCTGGGCTGCAAGTGCTCACTGCTGCCTCCTGTTGAGCTTCTCATCCACCAGCACCCCCAAGGCCTTTTCTTCATGGCTACTCTCAAGCCAGTCCCTGCCCAGCCTATATCAGGATCCATGTACATGGTCTCTGTGCACAGTGTCCTGTGGGGTGCATGGGGATTGTGTTTTGGACTGTCCCTGGTACCCCAAATACAAAACCCAGTTATGGGTTTGGTCATGGAGAAGTTACACCAACAACCTCAATTTGGGTGAGCTGTTGTGTTTCAATCTTTGTGTTCTGGGTTGGTAGAATGGGTGTAGAAGATTCTCCTTTCATTTGGTTCCTGGTGAGTAGATCCACTGACTCCCTGCATCCAGTCTGCATTTGCTCTTCTGCCATGGATTGCAGTTGAGCCACCTGAGGAGAGCTGCCCCAGCCCCAGGCAGGTTTGCTGTACCTTTCATTTCGAATGGAAACCAAGAGAGGGCTTAGCCTGTTCTATGGGGTTTCAGCACTTCCAGTGGTCTCAGCAGCACCTGGTCCCAAGGAGCTTGTGCTTGGGCCATGGTGAGTGTCCTTACTGCAAGGAGGAGGAAGAGAGGAGTGAGCAAGTGGTGTACATCGTACACGGAGTTGCCACTGGTGTCTGCCCAAGTGATCCATGCAGTGAGGACAGAGTCTGTCTCAGCACTGGCTTGGTCACAAATCCAAAGCACAGCACCAGAGGAGCTTCTGTGAAGAAAATTAACTCCATCAAGGGCAAAACCAGGATGATCTCCCCCTCCCTCCATACCCTTATGTGGTGGAGGCACATTATGCCCAGAATTATGCCCAGATGTTGAAACCTGTCCCAGCACATGGACAAGTTCCCTCTCCTTTCATGAGGGGAACAAAGGCCAAGGTGGCACAGACCTTGGTGGGGTGAGAAAGTTCCCTCCCCACACACAGGGAAAGAAACCACAGCTAGCTCAGTCGGAAAAAGCAGATGAAAGCTATATTTACAAGCATAAAATGGAATGCAATGAATATGTACACAAATATACAATATTTACAATATATACAGGAAAATATAACAATGAACACAATGCAGAAAAACCTTTTCCCTCCAGCCGGCCAGGGGGGTTCCCTGAACCCCCCTCTCTCCCTCCCCACCTCCCCTTTTTCCCAAAAAAGGGTTAGAGAGAGAGAGAAAGGCAATTAAGGAAGAAAATTCTGTTAGCTCACAAGCACATGCAAGAATTAGCTTTCTTATCTGGTTAGCTGTTAACTCAAGGCCGTTCCTGCTTCAGAAAGAGAGAAGCCGTCCAGCCCACAGGACAGAGAAGCACAGACTGCACCCAGCCTGAACCCAGACCAGACACAGACTGAACCAACAGAACCCAATGAATCTACCAATGAAATTAGTTTAGACTATCTTGTTTTTGTTTAAATATCAAAAACATTCAGCTAGAGTGTTCAGCAACTGTCTCTTTCTTAAAGGCATAGCATCAACCGGTCACAATCCACCTCTTCTAAACAATTTCATTGGCTGTTCATACTGTCCATCCAATCTGAAGCAATAGCTACAATTTGCAAGTAAAGTTCATAGTCCATTCCGGCTATCCTCAGGTGTAGATGATTCAGAAGTCCAAGAAACAAGAAAAATGGAAAACAGTTTGTCTCTTCGCAGACGAAGCGAAGAAAAGGGAAACAGGGAAACAGGGAAGCAGGGACTCTCAGTTGACTCAGGGCTCTCAGGGTTCTCAGGGTTCGTGCACCGTGGATTCCTCATGGATTCTTCCTTTGGGCGCGATGTAGATGTACAACACTCTGAAATTAAACTCTTTCCGCTAAAGTTAGATTTCTTTGTGGAATACACTGAATTTCACCATTCTCTTGCATTACCCAGTAAGTGTGACCCGGACCTTCAGCTGAAACCACCCCTCGGACAGGCTTAGCCTCTCCTGAGGGAGAAAACACCCAAACAGTTCTACCTAACAGATTCTTTTCTCTAACAACAGGAACTCTATCACCTTCTACTTTCTGTAGCAGATCTGAGTGTGCCGGTCCAGCTCGGTTCACTGAACCTCTACTATTTACCAGCCAGGTTGCTTGTGCTAAATGCTTTTCCCAGTTTTTCAAAGATCCACCCCCCATGGCTTTAAGAGTGGTCTTCAACAAACCATTGTAGCGTTCAATCTTCCCTGCAGCTGGTGCATAGTAGGGAATGTGGAATATCCACTCAATGCCGTGCTCTTTGGCCCAGCTCTTTACAAGGTTGTTTTTGAAATGAGTTCCGTTGTCTGACTCAATCCTCTCTGGAGTTCCGTGTCTCCACAGGATTTGTCTCTCCAGACCGAGAATGGTGTTGCGTGCAGTTGCATGTGGAACTGGATAAGTTTCCAACCATCCAGTGTTTGCCTCTACCATAGTAAGCACATACTGCTTACCAGAACGAGAACGTGGTAGAGTGATGTAGTCAATCTGCCAAGCTTCACCATACTTGTACTTGGACCATCTGTCACCATACCATAAGGGCTTAAGTCGCTTTGCCTGCTTAATAGCAGCACAAATGTCACAGTCCTGGATGACTTGTGTGATAGCATCCATGGAAATGTCTATGGATCTGTCACGTGCCCACTGGTAGGTTGCATCTCTGCCTTGATGTCCTGACGAATCGTGAGCCCACCGAGCTAAGAATATCTCCCCTCGGTGTTTCCAGTCGAGATCAAGATCAGAGTCCATGTCTGCTTGAGAAACTCTTGCAGCTAGATCTGCCTGATGGTTGTGTTGCTGTTCCTCAGTAGCTTTGCTCTTAGGGATGTGAGCATCAATGTGTCTCACCTTCACTGGAATTCTCTCGATTCGATCAGCAATGTCCTGCCACAGGTCAGCTGCCCAAATAGGCTTTCCTTTTCTCTGCCAACCATTCTTTTTCCAGTTCTTTAGCCAACCCCACAGAGCATTGGCTACCATCCATGAGTCGGTGTAGAGATAAGCTTTGGCCACCTCTCACGTTCAGCTACGTCGAGAGCTAGCTGGACAGCTTTTACCTCTGCAAACTGACTGGATTCTCCTTCTCCATCCTTTGCCTCTGCAACTCGGCGTGTTGGACTCCACACTGCAGCCTTCCACCTTCGCTTGTTCCCGACAAGACGACAGGAACCGTCTGTGAACAGAGCATATTTCTTTTCATCATCAGTAAGGTCATTGTAAGGAGGAGCTTCCTCAGCACGAGTTACTCTCTCCTCTGGAGGTTTAGTACAGTTGGTACCTTCAGGCCAACTTGAGATCACCTCCACCAGACCAGGTCTTTCAAGATTTCCCATGCGAGCTCTCTGTGTTATCAGAGCCATCCACTTAGACCAGGTGGAATCTGTTGCATGATGTGGTGTGGAACCTTTGCCTTTGAACATCCAATTCAAACTGGTAATCTGGGAGCTAGGAGAAGTTGTGATTCAGTTCCAATCACTTCAGAAGCTGCTTTTACTCCTTCATAGGCAGCTAGAATCTCTTTCTCTGTTGGAGTATAATTAGCCTCTGAACCTCTGTAACCTCGACTCCAAAAACCAAGAGGTCGTCCACGTGTCTCACCTGGAGCTCTTTGCCACAAGCACCAGGTTGGACCATTGTCACTTGCAGCCGTGTACAAAATGTTCTTAATGTCTGGACCATCTCGGACAGGTCCCAGACCCATTGCTTGAACCACCTCTTGCTTTATCTGGTCAAAAGCTGCTTGTTGTTCAGGTCCCCAGTGGAAATTGTTTCTCTTTCGAGTCACATCATACAGAGGTTTCACAATCTGACTGTATCCAGGAATGTGCAGTCTCCAAAATCCCACTATTCCCAAGAAACGTAAAGTTTCTTGCTTGTTCATGGGATTGGCCATGGTAGAGACTCTATTTACCACATCCACTGGAATATGTCGGCGTCCATCCTGCCACCGCACTCCCAGAAACTGGATCTCTCTGGTAGGTCCTTTCACCTTGTCTCGCTTGATGGCAAAACCTGCATTCAGAAGAATGTCAATGACTTTGTTACCTTTCTCGAAGACTTCCTCAGCAGTTTTCCCCCAGACGATGATATCGTCGATGAACTGGATGTGTTCTGGAGCACCACCTCTCTCCAGAGCATCGTGGATCACTGCATGACAGATGCTGGAGCTGTGGATCCAGCCCATTGGCAATCTGTTGAAAGTGTACTGGATTCCTCTCCAGGTGAAAGCAAACTGAGGCCTGCATTCCTCTGCTATGGGAATAGAGAAGAAGGCATTAGCAATGTCTATGGTAGCATACCATTTGGCCTCTTTGGATTCCAGCTCATACTGGAGTTCCATCATATCTGGCACTGCTGCACTCATAGGTGGAGTTACTTCATTCAGAGCTCGGTAGTCGACTGTCAGACGCCAGTCTCCATTCTGCTTTCGCACAGGCCACACTGGACTGTTGAAAGGGGAATGAGTTTTGCTGATGACTTTCTGACTCTCCAACTGACGAATCAGATTCTGAATGGGCAACAAAGAGTCAGGGTTGGTTCTGTATTGTCTGTGATGCACAGGCTGAGAAGCAACCGGCAATTTAATGTCCTCAATCTTGTGTTGTCCCACAACTGCAGATTCATCAGAAAGATCAGGTCTAACAGACAACTTCAACTTTTGTCCATCAATTTCTACAGATGCTACTCCAAAAGCCCATTTGTAACCTCTAGGGTCTTTGAAACGCCCTTCTCTCAGAAAATCAATTCCCAGAATACAAGGTGCGTCAGGTCCGGTCACAACTGTGTGCTTCCTCCACTGTTTACCAGTTAAACTTATATCAACCTCCACCTTACTTAACTCTTGAGATCCACCAGTGACTCCCAGAATAGTTATAGCTTCTGATCCCTGATCATTTGATGGCATTATGGTGCACTGAGCCCCTGTGTCAACCAAGGCCCTGTACTTCTGAAATTGTGAAGTGCCAGGCCACTGGATGTACACATCCAATAGATTCTGTTATCTCTGTTACCCCTCTCCTCCCCCTGGCGGGAGGCAGGGCACCCCTAGTTATGGGGAACATGCCCACATGTGCAATGAGCACAGTGTGCAGTGTTAGAACTGGAGCCACTGTTGGAGCTATTACAGTTGTCCTGGGGAACTGTGGAAGTAACAGCTACCCTTCTGGTATTGCTACCTCGGGTTCTGCCACTTTGCAGTTCCCTCAGTCTCCTGAGAAGATTAGCAGTTGGTTGACCATCCCATCTGTTCATGTTCTCACCAAACTGATCACGCAGAGTTATCCAAATACTTCCACGTGACTGCCTTGGTGGTCTGTTTTGGTTGGATCTGTTTTGGAATGCCCTGTTTTGGAATGACATCCTTGGAGGACGTCTATTCCTCACAGAGGAAACCTGTATCCATCTGGAGGAAGAATTGGAATTATTTCCTTGTGCCAATTGGGAAATGGTATTTTTAAATTCATCCTTCAGCTCTTTCATGCAATTCTCAATTTTTCCAGACAGAGTTTCAATGGCTGAAACCAAAGAAACACGTGTCATGCTATCCTCCAATTGTCTCATCTGATCAGTGAATTGGCCAACCGTAGGAGAAGCTCCGCCATAATTTCTTGCCACAATTCTGCTTGCCAGAATATTTGCATAATTAGGAGGAGCAAGTTTGATGAGCTTTTTAGCAAGACCAGTTCCTACAGGAATTTCATCAGGATTCAGAGTCTCATGGTCACCATAGAGTACCTCTCTAACAGCAAATTCTCTCAGACGCTTAATTCCTTCCTCTATGGTAGTCCAGGGCTTAGGATTCCATGGGAGATCATCTCGGGAAGGATATCTCATGAGGGTTGCCATTAAAAGGCGTATCCACAGAGTCACCTTACCGAGAGTCCGGCCTAGATGTCTATCTATTCCATTATCCTTTGAGAGAGTTCCTAGTTGAGCTGCTGACTTGTCTCCAACCATTAGAGCTGGAGCACCTGTATCGTAGCATCTACCAAGCCAAGCTAGGATTGGCTCCTTATCTGCTCTGATGTAATCTTTACGCACATTCCTTATCTCTTCCCTTGGTGAAGGACAGCCCAGAAGGTCATCTGACTCCTCCCCTTCCTCCTCTTCCTGTACTTGTTGCCCCATTAATCTCCTTGTCACTCTCCTAAGAATCTCTTTAAGGTCAGGTGTACCACCTCTTGTTGTCCTGCTATCAGCAATTTGCCCTGCATTTCCATCCAGTGATCTTCTCAATATCTCAGCTATATCTTTAAGACAAATCTTCTCCTCTTCCTCAGCAGGGTCTCTTAAAGCAGAAGTTCCCTCACCAGGATCAGCATCTGAATCAGCTTTGCCCTTTCCACTTCTTGTAGTTAAAACAGCTACCTGCTTAACTGGAGCTGTGTTTGAATTTACAGCTGGCTTAACAGAAGCTGACAGGTTTTGGGACGGATCAGCTGCTGTGGAGGACACTTCCGGTCCTGCCGAAGAAGAAGGAGGAAATGGCTGTGCCTTGCTAATGGCTGCCGAGGACGGGGGAGCCGCCATGTTAGGCGCTGCCGCTGCCGCTGCCGCTGGCTGATTGCCAGAACCACCAACAGCACCGTTCAGAGCAGCCTTTCCGATGGAGTTTTTAGCTTTATCTTTAACTGATACAGATCCTCCCTTCTCCTCATCACTAGATATTTCTGGGGTCGAGTCAGAGCTGTTCTTTCTCCTCTTGGGTCTACGCCTAATTACAAAACAGGTCTTAGAAACTTTCCTCTCCCGGTACAGCGTATATAACAAGTACGCAATCACCATCACCAGCAGCAGATTCAAACACATCAAATAAATCACCTTTGGATCCCAGCCATCACTTAAAAATGACCCTTTCACCTATTGGGATCATAAACTTGTTTATCTCTATGGGCAGAGTGGTTGAGGTCACATTCCTGTATCTATTAAGCCAAAAGAATCCCAGGCACCGATCATAGAGAAGCTGAATCTTATACTTAAACCATAAATACAATTTATACATCAAGTATCTGCCTAAGCGATTGCAAATCAATCCCAGGAAGTATTTGTAGACCGGTACTGAACAAATTGAAAAGACCCAAACACTCTAAAATCCAAAACACTTTCATCCTTGCAACTCCGACCTGAGCAGACAATAAATCAAGCTACTTTTGCTCTGCTTCTGGACAGCAACTATCCACAAGCCATGCGTTGGGCACCAATTAAAATATATGTGGTGGGGTGAGAAAGTTCCCTCCCCACAGACAAAGAAAGAAACCACAGCTAGCTCAGTCAGAAAAGCAGATGAAAGCTATATTTACAGGCATCAATGGAATGCAATGAATATGTACACAAATATACAATATTTACAATATATACAGGAAAATATAACAATGAACACAATGCAGAAAAACCTTTTCCCTCCAGCCGGCCAGGGGGGTTCCCTGAACCCCCCTCTCTCCCTCCCCACCTCCCCTTTTTCCCAAAAAAGGTTAGAGAGAGAGAGAAAGGCAATTAGGAAGAAATCTGTTAGCTCACAAGCACATGCAAGAATTAGCTTTCTTATCTGGTTAGCTGTTAACTCAAGGCCGTTCCTGCTTCAGAAAGAGAGAAGCTGTCCAGCCCACAGGACAGAGAAGCACAGACTGCACCCAGCCTGAACCCAGACCAGACACAGACTGAACCAACAGAACCCAAACTTAAAATTGCGTTTTTGCAAGCCACCAATGAAATTAGTTTAGACTATCTTGTTTTTGTTCAAATATCAAAAACATTCAGCCAAAGTGTTCAGCAACTGTCTCTTTCTTAAAGGCATAGCATCAACTGGTCACATTAGCCTACCTTTATCTGTGGTAGGTATTTACCCCTGTGTCCATCAGGCCCATGGTCAGTAGCCACTTGATCTTACTGTCCTCTAGCACTGCAGCCTGTGTCCCATCCCAGCACAGAGTGTATCCCCTGGCTTCCTTCCCAATACCATCTGCATCCATCCAAGTACAAACTGCACACCCTCACACCCTCCCAGTACATCATGGGCCCTGTCCCAGTCCAAACAGGATCCCTTTCATCCCTCCAGGTACACATTAGGCATTATCTCAATAAATTCTGGATCCCCTTATGCCCTCCCAGTACAGCCTGGGCCCTGTCCCAGTACAAGCTGCATTCCAGACTACATTCTAGGACATTCTGGGCCCTGCACAGCACAATTTGGATCCTTTTCACCCCTCCCAGTACAGACCTGGTCACATCTCAGGACAAACTGCATCTCCTCAACCCCTCCCAGCCCAGATGTGCTCTTATTCCAGGACAAACTGCATCCCTTTGCCATCTCCCATACAGTTTCCTGTGCCACTACAAAGTGGCAGTTTGGGCTATGCCTTTAAGAAAGAGACAGTTGCTGAACACTCTGGCTGAATGTTTTTGATATTTAAACAAAAACAAGATAGTCTAAACTAATTTCATTGGTGGATTGGTAGAATGCAGCTTTGGGTTTGGGGTTCTGCCAGTCTGGTCTGGGTTCAGGCTGTGTTCAGTCTGTGCTTCTCTGTCCTGTGGGCTGGATGGCTTCTCTCTTTCTGAAGCAGGAGTGACCTTGGTTAACAAAGCTAACCAGATAAGAAAACTAATTCTTGCATGTGCTTTTGAGCTAACAGAAATTTTCTTCCTTAATTGCCTTTCTCTCTTTCTCTAACCCTTTTTTAGGAAAAAGGGAGGTAGGGAGGGAGAGAGGGGGGTTCCCTGGCCGGCTGGAGGGAAAAGGCTTTTCTGCATTACGTTCATTGCTGTATAGTTCTGTATATATTGTAAATATTGTATATTTGTGTACATATTCATTGCATTCCATTTCTACCTGTAAATATAGCTTTCATCTGCTTTTCCGACTGAGCTAGCTGTGGTTTCTTTCCCTGTGTGTGGGGAGGGAACTTTCTCACCCCACCACACGCAGGAAGGCTGGGGACTGTCAGGCCCTTGTCCTCCACTCAGCATCACAAACCCTACAGGGATGCTAAAGGAAGGCTGGAGAGGGACTTTTCATGAGGGTGTCTGGTGACAGGACAGGAGGGAAAGGTTTGAAGGTGAGGAAAAGGAGGTTTAGACTGGGCCTTAGGAAGAAGTTCTTCTGTGTGAGGATTGTGGGACTCTGGAATAGGCTGCCCAGGTAGGATGCCCTCTCCTGAGGGTGTTGAAGGCCAGGCTGGATGAGGCCTTGAGCAGCTGAGTCTATCGGAGAGGCATCCTTGCCTATGGCAGGGAGGTTGGAGCAGATGAGCTCTGAGGTCCCTTCCAACCTAGGCCCTGCTCTGCTGCTTTGAAACCCACCCCCCACCCCCACTGCACCTGAAGAGCCTTGACCCCATATGTGGGGCAGGATCTGCCTGCCCAGGGGCTGTGCTCAGGCCTTGGCCTTTGTGCTGCAGAACCCAGAGCCAGAGTTTGCTCTCCTGCACTTTGCCTTTGCCTGCTGCAATCACAGCCTCTCCTGAGCTGCTCTAACGAGTCCCTGGGGAGGCTTTGGCAGTAACAAGCCTCAGTGGGGCCAATCAATGCTTCAAGGTACTTTGTCTTTTGCTTCTTGCTTCTTGCACAGTTTCTTCACTCTTCTCTCAGTTCCTGAGGTTCATGGAATGATCCCCAAGTGCCCTGAGGAGCTCTTTGTGTCTTTGTTGTTTCCTTCCAGATTTCAAAGTGCACCTCATGAAGCTCAGATTTTGATGGTAAACTATTTGATTCTTTCTCAGCTGAGGGCAGAGGTGACAGCAGCATCCACCAAGCCAGAATGATGCAGGCTGTCTGCTCAGGAGGTCTGGACTGGGAGGAGAAGATATCCTCTGAGGGCTGACACTGAGTGGACAACTTTGCTCCTCACCCTCCCCATCCTCCCCATTGCTGTCCCTGCCCACCTGGGCCTTCCATCCCTGCTCCTTGCATCAGACTTCTCCACTGCTCTGCAGCTGGAGCTCACAGCTCCATGGCACCAGCTGCCCCCTGCTCTCCTTAGACAACTGCCTGCACACAGCCACAGAATTGTTGCTCTTTGGAAGCAAAGCAAAGCCAAAGCTGAGAAAGTTCCCTCATCAATCCAAGTCCTCTGGAACCATCTGCTCAGCACAAGCTGTCTCTCAGCAGCTTGCCTGTCCACAAGGGTGAGGCAAAGCCAACAAGTTGTGCCATGGCTGTGATTTCTCAGCCAGTCAAGAGCTCTTGAGAGTGCGAAGCAGAGAAAAAAAGTTGGATCCTAGCAGCCCTTCCTCAGGAACCAATCCTGAATTCAAATCTGTTCCTATGGCTGTGCCTGGAGAAAAGCACCAAGCACACAGACACAGGGACAGAGCTGGCTGCCTCCAGTGGAACATAGAGCCCCCAACATGGTGACAGCAAAGGTATCTGTCCAAAGACACAGAGAGGTGCAGAGGTTGCTGGCAGACAGGATGGCCTGGAGTTCAGTTTCCTTCTGCTGCAGCTCAGGGCAAACACTCACAAAGCTTCAACATTCTCAGAGGAGGAGAACTGAACCTGGAGAAGTCTGACTTGGTGCTGGCCCTTGGTGCAGGTTGCTCCTGAGAGATGTCTGACTGGGGGAGATGCTGGACACAGCTGCTGTGATCCAGGAGAGCTCCAAGGGTCTGGCTTTAGGGTCACTGTTTTGAGAGGTGGAGATCATTGACTTCCATCAGGTGTTTCTCTGATCTGGAGAACCTTGGATGCTGAACCATCCTGGGATCTTTTGCCACTTGCACAGACCCTGAAGGTTTTGACCTCCAAAGTTTTCTATCAGCTCCCTGTTGGCTGTGATCCAAGCACAGATGCACTGAGCTGGCAGGAGCTGACAAACCCCCAAGCCATAGGGAGGGAAATTCAAGGCTGGGAGAGCCCTGGTCAGGGCTGAGCCATTCCTTGCAGGTCAGTCCTCTCCTCTGAACCCTTGGCTTCTCTCTGCCTGGGCTCATATCCTTCTCTTCTCTCCATCAGCCCTGCTCCTTTGTGCTGGGGAGGAGCAAAGTTTGCAGATCTGCTCCTTGCAACAGGCCAGAAGGTAAAGAACTCAACTTTGGGACAACAGCAAGGTCCCAGGCTCCAGCTGACCCCTGAGCACCTCCCAACCCTCTCCAGACCCTCCTCCCAAACCATACTTCACCACTTGTGGAGCTTTGAGGGTCATTGGCTGTGATGGGAATGTAGGAGTTCATCTCTCTGAGCCTCAGGTGGTCAGGTATCAGTTGCATGGCCAGAGGGGGATGGTTGGGATGGCTACATCCTGGGGGTGTCAGCCCCATCAGCACTACAACCAGGGGACTCAGCACAGGGTTAGGGCTCTGATCCCTCATTGCAAGAAGTCACACACAGTGTCCTACTTCCAGCCACTTGGTCCCCAAGGATTTGCTCAAGAGCACAGGGTGACCATTCCTCTCAGCAGCATGGCCTCCCAGAAGGACCTGGACTAGATCTGGGAGGAGAAGAATCACCTGAAAAAATAATTTGGAGGAGCCAAAGCTCAGACTTGAGGAATAGCAGAAGTGGTTGAGGGAGATGTGGATGACGACAGCAAGGATGAAGTGTATGAGGATTAGGAGGAGGGGGATGACAATAATTATGTGGAGGAGAAAGGGGATGATGTGGAAGAAGAGGAGGATGCTATGGAATAGGAGAAGAATAAAGAGGAGGAGGAAGAAGATGAATAGGAGGAAGAGGGCAAACCCATATCAGCCCCTCTGTGCCACCCAAGCAGCCACATCAGTGCCCTGAGGGTGGGCAGAGCTTCCTTCCCACCCAGCTTGGAGCTGCTGAAGCCCCACTGGCCCCAGCCCAGTGCCCAGCCCTCTGTCAGTGGTGACTACGGCAACAGCTTCACCCTCAGCTCCAACCTCATCCGGCACTGCTGCATCCACAGCCAGAAGTAGCTGCACCTCTGAGCTGCCTGAGGCAAGAGCTGCACTCAGATGGCCACCCTCAGCCAGCACCGCTGCACCCACACCGGTGCCAGCGCTTTACCTGCCCAGGCTGCAGCAAGGGCTTCATCCGCAGTTTTCCCCTCACCTGGCATAGTCACCCCCAAGCCGGTGACCAGCGTGCCCCAGGGGACACAGCAATACACCGACCCCGGCACTGCCAGGCCAAACGTGACCCCCCTGGGGGGGCCTTTTCCTGCCGTTCTCTGCACCAGCCAGTGCCGAGGAGAGGAATGACAGTGCTGAGACAGCACAGCTGGCAGCAACACTGCAGCTGGGTTGGGTTTGGCTCTTTTTCCTCAACACTTTGGGTTTCCTAGAGTAAACAAGAAACCTCATCCCATAGATAATGCCTGATTAGAATGGAAACCCCGAAGTATTGTCTTTGGTTGGTTTTCCTTGGACATTTCTTTCCCAAAAGATCACTTTTGTGGGCATTTCTTCCCAGGGCCAGGGCTGGAGCCATGTGCTCAGTTCAGGGAGGTGTCCTGAGGGGTCCTGGGAGAGTCTTGAAGGTCAAGTGAGGAAATCAAAGCAACTCGTGGCCACTGAACAGGATCCTTTAATAACCTGCTTGGACATGGAATGGATCACTCCAAAGCTTGTCCTGGAGGCACCAGTCTGAACATGCCCAAACACAAACCCCCTTGCACCCCCTCCCCGTGGAGCTGGGGTGCTCAGCCACAATACTAGACAGAAGGCAAGGTGCTGGTAAATCTGCAAAGCTGGACAGGCCCAGGCTTGTCTAGGCAGGTCCTGTGGTCAAGGGAACAAGTGCACAGTTTGCAGCTGTGCCTGTCCAGCTGCCACGCTTATGGACTCCCTGTGCAGCTTCCCGTGCTTGGGCAAACTTTATTCTCTAGGTTGAACTCTCTTGTTCTCTCTTTCTTTTTTCTCTTCTGCATTGGCCATTATTGTCTTCACACCTTATTATCGAGACAGAGGGTAAACAACTCTCCCTGTTTTACCAAGGAGCCCTGGAGTTCCCCAGAGCCTATTTTGTCCACATGAACTGGAATAGTATTAGAATAGAATTATAATAATATCAGACTATATCAATAAGTTGGAGAAGACCTCAGAGATCATCAAGTCCAACCTATCACCCAATACCTCATGACTACTTAAACCATGGCTTCAAGTGCCATGTCCAATCTATTTTGAACGCCTCCAGGGACATTGACTCTGCGAATTTACTGATGATGGTGGACTCATCCCCCATCTAGATCATCAATAAGATATGAGTAGGATTGGCCCAGCACTGATCCCTGGGGACACCACTAGTGACTGGCTGCCAGCTGGATGTGCACCATTCACCACCAATCTCTGGGCTTGGCCCTCCACCCAGTTCCTAACCTGAGCTGAGTGACACATTAGCAGTGTCAAAGAACCAGATGTAGAACTTTGAGAATGTCAAGGCATGCTGCACTTTTGTGATGTTGACATACTTAGAAGTGTCATTCACCATAGTAAACGAAATGAAAAGCTGTACACTACAGC
>JAAWVA010000030.1:7703482-7749096 GCA_015227895.2 Colaptes auratus | reverse complement strand
TTGGTTGGGTTTCTAGGGCGTTGGGTTGGTGGGTTTTTGTTTGCTTGGGTTTCTAGGGGGTTGGTTTGGTTCGGTTGGGGTTTTTGTTTGGTTGGGGTTTAGGGGATTGGATTGGTTCGGTTGGGGTTTTGTTTGCTTGGGTTTCTAGGGGGTTGGTTTGGTTCAGTTGGGGTTTTGTTTGGTTGGGTTTCTAGGGGGTTGTTGGTTTGGGACTTTTTCAATGATATATTTCATCCCACATCTGGTATCTGAACCAAGTCAAATCACTGCAGACACAGCCATCTCGAGATAGCTAAAAATACATTGCACTGAAAGATACTACCTAAATTATACTGGAAAGGTTTCCACCTAACTATATAACATTTAATAAACCAGACTCTCAAAAGCATACAACACTCACCCTGTTTCAGAAGCACTCACTGAATCATTAGTATCAAACATCACATATCATATGCATCGGCAACCACAATGCCTCATTTGTGAGATCTTCTTCAGTTGTTACAAAATTAAATAAGGAACATAAGACTCTCAGATGTTTTGAAATATTATCCTCTATGAGACAGATGCCAAGACCAGGATACTGGGAATAGACTGACTTCTGCTCAGTTGCTTTTAATACACCAGCAGTACCTGTGTACAAAGTTAATTGGTATTTACCTAGCGAATTCCTAACTTGCATCCCTCAACTATGAAAGCCTCTAGCATATACTATGAATAACAACTCCCTTTATACACAAGCTTACAGTGTTGATTACAAAGATAACTATAATTAAGCACTTTATCTTAATAAAATATAGACAAGTGAGCTTTTCATGCAGAAAATGAGATAATAAATTAATACCAAAAGATAAAATTCTATCAATGAATCAGCCATTGGTTCAAAAGTAAACAAGAAATACAAATTACAGTCTGGTTTTCAGTTCATAGAGGATCTTGCTTTAAAATCTGGTGTGAATTAAACAATCAGAGGAAAATAGGTAATGAAGAACAAGTACAACTTTATAAAACTGAAGATGTGTACAGTAACTGTTCCTAACTGCAGATTCTTGAGATAGAATCATAGAATTGTTAGGGTCGAAAGGACCTCAATGATCATCTAATTCCAAACCCCCTGCTATGGGCAGGGACACCTCACACTACATCAGGATGGTCAGAGCTATATCCAGCCTGTCCTTAAAACCTCTAGGGATGAGGCTTCTACCACCTCCCAGGGCAACCTGTTCCAGTGTCTCATCACCCTCAGGGGAAGAACTTCTTCCTAACATCCAATCTGAATCTATCCATTTCTGATTTTGTTCCAGTCTCCCTAGTCTTATCATTACATGACACCCTGGGCAACCTGTTCCAGTGTCTCACCAACCTTATGGGAAGAACTTTTTCCCAACATCCAATGTGAATCTACCCATTTCTATTTTTTCTCCATTCTCCCTAGTCTTATCATTACCTGACACTCTAAAAAGTCCCTCACCAACTTTCTTGAAGGCCCCCTTAAGATACTGGGAGGCCACAATGAGGCCTCCTCGGAGCCTTCTCTTCTCCAGACTGAACAGGCCCAACTCCCTCAGTCTGTCCTCACAGGAGAGGTGCTCCAGCCCTCTAATCATCCTCGTGGCCCTTCTCTGATAGGTGACGTCTCACAAACATTATGAGGCACATCAATAGACTGCATCAAATTCATCAAATAGATAATAGAATCATGACCCAGGAAAGTACTTTTTTAACTATTTCTTGACTTCATCCTAACGAGAAAGGTTTCTTGACGTACAGAAGTGAATGAGCTCATACACCATTATAGACAACCAACTAAAATGACTGTTTGATATTCAATAAAGCAAACAGCTAGACATGTGAAGATCTATTAAAATGAAGACAGATATAAAAAAAACCAGAATTTTTACCTAGATTTCAAGTGCACTAAGATAGTGAATTGGTGTCTGCTTTTGGTTACTATATTCCTAGAACTAGAGCACTGGAGAAGTTTCACTAGGTTAAAAAATTAAAAGTAAAACCAGGGGAAAAAAAATACCCATCAGAATCAAAAATACTATAAATGAGACGACAAGCAGGCAATATCAGGTACAAATATATAGGCAGGATACATGGGTTTTTTCCACTTGCCTGCCCAATAATACTAGACAAAGTAATACAACTAAAAATAACTATTTTTTTAATTATTATTTTATTCTTATACTGTGACTTTGATAAACTCATGACCCAAATAAGTTTGAGAAGGTGAAGCTGATATTTGTAAGAATGTTAAGTACATCAGATACCCTTAAATGAACTTGGTCAGAGACATTAACTGCCACGTATCTAAAAGTGATTAACAGTGTAAATCAGGGTTAGGCAGGCGTGTCATTAACATTATTTGAACCTAGCACTCTAAAAGCATAAACCCAGAATCAGGTACCACTGATCTCATCATATGGTAAATATTCACAGAATGACAGAATCACCAAGGTTGGAAGAGACCTCAAAGATCATCAAGTCCAACCTGTCACCACAGACCTCTGGACTAAACCATGGCACCAAGTGTCACATCCAGTCCCTCTTGAACACTTCGAGGGATGGTGACTTCACCACCTCCCCAGGCAGCCCATTCCAATGGCAAATCACTCTTTCTATGAAGAACTTCTCCCTAACATCCAGCTTAAACCTCCCCTGGCACAGTTTGAGGCGTGTCCTCTTGTTCGGGTGCTGGTTGCCTGGGAGAAGAGACCAGCCCCACCTGGCTACAACCTCCCTTCAGGTAGTTGTAGAGAGCAATAAGGTCTCCTCTGAGCAGCAGTGAGCACTCACTTCATCTTGACATAGAAAAGAAGGGGGAGAAAAGGAAAACAAAAAAAACAGAAAAGGAAAAATGAAGGAAAATGAAAAAGGGGGGAGGGAAGAGAAGGGGAAAAAGGAAGGGGGAAAATGAAGGAAAAAAATAGAAGAAAAGTAAGGAAAAATAGAAGGGTGGGGGGAAGAGAGTCTTGCAGTTAAACTCATTCCATCTTTGGATCTGCCTATTAACTTCTAGATAAATTTGATGTGAACCACTTTGCATCTCAAAGGCAACCAGCATCCAAGCTTCTAGCTGGACTCAAGAACTTCAGCATGCAAAATTATCCCTTGCAGTGTTTTTGTTACCTTCTTTTCACTCAACATTGTAAACTTGTGTTGCTGTGAATTTGAGTCTACAGGTTTGGGGTTTTTTTTAGGTGGTTTCTTCTTGTGGGTTCTGGATTGTTTTGTTCATTATTTTCTTAGTTTGGGTGTTGTATAAACCATGTGGCACTAGGATCCAATAGAAATAAAAATAAATGAGGAGCTAGCTCTACCTCATACAAACAATGGGACTGGAATTGCCAGTTGAAAATTTTTGATTGTATAAAGCAGCAGTTCCCTCATAGGCTGCTACATGAGATATGCATGCTTGAACTTCTAACTCTTTTATTTTGCAGCCATCATCTTGACAGATAAATTCAAACATTCAGAGGGGCAGGTGGCTGTGCAGCTGCAGATGTCACTGTGAAACAAATATGATCAGGCCAGATTTAGTGATGACCCAGTAGGAAATGAATTAGACATTAAAGGTGACTGTGGGCATTTTTAACAGCCCAAATTGCATTTCAAATAGATAAAACTGTTATGCAAATTTGGCCACTTTGCAGCCTCATCAAATAATTTGAACCTATTTAAAACAATCTCAGAGCATAACATTACCCCATTGTTCATTTTCATGAATCACAGCATAGTGTTGTGGTTTATAGCAGACCATACGGATAACAGGACACAATTGAACTGCACGTTGTCATTACTCCAGACACCACATCTGCAGTGGAGTTGCTCAGAATAACATATATCAGGTTACCAAGACAATGGGACAGTAGCAATTTCTTTGTGCTGTATTTCCTTCCTACTTGCCTCACGATTTGTTATCAAGACACTTTTCAGCCGTTTACTTCTGAGCAGCTCTTTCTTACAACAGACGACATTACAATATTCAGCCTCCCTCTGTGCTGTCACATCCCCATGCAATACAGAAAAGGACACACAGCCAGTTGCAGGGTTATTAAATCACAGATCTATCTCCACAGCTGCCACAGACATGCAAACAGACGTAAATTATTCCCAACCCCTCCCCATTTTTTAATTTACCCTCAAATTCCCCTCTTCTTTCTACCTCATTTTGCTCTGTGTTGTCTTAGTTAAATAATGAATAGAATAGAATAGAATAGAATAGAATAGAATAGAATAGAATAGAATAGAATAGAATTAACCAGGTTGATATCATTGAGTCCAACATCTTATTAACACCATCTAATCAAACTAAACCATGGCACCAAGTGCCCAATCAAGTCTCTTCCTAAACACTGCCAGTGATGGTGACTCCACCACCTCCCCAGGCAGCCAATTCCTATGGCATATAACTCTTTCTATAAGAACTTCTTCCTAACATCCAGCCTAACATCCCCTGGCACAGCTTGAGACTGTATCCTCTTGTTCTGGTGCTGGTTGCCCGGGAGAAGAGACCAATCCCTACCTGGCTACACCTCCCTTCAGGGAGTTGGAGAGAGCAATAAGGTCTGCCCTGAGCCTCCTCTTCTCCAGGCTAAACAATCCCAGTTCCCTCAGCCTCTCCTCACAGAGCTTGTGCTCCAAACCCTCACAAGACTTGTTGCCCTTCTCTGGACTCATTCCAGCAGCCAACATCTCTCCTAAACTGAGGGGCCCAGAACTGCACAGAGTACTCAAGGTGTGGTCTAACCATGCTGAGTACAGGGGCAGAATGACCTCCCTGCTCCTGCTGGCCACACTATTCCTGAAAAAGGCCAGGATGCTATAAATGCAGGACAATATGTATTTCTTATGGCTTACATTAATCTAAAGTGAACTTTAAGGCAAAGCCGTCATTGATTTCAGCAGTGTCAAGAGGATTCTATTTGTCCCACAGTTGTTCTCAGTAAACATTAACATCACTAGAATTTTCATTGTTCTGAAACATCTCAGAAATAAGTTTGCATTCTCACAATAGCATCAAATCAGTAGATCCTGTCCTCAGAGTTGAAATTCTAAGCTCTAGGCCTATCTGGAAAAAAAAACGTGTTTTTATAAAACAGGTGAGAAACCATCAACTAATCTTAAACACTGGTGTGGTTTCTTTGGGGGTACACCTGTGTGAGGCCAGATTTGCCTGAGATTGCTCGGAAAATCCCATTTGGGAACCAGAAGCAAGACAGTAGCATTAGGGCTCAGACTCACTAATCAGCCTTCCTAATAGTGGGATATAATTTGAGTAGAGCACTGCGAACTGGATCAGCTGCAGTATCTCTATTTGATTGCTGACAACTCCTGATGAAAAACATTTTTGTTATATATCTAATGTCTGCCCCTTGTAAAAATATTTTTGCTTTCATTGAGTTCCTATGGACAAACATTTCCATTGCCAAAACCTGCAGCTTGCTACCTTTTTGCTTAAGTGGTATGGAGAAAAGGGTTATTAAATCATGCCTACGTATTCTCGCTGATCAAGTTCAGGCAGATCAAAAGGGGAACAGACAGTGGTGGGAAGTTTGATTTATTATTTTTTTCTTTTGCTTTGGGGTTGTTTGTTTTTTGGTTCTTACAGAAAATAATGACCTGCAATTGTCAGATATCAGCCCAAAACATATCTCAAAATGAAACCATCTGGAGAAAGGAGACTGAACAAATGTGCTGCAAGCGCTAGGTCACAAAAAAACTTGACCAGTTCTGACACACAGGAAATATTTTCCTCTTCCTAATCCCTTTCACCAGCAGGATCTTTTGGGCTAAAGGGATTAAATTCAGTACTTTTGTAAAGGTCAAAAAGGACCATTTCTAAAATCTGTTCAACTTTCTTCTTTGCTTCTTTTGAATGGTGCACAAGAGAGAGAACATTGTACGGACTCGAGTTTCCATTTAACATATTTTTGACATTTGCTCCTCTGGTGATGGAATGAAGGGCAGTCAGTTACTTCACTAGAGCTCCCAGAGAAAGAGATGTCAACAGAGCTTAGACCATTTCTTTACAGCTGACATGAGTCTTCAGAATGTCTGGGAGGAAGCCACACAAAGTATTTGTCATATAATTTCTTTTTTTCTTGCTTAATTTTTTTTAGTCCTGACAGCCCTGGGGTTCATAATGCTGTATTTCAATTTATTTGATAAAGCTAACTCTCAAAGCTACTAGAGATTATTTTAAAAGCTCCCTTAAAATATTAAATAGCATCTTGGGTCTGCACAAGGGGGGAAAAAAAATTATCACCTAATCACAGCACTGCTGAATCACAGAAATTAGAGATTGAAAGGATCTATCACTCTCTCCCCATGCCAGTGAAGGATTGCCCTCTAGAGTACACTTTCCACTATTTTTCACATCTAATTTGAAACTGTCTTAAGTGATGGGTCTTTCACTACTACTTATTCTCTCTCTTCTACATTCTGAATTTAGTGAATGAAGCTTCATCATGCATTCAGAACACTTCTTATTTTTCTTAATTTCCACCCATTATTCTCGGTACACCCCTCTGTTCCTCTTCACAGCAATTCTTCACCTCCATTGGCCTTTACTGAACAAGTGTTTCAAGAAAGTTATCATGCCCTCTTCTCTATTGCATATCCAGTTTTAAATATATTGCATTCCTGATGTTGCCTTATAAATCAGATCCCTCTAGTACTTAATCTTTCTGGTTGCTTTTCTGCAACTTGCCTCCCACCCATGGACATCCCTGAGGTGGCAACAGGCAAAGGCATTGAATATTGCCTTCGGGTATGCTCGGCCTATAGCCACCAAAGCAAGTCCTGGTCTTATCCTGCCAGTCTCCTAGAAAAGCACAATTCGTGTTGCTGTTCTCTGAATTCTGTTTTAGTTTGTGACAGAAGGAGGCAGGATGGACAGCCTGCAGGCAAGCTCTGTAAACAGTGGCAAGGATAAAGGAGAGAAGAAAGAATTTTGATGGAATCAAAAGCATCAGCACATAAAAAGGAAGTTGATAAAAATAAAGAGAAATATAACCTTTTGTCAACATTTTGGGTTTTTTTTCATAGACAAGGTATGGGAGAAACAGCAGAAGATTGAAAGACTGCATTTAAAATAAGCATTAGTAAATTTCCAGTGGCCTAACAAGAACAGGTGAAGGCTGAAAGAGTAGTAGAGCAGCAGAAGAGCAGAAGAGGCATGGACATCAGAGATCCCTTGTTGGCTAGAAGGTAGCTGGTGAGTAACATAATGAACATCCCCTCTGACTCATGCTAACACTTTTGGTTTTCAGAACCATGAGGGATACTACTGGGAGCTGATTAAAGGATTAAAATACCTTTCTGAAAGTAAGGAGGAAGTTTAGGCTCAAGGTGAGGAGAAAGCTTTTCACTGAGAGAGTCATTCACCATTGGAATGTGCTGCCCAGGGAGGTGGTGGAGTCACCGTCCCTGGAGGTGTTCAAGAGGGGATTGGATGTGTGTGACCGGTTGATGCTATGCCTTTAAGAAAGAGACAGTTGCTGAACACTCTGGCTGAATGTTTTTGATATTTGACAAAAACAAGATAGTCTAAACGAATTTCATTGGTGCTTGTGAGGGTTCAGTTTGAGTTTGGGTGCTGTTGGGTCAGTCTGTGTCTGGTCTGGGTGCAGGCCGGGTGCGTCTGTGCTTCTCTCTTGCTGAAGCAGGAACGGCCTTGAGTTAACAGCTAACCAGATAAGATTAATTTTGCATGTGCTTTTTAGCTAACAGACTTTTTCCTTCTTAATTGCCTTTCTCTCCTCTCTCTCTAACCCTTTTTGGAAAAAGGGAGGTGGGGAGGGAGAGAGGGGGTTCAGGGAACCCCCCTGGCCGGCTGGAGGAAAAGGTTTTTCTGCATTGTGTTCATTGTTGTGTTTTCCTGTATATATTGTAAATATTGTATATTTGTGTATATATTCATTGCATTCCTTTATGCTTGTAAATATAGCTTTCACCTGCTTTTCCGACTGAGCTAGCTGTGGTTTCTTTCCCTGTGTGTGGGGAGGGAACTTTCTCACCCCACCACATTATTTTGCAATTGGCGGCCCAACGCGCGGCTTGTGGATAGTTGCTGTCCAGAAGCAGAGCAAAAGTTGCTTGAATTTATTGTCTGCTCAGGTCGGAGTTGCAAGGATGAAAGTGTTTTGGCTTTTAGAGCGTCTGTTTTTTTCAATCTTTGGGGTCCTTATCTACAAGTATGTCCTAGGATTGATTTTCGATCGCTTAAGCAGATACTTGATGTATAAATTGTATTTATGGTTTAAGTATAAGATTCAGCTTCTCTATGATCGGTGCCTGGGATTCTTTTGGCTTAATAGATACGGGAATGTGACCTCGACTACTCTGCCCATAGAGATAAAGGAGTTTAAGATCCCAGTTGGTGAAAGAGTAGTTTTTAAGTGATGGCTGGGATCCAAAGGTGATTTATTTGATGTGTGCAATCCTGCTGTTGGTGATAAGCAATGCGTACTTGTTATATACGTTGTACCGGGGAGAAAAAAGTTTCTAAGACCTGTTTGTAATTAGGCGTAGACCCAAGAGGAGAAGGAACAGCTCTAACTCGACCCCAGAAATATCGAGTGATGAGGAGAATGGAGGATCTGTATCAGTTAAAAGAAAGCTAAAACTTCCATCGGAAAGGCTGCTCTGAACGGTGGCTGTTGGTGTTCTGGCAATCAGCAGCTGCAGCGGCAGCGCCTAACATGGCGGCTCCCCCCTCGTCTCTCGGCAGCCATTAATGCGGCAAAGCCAGTTCCTCCTTCTTCTTCGGCAGGCGGAAGTGTCCTCCACAGCAGCTGATCCGTCCCCAAACCTGTCAGCTTCTGTTAAGCCAGCTGTAAATTTAAACACAGCTCCAGTTAGCAGGTAGCTGTTTTAACTACAAGAAGTGGAAAGGGCAAAGCTGATTCAGATGCTGATCCTGGTGAGGGACCTTCTGCTTTAAGAGACCCTGCTGAGGAGAGGATAGAAGATTTGTCTTAAGATATAGCTGAGATATTGAGAAGATCACTGGAATGGAAATGCAGGGCAAATTGCTGATAGCAGGACAACAAGAGGTGGTACACCTGACCTTAAAGAGATTCTTAGGAGAGTGACAAGGAGATTATTGGGGGGCAACAAGTCAGGAAAAGAGGAGGAAGGGGAGAGTCAGATGACCTTTTGGGCTGTCCTTCACCAAGGGAAGAGATAAGGAATGTGCGTAAAGATTGTATATCAGAGCAGATAAGGAGCCAATCCTAGCTTGGCTTGGTAGATGCTACGATACAGGCTGCTCCCGCTCTAATGGTTGAGACAAGTCAGCAGCTCAACTAGGAGCTCTCTCAAAGGATAATGGAATAGATAGACATCTAGCAGGACTCTTGGTAAGGTTACTCTGTGGATACGCCTTTTAATGGCAACCCTCATGAGATATCCTTCCCGAGATGATCTCCCATGGAATCCTAAGCCCTGGACTACCATAGAGGAGGGAATTAAGCGTCTGAGAGAATTGCTGTTAGAGAGGTACTCTATGGTGACCATGAGACTCTGAATCCTGATGAAATTCCTGTAGGAACTGGTCTTGCTAAAAAGCTCATCAAACTTGCTCCTCCTAACTATGCAAAATTCTGGCAAGCAGGATTGTGGCAAGAAACTATGGCGGAGCTTCTCTACGGATGTAACCCATACAAGGCTGATGCTTAGTTGAGCAATTAGAACATGCTACAGAGATTAAGTTGAGCTACAGGTCAAGATAAGATCTAATACATGGAAAAGAATTCTTGTAAAGAGAACTTAGATCTTAATTTCAATCTTTATTGACATCTCCCAATTGGCACAAGGAAATAATTCCAATTCTTCCTCCGGATGGATACAGGTTTCCTCTGTGAGGAATAGGCGTCCTCCAAGGATGTCATTCCAAAACAGGTCATTCCAAAACAGGTCATTCCAAAACGATCCAACCAAAACAGACCACAAGGCAGTCACGTGGAAGTATTTGGATAACTCTGCGTGATCAGTTTGGTGAGAACATGAACAGATGGGATGGTCAACCAACTGCTAATCTTTTCAGGAGACTGAGGGAACTGCAAAGTGGCAGAACCCGAGGTAGCAATACCAGAAGGGTAGCTGTTACTTCTACAATTCCCCAGGACAACTCTAGTAGCTCCAACAGTGGCTCCAGTCCTAACACTGCACCATGTGCTCATTGCACATGTGGGCATGTTCCCCATAACTAGGGGTGCCCTGCCTCCCGCCAGGGGAGGAGAGGGGTAACAGAGATAACAGAATCTATTGGATGTGTACATCCAGTGGCCTGGCACTTCACAATTTCAGAAGTACAGGGCCTTGGTTGACACAGGGGCTCAGTGCACCATAATGCCATCAAATTATCAGGGATCAGAAGCTATAACTATTCTGGGAGTCACTGGGGGATCTCAAGAGTTAACTAAGGTGGAGGTTGATATAAGTTTAACTGGTAAACAGTGGAGGAAGCATACAGTTGTGACCGGACCTGACGCACCTTGTATTCTGGGAATTGATTTTCTGAGAGAAGGGCGTTTCAAAGACCCTAGAGGTTACAAATGGGCTTTGGAGTAGCATCTGTAGAAACTGATGGACAAAAGCTGAAGTTGTCTGTAGACCTGATCTTTCTGATGAATCTGCAGTTGTGGGACAACACAAGATTGAGGACATTAAATTGCCGGTTGCTTCTCAGACTGTGCATCACAGACAATACAGAACCAACCGTGACTCTTTGCTGCCCATTCAGAATCTGATTCGTCAGCTGGAGAGTCAGAAAGTCATCAGCAAAACTCATTCCCCTTTCAACAGCCAGTGTGGCCTGTGCGAAAGCAGAATGGAGACTGGCGTCTGACAGTCGACTACCGAGCCTGAATGAAGTAACTCCACCTATGAGTGCAGCAGTACCAGACATGATGGAACTCCAGTATGAGCTGGAATCCAAAGAGGCCAAATGGTATGCTACCATAGACATTGCTAATGCCTTCTTCTCTATTCCCATAGCAGAGGAATGCAGGCCTCAGTTTGCTTTCACCTGGAGAGGAATCCAGTACACTTTCAACAGATTGCCAATGGGCTGGATCCACAGCTCCAGCATCTGTCATGCGGTGATCCACGATGCTCTGGAGAAAGGTGGTGCTCCGGAACACATCCAGTTCATCGATGATATCATCGTCTGGGGTAAAACTGCTGAGGAAGTCTTCGAGAAAGGTAACAAAATCATTGACATTCTTCTGAATGCAGGTTTTGCCATCAAGCGAGACAAGGTGAAAGGACCTACCAGAGAGATCCAGTTTCTGGGAGTGCGGTGGCAGGATGGACGCCGACACATTCCAGTGGATGTGGTAAATAGAGTCTCTACCATGGCCAATCCCATGAACAAGCAAGAAACTCTACGTTTCTTGGGAATAGTGGGATTTTGGAGACTGCACATTCCTGGATACAGTCAGATTGTGAAACCTCTGTATGATGTGACTCGAAAGAGAAACAATTTCCACTGGGGACCTGAACAACAAGCAGCCTTTGACCAGATAAAGCAAGAGGTGGTTCAAGCAATGGGTCTGGGACCTGTCCGAGATGGTCCAGACATTAAGAACATTTTGTACACGGCTGCAAGTGACAATGGTCCAACCTGGTGCTTGTGGCAAAGAGCTCCAGGAGAGACACGTGGACGACCTCTTGGTTTCTGGAGTAGAGGTTACAGAGGTTCAGAGGCTAATTATACTCCAACAGAGAAAGAGATTCTAGCTGCCTATGAAGGAGTGAAAGCAGCTTCTGAAGTGATTGGAACTGAATCACAACTTCTCTTAGCTCCCAGATTACCAGTTTTGAATTGGATGTTCAAAGGCAAGGGTTCCACACCACATCATGCAACAGAGAGCTCGAATGGGAAATCTTGAAAGACCTGGTCTGGTGGAGGTGATCTCAAGTTGGCCTGAAGGTACCAACTGCACTAAACCTCCAGAGGAGAGAGTAACTCGTGCTGAGGAAGCTCCTCCTTACAATGACCTTTCTGATGATGAAAAGAAATATGCTTTGTTCACAGACGGTTCCTGTCGTCTTGTCGGGAACAAGCGAAGGTGGAAGTCTGCAGTGTGGAGTCCAACACGCCGAGTTGCAGAGGCAAAGGATGGAGAAGGAGAATCCAGTCAGTTCGCAGAGGTAAAAGCTGTCCAGCTAGCTCTCGACGTAGCTGAACGTGAGAGGTGGCCAAAGCTTTATCTCTACACCGACTCATGGATGGTAGCCAATGCTCTGTGGGGTTGGCTAAAGAACTGGAAAAAGAGTGGTTGGCAGAGAAAAGGAAAGCCTATATGGGCAGCTGACCTGTGGCAGGACATTGCTGATCGAATCGAGAGAATTCCAGTGAAGGTGAGACACATTGATGCTCACATCCCTAAGAGCAAAGCTACTGAGGAACAGCAACACAACCATCAGGCAGATCTAGCTGCAAGAGTTTCTCAAGTAGACATGGACTCTGATCTTGATCTCGACTGGAAACACCGGGTGAGATATTCTTAGCTCGGTGGGCTCACGATTCATCAGGACATCAAGGCAGAGATGCAACCTACCAGTGGGCACGTGACAGATCCATAGACATTTCCATGGATGCTATCACACAAGTCATCCATGACTGTGACATTTGTGCTGCTATTAAGCAGGCAAAGCGACTTAAGCCCTTATGGTATGGTGACAGATGGTCCAAGTACAAGTATGGTGAAGCTTGGCAGATTGACTACATCACTCTACCACGTTCTCGTTCTGGTAAGCAGTATGTGCTTACTATGGTAGAGGCAAACACTGGATGGTTGGAAACTTATCCAGTTCCACATGCAACTGCACGCAACACCATTCTTGGTCTGGAGAGACAAATCCTGTGGAGACACGGAACTCCAGAGAGGATTGAGTCAGACAACGGAACTCATTTCAAAAACAACCTTGTAAAGAGCTGGGCCAAAGAGCACGGCATTGAGTGGATATTCCACATCCCTACTATGCACCAGCTGCAGGGAAGATTGAACGCTACAACGGTTTGTTGAAAACCACTCTTAAAGCCATGGGGGGTGGATCTTTGAAAAACTGGGAAAAGCATTTAGCACAAGCAACCTGGCTGGTAAATAGTAGAGGTTCAGTGAACCGAGCTGGACCGGCACACTCAGATCTGCTACAGAAAGTAGAAGGTGATAGAGTTCCTGTTGTTAGAGAAAAGAATCTGTTAGGTAAAACTGTTTGGGTATTTTCTCCCTCAGGAGAGGCTAAACCTGTCCGAGGGGTGGTTTCAGCTGAAGGTCCGGGTCACACTTATTGGGTAATGCAAGAGAATGGTGAAATTCAGTGTATTCCACAAAGAAATCTAACTTTAGCTGAAAGAGTTTAATTTCAGTGTGTTGTACAGCTACTTCGCGCCCAAAGGAAGAATCCTTGAGGAATCCACGGTGCACGAACCCTGAGAACCCTGAGAGCCCTGAGTCAACTGAGAGTCCCTGCTTCCCTGTTTCCCTTTTTCTTCGCTTCGTCTGCGAAGAGACAAACTGTTTTCCATTTTTCTTATTTCTTGGACTTCTGATCATCTACACCTGAGGATAGCCGGAATGGACTATCAACTTCACTTACAAATTGTAGATATGCTTTAGATTGGATGGACAGTATGAACAGCCAATGAAATTGTTTAGAAGAGGTGGATTGTGACCGGTTGATGCTATGCCTTTAAGAAAGAGACAGTTGCTGAACACTCTGGCTGAATGTTTTTGATATTTGAACAAAACCAAGATAGTCTAAACGAATTTCATTGGTGCTTATGGGGTGCAGTTTGGAGTTTGGGTTCTGTTAGTTCAGTCTGTGTCTGGTCTGGGTTCAGGCTGGGTGCAGTCTGTGCTTCTTTCTCTCTTGCTGAAGCAGGAACGGCCTTGAGTTAGCAGCTAACCAGATAAGAAAACTAATTTTGCATGTGCTTTTTAGCTAACAGACTTTTCCTTCCTTAATTGCCTTTCTCTCTCTCTCTAACCCTTTTTGGGAAAAAGGGGAGGTGGGGAGGGAGAGAGGGGGGTTCAGGGAACCCCCCTGGCCGGCAGGAGGGAAAAGGTTTTTCTGCATTGTGTTCATTGTTATATTTTCCTGTATATATTGTAAATATTGTATATTTGTGTATATATTCATTGCATTCCATTTATGCTTGTAAATATAGCTTTCATCTGCTTTTCCGACTGAGCTAGCTGTGGTTTTCTTTCCCTGTGTGTGGGGAGGGAACTTTCTCACCCCACCACATATTTTTAATTGGCGCCCAACGTGGGGCTTGTGGATAGTTGCTGTCCAGAAGCAGAGCAAAAGTTGCTTGATTTATTGTCTGCTCAGGTCGGAGTTGCAAAGATGAAAGTGTTTTGGATTTTAGAGCGTCTGTTTGTTTCAATCTTTGGGGTCCTTATCTATAAGCATGTCCTGGGATTGATTTTCGATCGCTTAAGCAGATACTTGATGTATAAATTGTATTTATGGTTTAAGTATAAGATTCAGCTTCTCTATGACCGGTGCCTGGGATTCTTTTGGCTTAATAGATACGGGAATGTGACCTCGACTACTCTGCCCATAGAGATAAAGGAGTTTAAGATCCCAGTAGGTGAAAGGTTGTGTTTTAAGTGATGGCTGGGATCCAAAGGTGATTTATTTGATGTGTGCAATCCTGCTGTTGGTGATAAGCAATGCGTACTTGTTTTATGCTCTGTACCGGGAGAAAAAAAAAGTGGCTAAGGCCTGCTTTGTAATTAGGCGTAGACCCAAGAGGAGAAGGAACAGCTCTAACTCGACCCCAGAAATATCTAGTGATGAGGAGAATGGAGGATCTGTATCAGTTAAAAAGAAAGCTAGAACTTCCATCGGAAAGGCTGCTCTGAACGGTGCTGTTGGTGGTTCTGGCAATCAGCCAGCTGCTGCGGCAGCGGCAGCGCCTAACATGGCGGCTCCCACACCCTCGGCAGCCATTAATGCGGCAAAGCCAGTTCCTCCTTCTTCTTCAGCGGGACCGGAAGTGTCCTCCACAGCAGCTGATCCGTCCCAAAACCTGTCAGCTTCTGTTAAGCCAGCTGTAAATTCAAACACAGCTCCAGTTAAGCAGGTAGCTGTTTTAACTACAAGAAGTGGAAAGGGCAAAGCTGATTCAGATGCTGATCCTGGTGAGGGACCTTCTGCTTTAAGAGACCCTGCTGAGGAAGAGGAGAAGATCTGTCTTAAAGATATAGCTGAGATATTGAGGAGATCACTGGATGGAAATGCAGGGCAAATTGCTGATAGCAGGACAACAAGAGGTGGTACACCTGACCTTAAAGAGATTCTTAGGAGAGTGACAAGGAGATTGTTGGGGCAACAAGTTCAGGAAGAGGAGGAAGGGGAGGAGTCAGATGACCTTCTGGGCTGTCCTTCACCAAGGGAAGAGATAAGGAATGTGCGTAAAGATTATATCAGAGCAGATAAGGAGCCAATCCTAGCTTGGCTTGGTAGATGCTACGATACAGGTGCTCCAGCTCTAATGGTTGGAGACAAGTCAGCAGCTCAACTAGGAGCTCTCTCAAAGGATAATGGAATAGATAGACATCTAGGCTGGACTCTCGGTAAGGTTACTCTGTGGATACGCCTTTTAATGGCAACTCTCATGAGATATCCTTCCCGAGATGATCTCCCATGGAATCCTAAGCCTTGGACTACCATAGAGGAAGGAATTAAGCGTCTGAGAGAATTTGCTGTCAGAGAGGTACTCTATGGTGACCATGAGACTCTGAATCCTGATGAAATTCCTGTAGGAACTGGTCTTGCTAAAAAGCTCATCAAACTTGCTCCTCCTAATTATGCAAATATTCTGGCAAGCAGAATTGTGGCAAGGAATATGGCGGAGCTTCTCCTACGGTTGGCCAATTCACTGATCAAATGAGACAATTGGAGGATAGCATGACACGTGTTTCGTTGGTTTCAGCCATTGAAACTCTGTCTGGTGAGATAAAGAATTGCATGAAAGAGATGAAGGATGAAATTGTAAATTCCATCTCCCAATTGGCACAAGGAAATAATTCCAATTCTTCCTCCGGATGGATACAGGTTTCCACTGTGAGGAATAGGCGTCCTCCAAGGATGTCATTCCAAAACAGGTCATTCCAAAAAGGTCATTCCAAAACCGATCCAACCAAAACAGACCACCAAGGCAGTCACGTGGAAGTATTTGGATAACTCTGCGTGATCAGTTTTGGTGAGAACATGAACAGATGGGATGGTCAACCAACTGCTAATCTTTTCAGGAGACTGAGGGAACTGCAAAGTGGCAGAACCCGAGGTAGCAATACCAGAAGGGTAGCTGTTACTTCTACAATTCCCCCAGGACAACTCTAGTAGCTCCAACAGTGGCTCCAGTCCTAACACTGCACCATGTGCTCATTCCACATGTGGGCATGTTCCCCATAACTAGGGGTGCCCTGCCTCCCGCCAGGGGGAGGAGAGGGGTAACAGAGATAACAGAATCTATTGGGATGTGTACATCCAGTGGCCTGGCACTTCACAATTTCAGAAGTACAGGGCCTTGGTTGACACAGGGGCTCAGTGCACCATAATGCCATCAAATTATCAGGGATCAGAAGCTATAACTATTCTGGGAGTCACTGGGGGATCTCAAGAGTTAACTAAGGTGGAGGTTGATATAAGTTTAACTGGTAAACAGTGGAGGAAGCATACAGTTGTGACCGGACCTGACGCACCTTGTATTCTGGGAATTGATTTTCTGAGAGAAGGGCGTTTCAAAGACCCTAGAGGTTACAAATGGGCTTTTGGAGTAGCATCTGTAGAAACTGATGGACAAAAGCTGAAGTTGTCTGTTAGACCTGATCTTTCTGATGAATCTGCAGTTGTGGGACAACACAAGATTGAGGACATTAAATTGCCGGTTGCTTCTCAGACTGTGCATCACAGACAATACAGAACCAACCGTGACTCTTTGCTGCCCATTCAGAAATCTGATTCGTCAGCTGGAGAGTCAGAAAGTCATCAGCAAAACTCATTCCCCTTTCAACAGCCCAGTGTGGCCTGTGCGAAAGCAGAATGGAGACTGGCGTCTGACAGTCGACTACCGATACAAGGCATGATGCTTAAGTTGAGCTAATTAGAACATGCTAACAGAGATGGCATAATACATGGTCAAAGATAACAAATCTTGTAAAGAAGAACTTAGATCTTAATAGTTCCAATCTTTACATTTCACTCTTCTTATTGACAGAGAAGACTTGATTATGCCTGAACACATTGCACACAGAGATTAAGACATAAATCCAATCTTCAGCACCGTCTTTTACAACCAGCATTAGGGGTCTGTTGAATCTTTATTTTTTCTAGGATTGTCAAAAATCATTAATTGTGTAATGATAGCAAGATTTTCCTTAATCTGTAAAGGTAGATCTGGCCAGGCTCTAGCTTCACAGATAGAAAACTTGCAGGCAAACAGCAAGAGCAAAGGAGCTTCATTGCTTTGCCCAATATAAAATTGCACATAATAATACAGTTTTGCTCATCCTAGTAATACTGATCTTTTGATGCTTTGTTTTTGCTAATGAAAGGTGAATATAGAATGACAATTTGAAAGCACAATGCTTTAACCAATCATCTTTTTTTTTGACATTCCTAAATTTCCTTTTTTTTTTAATTGGGTATTCATTTGTTTGTTTTTGTTTTTAACCTGAAAATGAATGTTGTGTTATAATGAATGTTGATGGTCTCTTTAACCATTTAAAACTATGGCAAACTGGTGAGATAAGATATAAATCCATATAAACATTTTCCGTAATCACACAACAATCAAACAATCATAATATTCTGTCCTAATTCAGATGGTTTTGTGGTACATTCTTCTGATTGATGCTTTTTATCTCAGATTATCATAACAGTCATTGTGACCGATGTTCGACTTCATGGGAAATGCTGTTTTTTCATATTCTTGATTCTTCTGCCATTGTTTATTGCGATGATTGCAGTTGACATGGGTTAGTTATTTCTTGCTGGTATCACTAAAAAACCTTAGCTAAAAAATATACATAATCTTTTTTCTTTTCTTGTTTATTTTTTTCTTGATATATTTTTTAACTATTTTAAATTTTTATTTAAATTTTTACGTTGCTTTTATTATTATTTTTATTTTACTTTTTTATTATATT
Organism: Colaptes auratus; assembly: GCA_015227895.2. Taxonomy (NCBI): domain Eukaryota; kingdom Metazoa; phylum Chordata; class Aves; order Piciformes; family Picidae; genus Colaptes; species Colaptes auratus. Next base: position 7,730,914 of record JAAWVA010000030.1, on the reverse strand, counting down.
TTAAATTTTTTTTTGTATTTTTAAATATTAATAAATTTGTTAACTTTTGTATGCTTATTTAATATATTTTTAATTTAAATTTTATTTCAATTGCTTTAATTTTTAAAATTTTAATCAATTTTTAAATAAGAAAAATTTTGTTGTTTTTCATGTTACCTTATTTTTATTTTTTAATATAATTTCAATTTTAATTTTTATTAGTTTTTCATTATTTTTAATTTTTTGTTTTTATTTTATTTTTAAATTTTTTATTTTCTTTTTAATGTTATTTTAAAATTTTAATCTAATTTTTAATTTAATTGTTTTATAAATATCTTTTTAATGTCTTTTTTGAAATTTATTTTTTCATTATATTTTTTGTCTATAATTTTTAGTAATTTTTGTATTTTTTATATTTTAACCTAATTTTTTCTTTTCTTTAATTTTAATATAATTTAACTTTTAAAATCTAATTTAATTAATTTTTAAATGTAGTTGGGTTTTAAATTTTTTTGTTATTTTCATTTTTAATTTTTATCTAACTTTTTAAAAGTTTATGTGTTAATTTTTTTTGCTGTTGTTTTAAATCTAATTTTTTAATATATTTCTTTCCTTTTAATTATTTCTTTGAAATTGTTTTTTATTTTAGTTTTAATTTTTTGCCTTTTTTTCTTTTAACCTTCTTTTTTTATTATTCTTTTTTTATTTTTCATTTTAATTTGTTTGTTTGCTTTAATCTAGTAGTCCCTATCTTAATAATACTTTTTTTTTTGCTAATAATCCTTATGGGTTTTGTTAATAGTTATTTTTTGTTAGTGATCATTATGTTTTTTAGTTTGCTGTTTTTTGTTGTTGCTTTTTTATCATTTTGTTAAATTGTTTTTCTTTTAATTTTTTCTTTTTTTATTATTATGCTTTGTTGTCATTATTTTGTTATTTTGCATTTTGTATTTTATTTTTTTATCTAAATTCTTTGCTATTTTGTTATTTTTTATTGTATTTTTGTATCTAAGTTGTTTTGGTTTTTTTTTATTTTGTGTATTTTACAAATTTTTTGTTATACTTTTTTTTACTATTTTTAAAAATTTTTACTTTATATAGTCAATGTCTAAGAAGGAAATAGATGTTACATTAGCTAAGGAATACCTTTAAAACTAATACCTATTTACTACTGTGGTGGGGTGAGAAAGTTCCCTCCCCACACACAGGGAAAGAAACCACAGCTAGCTCAGTCGGAAAAGCAGATGAAAGCTCTATTGACAGGCATAAATGGAATGCAATGAATATATACACAAATATACAATATTTACAATATATACAGGAAAATACGGCAATGAACACAATGCAGAAAAACCTCTTCCCTCCAGCCGGCCAGGGGGGTTCCCTGAACCCCCCTCTCTCTCCCTCCCCACCTCCCCTTTTTCCCAAAAAGGGTTAGAGAGAGAGAGAAAGGCAATTAAGGAAGAAAAATTCTGTTAGCTCAAAAAGCACATGCAAGAATTAGTTCTCTTATCTGGTTAGCTGTTAACTCAAGGCCGTTCCTGCTTCAGAAAGAGAGAAGCCGTCCAGCCCACAGGACAGAGAAGCACAGACTGCACCCAGCCTGAACCCAGACCAGACACAGACTGAACTAACAGAACCCAAACTTAGAATTGCATTTTACAATCTACCAATGAAATTAGTTTAGACTATCTTGGTTTTGTTCAAATATCAAAAACATTCAGCCAGAGTGTTCAGCAACTGTCTCTTTCTTAAAGACACAGCCTCAACGGGTCACAAAGAGCAAATTTCCAGCTCATCTGGGAGTTAGTCAATAGGACTTCTCCTCAGGGAAAATAGAACAGAGCTGGCAGATCTTTAAGAATGCTTTGCATAGAACACAAGAGCTCTTGCTCCCCAGATGCAAGAAGTCAAGGAAAGAAGAGATGAGACCACCATGGCTGAATCACGACTTGTTGGTCAAACTAAAGGGCAAGAAGGAAATGCACTAGCAGTTCAAACTGGGAAAGGTATCCTGGGAAGAGTATAGGGATACTTTTTTACACCAGTCTTCACTGGCAACCTCTCTCCTCACACCTCTTGGGTTGATGGACCACAAGATGAGGATGGCGGTGGGGGATGGGAATTCCTTCCTACTGGCCTGGCAGAGAAGATGAGGTTTGTGATCATCTGAGGGACCTGAGCTTACCAAGTCTATGGGACCTGATGAGATGCATCCCAGAGTCCTGAGGGTACTGGCTGATGTAGTTGCTAAGCCATTCTCTGTGATACTTGGAAAGTCATGGCAGTCAGGTGAAGTCCCTGGACCCTGGGAACTGCCAACCTGTCAGCTGCACCAAAAGAAGTGTGTTGCTTCAGTCTTCACTGGTAACCACTTGAGCTATTCCACCCAAGTCACAGAGGACATTGGCTTGGTCTGGGAGAATGAAGAACCACCCAGGGTAGGAGCAGATCAGGTCTGGGAACACCTGATCTGAAGGTGCACAAGTCCATGGAACCCAATAAAATACATCCACGGGTCCTGAAGGAACTGGTGGCTGAAGTTGCTAGGCCACTAGCCATCATATTTGAGAAGTCATGGCAGTCTGAGGTTCCCACAGATTGGAAAAGGGGAAACATAACCTCCGTTTTTTTAAAAAGGGTGTTGTGGTTTGAGCCTTAACTGGAATTTAAGGGCTCAGATAGTGGCAAGACTGAGAACTCCCCCACTCCCCCTTCCTTTTTCCCAATAAGGGGAGGGGGAAGGGAAAGAATGGACAGAAAAGGGGGAAAAAGGGGAGGAGGTAAATCTACCAAGAAATAATTTGGGAGTTGGTTTGGAAGTAGAGAAGTAATTTATTTTTTTTAAAACTATTAAAAAAACCCCAACCAAACAACAAACCAATAACAGGAAGGGTTCACAAGGGTAAGGAACAAGGATGAATAGGAAAATATACAAAACCAGGTTTGGATGGCCTTGTGTTTCCCCTTATGTATGTGGATTGCAGTCCTTTGGAGAAATATGGATGTGGCAGGAAGAAGACCAGGCCTGACCACATGGCAGAACCAGGAAGCCAGCAGTGGCTATTGGTCCTTTTGCACAGGTGAGGCAGGAGCAAAAGAGCAAAAATGGTTGCCATGCCCTCCCCTTTATAGTCTTGCTGGACAGGAAGGGAGAATGGAACAGACTAACTTAGACCTGGGGGACCCCTCCTGCGGGGGGTGGAAGGAACCAAGTCTACCTGGATCAGGTTTCCTTAATCCCTGGGAAGAGCAGGGCTCTTGCAACCTTCCCCCTCCCAGGATGGGTGCAGCCCAGCAGAAAGGGAAGCAAAGAAAACCCAGGCAACTGCAGATCAGTCAGCCTTACCTCTGTGCCGGGGTAAAATCATGGAACAGTTTCTTCTGGTGGCTGTACTAAGGCACATGAAAAATGAGGTGGTCGGAGACAGCCAACATGGCTTCACTAAGGGCAAATCATGCCTGATTAATTTGGTGGCCTTCTATGACAGAGCTACAGCACTGGTTGACATGGGAAAAGCAACCGATGTCATTTACTTGGACTTGTGCAAGGCATTTTGACATTGTCCCACATGACATCCTTGTCTCTAAGATGGAGATAGATTTGATGGATGGACCACTTACTCGGTGGATAAGGAATAGGCTTGAAGGTTGCACTTAGAGTTGTGGTTAATGGCTTGATATCCATGTGGAGACCAGTGACAAGTGGAGTTCCTTGGGATCTGTTCTAGGTCCAGTGCTGTTCAACATCTTTGTCAGCAACATGGACAATGGCATCGAATGCGCCCTCAGCAGGCTTGCTGGCAACACCAAGCTGTGTGGTGTACTCAGTTGAGGGAAGGGATGCAGTCCAAAGGGACCTTGAGAGGCATGAGAAATGGGCCAGTGCAAACTGCATTAGGTTTAAGTCAAAGTGCAAGGTCCTGCGCCTGGGTTGGGCCAATCCCAGGCACAAATATAAACTGAGTACAGAGTGGGTTGGCAGTAGCCCTGAAGAGGACTTGGGGGTATTGATAGATGAGAAGCTCAACATGAGCCAGTAGTGTGATCATGCAGCCCAGAAGGCCAACTGTATCCTGGGATGCATCACAAGGAGTGTGGCCAGCAGATCAAGAGAGGTGATTCTCCCCCTTTACTCTGTTCTTGTGAGACTCCACCTTAAATATTGTGTCCAGTTCTGATGTCCCCACCCAAAGAGGGACATAGGTCTTATGCCTCCCTGGGGCCTGGATCAGAGATGCTGCCAGAAGGCTGTCTAGTCTGGTACAGCCTTCTGATTACTATCTGTTACTAGCTATGCAGGTGGGAAGTGATGAGGTAAAAAACAGAAGTCCAAAAGCAGTCAAAAGGAACTTCAAGGCATGGGGGAGATGGGCTGACGGATTGGGGGCACAAGTGGGTTTTTTTTGTCATTACCCTCAATGGCAGGAAGGAATACTGAAAGGAACAGGAAATCATGCATGATTCATGATTTATAAGTGGCTCAGAGGCTGATGCTACCAACAGAATTTTGATTTGGGGTTGTTTTTTTTGGTATGTGTATGGGTTTTTGTTTTTTTTTTTTTTTTTGTTGTTTGTTTTTTTTTTTTTATCTTGGGGAACTATCTGGCACTGGATCTACTAGCAGCAGATGGAGTATGTCTGTCTCAGAGGGGGGAAAAGATCCTGGCACATGAGTTAGCAGGGCTCATTGAAAGGGCTTTAAACTAGGCTTGAAGGGGGAAGAGGTTAAAACCAGGTGCACTAGAGATGAGCCTAAGAACAGCCTTCAGTCTCTCATTTCACTTGAGGGGTGTAAAGGTCTCAATCCGGAGAGGGAGAGAGATTCAGGTTTTTAATGAATATTCCCGTGTTGTGAAATTAGAGGCACAAACGAGGCCAAAATATCAACAGCTAGACTATTGATTACATAAATACAGTGGATGGACATAAATACAGTGGATGGATCAGAAGGGGAGAGAGAGAAAATAGAGAGAGAAGAGAGAAGAGGAAAGGAATTGTATTACCACACCCCTCACCCCCCAAGACAGTTTGAGTCTGTGGAGGAAAGGTGCTGCAGGAGATGTTGGGTCTGTAGAGGAAGGGTGCTGAGGCTTTGGCTGTAGAAGGGATGTGGTCCTCTGGGCAGCTTCTTCAGCTCCATGAGTTGCAGCAGGCGGAACTTAGGGCACGGAGAGAGGGTTTTCAGAGTCCAGGATCCGTTGTGTTGGCCCGTGATGTTTCCAGCGTGTGGTGCTGCATTTTGCTTCTCCAGTTTTCTTCTCCTGTTTTCCTTCAACAAAGCCAGTAGTTGCTCCAGTCTTTTATACAGTTTTTTAGTCCTCAGGCAAGTGTCCAGGTGTTGTTCCCCAGGATATCGTTCTGGGAAATCATCCTTAGGTAAGTGTCAAGGTATAGTTCCCCAGGAAATCTTTCTGTGTACTCAGGTGAGTTTGGGCAGCCGTCTGGATGGAGGGGGGAGGAGGCCTCCACCTCCTCCTGCTCCATCTACCTACCCACACACCCTTTACACATCAGGGAATCCATTGTCCTTTCCTGGGGTATCTGATGGCTGGAAATGATCTTGTCCTGAAGGCGTGATGGCTGGGCCCTTGGACCATTGTTGTAGGCCAGCTGCAGTCCCGTGAGCAAGGTTATCTTTGCACCTTCCAAGAGTCCTTCCAGTGGCTCTGCCCAACGCACATCAGCTATTGTCTGGGCAAGCAGCAAGTGATTTTATCTTTGTTGAGTCACACCAGGAGAGACAAGCTTTAGTCTCTCACAAGGGGGGATATGGTGACAATAATATCAAAATTGTCTGTGACAACAGGCAGGAAGACACATCAGGTTTGGGAGGATGGGGTGATAGTAAGGGCCTTTAACCTGTTGCCCTGAAGTATGCTGTGAACACTGCAGCAAAGGTAAGGTCTTACAGAGGTGAGCTGGGGGCCTCTGAGGTAATCGGAGACAGGAGGGTAGCTCTCATGAAATGCCTTGGGGGCACAATGGGGTGCCCCTCTAAGAAGGTGACATGGCTATCAGTCCAGCTGAAGTGCCTCTACATTGATGCATGCAGCATGGGCAACAAACAGGAGTTGGAAGCTACCCTGCTGCAGGAAAGCTACAACATAGTGGTAATCACAGAAACCTGGTGGGATGAATCCTATGACTGGAGTGTGGCTATTGATGTCTACAAGTTGTTCAGAATGGACAAAAGAAGAAGCGGTAGAGGTATTGCCCTCTATGTAAAGAAGTGGATAGAGTGTGAAGAGTTGTCACTAAAGAACAGCCACGAGCAGGTTGAAGGAAAGGGTATGAATAAGGGATTGGGACAACAAAGGCACATGTTAAGGCACATGGAGGACAGAGAGATCACCGATAAGGTCCCAGATGACTGGGAACTGGCCAATGTGGTCCCCATCCACAAGAAGGGTCGGATGGAGGAACCCGGAAACTATAGGGCAGTCAGCCTGACCTCAGTGCCAGGGAAAATTATGGAACAGATTATCCTGGCAGCAATAACTGTGCACCTGCAGGATGGCCAAGGGCTCAGGTCCAGCCAACATGGATTTAGGAAGGGCAGGTCCTTCCTCTCCAACCTGATCTCCTTCTATGATCAGGTGACCTGCCTGGTGGATGTGGGGAGGCCTGTGGATGTAGTCTACCTGGACTTCAGCAAGGCCTTTGACACCGTCCCCCACAGCAAACTGCTGGCTAAGCTGTCAGCTCATGGCTTGGACAGCAACACTCTGCGCTGGGTTAGGAACTGGCTGGAGGACCGGGCCCAGAGAGTGGTGGTTAATGGTGCCACCTCCAGCTGGCGGCCAGTCACCAGTGGTGTCCCCCAAGGATCAGTGCTGGGCCCCATCCTCTTCAATGTCTTCATTGAGGATCTGGATGAGGGGATCGAGTCCATCATCAGTAAATTTGCGGACGACACCAAGCTGGGGGCAGGAGTTGATCTGCTGGAGGGCAGAGAGGCTTTGCAGAGGGACCTCGACAGGGTGGACAGATGGGCAGAATCCAACGGCATGAGATTGAACACATCCAAGTGCCGGGTTCTGCACATTGGCCACAACCACCCCATGCAGTGCTACAGGCTGGGGTCAGAGTGGTTGGAGAGCGGCCAGGAAGGGAGGGACCTGGGGGTGCTGGTTGATTGTAGGCTGAACATGAGCCTGCAGTGTGCCCAGGCAGCCAAGAAGGCCAATGGCATCCTAGCCTGCATCAGAAACAGTGTGGCCAGCAGGAGCAGGGAGGTCATTCTGCCCCTGTACACTGCACTGGTTAGGCCGCACCTTGAGTACTGTGTCCAGTTCTGGGCCCCTCAGTTTAGGAAAGATGTTGTCTTACTGGAGCGTGTCCAGAGAAGGGCAACAAAGTTGGTGAGGGGTTTGGAAGACAAGCCCTATGAGGAGAGGCTGAGGGAGCTGGGGTTGCTTAGCCTGGAGAAGAGGAGACTGAGGGGTGACCTTATTGCTCTCTACAACTACCTTCGGAGGTTGTAGCCAGGCAGAGGTTGGTCTCTTCTCCCAGGCAGCCAGTACCAGAACAAGAGGACACAGTCTCAGGCTGCGCCAGGGCAGGTTTAGACTGGAAGTTAGGAAGAAGTTCTATACTGAGAGAGTGATTGCCCACTGGAATCAGCTGCCTGTGGAAGTGGTGGAGTCACCTTCATTGGAGGTGTTCAAGAAGAGGCTTGATGGGGTGCTTGGTGCCACAGTTTAGTTTTTTAGTTGTTTAGGTGGGTTGTATTGTACTGTATTGTACTGTATTGCACTGTATTGTATTTAGGTGGGTTGGATTGGTTGATGGGTTGGACGTGATGATCTTGAAGGTCTCTTCCAACCTGGTGTATTGTATTGTATTGTATTGATTGAGACAGTCATCAGCAAATTTGCAGATGACACCAAGTTGGGAGCCGATGTTGGTCAGTTAGAGGACAGAAGGGCCCTGCAGAGGGACCTCAACCGACTGGACAGATGGGCGGAGTCCTATGGGATGACATTCAACAAGTCCAAGTGCCGGGTGCTGCAATTTGGCCACAACCACCCCATGCAGAGCTACAGGCTGGGGTCTGAGTGGCTGGAGAGCTCCCAAACAGAGAGGGACCTGGGGGTGCTGATCGACAGCTGCCTGAACATGAGCCAGCAGTGTGCCCAGGTGGCCAAGAAGGCCAACGTCATCCTGGCCTGCATTAGGAATGGTGTGGCCAGCAGGAGCAGGGAGGTCATTGTGCCCCTGTTCTCTGTATTGGTTAGGCCACACCTTGAATACTGTGTCCAGTTCTGGGCCCCTCAGTTTAAGAAGGACATCGAGACACTTGAAGGTGTCCAGAGAAGGGCAACGAGGCTGGTGAGAGGCCTAGAGCACAAGCCCTATGCGGAGAGGATGAGGGAGCTGGGGTTGTTTAGCCTGGAGAAGAGGAGACTCAGGGGCGACCTCATTGCTCTCTACAACTACCTGAAGGGAGGTTGTAGCCAGGAAGGGGTTGGCCTCTTCTCTCTAGCAACCAGCACCAGAACAAGGGGACACAGTCTCAAGCTGTACCAGGGGAAGTTTAGGCTCAAGGTGAGGAGAAAGTTCTTCACCGCGAGAGTTATTCGCCATTGGAATGGGCTGCCTGGAGAGGTGATGGAGTCACCGTCCCTGGACGTGTTCAAGAGGGATTGGATGTGGCACTTGGTGCCATGGTCTAGTCATGGGGTCTGTGGTGACAGGTTGGACGCGATGATCTTCGAGGTCTCTTCCAACCTTAGTGATACTGTGATGCTGTGAGATGTTTCAAGACCGCCGACATGGCTTTACTAGGGGCAAATCCTGCCTGACTACCATAGTGGTTTTCTATGATAGAGTGACTAAGGGACAACCTATGGATGTGATCTCTCTGGATTTCTGCAAGGCCTTTGACACAGTTCCCCCCAATATCCTACTTGCCAAGTTGGAGAGATACAGATTTGATGGGTGGACTGTTCAGTGGTTAAGGAATTGGCTGGATGGTCGCATCTGGAGGGTGGTGCTCAATGGCTGGAAGTCCAGATGGAGAGTAGTGACAAGTACAATACAATACAATACAATACAACAGGTTGGAAGAGACCTTCAAGATCATCACGCCCAACCCATCAACCAATCCAACCCACCCAAAAAACACACAGTACCATACAGTACAATACAGTACAAAAGAGTACAATACAGTACAATACAGTACAATACAACCCACCTAAACAACCAAAAACTAAACCCTGGCACCAAGCACCCCATCAAGCCTCTTCCTGAACACCTCCAATGAAGGTGACTCCACCACTTCCACAGGCAGCTGATTCCAGTGGGCAATCACTCTCTCAGTATAGAACTTCTTCCTAACTTCCAGTCTAAACCTGCCCTGGCGCAGCCTGAGACTGTGTCCTCTTGTTCTGGTACTGGCTGCCTGGGAGAAGAGACCAACCTCCGCCTGGCTACAACCTCCCTTCAGGTAGTTGTAGAGAGCAATAAGGTCACCCCTCAGTCTCCTCTTCTCCAGGCTAAGCAACCCCAGCTCCCTCAGCCTCTCCTCATAGGGCTTGTCTTCCAAACCCCTCACCAACTTTGTTGCCCTTCTCTGGACACGCTCCAGTAAGACAACATCTTTCCTAAACTGAGGGGCCCAGAACTGGACACAGTACTCAAGGTGCGGCCTAACCAGTGCAGTGTACAGGGGCAGAATGACCTCCCTGCTCCTGCTGGCCACACTGTTTCTGATGCAGGCCAGGATGCCATTGGCCTTCTTGGCTGCCTGGGCACACTGCAGGCTCATGTTCAGCCTACAATCAACCAGCACCCCCAGGTCCCTCTCTGCCTGGCCGCTCTCCAACCACTCTGACCCCAGCCTGTAGCACTGCATGGGGTTGTTGTGGCCAATGTGCAGAACCCGGCACTTGGATGTGTTAAATCTCATGCCGTTGGATTCTGCCCATCTGTCCACCCTGTCGAGGTCCCTCTGCAAAGCCTCTCTGCCCTCCAGCAGATCAACTCCTGCCCCCAGCTTGGTGTCGTCCGCAAATTTACTGATGATGGACTCGATGCCCTCATCCAGATCATCAATAAAGATGTTGAAGAGCATGGGGCCCAGCACCGATCCCTGGGGCACACCACTAGTGACTGGCCGCCAGCCGGATGTGGCACCATTCACCACCACTCTCTGGGCTCGGCCCTCCAGCCAGTTCCTAACCCAACGCAGTGTGCTCCCATCCAAGCCATGGGCTGCCAGCTTGGCCAGGAGTTTGCTGTGGGGGACGGTGTCAAAGGCCTTGCTGAGGTCCAGGTAGACCACATCCACAGGCCTCCCCACATCAACCAGGCGGGTCACCTGATCATAGAAGGAGATCAGGTTGGTCAAGCAGGACCTGCCCTTCCTAAAGCCATGCTGGCTAGGCCTGATCCCTTGGCCATCCTGTAAGTGCTGCATGATCGCACTCAAGATGACCTGTTCCAGAATCTTGCCTGGCACTGAGGTCAGGCTGACAGGCCTATAATTCCCTGGCTCATCCAACCGGCCCTTCTTGTGGATGGGCACCAAGTAGTGTCCCTCAGGGGTCTGTAGTGGGACCTGTACTGTTTAATATTTTCATCAATGACACAGTGGGATTGAGTGCACCATCAGCAAGTTTGCAGATGACACCAAGCCGTGTGGTGTTGTTGATATGCCAGAAGGATGGGATGTCATCCAGAGGGACCTGGGCAAGCTGGAGAGGTAGGCCCAGGTGAACCTCATGAGATTCAACATGAGCACGTACAGGGTTCTGCACCTGGGCCAGAACAATCCTCACTGTCAATACAGACTAGGAGATGAGGTGATAGAAATCGGCCCTGTGAAAAAGGACTTGGGGTGCTGATGGATGAGAAGCTGAACATGAGCAGGCAGTGTGTGCTTGCAGCCCAGAAGGCAAATAGCATCCTGGGCTTCATCACAAGATGTGTTGCTAGTAGATCGAGTGAGGTGATTCTGCCACTTTGCTCTGGTGAAACCTCACCTAGAGTACTGTGTCCAGCTCTGGAGCCCCCAATAGGGGAAGGATGTGGACCTGATGGAGTGGGTCCAGAGGGGGGTGTGGGTCAGGGACATCACAAGGAGACTCCCAAATTAATCCAGCCCTCTGACTGTTACCCTCTGCTGGTAATACAAGCTGGGAGTGACAAAATTGACAAGAAGGGCACCAGGGTGATTAAAAAGGAATTCAAGGCCCTTGGACAATTCATTGATGGGGCAGGAGCTCAAGTGGTTTTCTGCTCAGTTCCCTCAGTGGCAGGGGAGTACACTGAGAGGAACGGGAGAACCCACACCATCAACAATGGGCTCAGGGGATGGTGCCAGCAGTGGAATTTTGGTTTCTTTGATCATGGGGCAACTTTTACTGCACCCGACTGTTGGGGGTTTGTCGTGGTTTGGGAGAGCAATCCTCCCACCACGGGCAGAAATAACGACTCAGACAAACAGATTGCAAAAGTGATGGAAAGTTTAAATAGAAAAACAAAAAGGAACAATGAAGGTTTTACAGAGAACCACAAGCACCGTGACAAAGAGAGAGATCCCATCACCACCTGGGGGTACACCCAACCCCCCCAGGGCTCTTTCTCCCCCCTCCCAACCCAGCCTTGGGCCTGGGCAGGCCCAAGGGAGGCAGCTCAAGCCATTTTACCTAGGCAGCAGCAGGGGACGAAAGAGGAAGTGCAGACCCCGCGTGGATGTTTTATAGGGGAGCAGGGCATTATGGGAAATGGAATACCTAGTTTCCTGTGACCACCCCCCTGGGCTGGGCCCACCCCTTGGGACCTCCCAGGTGTGGTCTGTGCAGTGGCATCCGGGCCAGCACCCAGCCTAAACCACCACACGCCACCCCTTATTCCATACCATAATCCCTGCACCCAAAACATATCATCATCATGTCTAGCAACAGTCCATGTCTTCATCTGTACGTCCTTCCACACAGTCTCTCACTCAGGCTCAAGTATCAGTCCATTCCAGTTGTTCTTCATATGATGGAGCCTCCCAGCGACACAGTCATTCTTCTGCAGTGTGAATTCCTCGTGGACTCGTTGGGAGATCCTGGTCACCTGGGAATGCCTCACAACTTCTCAGCCGAGCCTTAATTCGCATTTACAGTTACTCAGCGGCTTTTTCCACCCCTGGGGCAAGCCGGTCGGAGCAATCAGGCTCCACGACCGCTTTTTTCCATCCCTCCAGGGAGCCGCAGCCGACCGCTTCCAGCCGCGGTCTGAAGCTACACAAAAGCACGTTGCAGGTACAGTGCCCCCCCACTGGGCGTTCGCGTACCGAGGCATCGCCGCATCCGGTTCACAGCCCTCCCCCGGAAGAGGGAGCGGCTGCAGCACAACTCGCTGAGAGGAGAGGAGGCGGAGCCAGGTGCTCGGCGCCGTTTTCGGAACATGTCCGAAAACACCAGGGGAAGATTTACAGCTGCCGCCGCCGCCTGAACGCAGCCCGGCACGGGCGGTGCCGCCGCCGCCGCTTGAACGCAGCCCGGCCTGGCCCCCGCCGTCTCTGTCGCCGCGATGCAGAGTCAAAGTCACCTCCACCCCTTCGGGCATCCAAACGGTTATTTCAGCCGAAGCCATGAGCGCGTTCTCAGAGCCTTTGAGAACGGCTTTCCAGCTGAAGTCCCCGCTCGCCCTCGGGTTTCAGAAGCCATGGCTTGTCCGTTCGCCGCGGGTGGCCCTCTCCCGCAGCAACAGCCGACCGACCTCGCTCTGCTTGCCGCTGCCGCTCCTCCCCGCCGTTCTCGGCCGCTCGTCGCTCGGCAGAGAACAAGGAGGAGAAGGCAGGTCTCGCCTTCTTAGGCTACTCGAGCATTCTTAAGCTACCCTGAGCAGAAAGTCACAGAAAGAGCCACCCCTCGCTGTTCCCAAGCAACAGGAGGGACTTCCATGCCATCAGCCACGCACCAGGTGTCCTTCTGGAGTCCACAGGAGTTCACACAGTCGCCCCGACAAAAAAACTTGAGCCCCAACTTCCAAACCATCAACGCCCCACATTTGACTTTAAACTCTCCATCTTTTGCAATCCGATCTGCAGAGTGGCCACAACAACTAGCCCCACGTTGGTGCGCCAAAAAATGTCGTGGTTTGGGAGAGCAATCCTCCCACCACGGGCAGAAATAACGACTCAGACAAACAGATTGCAAAAGTGATGGAAAGTTTAAATAGAAAAACAAAAAGGAACAATGAAGGTTTTACAGAGAACCACAAGCACCGTGACAAAGAGAGAGATCCCATCACCACCTGGGGGTACACCCAACCCCCCCAGGGCTCTTTCTCCCCCCTCCCAACCCAGCCTTGGGCCTGGGCAGGCCCAAGGGAGGCAGCTCAAGCCATTTTACCTAGGCAGCAGCAGGGGACGAAAGAGGAAGTGCAGACCCCGCGTGGATGTTTTATAGGGGAGCAGGGCATTATGGGAAATGGAATACCTAGTTTCCTGTGACCACCCCCCTGGGCTGGGCCCACCCCTTGGGACCTCCCAGGTGTGGTCTGTGCAGTGGCATCCGGGCCAGCACCCAGCCTAAACCACCACAGGGCTGAGGCAGACCCCCTCCCCACCACGGGCAGAAATAACGACTCAGACAAACGGATTGCAAAGATAATGGAAAGTTTAAATAGAGGAAAAAAACCACAAAAACCCAAAAAGGAACAACAATGAAAGTTTTACAGAGAACCACAAGCACCGTGAAAAAGAGGGAGAGATCCCATCACCACCTTGGGGTACACCCAAAACCCCCCCAGGGCTCTTTCTCCCCCCCCCAACCCATCCTTGGGCCTGGGCAGGCCCAAGGGAAGCAGCTCACGTCATTCACCTAGGCAGCAGCAGGGGATGAAAGAGGAAGTGAAGACCCCGAGTGGATGTTTTATAGGGGAGCAGGGCATTATGGGAAATGGAATACCTGGTTTCCTGTGACCACCCCCAGGGCTGGACCCACCCCTTGGGACCTCCCAGGTGTGGTCTGTACAGTGGCATCCGGGCCAGCACCCAGCCTAAACCACCACACCAACCTGCTGGGTCCTGATGGTGTGCAATTATCTAGAAAGGGTAAGAGAGTCCTAGCACTAGAGTTGGCAGGGCTCATTAAGAGGGCTTTAAACTAGGTCTGAAGGGGGTGGGGGAGGAAATCAGTCCCTCTGAAGAGGAAAGAGTGGGACACAAATTCGGGTTAATTGGGAAGTCGAGAGGCCCACTGAAGTGCATGTACATCAATACATGCAGTATGGGCAATAAGCAAGAGGAGCTGGAAGTCCTGGTCCACCAGGGTGACTATGATATAGTCATGTGAAGTCACCATCTCAGAAACATGGTGGGATAACATGCATGATTGAGTGCTACACTGGGGGTTACAGGCTCTGTAGGAGAGACAGGGGAGGGAGAAGAGGAGGAGGGGTGGCTCTGTATATTAGGGAGTCACTCTTTGCCACAGAGCTTGAGGTGGAGGATGAAGGGACTGAGAGCCTGGGGGTTAAAATCAGAGGGAGGCCTAACAAATCTGACATCCAGGTTGGAGTCTGTTATAGACCACCCAACCAGGATGAGGAGGCAGATGAAATATTCTATAAGCAATTGGAGGCTGTCTCAAGGTCATCAGATCTTGTCCTTGTGGGTGACTTTAACCTGCCAGATATCTGCTAGGAAATTTATTCAGCAGAGAGGAGGCAGTCCAGAAGATTCCTGGAGCGCATGGAGGACAGCTTCCTGATGCAGCTGTTAAGTGAGCCTACCAGGGGCCAGGCTCTGCTTGACCTGCTGTTCTCCAATAGAGAAGGACTGGTGGGAGATGCGACGGTGGGAGGCTGCCTAGGGTGCAGTGATAGTGAAGTTTTCAATATGCAGGGAGATAGGGAGGAGCACTAACAGAACCCTCACCTTGGACTTCCAGAGGGCAAACTTCAGCCTGTTTAAAAAACTTATTTGCAAAGTTCCCCGGGAAGCAGCCCTCAAGAACTGAGGGGTCCAGGATGGTTGGACCTATTTCAAACAGGAGCTCTTGAAGGCACTGGAACTGTCAGTTCCCATGTGCCGAAAGATGAGCAGGTGGGGAAGGCGACCGGCCTGGATGAGCAAGCAGCTCCTGGAGGAACTAAGGGGAAAAAAGAGACTGCATCACCTTTGGAAGGAGGGGAAGGCTTCTCGAGGTATGTTTAAGGAAGTTGTTAGATTATGTAGGAAAAAAATCAGAGAGGCAAAGGCTCAGATGGAACTGAAGCTGGCCACCTCTGTGAAAGATAATAAAAAGCATTTTTACAAATATATTAACACTAAAAAGAGGGGCAAGAAGAATCTCCATTCTTTATTGGAACTGGAGGGGAACACTGTGGCTGAAGATGAGGAAAAGGCTGAGGTCCTGAACACCTTCTTTGCCTCAATTTTTAACAGCAAGGCAGGAGGAGTTCAGGACGAGTGGCCTCCTGAGCTGGGTGATGGGGTCAGGGAGCAGTGTAATGCCCCGGAAATCCATGAGGAATTAGTTTGGGACCTGCTGAGCCACTTG
The DNA here is from genome assembly GCA_015227895.2 of Colaptes auratus. NCBI lineage: Eukaryota > Metazoa > Chordata > Aves > Piciformes > Picidae > Colaptes > Colaptes auratus. Next base: position 7,715,429 of record JAAWVA010000030.1, on the reverse strand, counting down.
GACACTCACAAGTCCGTGAAGGGATGGGATCCCTCCTAGGTAGTGCTGAAGAGAGCTGGCAGATGAGTTGGCCAAGCCTCTCTCCGTCATTTTCCTCCAGTCCTGCTCACCGGTGAGGTCCCAGATGACTGGAAACTGGCCAGTGTGATCCCCATCCACAACTCAAGAGATGGGAGATAGGCCAGTGGACACTATACCGGCCAGTCAGCCAGATGACCTCAGTGCAGGGAACAGATGTGATCCTGGCAGATTAACTGGCGCACCTGCAGGATGGAGCAAGGCGCTCTGCAGGATGGCCAGGGCTCACGTCCAGCCAACATGGATTAGGAAGGGCAGGTCCTGCCTCTCCAACCTGATCTCCTTCTATGATCAGGTGACCCGCCTGGTGGATGTGGGGAGGCCTGTGGATGTAGTCTACCTGGACTTCAGCAAGGCCTTTGACACCATCCCCCACAGCAAACTGCTGGCTAAGCTGTCAGCTTGTGGCTGGACCGCAACACTCTGTGCTGGGTTAGGAGCTGGCTGGAGGGCCGAGCCCAGAGAGTGGTGGTTAATGGTGCCACATCCAGCTGGAGGCCAGTCACTAGTGGCGTCCCCCAGGGATTGGTGCTGGGCCCTATCCTCTTCAATGTCTTCATTGATGATCTGGATGAGGGGATTGAGATAGTCATCAGCAATTTGCAGATGACACCAAGTTGGGAGCCGATGTTGGTCAGTTAGAGGACAGAAGGGCTCTGCAGAGGGACCTTGATCGACTGGACAGATGGCGGAGTCCAGCGGGATGGCATTCAACAAGTCCAAGTTCCGGGTGCTGCACTTTGGCCACAACAACCCCATGCAGAACTACAGGCTGGCGAGCTCCCAAACAGAGAGGGACCTGGGGGTGCTGATCGACAGCTGCCTGAACATGAGCCAGCAGTGTGCCCAGGTGGCCAAGAAGGCCACGTCATCCTGGCCTGCATTAGGAATGGTGTGGCCAGCAGGAGCAGGGAGGTCATTGTGCCCCTGTTCTCTGTATTGGTTAGGCCACACCTTGAATACTGTGTCCAGTTCTGGGCCCCTCAGTTTAAGAAGGACATTGAGACACTTGAAGGTGTCCAGAGAAGGACAACGAGGCTGGTGAGAGGCCTAGAGCACAAGCCCTATGAGGAGAGGCTGTGGGAGCTGGAATTTTTTAGCCTGGAGAAGAGGAGACTCAGGGGAGACCTTATTGCTCTCTACAACTACCTGAAGGGTGGTTGTAGCCAGGAAGCACCAGAACAAGAGGACACAGTCTCAGGCTGCGCCAGGGGAAGTTTAGGCTCAAAGTGAGGCAAAAGGTCTTCACAGAGAGAGTCATTCGCCATTGGAATGTGCTGCCCAGGGAGGTGATGGAGTCACCATCGCTGGATGTGTTCAGGAGGGGATTGGATGTGGCACTTGGTGCCATGGTCTAGTCATGAGGTCTGTGGTGACAGGTTGGACTCGATGATCTTTGAGGTCTTTTCCAACCTTGGTGATACTGTGAAAACTGTGAAAAACATCGGGGAGTTGGGAGCACCTCTGCTATGGAGACAGGCTGAGGGAGCTGGAGTTGTTCAGCCTGGCGAAGAGGAGGCTCTGGGGAGACCTAATAGCGGCCTTCCAGTACCTGAAGGGGGCCTACAAGAAGGATGGGGAGAGACTGTTTACAAAGGTCTGAAGTGATAGGACAAGGGGCAATGGCTTCAAAATAAAGATGGTTGGATGTTAGGGACAGGTTCTTTACCATGAGGGTTGGGGAACACTGAAACAGGTTGCCCAGTGAGGTGGTTAGGGCCCCATCCCTGGAGAGATTCAAAGTGAGGCTCGACAGGGCTCTGGGCAACCTGGTCTAGTTGAGGATTCGTCTGCTTACTGCAGAGGGGTTGGACTGGATGAACTTCAGAGGTCCCTTTCAACCACACCATTCTAGGATCTTTTGGAACAAGTCCAGAGGAGGGCCATGCTATAAATGGGCTGCCCAAGAAAATTTCCAAGTTTCTTGTGAGAGTGGTTTTATTAAAAAAGAAGCAAGCAAGCAGCAGGGGAAAAAAAAGGGAGAGAGAGAGGGCGCAGCGGGCTGCAGAGACTTACCCCCCCCAGATATCTCCAGTCTCTGCCAAAAAAGCACCTTACAAATCCTAACTTTTCTTTATATAGCTACACCATCTACATATGCATGCTTATGCTTAAGAGAAGGCAGGGATATGATAATGAGTTCTAGCAACTTCTTGGGCTTCTTGAGCATGCATCTTCTTTGTGGTAGGGGTCGTAGATGAGGCAGGGGAGGTCTTTCTCCTGTATTCTTTGAAGAACCACATCTTCTCACACGCAGCTGCAGCACAGGACTTGTCTAAGGTAAACATTCTATGGCTCCTGATGTGACCGGTTTAGGCTGTGCCTTTAAGGAAGGCACAATTGCTGAACACTCTGGCTGAATGTTTTTGATATTTAAATGACAACAAGATAGTCTAAACTAATTTCATTGGTAGGTTTAAGTTCTGTCAGTTCAGTGTGTGTTCAGCCTGGGTTCAGTCTGTGCTTCTCTGTCCTGTGGGCTGGTCGGCTTCTCTCTCTCTGAAGCAACAGCTTTGCCCGACAGGAGCGACCTTGAATTACAAAGCTAACCAGATAAGAAAACTAATTCTTGCATACGCTTTGAGCTAACAGAATTTTTCTCCTTAATTGCCTTTCTCTCTCTCTCTAACCCTTTTTGGGAAAAAGGGGAGGTAAGGAGGGAGAGAGGGGGATTCAGGGAACCCCCCTGGCTGGCTGGAGGGAAAAAGCTTTTCTGCATTACGTTCATTGCTGTATATTTCTGTATATATTGTAAAATACTGTATATTTCTGTACATATTCATTACATTCCATTTCTGCTTGTAAATATAGCTTTCATCTGCTTCTCCGGCTGAGTTAGCTGTGGTTTCTTGTGTGTATGGGGGGAACTTTCTCACCCTACCACACAGAGAAAGTTGGCATGAGGTTCCTGTCTGAAGCCAAAACAATCTGAACATTTACCCTCTGTTCTCAAAACAAACCAACTGCCACTACCCCCCCGAATACAACATTCTGCAACACAAATCACAAAACACTATTGCATTTATAACAGACCCCCCATTTTCTTTTTTTGTACCATTGATCTGTGTTATTGCTTCCAGATTTTTCAGTTTTTTCTTAATTAGATCATAATTGGATTCTTCTGTCCCAATCGCTTCCAAATTATAACCATCTACTTGCAACTTACTAATACCAAACCACAATTACAGAAATTGATATAGATCAATGTTACAATTATTCCAACAAGCCAATTCACATTTGATAATCAAGAAGTTAAAACTTTTTAACTCACACGAAACATCATCCAAAAAAACCTAATTACATAACTACAATAGCTTGCATTTATAACCCCACACACTCCCAGCACATAAGAGTGAATAGCTGCTAAGCTTTTGTCACACCTATGCTTACATTCATTATAATCTAGCAAAAATATATAGCAGCAAATCATAGTGCAGCAGAAAAAATTTACCATCACTTTTTTAAGTTTTAGTAGGCCTAATTACTAATTCAACCTGTTTACCATTACTAGTGTTGGAGAAGAATTTATCCACACCTGGGGACATGGTCTTAGATTTTGATTGTACTCCTTATACAAAAAATAGGGTTAGGATCAAGATTAGGCTCCACCAGTATATGTTAACTCTGCCTCCTCAGCCTACTGGGTTGCAACCAGCAGCTGGGTATGGTATCTTCTTGGCAGCAGTTACATTCTTCAGGAACTCTCCAGATCCCTTTAAGATTTCAGGTCTCAGCTGAAGTCTCTTCCTAGCAGTCAGGATAAAATACTCCTCAATTATAATAAATACCTTTTCTTACAGCAATCTAAAACATTACATGTTACCCATCCCCAATGACATCAAGTCCCAGGATGTTTTATACACAGATGAAATGGGGGCTTTCCTGATGTTTTCTTGCATGCAGATTCGATGTCACACAATGTCAGATATTTCAAAAGGTGGGTTTGTCTTGCAAGCTCCAGAGCCTTCAGACTGAGGTGTTACAGCGTTACATCCATTCAAGTACTTCTCTGTCAGCACTAACTGCAGGCACGAAGGTCCTTCAGACCATCTGCATAAGTAGTGTGGAATTCATGCTGAAGCAAGTTTTGCTTTTTCTGTGCAGTCAGTGAGGTTCAGAGGCATATTCCTGAAGTGGTCCTTTTACTTGCAAAACATGCATCTGCCCTTTTTCTGCAATAGGGACAGCTGCATCTGTTGTTAACAAAACTAAGAAAGATCCTTCCCAGAGGGAAAAGTGACTCTCCTTTCCAATTTTTTATTAACACTTTACCCCCAGCTTTAATTTTATGTATTGGAATCCCAAAGGTGGGATCTGAGACAAGAACAAAATAAAAAGTTGCTTTCTGGGCCTCCTCTACTAATAAGGCTGCTGCTACTAAGCTATAAACAAATTGGTCATCCCCTACTTACAGGATCTAATAAGTTGGAACAATGCCCAACAGGATTTTTACTTCCAGTCCAGTCCTGGGTAAACACCCCATATACTGTATGGAGAGATGTACTTACAAAAAGATCAAATGGTTTGTCCACGTCAGGCAAATTTAAAACAGGCATCAAACAACATTATTTTTATTTTACCCAATCACTCATCATCTTCTGGACACCATTTAATATTATTATTGAGGGCTAATTTCTCATATAAGAATTTTACCTTTTCTTACCTCTCTATCCATAATCAACAGTACCCCAGAAATCCGAGCAGCTGACTGATTTCTGACCTTCCCTTACAGCAGTTACCAACATTCTAGCTTTTTCCTTCTGTTTCTCTCATCCCTCCTTACAAACACCTTCTGAGCTTCATGTAGTAATTCTCTAAACCTCTGTCTTGACAATCCTCGATCTTTTCTAACTTCTAATATCTGCCCATGATTTTGCCTCAAACTGCGTCCTGAGAAGTATCACTCCAGCTGCAGAATCGGGATCTATTCCAGAATACATCTGCAAACTTCTCTCTAATCTTACCATCCATGGGAGACTCATCCTTTCTTTGATGCTCACTAAAGGCTTTATCAAAATTTCACAGCTTCTTTGATTCCTTCTATTATTATAGTTCTCAGGTCTCCCATATTCTGTCTCCCTTGAAGCTGCTGATGATCCCTCTTAGGATCTTGATTAGGCCACCTCTGATTTCCTGGTGGCCCCCCTGATTCTGCCTCTCCCATATTCTCATGCCAGCCTGTCTGATCATGTTTCTTTCCTCTGCAGTGAATAGAACACTCAAAATAGACTGCATCTCTTTCCGGGTATATATATTGGACCCAAAAATTGGTCCAGCTTCTCAGCTACACCTAGGGGATCATCGTAACAGGGTACCCATCTCTTTCTTGAAACTGCGGACATCTAATGAATTAAGAGGGACAGTGACAAATCCTATTCCTCCCCGATGCCCCCCCATAGGCACTTCCCTGAGTGGATGTAAACCTGTATTACCTTCTTCTTGGTCATTCTTAACACTGTTTCCTTGAGGTGGTGAATGAGCAGGAAGGGGGGCTGTTGGTTGCAGGGGACCCCTGTTCAGGTTCTGGTAAGGTGTGGTGAGTTATCCAGAGGTTCACATTTCTCCTTTTCCTTGACGTTGTCCTTATCCTCAGTTTTTAATATAATATGGGAACAGGGTAGGGCATGAAGATCTAATCCAAACAGCAGCATATTCAGCTTCTTCCCTACTAAAACACTTTTTAGAATTCACATGATGATTCAAAGCTTGGCAAATCCAATCATCAAAAGATCCAAGTATGGCCAAACACATAAGGTCTTAATGGTTTTTTTTGGCCATATTTGCATAAAGTAGTAAACCATTTTTTCCTTTGATTTTCCCTTTCTCGACTAGTAACATGTTCCCTAATGTGCTCTCTGGGGGAATGGGAGGGAGTTCTGATGACTTGCTTTTCTTTTGTCCCGTTCTCCTGATCACTAATCACTGACCAGGATCAAAACCGGGACATGGCAGTGAAGTGCTGGCTCCGAGCGGCAGCAGTTGGGAGCGCCAGCTCCTAGCCACTAGATGCTAAACTACCAGGATCTCCTGGTTACCACAACACAAATGCTACATTCTTTTGCAGCGCCGGTCCCGTGCCGTGCAAACAACTGACCTTCACTGTGCCAATCCCTTGCAAAGTCAAAACAGTATCACAGTATCACTAAGGTTGGAAGAGTCCTCAAAGATCATCAAGTCCACCTGTCACCATAGACCTCATGATTAGACCATGGCACCAAGTGCCACATCCAATCCCTTCTTGAACACCTTCAGGGATGGTGACTCCACCACCTCCCTGGGCAGCCCATTCCAATGCCTAACAACTCTCTCTGTGAAGAGCTTTCTCCTCACCTCTAGCTAAACGTCCCCTGGCACAGCTTGAGACTGTGTCCTCTTGTTCTGGTGCTGATTGCCTGGGAGAAGAGACCAAGCCCTTCCTGGCTACAACCTCCCTTCAGGTAGTTGTGGAGAGCAATAAGTCTCCCCTGAGCCTCCTCTTCTCCAGGCTAAACAATCCCAGCTCCTCAGCCTCTCCTTGTAGGGCTTGTGCTCAAGGCCTCTCACCAGCCTTGTTGCCCTTCTCTGGATGCGTTCAAGTGTCTTGATGTCCTTCTTAAATTGAGGAACCCAGAACTGTACACAGTACTCAAGGTGTGGCCTAACCAATGCAGAGTCCAGGGGCACAATGACCTCCCTGCTCCTGCTGGCCACACTATTCTTAATGCAGGCCAGGATGCCATTGGCCTTCTGGGCCACCTGGGCACACTGCTGGCTCATGTTTAGGCAGCTGTCAATCAGCATCGCCAGGTCCCTCTCTGTTTGACAGCTCTCCAGCCAGTCTGACCCCACCCTCTAGCTCTGCATGGGGTTGTTGTGGCCAAAGTGCAGCACCCAGTACTTGGATTTGTTGAATGGCATTATCATCGATGAAGATATTAAAGAGGATGGGGCCCAGCACTGATCCCTGGGGGACACCACTAGTGACTGGCTGCCAGCTGGATGTGGCACCATTAACCACCACTCTCTGGCATCGGCCCTCCAGCCAGTACCAAACCCACACATAGTGTTGCTGTCCAAGCCATGAGCTGACAGCTTAGCCAGCAGTTTGCTGTGGGGGACGGTGTCAAAGGCCTTGCTGAAGTCCAGGTAGACCACATCCACAGGCCACCCCACTCCACCAGGGCGGGTCACCTGATCATAGAAGGAGATCAGTTGGAGAAGCAGGATCTGCCCTTCCTAATCTATGTTGGCTGGACCTGAGCCCTTGGCCATCCTTCAGGTGCGCAGTTACTACCGCCAAGATAATCTGCTCCATAATTTGCCTCTGGCACTGAGGTCAGGCTGACTGGCCTGTAGTTTCCGGGTTCCTCCATCCAACCCTTCTTGTGGATGTGGATCACTTTGGCCACTTTCCTGTCATCTGGGACCTGTCTGGTGAGCCAGGACTGGTGGAAAATGATGAGAGTGGCTTGGCCAGCTCATCTGCCAGCTCTCTCAGCACCCTAGGAGGGATCCCTCTGTCCCACGGACCTGTGAGTGTCCAAGTGGCTCAGCAGGTCCCAAACTAATTCCTCATTATCCGGGGCATTACACTGCTCCCTGACCCCACACCAGCTCAGGAGGCACTTGTCCTGAACTCCTCCTGCCTTGCTGTTTAAAATTGAGGCAAAGGTGGTATTCAGGACCTCACCTTTTCCTCATCTTCAGTCACCGTGTTCCCCTCCAGGTCCAATGGAGTGGAGGTTCTTCTTGCCCCCTCTTATAGTGTTAATATATTTGTAAAAATGCCTTTTATTATCTTTCACAGAGGTGGCCCTTAAGTTCTAACTGGGCCTTTGCCTCTCTAATTTCTCTCCTACATAATCTAACAACATCTTTAAACATATCAGGAGAAGCCTTCCTCTCCTTCCAAAGGTGATGCAGTCTCTTTTTTTCCCTTAATTTCCTTCAGGAGCTGCTTGCTCATCCAGGCTGGTCGCCTTCCCTGCCAGCTCATCTTTCGGCACATGGGAACTGACAGTTCCGTGCCTTCAAGAACTCCTGTTTGAAGTAGGTCCGCCATCCTGGACTCCTTGGTTCTTGCGGGCTGCTACCCAGGAACTGCAAATAAGTTTCTTAAACAGGCTGAAGTTTGCCCTCCAGAAGTCCTAGGTGAGGGTTCTGTTAGTGCTCCTCCCTATCTCCCTGCATATTGAAAACTTCACTATCACTGCCCCTAGGCAGCCTCCTACCGTCGCATCTCCCACCAGTCCTTCTCTATTGAGAACAGCAGGTCAAGCAGAGCCTGGCCCCTGGTAGGCTCACTTAACAGCTGCATCAGGAAGCTGTCCTCCATGTGCTCCAGGAATCTTCTGGACTGCCTCCTCTCTGCTGACTAATTTCCTAGCAGATATCTGGCAGGTTAAAGTCACACCAAGGACAGGTCTGTTGATCTTGACAGCCTCCAATTGCTTATAGAATATTTCATCTGCCTCCTCATCCTGTTTGGTTGTCTATAACAGACTCCAACCTGGATGTCAGATTGGTTAGCCTCCCTCTGATTTTAACCCCCAGGCTCTCAGTCCCTCATCCTCCACCTCAAGCTCTGTGGCAAAGAGTGACTCCCTAATATACAGAGCCACCCCTCCTCCTCTTCTCTCCCTCCCCCCTGTCTCTTCCTAAGAGCCTGTAACCCCCCAGTGTAGCACTCCAATCATGCATGTTATCCCACCATGTTTCTGAGATGGCGACTATATTATAGTCACCCTGGTGGACCAGGACTTCCAGCTCCTCTTGCTTATTGCCCATACTGCATTCATTGTGTACATGCACTTCAGTGGGCCTCTCGATTTCTCAATTAACCCGAATTTGTGTCCCACTCTTTCCTCTTCAGAGGGACTGATTTCCTCACCCACCCCCTTCAGACCTAGTTTAAACCCTCTTACTGAGCCCTGCCGATACTAGTGCTAGTACCCTCTTGGCCCTTTCTAGATAATTGCACCCCATCAGGACCCAGCAGTTGGGTGCAGTAAAAGTTCCCCCATGATCAAAGAACCCAAAATTCCACTGCTGGCACCGTTCCCTGAGCTAATTGTAGATGGCATGGGTTCTCCTGTTCCTCTCAGTGTACTCCCCTGCCACTGAGGAACTGAGTAGAACACCACTTGTGCTCCTGCCCCATCCATCAGATGTCCCCGGGCCTTGAATTCTTTTTTAATCACCCTGGTGCCCTTCTTATAATTTCATCACTTCCATTTATGGCTTCATTGGTGATTGGGGAGATCAGGAGGCAGCACTTTCCGAACTCAAATAGGAGCAGCAAGAGATTTCTTCTTTTTCTTCTTTTTTTAAATTTTCTTCTTTTTCCTCTTTATTGTTGTAGTCCATTGGCAGTGTTCCCCTGTGAGGCCCTATGCATGGGATCCAGGCCGTTCGTTGAGTTTTGCCTGGGTAGAGTCCTGGTTATGGTGTCCTGGAATTCCTGTGGGTGAGGATTCCAGGATTCTAGGTGGTAGTCAGGTTGTCTTCACAGCCCTGGAGAATTAGGGCTGTTGAGGGGCAGCGTTGTTTCTTCTGCAGTCTAGGGATGTGGTGACTGATCGTCCTAGGGATTGGGCAACCAGTGCTGCGTCCCGGTTTCTAGTGTTCCAGCGGTGGGGGACCCGGTTTGGGAGGTTTTGGTATCCTGCAATCCGGATTCTAGAAGGGCCTGGGCTGTGGGGGGGAGCCTGCGTCACGGTGGCGTTCGCAGGTTGGTGTCCCGGTTTCCGGTGCTCCAGTGGTGGGGGACCTGGTTCGGAGTCTGTATTATCCTGCGGTCGGTTCCTTGTGGGGCCTCAACTGTGGGGCCCGTGGCACGGTTACACTCGCGGGTCTGACGTCCTGGTTTCTAGGAGGGACCTTGGTTTGAGGGACCTGGTTTGGGAGTTGTTTTTTTTTTCCTTTTTTCTTTTTTTCCCATGGTTTCGGACTTCTGGCAGGAGGACTGGAGAGGCCCCGTGGTGGTGCAGGACCAGATTCAGCAGAGCTTCACGCAGCGCAGAGAGAGGCAGTCCAGCGAGATTCCGCATGCGCACATGGAGGACAGCTGTCCTGATGCGCTGTTATTGACTCTACAGGGGGTCAGGCTTGCTTGACCTGCTGTTCTCCAATAGAGAAGGGCTGGTGGGAGATGTGTGACGTGGGAGGCCCTAGGGTGCAGTGACCACGAGATAGTGAAGTTTTTCAATATTCAGAGAGATAGGGGGAGTAGCACCAACAACAGAACCCTCACCTTGGACTTCCGGAGGCCAACTTCAGCTTAAGAAACTTATTTGCAAGTTCCCTGGGTATCAGCCCTCAAGAACCGAGGGTCCAGGATGATTGGACCTACTTCCAACAGGAGTTTCTGAAGGCACAGGAACTGGCAGTTCCCATGTGCCGAAGATGAGCTGGCAGGGAAGGCGACCGGCCTGATGAGCAAGCAGCTCCTGAAGGAATTAAGGGGAAAAAAGAGGCTGTATCACCTTTGGAGGAGGGGAAGGCTTCTCCTGATATGTTTAAAGATGTTGTTAGATTATGTAGGAGAGAAATTAGAGAGGCAAGGCCCAGTGAACTTAAGCTGGCCACCTCTGTGAAAGATAATAAAAGCTTCCTGTCCAATTTTTACTATCTGATTTTTGATTAAATTGTCCACTTGAATGTGGATTATAGGGGGTGTGGAGTTTGTCAAGCAATCCCTAAAACTCGAGATGGTTAGGGTAGACACTATTGTTTCTTCCCCGGTCCATACTGCTGGATGTTGGTGTGTAAGGATGTTAGCACATCACTTATAGCAGCAATTCTTCAAGTACACAAAATTATCTACCAATCAGTATTTCTCAGTTTCTTCTCTAAGGCAGGTATTGCTTTAATTTTTCTGATCTTATTCTCCTTCTTAGCATAGTCCCAAACTCATTTCTGATCTTATGCCAATCCCTGGTTCATATAATGTTTTTTTTTGTGAGAGAGGATCAGTGGTCAGTAGTTGAGAAAGCTCTGCTGAAAAGCAGAGGCACTTATAGATCTTTCATGTTGCTTAAAGACTTTCTTACAGGCTTCTACGATAGTTTTTTCTCCCAAGTCATACTTTTCACTTAAAATGTCCCTTCTGTCCACATTAAAATATGTTGGAGAACTTTTAAGAGTTAGCAGCAGGGGGTCTAGTGGGCTGCTGTTTGCTGCTGGTCAAGTGCCAGTGTCTGAGGCTCTTTTATGAAGAATGAGTAATGACTCCCAGTATTGATTTCTCTATTTTGTTACCTGACAGGCTGGAGAGGTGGGCACAAGCCAACCTCATGAGGTTCAACAAGTCCAAGTGCAGGGTACTGCATCTGGGTTGAGGCAGTCCCAGGCGCAAATACAGGCTGGGCAGTGACTGGCTGGAGAGCAGCCCAGAGGAGAGAGACTTGGAGGTGCTGGTGGACAAGAAGCTCAACATGCTCTCAGTGTGCACTTGCAGCCCGGAAAGCCAATCAGATCCTGGGCTGCATCAGGAGAAGTGGGGCCAGCAGGTCAGGGAGGTGATTCTCCTCACGCTCTGGTGGACCCCACCTGGAGTACTGCATCCAGTTCTGGGCCTCTATTACAAGAGGGATATGGAGGTAACTGGAACGTGTCAGAGAAGGGCCCAAGGATGATCAGAGGGCTGGAGCACCTCTCCTATGAGGACAGACTGAAGGAGTTGGGGCTGTTCAGTCTGGAGAAGAGAAGGCACTGAGGTGACCTCATTGTCCTTCCAGTATCTGAAGGGGGCCTACAAGAGGCCGGGAGGGACTTCTCAGGCTATCAGGAGTGATAGGACTAGGGGAATGGGATGAAGCTGGAGGTGGGGAGGTTCAGGCTGGACATGAGGAGGAGGGTCTTTACCAAAGAGTGGTGAAGGCCTGGAATG
>JAAWVA010000030.1:7645208-7702982 GCA_015227895.2 Colaptes auratus | reverse complement strand
CGTCAGCCGCGGGAGATTTTAATCCCAGCCGGGCGTGCGGGCGGCGCCAGTTCGGCTCAACGCCAGTCAGAACCGCTCCTTCGGGACAGCTCCGCTTGCCTAGTGAGTTTCTGCTGGGCTTTTGCCTTGCTTCGGGGTTTAGCGGGTCGGGAGGACTCCTGGGGGGCGGGATTGAGGCGGGCTCGTGCTCCGCGAGCGTGCACGGGAGAGAGTGCCTGACGTCAGCCGCGGGAGATTTAAATCCCAGCGGGCTGTGCGGGCGACGCCAGTTCGGCTCAATCGCCACTCAGAACCGCTCCTTCGGGACAGCTCCGCTTGCCTAGTGAGTTTCTGCTGGGCTTTTGCCTTGCTTTCGGGGTTTAGCGGGTCGGGAGGACTCCTGGGGGGCAGGGATTGAGGCGGGCTCGTGCTCTCGCGAGCGTGCACGGGAGCGAGTGCCTGACGTCAGCCGCGGGAGATTTAAATCCCAGCCGGGCTGTGCGGGCGGCGCCAGTTCGGCTCAATCGCTGCCTTTCGGCTGCTTGCGCAAAAAAAAAAAAAAAAAAAAAAATTTTTTTTTTTTTTTGCTTTGTTTTTTGTTTTTTTTTTTTGTTTTCACTCATACGCTGCACCATGGTCATTACTCGGACCAAGGGTAGAAAAATAGCATCTACCCAGACAGAGTTGTTTCTCCAGCATGCTGGAGTCCAGGCTGCCAGCTGCGGAGAGTGCTTCAGCCTGGCAGTTGGAATAGAGGGAGAGGGAGAGGGAGAGGACACCTGTGTCAGGTGTGAGCAGGTGAACTTTCTCCTCAGCCTGGTGGCTGACCTGAAGGATGAAGTGGCCAAGCTGAAAGAGGAGGTGTCTAGGCTGAGGTCAATAAGGGAAAGCGAACGGGAGTTAGACTTGTGGGAGAAGGCTCTGCAGATCTCCCCTGCTGAGGGCCGGGCCCCTGAAAACGGAGAGGGATGGACACAGGTCCCTGCCAAGGGTGGCAAGAGAAATCCCCCCGGCCCTCTCCTCCTCCTCCGCTGCCCTTGCGTAATAAGTATGAGGCCCTGCAGGCTGAGGGCGGTGGGGATGAGAGGGCTGAGGAGCGGCCATCCAGAGGGGATACCAGGGCCAAGCGGTCCCCGCCGGCTGTAACGACCAGCTCTGGGGAGCAGCCTAAGGCCAAGCCTAAGACCAAGCGGCCACCACCAGCTATAATGACCGGCTCCACAAAGAGAAGGAGAAGGGTTATAGTTGTTGGGGACTCTCTCCTGGGGGGTACTGAGGGACCCATATGTCGTCCCGACCCATCCCACAGGGAGGTCTGCTCTCTACCTGGGGCGCGGATAAGGGATATTGCAAGGGGAATCCCCAAGCTCATCAGTCCCTCTGACTATTACCCTCTACTGGTAATACAGGCTGGGAGTGATGAGATCGACAGGAAGGGCACCAGGGCAATTAAGAAGGAGTTCAGGGCCCTTGGACAATTGATTGATGGGGCAGGCGCGCAAGTGGTGTTCTGCTCAGTTCCCTCAGTGGCAGGGGAGTACACTGAGAGGAACGGGAGAACCCACACCATCAATAAGTGGCTCAGGGAATGGTGCCAGCGGAGGAACTTTGGTTTCTTTGATCATGGGCCTACTCTTACAGCACCCGACCTGCTGGGTCCTGATGGGGTGCATTTATCTAGAAGGGGCAAGAGAGTCCTAGCACTAGAGTTGGCAGGGCTCATTAGGAGGGCTTTAAACTAGGTCTGAAGGGGGTGGGTGAAGACATCGGTCCCTCTGCAGAGGTAAGAGTAGGGCACAAGGTAGGGTCAACTGAGAGGTCGGGAGCCCAGCTGCAGTGCATGTACACCAATGCACGCAGCCTAGGCAATAAGCAAGAGGAGCTGGAGGTCCTAATCCACCAGGGCAACTATGATATAGTTGCCATCTCAGAAACATGGTGGGACAACACGCACGATTGGAGTGCTACACTGGGGGGTTACAGGCTCTTTAGGAGGGATAGGAGAGGGAGAAGAGGAGGAGGGGTGGCTTTGTATATTAGGGAGACACTTTCTGCCTCAGAACTTGAGGTGGAAGATGAGGGAATTGAGAGCCTGTGGGTTAAAATCAGAGGGCAACCCAACAAATCTGACATCCTGGTTGGAGTCTGTTATAGACCACCCAACCAGGATGAGGAGATGGATGAATTATTCTATAAACAACTGGAGGCTGTCTCAAGATCATCAGATCTTGTCCTCGTGGGTGACTTCAATCTGCCAGATATCTGCTGGGAACTTAATTCAGCAGAGAGAAGGCAGTCCAGAAGATTCCTGGAGCGAATAGAGGACTGCTTCCTAACGCAGCTGTTAAGCGAGCCTACCAGGGGACAGGCTCTGCTTGACCTGCTGCTCTCCAATAGGGAAGGGCTGGTGGGAGATGTGACCGTGGGAGGCTGCCTAGGGTGCAGTGACCACGAGATAGTGAAGTTTTCAATATGCAGGGAGATAGGGAGGAGTACCAACAGAACCTTCACCCTGGACTTCCGGAGGGCAAACTTCAGCCTCTTTAAGAAACTTATTTGTAAAGTTCCCTGGGTACCAACCCTCATGAACCGAGGGGTCCAGGAGGGTTGGACCTACTTCAAAAAGGAGCTCTTGAGGGCACAGGAACTGGCGGTCCCCATGTGTCGAAAGATGAGCCGGCGGGGAAGGCGACCGGCCTGGATGAGCAAGCAGCTCCTGGGGGAATTAAGGGAAAAAAAGAGGCTGTATCACCTTTGGAAGGGGGGGAAGGCTTCTCGAGGTAGGTTCAAGGAAGTGGTTAGATTATGTAGGAATAAAATTAGAGAGGCAAAGGCCCAGTTAGAACTGAAACTGGCCACCTCTGTGAAAGAAAATAAAAAGCAATTTTACAAATATATCAACGCTAAAAAGAAGGGCAAGAAGAACCTCCACTCCTTACTGGACCTGGAGGGGAACACGGTGACCGAAGATGAGGAAAAGGCTGAGGTCCTGAACGCCTTCTTTGCCTCCATGTTTAACAGCAAGGCAGGAGTCCAGGATGAGTGGCCTCCTGAGCTGGGTAATAGGGTCGGGGAGCAGTGTAATGCCCCAGAAATCCATGAGGAATTAGTTCGGGACCTGCTGAGCCACTTGGACACCCACAAGTCCATGGGACCGGATGGGATCCATCCTAGGGTGCTGAGAGAGCTGGCAGATGAGCTGGCCAAGCCGCTCTCCATCATTTTCCTCCAGTCCTGGCTCACTGGAGAGGTCCCAGATGACTGGAAACTGGCCAATGTGATCCCCATCCACAAGAAGGGACGGATGGAGGAGCCCGGAAACTACAGGCCAGTCAGCCTGACCTCAGTGCCAGGGAAAGTGATGGAACAGATTATCCTGGAGGCAATAACTGCGCACCTGAAGGATGGCCAAGGGCTCAGGTCCAGCCAACATGGATTTAGGAAGGGCAGGTCCTGCCTCTCCAACCTGATCTCCTTCTATGATCAGGTGACCCGTCTGGTGGACGTGGGGAGGCCTGTGGATGTAGTCTATCTGGACTTCAGCAAGGCCTTTGACACCGTCCCCCACAGTAAACTGCTGGCTAAACTGTCAGCTCGTGGTTTGGACCGCAACACTCTGTGCTGGGTTAGGAACTGGCTGGAGGGCCGAGCCCAGAGAGTGGTGGTGAATGGTGCCGTCCGGCTGGCGGCCAGTCACCAGCGGCGTCCCCCAGGGATCGGTGCTGGGCCCCATCCTCTTTAACATCTTCATTGATGATATGGATGAGGGGGTTGAGTCAGTCATCAGCAAGTTTGCAGATGACACCAAGTTGGGAACAGATGTTAGTCAGTTAGAGGGTAGAAAGGCTCTGCAGAGGGACCTCGACCGACTGGACAGATGGGCAGAGTCCAATGGGATGGCATTTAATAAGTCCAAGTGCCGGGTGCTGCACTTTGGCCACGGCAACCCCATGCAGAGCTACAGGCTGGGGTCAGAGTGGCTGGAGAGCTGCCAAACAGAGAGGGACCTGGGGGTGCTGATTGACACCCACCTAAACATGAGCCAACAGTGTGCCCAGGTGGCCAAGAAGGCCAATGGCATCCTGGCCTGTATTGGGAATAGTGTGGCCAGCAGGAGCAGGGAGGTCATTCTGCCCCTGTACTCTGCATTGGTTAGGCCACACCTTGAGTACTGTGTCCAGTTCTGGGCCCCTCAGTTTAAGAAGGACATCGAGATACTTGAACGTGTCCAGAAAAGGGCAACAAGGCTGGTGAGAGGCCTTGAGCACAAGCCCTATGAGGAGAGGCTGAGGGAGCTGGGATTGTTTAGCCTGGAGAAGAGAAGGATCAGAGGTGACCTCATTGCCCTCTACAACTACCTGAAAGGTGGTTGTAGACAGGAGGGGGTTCGTCTCTTCTCCCAGGCAACCAGCACCAGAACAAGGGGACACAGTCTCAAGCTGTGCCAGGGGAGGTTTAGACTCGAGGTGAGGAGGAAGTTCTTCACTGAGCGAGTCATTCGTCATTGGAATGGGCTGCCCAGGGAGGTGGTGGAGTCGCCGTCCCTGGAGGTGTTCAAGGGGAGATTGGACGTGGCACTTGGTGCCATGGTCTAGTTGTGAGGTCTGTTGGGACAGGTTGGACTTGATGATCCTTGGGGTCTCTTCCAACCTTGGTTATACTGTGATACTGTGATATGATCCCACACCCAGCCGTCACCCTCCCTGTGGCCAGAGCCTGAGCAGATCAAAGTTTCATCCAATCCATCTGGCAGATTTCCTACCAAGGCTCTGAGTGGAGAAACCTTCCTCAGAGGAGCTGTTGGCTCTGTCCTGGTGATCTGTGGAAGAGGTCCCTGCACATCATCTTGTCCAATGACCCTGCTCAGGGCAGGGTTAAGCAGAGGAGGTCACTCAAGGCCTGTGCCCAGTTTGGCCTCATCCCCAAAGAGGCTGCGGTGGCTCTGAGTCAGAAGGTGCAGGGAGCTGATGAAGAGATTGCACAGTGCTGGCCCAAGGGCTTGCCCTGGGGGATGCCACCAGGAAGTGGCTGCCAGGAGGACTCTGCCCTGGTGACATTTGGGCTTGATCCACCACCCACCTTCCCACCCAACACCTCATCCATTCATCCTTGATTCTTGCTATCACCAGTCTGGCTCTACAGAGATGATGGCAAAGGCCTGGCTAAGGTCCAGGCACAAAACATGCCCTTCTTGCCCCTCCCCAGACAGGTTTGGTGATCTCTCTCTTGTCCTGCAAGGGCCTGCAGTGTCTGACCTGTCACTTTTGACCCAGCACCACGACTATGCTGAGGGTGACCATCCTGGAGTTTGCCCCAGCCTCCTTCTTGGCCTTCCTGAAGATGCCTTTGCCAAAGAGCAAGAACCTCTCTGCTGGCTCTGTGCACATTTCAGGGCACAGCCCTGGAAGGGTGATAGGAGCAGACAGCAACATTTGCAATGAGCCTGTGCAGGACACCTGAGAGGAGTCTCCCTGGGGCACTGAGGTTTGTGCTGCACTCACACACAGAAATGTCACAGGATCACAGGATGTTAGGGGTTGGAAGGGACCTCCAAAGGAGTCCAACCCTCCTGCCAGACCAGGACCATAGAATCTAGTACAGGATGCCAGGAAGGCATCCAGATGGGTCTGGAAAGTCTCCAGAGAAGGAGACTCCACAACTCCTTTGGGCAGCCTATTCCAGTGCTCTGTGACCCTCACAGTGAAGAAATTCCTCCTCCTGTTGAGGTGGAACCTCCTGTGCTGGAGTTTATAGCTGTTGCCCTTTGTCCTATCCCAGGGTGCCACTGAGCAGAGCCTGTCCCTGTCCCTTCCTTCCTGACCCCCAGCCCTCAGATATTTATAAACATTTATTAAATCCTCTCAGTCTCTCCTCTCCAGACCAAACAGCCCCAGGGCTCTCAGCCTCTCCTCTCCAGGCTGTGCTGCAGCACCTTCATCATCCTTGTAGCCCTCCCTTGGACTCTCTCCAGCAGATCCCTGTCCCTCTTGAACTGGGGAGCCCAGAACTGGATGCAATATTCTAGTTGGGGCCTCACCAGTGTAGAGTAGAGGGGGAGGAGAACCTCCCTGGATCTGCTGGACACGCTCCTCCTAATGCACCCCAGGATCCCATTGGCCTTCTTGGCCCCCAGGGCACGTTGCTGTCCCATGCAGAACTTGCTGCCAGCACTCCCAGGTCCTTCTCCACAGGGCTGCTCTCCAGCAGATCACCTCCCAGCCTGTCCTGCCGCAGTTTATTCTTCCTCCCCAGGTGCAGGACTCTGCTCTCATCCTTGCTGAACCTCATTAGGTTCCTCTCTGCCCAGCTCTCAGTCTGTCCAAGTCTGTGAATGGTTGCACAGCCTTCAGGGGGCTCAGCCAAGCCTCCCCAGTTTGGTATTGTCAGTAAACTTGCTGAGCAGACTCTGTCTGTTTGTCTGTGCCCTCATCAATGTCATTGATGAAGATGTTGAACAGGACAGGATCCAGCACTGATCCCTGAGGGACTCCACTGGTTACAGCTCTCCAGCTGGGCCTGGCACCTTTGACCACCACTCTTTGGACTCTATTTTGTAACCAGTTCCTGATCCAGCTCACTCTCTGCTCTTCCATCCCACACTTCCTGAGCTTACTCACAAGAATATTATGGGAGACAGTGTCAAAAGCATTACTAAGGTCAGGGTAGACTACATCCAGTGTCAGGGCTCTGCCAGGCAGTGTGAACTCCTTCTGCACCTCAGGATGTTCATACAGAGTCTTTCCCTACCACTTACACAAGCTCTGCACTGCAGCAGGCAGAGTGTCCCTGGCCTCCTGCTGCCCCTGCCAGAGGCTGGGAGGCTCCTCACACCTCCAGTGCCTTGGTACCCCAGCCACAGCTGATGGTGTTTGTGGTCACTCAGGTTCTCCCTCGCCTCACGTGCATGGTGTCCATGCAACATCTCATCTGTGCAATGCCAGCAGGCACTGCTGACCTTCTGATTCTCTGTCTTCCCATGGAGGGACAAAGGAACTCTCCAAGCTGTGGTGAGAGACCAGTGCTGGAAATGCTGGTAGTGAGAGGCTCATCCAGGATGATTGCCCTGGGACATCTTCCCCAGGGTGTGCAGAGAACACAGGCAGACATCAGAGCCTGCTCTGCTGCTCCCTCAGGCTCTTGCAGGAGGCCTCTCTGTATCAGGACACTGCTGTGTCCCCCAGCCCTGCACACTCACACTTTAGCTGCTCCCTGCTGCTTGCATCCCTGGGACACTTCCTTAGACCTGCTCTGGAGAGAAACTTTGGGTGAAGCCCTAAGCCTTCAGACTCTGCCCTGAGCAGATCATCTGTCTTTGTGAAACTGCTCTTGGGGGCCAGCTCAGTCAGAGTAGTTCCCGTGGCCTATCCCTGCCTGTGGTCACAGGGCTGGCATGCAGCAGAACACTGACTAAGCTGCCACAGCACTCAGGCCTTGCACTGCCCCAGGAGAGGCTGGAAGTGCCAAGAGAACAGCCCTGGAAGTCCATGTGCTGGTACTCCCTGGCAGTGCTGCTGTGCTGGGACTCTTTTCTCCCTAAATCTGCACAGGACCTGTCCCTGAAGCTGTGGAGAAGTCCTGGAGGAAGGATCTCAGGAAGTAAAATGTTGTTGTTCTTTATTTTTTAACCAAAGAAACAGCAGAGGTCCTGCTGCACAAACTCTTGGTCAGCAAAGCAGAGAATGTGTTAGAAAAGGGATGGCAGTTTTATAAAGAGTAAAACACCACAACCAGAAAGTAGAGAAGCCAGGCTGGGCCTGCACTGAGGGACATCAGAACTGCTCTGCAGAAGAGTTTATTGCTTCTGAAAGCATCCAGGGATCAGTTGGCTCAGGGCAGCCTTCAGCTCCTGGTTCCTCAGGCTGTAGATGAGAGGGTTCACAGCTGGAGGCAACACTGAGTACAGAACTGACACCACCAGATCCAGGACGGGAAGAGATGGAGGAGGGCTTCAGGTAGGCAAAGAAGCCAGTGGTAAAAAGGGAGACCACAGCCAGGTGAGGGAGGCAGGTGGCAAAGGCTTTGTGGCGTCCCTGCTGAGAGGGGATCCTCAGCACTGCCCTGAAGATCTGCACATAGGACACCACAATCAACACAAAACAGACAGATGAAAAACAGGCAGTAACTACAATAAGCCAAAGTTCCCTGAGGTAGGATGTGGAGCAGGAGAGCTTGAGGATCTGGGGGATTTCACAGAAGAACTGCTCCACAGCATTGCCCTGGCAGGGGCAGGGAAAATGTATTGGCTGTGTGCAGTACAGCATTGAGAACCCCACAGGCCCAGGCAGCTGCTGCCAGGTGGAGACAAACTCTGCTGCCCAGGAGGGTCTCATAGTGCAGGGGTCTGCAGATAGCAACGTAGCGATCGTAGGACATGGTGGTGAGGAGATAAAACTCTGCTGTAACTAGGAATACTAAGAAGACCACCTGCACAACACATCCTGCATAGGAGATGTCCCTGGAGTCCCTCAGGGAATTGGCCATGGATTTGGGCACAGTGGTGGAGATGGCACCCAGGTCAAGGAGGGCAAGGTTGAGGAGGAAGAAGTACATGGGGTGTGGAGGTGGTGGTCCCAGGCTATGGTGGTGATGATGAGGCCATTGCCCAGCAGGGCAGCCAGGTAGATGGCCAGGAAGAGGCAGAAGTGCAGGAGCTGCAGCTGCCTTGTGCCTGGCAATGGCAGGAGGAGGAAGTGGGTGATGGAGCTGCTGTTGGACATTTGTGCCCTCTGTGCACAGTGCAGTAGCCAAAAGGCAAAGGCAGTCACAAGTCAATGGAGCACAACAAAGCCATTTCTCAGGCCCTGATACAGAGCCTTAAGTTCTCTTTTTGAGGAGACCTCCCTCCAGCTCTGTTGCTGGACTCTTTTGTGGGCTGAGCATGCAGGGAAGAGCAGAGACTCTTCCTGCTTCCTGCTGCTGAGTCAGTCCTGCTCTGCAGCAGGGGAGTGGTGGAGGTAGCAGCAAGGTCTGGTGTCCACTGTCAGAGGAAAGAGTCCCAAAGCAGAAAGGCTTCTCAGCATCTCCCAGTGCTAAGGAGAGAGGGTAGATAAAGGCAGTTCTGAATGTTTTAGGCTTTTGTACTCCAGCTACCCACATCTCCCCCCAGAGTGTTCATGACTGTCACAAGTTCTCATACACAGCATTTCTGCTGCCCTCAGGGGAGCAGAGAGAGCAGAAGCCTGCAAGGCAAGAGGCTGCCTGTGGCTCAGAGCAGAGTGAGGGGAGCTGTTCTGACCCTGCTCCCACTTCCCCACTTCTCTGGGCTTGTGCCCTGCTGAGCTGGAGCTGATCACACTCCCATGTGCCCCTGAAGAGCCACCAGACAGTGCTGAGAGCAGAGGGATCCACCACAGACCACTCAGTGTCTCAGCCTCTCTTAAGGTCTCAGCACCACACTTGCAGCCCAGCACACTCAGGGCTCATTGCAACACCCAATGGCATTTCCTCTCCTGTGGCAGCTCTGCCTCTGCTGCAGCTCTGGCTGCAGAGGAGGTGCTTCACACCTTGGAGACCATGACTCTGAGGGCAGAGGCTTTTCTGGGGAGGAAGTGGAGGCCAAGGGCCTTGTTCAGAGGGAGGATCTGGCCTGGAGGGGATCAGATGGAGATGTCTGAATGCTCCCTCCCACAACATTGCTGGGTTCAGTTTCCTTTCCTTCCCTGATCAGATCCCTGCTGCCTGGAGGTTCTCACCCTGGCAGGAGTGTGCTGGGTGATGGATTTGCCCTGCTCACAGAGCCCAGCCCAGCCCTCTGCACTCACCTACAGAAACCTGCCTGTTTGTAGGGCACTGCCTTGAGGCATCCTGAGGAGTCCAGCCAGGGTGCTGCTGCCACTGTCCACAGGCAGAGGAGTGGCTGAAGGCTCTTGAGGAGGCTCCCAGCAGACCTCCTGACCACTCCAAGATACCCCTCCCCAGTGTCAAGGACTTGTTCCAACTTGAATGATCCTTTGCTACCTCTCCTTCACTCCCCACTTTCCCTTGTCCTCAGAATAGGAAACTGCAAACACAGACTCAGGAACTCTTCTCTCTTTAGAGCAGACCCTGCTTGGACCTTGTCCTTGAAAGATCTCTTTGGAAGTTCCCTGGTGCTGAGCTGCAGCTGTGAGCAGCCCTGACCCCCACAGCAGCCTCCGCAGAGCAGAAGGACCCTACCTCACCCTGCTCTGCACTGCCCGGGGTGGCTCCTGCCACCCACAGCTGCTCCCCACAACCAGCATCAGCTGTGGCTGTGCCAGCTTCAGGAGATGCTTCCCAGAACTGCACCTGCACCACCCTGCACCCAGAGCCTCACCGTGTCTGTGACTGCCGTGACTTCTCCTCCTGTGAGCTCTCAGCATCCTTCCAGTCCTGGCCACCTTGAATCTCTCTCTGCCTTCCTCATCTCTCTGAGATCCTCTGGCAGTGCCCTCAGCCCTGCTGTGCTGTGCAGAGGAGCTGCTCCTGGCCAGAGCTGTCTCCCGCAGAGCTGCCTGCTTGCCAGCAGCTCCTTCCAGCCCAGGAGCCTGGCCTGGCTCAGCACAACAGAACCAGCCCAAGGCATTTAAAGGAGCCCTCTGGTGGCTTTGGTGCCAAGTCCATGAACCTCAGAGACTGAGAAGCTGATGAAACCTCTCCAGAAGCCAAAGTCAGATTCAAACTCTGAACTTTCTTCTACTCTTAATGGGTCCCAGGGAAGCATACTGGGAAAGGGTCCCCAGGGGCTGCTTAGAGCAGGAGACAGTGGATGCAAGGGAAGCATCATTGGAGGCACTGAAGCATCTCCAGGCTGTGGGGAGAGCAGAGAACTGAGGCAGTGCTGAGAGGTCAGGACAAGCAGCTCAAAGTGGCTCTGCTGCTGAGCAAACCTGGAGGGGTTGCATTGATCCCAAGGGCCAAGCCCTGACCCCCAGCCCCTGGCAAGGCAGATCCTGTCCTTCACCTGTGGCTCAGGCCTCTACTGGGGTCAGTGAGGATGAGGATGAGCAGTGAGCAGGATAGGACCTTGTCAGGTGTTGCTGTGGTTTGCTTGCAAAGAGACAACTCCTGCTGAAAAGGAATGAAATGTACCTTTAAAAATCAGATGCTTTGTGCAATAAAAACCCTCCAATTAGCTGCAGAAACCTTGGCAAATGAGAGGTTCAGCAGCATTTAATGAGCCCCATGGAGTATTTGGGGCTGATGACATCATCCTTAGCTACTGCCAGGAGACTCTGCGAAGGTTCTGCCAAGAAGCCTCTCAACAAGTCCAAAGCAGAAGAAAACTGCAAAGTCCCTTGAAGCACTGATTGGCCTCACTGAGCCTTGTTCCTGACAAAGGCTCCCCAGGGACTCCTTAGAGCAGCTTGTTAGAGGCCAGGATTGCAGGGAAACAAAGGCAAAGTGCAGGGGAGAAAAACTTGCCTTTGTGTAGGAAGCAGAAAGGCCAAGCCCTGACCACTGCCCTTGGAATGGTAGAGCCTGAGAGCCGCAAAGCAAAGTTTCTCCTCCCAGGCCTTGCTGACAGAGGCAACTGCCAGAGCCAAGGGGACAATACCTTGTCCTGTTGGGCCTCTCAGCCTTGCCAGAGCCCTTGGCCATCCCTACTGCAGCCTCTACTACACTGTCCCATCCTTGCTTCTGTTTCCCTTCAGGCTGCTGACACCAATCTTGCTTTCCCACTGAGCTCTCCTCCTGCCATTTCCATTCTTTCAGTGGTCTCTCTCAGCTCTCCCTTCCATTTTCTGACACCTCTGGCTGGCCTCATGCATAGCAGCTCTGCCCTTTGAGGGACATTTCTTTGGCCTCATATCCACTTCCAAGCTGCACTTTGTGAAAGTTTTGGTCTCTCCCCATTTCCCCAGAAGAGCTCCATCCTCTCTGAAACCACCCTTCAGCCATGTGCACACTGCTCTGGCAGTGGCCTGAGCCTCCATTCAGCAGGCTGAAGCAGCCCAGGTCCCTCAGCCTCTCCACAGAGATGTCAATCCTCATCCTAGCAGATCATCTCTGAATCTTCCCCAGGTCCTCCCTACTCTTCTAGACTGGAGTATGTCACATCCACACACCATGAATCCAGATGTGGCCACCGCAGTGCTGAGTCTGGGGGATAACAACTCCTGTGTCTGGGTGGCCACACTCCTCCTACCACAGCCCAGCTGCAGTTGGCCTTCTTCCCTGTGTGCAGGGTTTGCTCCATCCCAGTTGATTTTGAATGGTTCCTGCCAGACCCTGTGGTGCCTTTCTGACTGGGGATGGGAGGCACCAGAACATCCAGCTCCAAAGATCAGGCAGACAGTTTGTACTGGGATGGTGCCCAGCCTGTCAGGGAGTGGGTAAGGGGATATAGGTTGTACTGGGAGGAGACACAGATGAGTGGTTGGAAGGCTTCAGGTGGTGCAGCCTTTCCTGGGAGTGGCCACAATCTGTACTGGGAAGGAATCCTGTTATGGTTGCTATTAATATTTAATAACTGGCTGCACGAGGGGAAGATTAGGCTGGAGGAGAGGAATTGGCCATGGGAATGTGCTGCCCAGGGAGGTGGTGGAGTCACCATCCCTGGAGGTGTTCAAAAAAGGATTGGATGTGGCACTTGGAGCCATGGTTTAGGTGCCAGGGGAGGTTGGGTGGTAGGTTGGACTTGACGGTCTCTGAGGTCTTTTCCAACCTGGGTGATTCTTTGTTTCTGTGATTAGAAGGTGAAGGGAAAAGTGTGAACACAGCTGGTGACCAAACCAATGGCTGGTGACAAACCCAAGAGATTCCAAAGAATGTAGTGAAAGGTGAGGAGAACATCTCCTGCCCAGCTGATGGAATGAGAAACTCAAGAGGCTCCAAAAAGCAACAGAAAGAAGGGAAAAGAACCTCAGGAAAGTCTTGCTCAGTGTTGCTCTGTGAAATGCAGACAGGCCTTAGGCCTGGTCCTTGAAATGGGAGCTTAGGAGAATACAGAGGCTTAGGGCCTGCTCTTGAAGGTGACATTTGCCCCAGCTCTTCCCAGAGAGCTCCTTGCTGTCCCCTGTTCTGGTCCCTGAAGCAGACCAGCACTCACACATGCCCTGCACTAGAACAGCCATGCAAACAAAGGGGAACAGGCTCAGGGTTAGTGCTCCAACCAACTGCTTGAGACTGAAGCCTAAGGCAAGAATCCACTACCATAGCCAGGCCCAGAGCTCTGAGAAGCCCCAGCTGGTGTCTTCCTTTTGCACTTCATACAGAATCTGCTTGGTTCCCATAGCTCACTGATCACAGAATGGGCTGAGCTGGAAGGGACCTCCAAAGGTTATCTTGTCCAACCTTCCCAGGGATATCCTCAACTAGATCAGGTTGCCCACAGCCCTGCTAAGCCTCACCTTCAATATCTCCATAAATAGGATCCCAACCCCCTCCCTGGGCACCCTGTTCCAGTGTTCCACTACCCTCCTGGTGCAGAACTTGATCTGGTTCCTCCTTCCTGCACAATCCTGCTCTGTTCCCATCTCTCACCCATCTCTATGGATGACCTTCCTCTCTGATCCATGGAAACACAACAGCTTGCCCACTCCTCCTCCTGAGGCAAAGGCCATGCCTGGAGCCATTCCCTCCTCAGCAGCTATTTCTGCAACCTGTTTCCCTCCGACCTGGGAAGCTGATCCTGCACCTGCAGTCCTGTTCCAGAGGCCTGGGAGAGCAGAGATCTTCACCCTGGCCTTTTCTGCTTCATTTTCTCCTGAGCAAGGCAGAAAGCATCAGGCAAAGCTGTGCCAAGCAGAGGCCCTTTCCTTTGCAGCATTGTTCCATTTGTGCCATTTCACATCTCCTTGGACCCAACTTGGAGTCTCTCACTGATCAGCCACAGTTGTATTTGGGAGCACTGCCCCAGGGGCACAGATGCCTGACCAGCTGAGGGCTAATCTTTCCCTGCCTTTCCTGCCACATCTCCAAGACTTTCCCTTTCCTCCTGGTGCTGCCCACCCTGTGTGTTTGTTCCTTATTATGGGATGGTGACAGCCTGGCTGGATGCACAGTCTGAGTGTTTTTCCCACAGAGGGGACTTGACTTCAGGCAGTCAATGTTTGCTGATCAGTAAGGTTGCATCTCAGGACACTTTTGGACTATCTCTTCTTTGGATCAGGAGCCTCTTCCATCCCCATCCTGTGCTTCTGGTTCTGGATTATCCTTAAGGGAAGTGTTCATCCCCAAGTTCAACAGGAGCCACCAGTGTGCACTTGCAGCCCAGAGAGCCAATTGGATCCTGGGCTGCAGCAAGAGAAATGTGGCCAGCAGGGCCAGGGAGGTGATTCTCCCACTCTGCTCCACCTTGATGAGACCCCACCTGGAGCACTGTATCCAGTTCTAGAGCATCTGTTACAAGAAGGATGTGGAGGGGCTGGAAGGTGTCCAGAGAAGGGCCACGAGGATGAGCAGAGGGCTGGAGCTGCTCTGCTATTAGGACAGATGGAGAGAGTTGGGGCTGTTCAGTCTGGAGAAGAGAAGGCTCCAAGGAGTCCTTCTTGTGGCATTCCAGTATTTGAAGGAGGCTACAAGAAAGCTGGAGAGGGACTTTTTAGGGAGTTAGCAGCATCCACCAAGGCAGAATGATGCAGGCTGTCTGCTCAGGGGGTGTGGACTGGGAGGGGACGCTGTCCTTTGAGGGCTGACATGGAATGGACAACTTTGCTCCTCACCCTCCCCAACCTCCCTATTGCTGTCCCTGCCCACCTGGGCCTTCCATCCCTGCTCCTTGCATCAGACTTCACTGCTCTCTGCAGATGAAGCTCACAGCTCCATGGCACCAGCTGCCCCCTGCTCTCCTTAGAGAACTGCCTGCACACAGCCACAGAAGAATTGTTGCTCTTTGGAAGCAAAGCCAAGTTGCCTCAGCAATCCAAGCTCTCTGGAACCATCTGCTCAGCACAAGCTGTCTCTCAGCAGCTTGCCTGTCCACGAGGATGAGGCAAAGCCAACAAGTTGTTCCATGGCTGTGATTTCTCAGCCAGTCAAGAGCTCTTGAGAGTGAGAAGCAGATGAAAAGGTTGGATCCTAGCAGCCCTTCCTCAGGAACCAATGTGCAATCCCCAAGGTGGTTCAGCAGAATGTGTTCTAATCCAAGAGCCTCTGAATGACACAGTGGATAAGGACAAGACTGACCCTGACTGACTGCAAGGGATCCTGAATTCAAATCTCTTTCTATGGCTGTGCCTGGAGAGAAGCACCAAGCA
This sequence comes from Colaptes auratus, assembly GCA_015227895.2. Taxonomy (NCBI): domain Eukaryota; kingdom Metazoa; phylum Chordata; class Aves; order Piciformes; family Picidae; genus Colaptes; species Colaptes auratus. The sequence goes on along the minus strand of JAAWVA010000030.1, from coordinate 7,687,845 downwards.
CACAGACACAGGGACAGAGCTGGCTGCCTCCAGTGGAACATAGAGTCCCCCAACATGGTGACAGCAAAGGTGTCTGTCCAAAGTCACAGAGAGGTGGAGAGATGGCTGGCAGAGAGGCTGCCCTGGAGTTCAGTTTCCTTCTGCTGGAGCTCAGGGCAAACACTCCCAAAGCTTCCATATTCTCAAATGATGAAAGCTGAGCTTGGAGAAGTCTGACTTGGTGCTGGCCCTTGGTGCAGGTTGTGCCTGAGAGATGTCTGACTGGGGAGATGCTGGACACAGCTGCTGTGATCCAGGAGAGCTCCAAGGCTCTGGCTTTGGGGTCACTGTTTTGAGAGGTGGAGATCATTGACTTCCATCAGGTGTTTCTCTGATCTGGAGAACCTTGGATGCTGAATCATCCTGGGATCTTTTGCCACTTGCACAGACTCTGAAGATTTTTACCTCCAAAGTTTTCTATCAGCTCCCTGTTGGCTGTGATCCAAGCACAGATGCACTGAGCTGGCAGAACGTGACAAACCCCTAAGCCATAGGGAGAGCAGTGCAAGGCTGGGAGAGCCCTGGTCAGGACTGAGCCATTCCTTGCAGGTCAGTCCTCTCCCCTGAACCCTTTGCTTCTCTCTGCCTGGGCTCATATCCTTCTCTTCTCTCCATCAGCCCTGCTCCTCTGTGCTGGGGAGGAACAAAGTTTGCAGATCTGCTCCTTGGAACAGGCCAGAACATAATGAACCCAACTTTGGGACAGCAGCAAGATCCCAGGCTCCAGCTGACCCCTGAGCACCTCCCAACCCTCTGCAGATCCTCCTCCCAAACCACACTTCACCACTTGTGGAGCTTTGAGGGTCATTGGCTGTGATGGGAATGTAGGAGTTCACCTGCCTGAGCCCCAGGTGGTCAGGTATCAGTTGCATGGCCAGAGGGGAATGGTTGGGATGGCTATGTCCTGAGGTGTCCCCCCCATCAGCACTACAACCAGGGGACTCAGCACAGGAGTTAAGGCTCTGATCCCTCCATTGCAAGGAGTCACACACAGTGTCCTTACTTCTCAGTCACTTGTTCCCCAAGGATTTGCCCAAGAGCAGAGGGGTGACCATTCCTCTCAGCAGCATGGCCTCCCAGAAGGACCTGGACAAGATCTGGGAGGAGAAAAATAGATATAGAATAGTTTGGAGGAGCCAAATCTCAGCTTTGAGGAATAATAGAAGAGGTTGATGGAGACATGGCTGAAGACAGCAAGGATGAAGTGTCTGAGGATTAGGAGGAGGATGACAATAATTATGTGGAGGACAAAGGGGATGATGTGGAAGAAGAGGAGGATGATATGGAATAAGACAAAGAAGAGAAGGAGGAGGAAGATGAAGAGGAGGAAGAGGGCAAACCCATATCAGCCCCTCTGTGCCACCCAAGCAGTCACATCAGTACCCTGAGGGTGGGCAAAGCTTCCCACCCAGCTTGGAGCTGCTGAAGCCCCACTGCCCTCAGCCCAGTGCCCAGCCCGCTGTCTATGTGGACTACGGCAACAGCTTCACCCTCGGCTCCAACCTCAGCCGGCACTGCTGCATCCACAGCCAGAAGCAGCTGCACCTCTGAGCTGCCTGAGGCAAGAGCTGCACTCAGATGGCCACCCTCAGCCAGCACCGCTGCACCCACACCCGTGCCAGTGCTTTACGTGCACAGGCTGCAGCAAGGGCTTCATCCTCAGCTCCTCCCTCACCTGGCATAGTCACCCCCACGCCGGTGACCAGTGTGCCCCAGGGGACACAGCAATACACCGACCCCGGCACTGCCAGGCCAAACGTGACCCCCCTTGGGCCTTTTCCAGCAGCTTGAACTGCAATCTCCTCTTTTACACCTTCTTTCCTCAGAAGCAAATGTGCCCCTGCCCTTCTCTGCACCAGCCAGTGCTGAGGAGAGGAATGACAGTGCTGAGTCAGCACAGCCAGTGACACCACTGCAGCTGGCTGGATTTGGCTGCTTTCCCCCAACACTTTGGGTTTCCCAGAGGTAAAGAAAAACCTCATCCCAAGGATAATGCCTGATTAGAATGGAAACCCCAACCCTAATCATCTATTGTCTTTGGTTGGTTTTTTCTTTGACATTTCTGTCCCAAAAGGCCACTTTTGGGGACATTTCTTCCCCAGGGCCAGGGATGAAGCCATGTGCCCACTTCAGGGAGGTGTCCTTGAGGGGTCCTGGGAGGGTCTTGAATGTGAAGTGAGGAAATCAAACTCAGTGCCTCCCATACCCATTCAGCAGTATCCTTCACTAACCTGCATGGACATGGAATGATGGCTCCAAAATGTACCTGTGCTGGAAAGGTTAACCATGGTCCTCAGCTAGGACTCAGTCACACACAGGCAGGAGAAGGATAAAATCTTATTTGATAAAGTCCTTCCATGTCTTGGTCTTTGCTGCCATCTCCTGTCCTTTTAGCAACATTGCAGTCCCCATGTCTTCTGTCATGTCTTTTTCCTGTTGGTCCTCTGCCAATCCCACAGAACTGTCCTTCTCTTGTTCGTGAGGCCCAGGGCTGTGAGAACCCAGCCTGCTTTCCAGACTCAGCCTTATTCTTCTCTCTGTCTAGAGCTGCCATCTGTTGTTCTATCTCCATTTGCTCTCCCAAGCTCCAGGATTACTTGATTGATGTCAGAAAGCTAAGCTCTGAACTAGTGGGAGAGTTTCTAATAGTTAGTGAGAAAGTTCAGAAGTCTCCTTCCCTCAGCTGTCCTGCTGATGTTCTGGGAAGGGCTCAGCTGAGGGCCAGTTCTGAGAGGCAGAGGTTGGGTTGTAGCTGAGTTGAGGCATGGGGTTACACCCAAGGGTCAATGCCAAGGGTAAAGTCTGGAGCCAGGATGAACAATGGGGGCAGAGTCAGGGTCAGGAGTGGGTTTGAGAGGGGCTGAACTGGAAGGGGTGAGGCGAGGGCTTGGCTCAGCTCCACTGCATTGGAGCAGGGTGTGGTGAAGGCACATTCTGCCCAGATACTAGATCTTGTCCCTGCATGTGGACAGGCATTAGCCAGGCCAGGACGCACTCAGCACGTGCAGTGCGTGTGCAATTACCAAGTATGGCATAATCCTAGCTTCATGCTTTCTATAGGCTGAAGCCAGTTGTCTATGAGAGTGCCCATTGGTCAAACCCAGCCTCGAGGAATCTATAAGTATTACCCCTGTTGGTAAACAAGTTGCCCCTTCTTTCACTTTGTCTCTGTGCTTGCTCGAGAAAATAACTCTCGAGCCACAGCCTCTGCCATTGAGCTTATTGTTATTAGCTTCTATCACACATGCACACATACTGAAGCCTCTGCATCGTGAGAAGCACTCTGATCGTGAGGATCACCCCAGAGGGAGGACCTTCGCTGAGCCCAAGAAGCCAGCGTCTCCACAGCCAGTCGTACCGACCGGGAGAGCCCACCGTGCTACCGGAGGACTGGACCAGCCCCCGAGGGTAAGATCTGCCCAGCTGTCGGGGAGAAGGGACTTGATAGAGACTGAGTCCGCATATGCCTGGCCCTGCCATAGCAGGAGAGGAGCCGCCACGTGTGCCGCTCCAAGCCCTGTAAACCTCAGGGAAGACTAAAGCACTGTTCGTGCCTATACTGCACCGAACCCGGGACCATTCTGAGAGTCCTGCTGTTCCTTCAAGCCCAGTAATGGAGAAGCCGCAGCTCAGTGCAGCCACATTCTTTACCTGAGGCTGTTTACATCATCCCCGAGACTTGTCGCCACAGGGCCGACCCCATAGCTATTGTTTGCTGTCCTTGTCCGACCGGGAACCTCTGAGCCGCCTACCGGCAGCTGTCACCCCGCCCTGCCGTGCGAGCCGACTCCCGGGGCCGACCCCAGCCAAGACCGATCCCTGTTGTCTGGAGGGAACCGACCGAGTCCTGAAGGGAACCTGCTTCCGAGCTAAGCCCAGGTTCCAGCATTCCCTCTCCACTGCTGCGGAGAGAGGAGACAGTACCCAACACCACCGTCCAAATCAACTAGGAACTGGTCCGGAGGCAGTAGTCGGCCAGACCCCCACCTTGCTACAAACAGCAGCTACAGAGTTACCTCCCACGTGCTTTCCATCCACTAGCACTCAGTTCAAAGTATCCGTGTCTAGCAGAGTAATCACTGACACATAGATTATAATAGTGCTGTGTATAGTCAGAAGCCGCCCGCATCCTGCCGAGTCGCCATCTAGTGGCCAAGCGGAGGAACTGCACTCTTTGTTATATAAATATAGAAATAGTCTGTGGATAGTTTAATTAAGTTCTAATCATTACACGAAGCCACTTATGGAATGCGTTTCACAAACGTGCACTAGAACATGTATATAAGTTGTTGATTCATCGGTTATTAATTATTTGATAATTAATAAAAACAATATTTTCATAATTCATATTTCATATTAATAAATTTAATAACCTATTCACAACAGCCAGTTCTGGCCCAAGGCCTCAGCCTGCCTGTGGCCTGGCATCTGAGCAGGCACAAGAAACCTCTGCAGAGCCTTCCAGGGCAGGTCCCTGCTGCTGCCTCTCAGGCCCTCAGGAAGCAGGGAGGTGAAAACCCAGCTCCAAGACTCTTCCTGCAGGGGCCACTAGGTGCTTAGGGACAGGGAGTCACACAAGTCCCTTGCCCACCACATGCCTTCTGCTGCCTGCTGGGGACTCTGGCAGCTGGGAGGCCAAAAGCACAGAGGCCAGCCAGGAGTCAGGGGCTGCCCTCTCAGCTGCTGCAGCAAGAAGTGACCTCCCAGTCCCTTTCCTGCCCTCTTCCTGCTGCTGCCCTATCAGCTGCTGAGCCAGCAGTGACCTCCCATGCCCTGCCCAGCCTTGTGGCTGCTGCTGCGCAGGAGATTCTGAGGCACAGCTGAGCTGCCCATGGCATTGCCAACCATCTGCTCCTGGTGTCCATCAGCTGCTCAGCTACATGCCACCTCCTACTCCTCTTCCAAGGCCATGAGGCTGCTGTGGGAGCTCCCAGCTCCTGCCCTGTGCCAGGGGCCAAGCAGAGTCACTCAAGGGTAGGAGGGGATATAAAAGAGGCATCACAGCACAGGAGGAGGTTTGAGCTGAAGTGTCCAGGGCAGGGCTAAGGGCTCAGAGGTACCTTTGAGGGCTGGGGTTCAGGCTAGGGCTGAGGAGAGGCTTTGGTGTCCTGATGAGCCCAGTCTGAACTGGGAGGGCTTAAATCACTGAGTCACAGAATATGAGGGGTTGGAAAGGACCTCCAGAGATCCTCCAGTCCAACCCCACTGCCAAAGCAGGATCACCCAGAGCAGGTCACACAGACACACATCCAGGCAGCTTTGAAAGTCTCCAGAGAAGGAGACTCCATAACCTCTCTGGCAGCCTGCTCCAGTGCTCCAGCACCCTCGCTGCACAGGAGAGTCTCTTCATGCTGAGGTGGAACCTCCTGTGTTCCATCTTGCATCCATTGCTCCTTGTCCTGGCACTGGGCACCATTGCCAAAAGCCTGGCACCTTCCTGTGACACCCCCCTCTGATATTGATAGCCATTGATCAGATCCCCTCTCAGGGTTCTCCTCTCCAGACTAAACAGCCCCAGGGCTCTCAGTCTGTCACAGAATCACAGAAATATTCAGGTTGGAGAAGACCCTCAGGATCCCCAATTTCAACCATTAACCATACTCTACAAGGGTCACCCCTAAACCATATCCCCAAGCACCACATCCAAATCACCTTGAAACACCTCCAGGCTTGGTGACTCCACCACCTCCCTGGGCAGCACATTCCACTCCCTGAACACTCTTCCTGGGAATTTTTTTTTTCCACTGTCCAGTCTAAACCTACTGTTATGAATATGCCCTCAGAAATGAGCGGCAGAGACATCAATGAAAAATATATGTTAGGTTTATTTCTATATATATACAAACTCTGCAAGGGGGTATGTACAGTCCCCTTCACAGGTATCGATATTCAGTTAGTGGAACTATCTTTACAGAATGTTTAGGCATAGGCACTCTGCAGAGGGACCTCGACCGACTGGACAGATGGGCAGAGTCCAATGGGATGGCATTTAATAAGTCCAAGTGCTGGGTGCTGCACTTTGGCCATGGCAACCCCATGCAGAGCTACAGGCTGGGGTCAGAGTGGCTGGAGAGCTGCCAAACAGAGAGGGACCTGGGGGTGCTGATTGACACCCACCTAAACATGAGCCAACAGTGTGCCCAGGTGGCCAAGACGGCCAATGGCATCCTGGCCTGTATTGGGAATAGTGTGGCCAGCAGGAGCAGGGAGGTCATTCTGCCCCTGTACTCTGCTTTGGTTAGGCCACACCTTGAGTACTGTGTCCAGTTCTGGGCCCTCAGTTTAAGAAGGACATCGAGATACTTGAACGTGTCCAGAAAAGGGCAACAAGGCTGGGGAGAGGCCTTGAGCACAAGCCCTATGAGGAGAGGCTGAGGAGCTGGGATTGTTTAGCCTGGAGAGAGAAGGATCAGAGGTGACCTCATTGCCCTCTACAACTACCTGAAAGGTGGTTGTAGACAGGAGGGGGTTCGTCTCTTCTCCCAGGCAACCAGCACCAGAACAAGGGGACACAGTCTCAAGCTGTGCCAGGGGAGGTTTAGACTCGAGGTGAGGAGGAAGTTCTTCACTGAGGGAGTCATTCGTCATTGGAATGGGCTGCCCAGGGAGGTGGTGGAGTCGCCGTCCCTGGAGGTGTTCAAGGGGAGATTGGATGTGGCACTTGGTGCCATGGTCTAGTTGTGAGGTCTGTTGGGACAGGTTGGACTTGATGATCCTTGGGGTCTCTTCCAACCTTGGTTATACTGTGATACTGTGATCTCAGAAAGAATTGTTTGGTAGCTAATAGCGGAGCCAAACCTAAGGCACCCGGGACTTGTCCTAAGTGCCAGAAGGGGAGGCATTATGCTAACCAATGTCAATCTAAGTATAATTCTCAAGGGCAGCCTGCACAGGGAAACTGGATGCGGAGCGCAGGACAGCGCCGCGCACAGACACAAATCACCCAGCCGTCACCAGCCAGCCAGGTGCTGGCAGCACGCGCGTCTCTGACCTCTGCCCAGCAACAGCAGGCAGGGCAGGACTGGACCTGGCAACCTCCGACACAGTAACTTCGCTTGATACCGCGTTACATTTGTTTCCAACAGGTGTGTCAGGTCCTCTCCCAGGAGAAACTCAGGCACTAATATTAGGTAGATCATCAACAACGATCTCAGGACTTTGTGTGTTTCCTGGAGTTGTTGATTCTGACAGCACAGATAAAATTCAGATCATGGCAGGGACTCCGTTTCCTCCCTGCACGGTACTGAAGGGAAGTCGTATTGCACAGCTATTATTGCTTCCCTTGGGATCGGAACATCCCCCTGCAAAGGGCCCTGTAAGAAATAAAGGAGGATTCGGGTCTATTGGGGATCCACAGATTCTGTGGATACAGACTATCTCTCAAAAACGTCCTATCTGTCAGTGTGTCCTGCTGTATGGTCAGCAGAACATAGTGCTTAGTGGTATTATTGATACTGGAGCAGACGTCACAGTGATTTCTAAAGCTAAATGCCCCTCCCACTGGCCTGTGGCTAGTGCATCTCAGGTGCTGGCAGGCATAGGGGGAGCTGGAGAAAGTCATCAGAGCCTGAATTTCATTCAGATTCAGGGACCAGAGGGACATATAGCTTCTGTGAAACCCTTTGTTTTACCTGTGCCTATGGTGCTATGGGGTCGTTATGTGCTTTCACAATGGGGGGTGACCATGAACACCCATTTTTAGAGGGGGCCATTGCGGTGTGTGACACCCTTCGGTTAACTTGGAAAGCAAATGCCCCTGTCTGGGTGGATCAGTGGCCCCTGCCATTGGAAAAGCTTCACGCACTTCAAGAACTGGTCACAGAGCAATTGGGAAAAGGGCATATTGTACCCTCCACAAGTCCTTGGAATTCTCCTAGTTTTGTCATCAAAACACAAACAGGCAAGTGGCGCTTGCTCCATGATCTCAGAAAGATTAATGACATCATGGAAGATATGGGGAGCCTTCAATCAGGGCTACCCTCACCCACAATGATACCACGATATTGGCATTTAACTGTTATTGACCTAAAAGACTGCTTCTTTAGCATTCCTTTACAGCCAAATGATGCTCCTGAATTTGCTTTCTCAGTTCCAAACATCAACATGCAACAACCTTTGCAGAGATACCATTGGGTTGTGCTTCCACAAGGAATGAAAAATAGTCCTACAATTTGTCAACAGAAAGGGGGAATGGGAAATACAACACCAGAGGAAAGGTTGCAGAAAGCTCTGAGACAGTGAGCTGCAGATTTCTGATCAATCTTCTGAGAACCCCTTTTTTCTACTTGTTTAGTAGGACTGTCTGGATAAGTGGCCAGTTCCTTCATCTTTTAAATTGCTTGGTAACTGGGGACTTTTTCTCCGGATTTGTAGTTTTCTTAGAACGATTATGTATGCTTTTACGGCTTTATTCTTTTTGCTACCTTTTTTGCTTTGTTTATTGTAATGCTGATAGAGTTTGATTAATTGTTTTGTTAAAGGGATTCTTGTCATATAACAGAAGGGGGAATTGAAGGGTTAAATCTTGGAGAGCTGAGCTCCAAGCACTGCTGGCCTGATAAGAGGGGACAGTGTTGGCCTTGATGGCTTGTGAATTACGGTCCAGCAGTGTGGTTGGAGGAGGGCATACATTTGATGACGAATGGTTGCTATGACTGGAGTGTGTAAGACTTGAGACATACCAGATTGTTGTAACGGGTCCCTGCTCCAGTAGTTAGTTGCTTTTTTGTATTGTATAAGCTTTTATAAAGAAGGATCTTGTGTAATAAACTGGACACCTGGCCTGCATCAGGCTGAGTCCCGTCTCTTAATCGCGGCAAGAAGCAATAAACTCTTTGTCTTCTCCTGCAGAGCAGTTCTGATGTCACTCAGTGCAGGCCCAGCCTGGCTGCTCGAGGTCTGGCTGGTGCTGGTGCTGTTCCCCTTGGGAGAATGTTGTTCCCACACAAATGACTTTCTTCAGACCATTTCTGCTTCAGTGTTGTCCTGTCTGGTGTGACCCAGAGGCTGCAGACATGAGGAGCTGTGCTCCCTGGGTGTTCAACACAATAAAGGACCCTGCAGGGAGTTGTTTCTCTGAGTTCCTTCCATCCTGGATATCCTGACCCCCTTCCACTTTAGACTCAGTCCAAACATGGTTCCTTTACCTCTCCCAGTACAGATGTGGATTCATCCTAATACAAACTGGATCATACTGTCCTATAGCACTTCAGCCTGGGTCTCATTCCAGCACAGAATCCATCCCCTTTCTCCCTTCCCAGTACTGAATGCATCCATCCAGTACAAACTGCACACCCTCATGCCCTCCCAGTGCAATCTGAGCCCTGGCTCAGTCCAACAGAGTCCCTTTAATCCCTCCAGGTACACATTAGGCCTTGCCTCAATAATAACTGGATCCCCTTCCGCCCTCCCAGTACATCCTGGACCCTTTTCAGTACAAACTGCATTCCCTGGGCACATTCCAGTACAGTCTGGTCCCCACATAGTACAGTTGGGAACCATTTAACACATCCCTGTACAGACCTGGTCACATCTCAGGACAAACTGCATCTCCTGAACCCCTCCCAGCTCAGATGTACTCTTATCCCAGGACAAACTGCATCACTTTGCCAACTTCCATAGTTTCCTGTGCCAGTACAAAGTGCATCCCTTGGACCCTTCCCAGCCCCAGCTGCACCCAGCACAGCACAAAGTGGATATCCTGATCCTAGGGCAGCTGTGGCCTGATCCTGGTACAAATGGGATCCCATTGCCCTCTCCCAGCACAGTCTGAGTCTCATCCCAGTACAAAGTGCATCTCCTGAAACCCTGATTCCATCCCAGGACAGACCAGGACCCATCCCTGCAAAATGATCCCCTGATGCCATCCCAGTTCAGGCCGGGGCACCCTCCAGGTACAAACTTTTGATGGGTTACGTCCATCATGAATGTCGGGGGGGGAGGGCTTGTGAGAGCCTTGGTCTCCCTGGAGGGGGTTTCCCCTCTGGGGAACTGACTTAGTCTGTTCCACTCCCCCTCCCTGTCCAGCAAGCCTATAAAATGGATGAGGCTGAAGCCATTTTCTCTCTCTTTGGCTTCTGCTTCACCTGGATGAGAGGATTGCTGCTGGCTTCTTGCTTCTCTGCCATGTGGTCAGGTCTGGTCCTCCTCTCTGCTACATCCCCTGCTTACCAGCACCAGAACAAGAGGACACAGTCTCAAGCTGTGCCAGGGGAAGTTTAGGCTGGAGGTGAGGAGAAAGTTCTTCACAGAGAGAGTTGTTAGCCATTGGAATGGGCTGCCCAGGGAGGTGGTAGAGTCACCGTCCCTGGAGGTGTTCAAGAGGGGATTGGACGTGGCACTTGGTGCCATGGTCTAGTCATGAGGTCTGTGGTGACAGGTTGGACTTGATGATCTTTGAGGTCTCTTCCAACCTTAGTGATTCTGTGATTCTGTGATCCACCCGTCTTCAAAGGACTCCAAAGTACTCATTTTGTATACATATTTTCCCCATCCATCCTGGTTCCTTACCCTTGTGAACCCTTCCCGTTATTGTTATATGCATGTGTATATATATAGATAAAGTTATAGTTATATAGTTTAAAGAAATTATTTTTACCTCTCTACTTCCAAACCGACTCCAAATTACTTCTTGGTAGATTTACTCCTTCTGGTTTTATCCCTCTTGATCAAGAGAGAGGAGGAGGCAACTGGGGAGGGATTTACAATACAATACAATACAATACAATAAATCCAGGTTGGAAGAGACCTTCAAGATCATCGTGTCCAACCTATCAACCAATCCAGCCCACCTAAACAACTAGATCATGGCACCCAGTACCCCATCAAGTCTCCTCCTGAGCACCTCCAGTGATGGTGACTCCAGCACCTCCCTGGGCAGACCATTCCAATGGGCAATCACTCTCTCTGTGTAGAACTTCCTCCTAACATCCAGTCTAAACCTCCCCTGGCGCAGCCTGAGACTGTGTCCTCTTGTTCTGGTGTTGCCTGCCTGGGAAAAGAGACCAACCTCTGCCTGGCCACAATCACCCTTCAGGTCGTTGTAGAGAGCAAGAAGGTCACCCCTGAGTCTCCTCTTCTCCAGGCTAAGCAACCCCAGCTCCCTCAGCCTCTCCTCATAGGGCTTGTGTTCCAAACCCCTCACCAACTTTGTTGCCCTTCTTTGGACACGTTCCAGCAAGTCAACATCTTTCCTAAACTGAGGGGCCCAGAACTGGACACAGGACTCAAGGTGTGGCCTAACCAGTGCAGTGTACAGGGGCAGAATCACCTCCCTGCTCCTGCTGGCCACACTGTTCCTGATGCAGGCCAGGATGCCATTGGCCCTCTTGGCTGCCTGAGCACACTGCAGGCTCATGTTCAGCCTCCCATCAACCAGTACCCCCAGGTCCTTCTCTGCCTGGCCGCTCTCCAGCCACTCTGACCCCAGCCTGTAGCACTGCCTGGGGTTTCTGTGGCCAATGTACAATGTTCTCAGCCTTGACCCCATCTATACAATACAATACAATACAATACAATACAATACAATACAACAGGTTGGAAGAGACCTTCAAGATCATCACGTCCAACCCATCAACCAATCCAACCCACCTAAAATACAATACAGTACCATACAGTACAATACAGTACAAAAGAGTACAATACAGTACAATACAGTACAATACAACCCACCTAAACAACTAAAAAAAAACCTAAACCCTGGCACCAAGCACCCCATCAAGCCTCTTCTTGAATACCTCCAATGAAGGTGACTCCACCACTTCCACAGGCAGCTGATTCCAGTGGGCAATCACTCTCTCAGTATAGAACTTCTTCCTAACTTCAAGTCTAAACCTGCCCTGGCGCAGCCTGAGACTGTGTCCTCTTGTTCTGGTACTGGCTGCCTGGGAGAAGAGACCAACCTCCGCCTGGCTACAACCTCCCTTCAGGTAGTTGTAGAGAGCAATAAGGTCACCCCTGAGTCTCCTCTTCTCCAGGCTAAGCAACCCCAGCTCCCTCAGCCTCTCCTCATAGGGCTTGTCTTCCAAACCCCTCACCAACTTTGTTGCCCTTCTCTGGACACGCTCCAGTAAGACAACATCTTTCCTAAACTGAGGGGCCCAGAACTGGACACAGGACTCAAGGTGCGGCCTAACCAGTGCAGTGTACAGGGGCAGAATGACCTCCCTGCTCCTGCTGGCCACACTGTTTCTGATGCAGGCTAGGATGCCATTGGCCTTCTTGGCTGCCTGGGCACACTGCAGGCTCATGTTCACCTACAATCAACCAGCACCCCCAGGTCCCTCTCTGCCTGGCCGCTCTCCAACCACTCTGACCCCAGCCTGTAGCACTGCATGGGGTTGCTGGGGCCAATGTGCAGAACCCGGCACTTGGATGTGTTAAATCTCATGCCGTTGGACTCTGCCCATCTGTCCAGCCTGTCGAGGTCCCTCTGCAAAGCCTCTCTGCCCTCCAGCAGATCAACTACTGCCCCCAGCTTGGTGTCGTCCGCAAATTTACTGATGATGGACTCAATGCCCTCATCTAGATCATCAATAAAGATGTTGAAGAGCATGGGGCCCAGCACCGATCCCTGGGGCACACCACTAGTGACTGGCCGCCAGCCGGATGTGGCACCATTCACCACCACTCTCTGGGCTCGGCCCTCCAGCCAGTTCCTAACCCAACGCAGTGTGCTCCCATCCAAGCCATGGGCTGCCAGCTTGGCCAGGAGTTTGCTGTGGGGGACGGCGTCAAAGGCCTTGCTGAGGTCCAGGTAGACCACATCCACAGGCCTCCCCACATCCACCAGGCGGGTCACCTGATCATAGAAGGAGATCAGGTTGGTCAGGCAGGACCTGCCCTTCCTAAAGCCATGCTGGCTAGGCCTGATCCCTTGGCCATCCTGTAAGTGCTGCATGATCGCACTCAAGATGAGCTGTTCCATAATCTTGCCTGGCACTGAGGTCAGGCTGACAGGCCTATAATTCCCTGGCTCATCCAACCGGCCCTTCTTGTGGATGGGCACCACGTTGGCCAGCTTCCAGTCTTCTGGGACCTCTCCAGTGAGCCAGGACTGCTGAAAAATGATGGAGAGTGGCTTGGCCAGCTCATCTGCCAGCTCTCTCAGCACCCTAGGATGGATCCCATCTGGTCCCATGGCCTTGTGGGGGTCCAAGCGGCTCAGAAGATCTCTAACTGCCTCCTGGAGCAGCGGGAAACTATGCAGCTCCCTGGTTCCTTCTGCCAGCTCTGCAGGCCAGCTGTCTGGAAGATGTTCTGCCATTCTAGGATAGATTGAAGCAAAGAAGGTGTTAAGTACCTCTGCCTTTTCCTCATCCTTTGTTACAACCTTCCCCTCCATGTCAACCAAGGAGTGGAGGTTGTCCTTGCCCTTCCTCTTGCTATTGATGTATTTATAGAAGGACTTTTTGTTGTCCTTCACAGCAGAGGCCAGTCTAAGTTCTAAATGGGCTTTTGCCTCCCTAATTTTCTTTCTGCATGTCCTAGCAACATCCCTAAACATTCCGTAGGTTGCCTCCCCTTTCTTCCAGAGATGGTACACCCTCTTTTTTTCCCTTAGTTCTATTAAGAGTTCATTGACCAACCAGGCTGGCCGTCTGCCCCGGCGGCTCATCTTCCGGGACACTGGCACAGCCTGTTCCTGAACCTTCAAGAGTTCTTCTTTGAAGCAGCTCCAGCTCTCCTGGACCCCTTTATTTTTAAGGGCTGCATCCCAGGGAACCTTCTGAGTTAGTTCCTTGAGTAGCCTGAAGTCTGAGCTGTTAAATCCCAGTTAAGGCTCAAACCACCACAATATTTTGGTGCCAAACGTGGGGCTTGGTAATTAATATTCTCTTTGGAAAACAATACTTTGTTTGAACGAAAGGATTGGAAGTAGAGATGGCAATTTTGATGTTCCAAGCTTTTGCATGGGTGTTTGGCTGGATACTCTGGACATATCTACAAATTAAGAACTTACCATGTGGTGTGGTTAATGATAGAGATGCTGCTCAACTGGATAAAACTTTACCAATGAAGCTGGGCATGGACCTCCCGAATTCTTTGAATTTTACTGCCAGTGGTATCTTCTCTGACACAGGAAATTTTCCTGAAGCAGGCTATGAAACCAATGGTGTACATAAAAATGTCTGTGATGGAAAGCTGCCTTACAATGCAATATGCTCCATGTGCTTAAATGTAATCCTTATAGAGGCATTTGCTGTGACCATGTTGGGTGGGGGAGGAGCTAACCCATTAAGAGCTGTTTGGAGGGTGATAACACACACTCCTTTGCACTCTTTAACGACTGGGGGCGTGTCTGCTGTGGGCATTGTGAGCACCCTGTGCAAACAAAGAGGGAGGGGTCAGGTAGTAGTGAGTGCCAGATCTCAGCCTGAGCCCCAGGCACAAGGGTTTGCCCCACCACCAGCAGTTCCACACTTAACCCCTGATGCTCCTGCCCACACAGTTTCTAAAGCACCTGTCTCCACACACAGAAAAAGAAGTCAAAAATCATCTCCAAGCAGAGATGGTGAGGAAGGCACATCGGCGGGGCCCAGCATCTCAGAACCCAGCAGTGGATGAGGAGGACTCAGAGCAGGAAACAACAACTGTTACATCTCTGCCCAGGAAGGAGTTAAGGCTAACTCATCTGGATTATGCAAGGAAAAGAGGGTGAGCCAATACTGAGCTGGGCCCTGAGATGCTGGGACGAGGGGGTGGACACAGTGGACCTGGATAAGAGGGAGGCAAAACTTTTAGGCTCCCTGACTCGTGATGCTGGTCTGGATAAAGAGTTAGCCAAACTCGATGGAACACACACTCTCTGGGCCCGGATCCTCAATGCCATCAAGAGCCGGTACTGCTCAAGGGATGACCCACCCTGGGCCCCAGTCAGATGGACAACTATGGAACAGGGCATTCGCTACCTGAGACAAATGGCTGTGCTGGAAATAATTGATGGGGATGGCCAGCTCCCTTTGGACCCAGATGAGGTGCCCATGAGACGGCCCTTGGTAAAGAAGCTCACCCAGGGTGCTCCTCAGAAATATGCTCCCACATGAGGAGGGATACTCCTGACTGGACAGGATGGAAGTCTTAAAACTGTCTGTGAGCTTGCCAATGATTTAAGGGAATATGAGGACAGTGTAAATCAGAAACCCCTGATCTCAGCCATAGAAACTATGGCTAAAGAGAGCATCAAAAAGATTAAGGCCTCCATGTCTGAACTGAAAAGGGGGAGCGATGCCTTCTTCGCCCCTTCTCCTTCAGAATGGATCCAGGTTTCAGCAATCAGGAACAGGCGACCTTCCACTAGGAGATCACCCCAAGCCAATCGGGGGATGTCAAGGGAGTCTCTGTGGAGGTTCCTCTGTGTCCACGGAGAGGACATGGACACCTGGCATGGCCAACCCACCTCTGCCCCCTGGAACAGAGTGTGGGAACTGCAAGGTGGCCACACTGGGGATAACTCATCCAGGAGAAGGGCTGCCCCAGTTTCCTGGAGTGGTACCTCTGGCACAAGAGACCCTTCCCCTAGTAGCACAGGACCCTGTGACAAGTGTGGGCATCACTGGCAGCATTAGAGGTGCCCTACCTCCAGCCAGGTGGAGGCCATAGACAGCAGAGTATACTGGGAAGTATATGTGAAATGGCCTGGCACTTCAGAAGCCCTGAAGTACCCAGCTCTGGTGGACACAGGGCCCCAATGCACCCTGATACCATCGAGGTACAAAGGGGCTGAGCCCATAAGCATTCAGGGAGTCCCAGGGGGCTCAAAAGACCTGACTGTACTGCAGGCTGAGAGAAGCCTGACCGGGAATGAATGGGGAAAGCACAACCTAGTGACTGGTCCAGATGCACCTTGCATTCTTGGCATTGACTTTCTGCAGGAGGGATGCTTCAAGGAGCCTAGGGGGCACAAGTGGGCGTTTGGGGTGGCAGCTGTGGAGACTGCAGGCAAAGAACAGCTGTCCACCAAGCCCGAGCTGTCGGATGAGCCCTCCATAGTGGACAGCCATAAGGGGCAGGATTTGAAGTTCCCTCTTGCCTCTCACATAGTACATGGCAGGCAATCCAGGACCAACAGAGACTCTCTGCACCACATAAACCAACTGATTCGATGACTGGAGAGCCAGAAGGTGATCAGCAAGGCTCACTCCACCTTCCTGTTAAATCTCACGCCATTGGATTCTGCCCATCTGTCCAGCCTGTCGAGGTCCCTCTGCAGAGGCTCTCTACCCTCCAGCAGATCAAATCCTGCCCCCAGCTTGGCATCGCCCACAAATTTACTGATGATGGACTCAATCTCCCTGACAATGAGAAGGGCTATGCTCTAGTTACAGATGGGTCCTGCCGGCTTGTAGGCAGCAAGCAGAGATGGAAGGCAGCTGTCTGGAGCCCAACAAGGCAAGTGGCGGAAGCAAGGGATGGAGAAGGCGAATCCAGTCAGTACGCAGAGGGAAAAGCTGTCCATCTGGCCCTGGATGTGGCAGAAGGAGAGAACTGGCCAGTGCTGTACCTCTACACTGACTCCTGGATGGTAGCCAATGCCTTGTGGGGGTGGCTGAAGGAATGGAGGAGGAACAGGTGGCAGAGAAAAGGGAAGCCTGTTTGGGCCGCTGAGCTGTGGCAAGACATCGCTGCCCCCCTGGACAGGCTGCCAACAAAGGCACAGCACATGGCTGCACACATCCCCAAGAACAGAGCCACAGAGGAGCACAAGCACAACCACCAAGCAGATCTGGCTGCTAAAAGCTCCCAAATAGACTTGGCCTGGGAACACAAGGTGAGCTGTTCTTAGCTCGCTGGGCCCAGGACACTTCTGGCCACCAAGGGAGAGAAGCCACATCCTGGCATTTTTTCATATTTTTTAATTTTATTTTTTATTAATTTAATTTTTCTTTTTATCCTAATTTTGGTTGATTTTTTAAAATTTATTTTAAAATTATTTTTATATTTTTAATATTTTTAATTTTTAATTTAATTTTATTTTATTCTGTTTAATTTTTAATTCATTTTTTATTTTGTTTTTTAAATTATTTTTATACTGTTTTAATGTATTTTTTGTATGTATTTGACGTGATCTATAATTTTTAATTTTTTTGTTAATTTTAATCTATTTTTCCTATGTTTTGTTATTTTTGTATTTTTTATATTTAATTATTTTTATTTTTATTTTGTTATTGTAATTTAATTTTTTGTTAATTTTTTAACATTTATTGTAAGCATTGAATTTTTTTTAGGTTTTTTTTTTAGTTTTTAATTTTTAAATGTTGATCTTATATTTTTTATTTTAATTAACTTTCTATTTTCTGTTTGTTTAATCTATTTTCTATTTTAATTTTTATTTTTGCTTTTTCATTTTTAAACCTTCTTTTCTATTAATTCTTTTTTATTATTATTTTTCATTTTAATTTTCTTGAATTTTTCTTTATAAGTTTTTTGTTTGTTTTAATCTAGTACTCTTGATAATCCTTTTTTTTTTCCTTAATAGCTATTTTTTGTTAGCAATCCTTATGATTTTTTTGTTGTTTTTAATTTGTTCTCTATCATTATTTATTGTTACTATTTTGTTATGTTTTATTGTTCTTTTTGTATCTAAGTTGTAATATTTTTGTTTTGGTTTGTTATATATATTTGTATTTTTAATTTATTTTTTAACTTGTTTTCTTTTTTACTATTTTTTTTATTATTTGTATGTTTTCTAGTCAATATCTAAGAAGGAAATAGAAAGATGTTACATTAGCTAAGGAATACTTTTAAAAGCAAATACCTATTTACTGCAAACCTTAACTATATTACACAGAGCTCCTTTGCAATGCCGAGGCACACAGCTAAGAAGGTTCCAACCAAAAGAAGAACTTACAGTGTGACCTCATTACTAAGTGCTTATGCCTTCCTGCAATTACTATGTACTGAGTACCTGTAGATACCAAATGCTTACTATTCATTATGCTTACTAGGAAGACTTAGCAAACCTCTAAATAACAAATCTCTGAGAGACATTACAATCAGAAACGATGAAATTAGCACTGTTGCTTTAAATCAGAGCAGAGCTTCGGTAGACTAGAGTCTTACCAGAAAAGGAGGGGGGGTGGAGGTGACTACCTCTTAGACCATCTGCTTCATTAAGATGTCATGTACTGTCCTCTCCAGGACACAGTAAATTTTTTTTACTTTCAATTTCTTTTTTTATTTTATTTTTTTTTCAAAATTTTTTTTGTCTCTAATGTATTTATTTTTTATCTTTTTTGGTTATTTTATTTTTTGTATTTTTTTTTCATATTTTTAAATTTTATTTTTTAATTAATTTAAAAAATATATATTTTTTAATTAATTTATTTTTTACTTTTATACTTTTTACATTCTCTATTTTTATTTTTTAAATCTTGTTTCATTTTATTTTGTTTATTTTTTTATTTATTTTTATTTTTAGTTTTCAATTATTTTTATGCTGTTTTAATGTACTTTGTATTTTTTTGTCCATAATTTTAAATTATTTTTGTCTGTTCATTTTAATATAAGTTTAATATTTTAAACTATTTTTTGTTATTTTTAAATTTTATTTTAATTATTTTTAAATTATTTTCAATTTAGGTTTTTCTAATTTTTTAATTTAATAATTTTTTAAAAAATCTTGGTTTTATCTTGTTATTGTAATTTTAAAATTTTTTTGTTATCAATTTTAAAATAATTTAATTTTTTTTTAATCTAGGTTTCAGTTTTTAATTTCTTGATCTTATATTGTTTATGTTAATTATTTTTTATCTTTTGCATGTTTGTTTTATCTATTTTCTATTTTAATTTTGATTTTTGCTTTTTTATTATTTTTTAAACTTCTTTTCTATTAATTCTTTTTATTATCATTTTTAATATTCAGTTTTTTGAATTTTTTAATACTTTTTGTTTGTTTTTTTAAATCTAGTAGTCTTGATAGTCCTTATTTGTATTTTTTGCTGATAATCCCTATGTTTTTTGTTAATAGCTATTTTTTAGTTTGTTATTTTGTTTTTATTGTTTTGTTTTTATTGTTGCTCTTCTTTTTCTATTCTTATTTTGTTAATTCATTTTTATTTTAAACTTTGTTGTTTGCTTTTAATTTGCTCTCCATCATTATTTTTTGTTATTATTTTGTTATGTTTTATTGTTCTTTTTGTATCTAAGTTGTATTTTGGTTTTGTTTTGTAATATATATTTGTATTTTATCTTTTTTTTTAATTGTTTTCTTTTTTACTATTTTTTGTATTATTTGTATGTTTTCTAGTCAATGTTTAAGAAGGAACTAGAAAGATGTTACATTAGCTAAGGAATACTTTTAAGAATGAATACCTATTTACTACAAACCTTAACTATATTACACGGAGCTCCTTTGCAATGCCGAGGCAAACAACGAAGAAGGTTCAAACCAAAAGGAAATCTTACTAAGTGCTTATGCCTTACTGCAATTACTCTGTACTGAGTACTTGTAAATACCAAATGCTTACTATTCCTTATGCTTACTAGGAAGACTTAGCAAACCTCTAAATAACAAATCACTGAGAGACGTTACAATCACGAGTGATGAAATTAGCACTGGTGCTTTAAATCAGAGCAGAGCGTCGGTAGACTAGAGTCTTACCAGAAAAGGGGGTGGGGGTGGGGGTGACTACCTCTTAGACCATTTGTTTAATTAAGATGTCATGTACCATCCTCTCCAGGACACAGTGACCATCTCTGGAGTCACCTTTCCCGGGGCAGACTGGACAGCCCAAGACCCTTTCCATCATTCTCCAATTTGCTTCTGCACTTATTCTTTGTTCATTCCGGTTCCTCTCTTCTATGTTGCTTTGACCTTTAGGGAAGCAAAGCTGCAGTTGTCCCCTGGGCCACCTCTGTGATTGTTTTTGCCCTACATCTCTTGTATCTACTTGCCTAAAACTTTGCTTCTCAGATCATGCCTTGGAGAGAGACAACCTGCTGAGAGACAATTTGTGTTGAGCAGCTGGTTCCAGAGGGGTTTGATTGCTGATGCAACTTTATCAGACTTTATTTTTCTTTCCTTCTAAACAGGAACAATTCTCCTGTGGCTCTGTGTGAACAGATCTCTATGGAGAGCAGGGGGAATCTAGTGCCATGGAGATGTGATCTGTAGATGCAGAGAGCAGTGGAAAAATGATGTAAGCCCCAGGTGGGCAGTGACAGGTATGGGGAAGTTGTGGAGTGGGTGAGGAACAAAGTTGTTCATACAGTGTCAGTTCCCAAGGGAGAGCTTTTTCACTGACGCCAGGCCGCTTGAGGAGACTCTGTGGATCAAGGTCACATGGAGAGTGCTGCTGTCAGCTCCCTTCTCTCAAATGCAGCTAATTAAAAACATCCTTTAGAAACAACCCAGGGGGTTATGAGGCCCAGTGGGAAATCTTCCTCATTAACTGCACTCTGAAACAGCTTCAATTATGAGCTGTGAAAAAGCTCCAAGGAGCTGGACAAGTCTTCAGTACCTGAAGGAATCCCAGGCAGAGCCACAGCTCCTGAGGGACTTCTGTGTTCTAATGAGCCCCATGGAGGATTTGGGGCTGCCTCCAGGTGTCAGGGACTGAGAGAAGACTGAAGAAAGTGCTCCAGAAGTCAGCAGCAAATGCCAAAGCAGCTTGAAGCACTGATTGGCCCCACTGGGGCTTGTTACTGACAAAGCCTCCCCAGGGGCTCCTTAGAGCAGGTAATTGGAGGCTGTGATTTCTAGACCAAAAAAAGGTAAAATGCAGGAGTCTGTGATGCTGAAAAACCCTGGGTTTGGGTTATGGAGCAGGAAGGCCAAGCCCTGAGCACAGTCCCTGGGGACAGTAGAGCCTGAAAGCCTCAAAATAAAGGATCTGCTCCCAGGCCTGGGTGGCAGAGACAAGTGCCAGAACCCAGGGACCAAGACCTTGGTCGTGTTGGGCTTTCAGCCTTGCCAGAGCCCCTGGCCATGCTTTGCCAGCAGGCTTGGTAGGCTTAGGTAATGGCTGCCCTGGGTGACTTTGAAGGTCTTTCCCAACCACAACAGTTCTGTGATTCTATGTTTCTGTGTAGGAGAAGGATTGGTTTTGGATAGCTTTAGAAGACTCTAGAGAAGGTTTGCCTTTGCTTGAAGGTAAGGATTATCACAGTATCACAGTATCACTAAGGCTGGAAGAGACCTCAAAGACCATTGAGTCCAACCTGTCACCACAGACCTCATGACTAGACCAAGTGCCACGTCCAATCCCGTCTTGAACACCTCCAGTCATGGTGACTCCACCACCTCCCCGGGCAGCACATTCCAATGGCGAATGACTCTCTCGGTGAAGAACTTTCTCCTCACCTCGAGTCTAAACTTCCCCTGGCACAGCTTGAGACTGTGTCCTCTTGTTCTGGTGCTGGTTGCTAGAGAGAAGAGGCCAACCCCTTCCTGGCTACAACCACCTTTCAGGTAGTTGTAGAGAGCAATGAGGTCTCCCCTGAGCCTCCTCTTCTCCAGGCTAAACAACCCCAGCTCCCTCAGCCTCTCCTCACAGGGCTGTGCTCAAGGCCTCTCACCAGCCTTGTTGCCCTTCTCTGGACACCTTCAAGTGTCTCGATGCCCTTCTTAAACTGAGGGGCCCAGAACTGGACACAGGACTCAAGGTGTGGCCTAAGCAGTGCAGAGTACAGGGGCACAATGACTTCCCTGCTCCTGCTGGCCACACTATTCCTAATGCAGGCCAGAATATATATATATATATATATATATATATATATATATATATATATATAAAACAAAGGGAGAGATCAAGGGGGATGCATACTGTGCATATTTTATAACTAAGGCTTTAGTGACACCAGCAAGAAATAGCTAACCCAAGTCAACACCTGGAAACATCAATTTTGCAATGCAGTACTGCAATCATCTCAACAAACAACAGCACAAGAATCAAGGGGACAGGACAAAGAGCACTTCCCATGGAGCTGAAGAGCAGCAGAGCTACCTAACACCCATCACAATGACTGCTGTGATAATCTGAGATCAAAAGCATCAATCAGAAGAATGTAGCAAAACCCATCTGAATGAGGACTGAATATCATGATTGCTTCATTGTTGTGTGATTAGGGAGTATGTTCACATGGGTTTATATGGTAACTCACCAGTCTGTCATAACTTTAATTAGTTAAAGGGAAGGTCAAAATTAATTATAGCACAAAAGATATTTTCATTTAAGGTTATAAAAAACAAAAAAGGGGAATTCAGGTATTATGTCACAAAAGAGAATGGTTCAAGCATGTTATGTTCTCAAATTTTCCTTTTACATGTGGTTTCAAATGTAATTTAACAAAAATTATGGAGGATATGAGAGTTCTGGAAGTTTTAGCTAGGAGAAACATGAAAGAAGAACAAACAACATTAGGCCAGAGTCAGTATCAACAGGACTCAGTGCCTTCCCTTAGCAAATACAAAGCATCAGCAGAGCAGTATGTTAGGATGCGTAAAAATGGATTAGTGTGTGATGTTCAGTTTTACATTGGGCAGAACCATGAATATTCAGGATGTCATCCCTGACCCAGCCAAGGAGCCTTTGCACTCTTGCTGTTTGCCTGCAAGTATTTTCCTTCTCTGTGGAGATGGAGCCTGGCCAGCTCTACCCTCATGGATCAAGGAGAATCTTGCTGACATTAAACACCACCACCACAAAGTGCAGCAGCCAGGCTGGGCCTGCACTGAGTTTCATAGTTTCATAGTTTCATAGTTTCAGTCAGGGTTGGAAGGGACCACAAGGATCATCTAGTTCCAAGCCCCCTGCCATGGGCAGGGACACTCTACACTAGATCAGGCTGGCCAGAGCCTCATCCAGTCTGGGCTTAAACACTTCCAGGGACGGGGCCTCAATCACCTTCCTGGATAACCCATTCCAGGGCTTCACCACTCTCATGGGAAAGAACTTCCTCCTCACCTCCAGCCTGAATCTCCCCATCTCCAGCTTCATTCCATTCCCCCTAGTCCTATCACTCCCTGATAGCCTGAAATGTCCCTCCCCAGCCTTCTTGTAGGCTCCCTTCAGATAATGGAAGGCCACAATTAGGTCACCTCGGAGCCTTCTCTTCTCCAGACTGAACAGCCCCAACTCCTTCAGTCTGTTCTCATAGGAGAGGTGCTCCAGCCCTCTGATCATCCTTGTGGCCCTTCTCTGGACACCTTCCAGCACCTCCAGATCCCTTTTGCAATAGGGGCTCCAGAACTGGAGGCAGTACTCCAGGTGGGGTCTCACCAGAGCTGAGTAGAGGGGGAAAATCCCCTCCCTTGACCTGCTGGCCACACTTCTCCTGATGCAGCCCAGGATCTGATTGGCTTTCCGGGCTGCAAGTGCACATTGAGAGCTCATGTTGAGCTTCTCGTCCACCAGCACCCCAAGTCTCTCTCCTCTGGGCTGCTCTCCAGCCAGTCCCTGCCCAGCCTGGATTTGTGCCTGGGATTGCCTCGACCCAGATGCAGGACCCTGCCCTTGGTCTTGTTGAAGCTCCTGAGGTTGCCTTGTGCCCACCTCTCCAACCTGGCAAGGTCCCTCTGGATGGCATCCCTTCCCTCCAGCGTGTCTGCTGCACCACACAGCTTGGTGTCATCAGCAAACTTGCTGAGGGTGCACTCAATGCCACTGTCCATGACACCCACAAAGATGTTGAACAAGCCTGGTCCCAGGACTGATCCCTGAGGGACTCCGCTTGTCCCTGGCCTCCACTGGGACATGGACCCATTGACAGCCACTCTTTGGGTGCGGCCATCAAGCCAGTTCCTTATCCATCTGGTGGTCCATCCATCAAACCCGTGTGTCACCAGCTTGGAGACCAGGATGTGGTGTGGGACAGTGTCAAAGGCTTTGCTCAGGTCCAGGTAAATGACATCAGTTTCTCGCCCCTCATCTATTAATGCTGTCACCTGTTCAGAGAAGGCCACCAGGTTTGTCAGGCAGGATTTGCCCTTGGCAAAGCCATGCTGACTGCTCCCAATCACCTCTTCACTACTCTTCTGAGTCAGTAGTGCCTCCAGGAGGATCTGCTCCAGGATCTTTCCGGGCACAGAGGTGAGACTGACCGGCCTGGAGTTCCCTGCTTCCTCCTTCTTACCCTTTTTGAAAATGGGAGCAATGTTTGCCCTTTTCCAGTCTGTGGGGACTGCCCCAGGCTGCCATGACTTTTGGAATAGAATAGAGAGGGGCTTAGCAACCTCCTCTGCCAGTTCTCTCAGCACCCGTGGGTGTATCCTGTCGGGTCCTATGGACTTGAACACTTTCAGGTTCTTCAGGTGATCACCAACCTGAGCTTCACTTACGATGGGCAATTCTTCCTCCCCGTCCCTGGCATCGTCTGCCATGACTCCAGGAGTGTGGCTGGAGGCCCTTGCAGTGAAGACTGAGGTAAAGAATTTATTGAGTAGCTCAGCCTTTTCCACATCACTTGTGACCAATTCACCAGTTTCCTTTCTGAAGGGGCCCACACCTTCCCTACTCTTCTTCTTACCATTAATATACCTGTAGAAGAAGTTGCTTCAGCAATCCCTCTCTTGTGCTGCAAGGGCCTGCAAAATGGCTGCAGAGGTGTTTGAGCCTTCACCTTCCCAGGGGCTGTGCTGAGGGTGAGCAGCCTGCAATGTTCCCCACCCTCCTGTTTGGTGTTCTTGAAGAGGCCTTTTCCAAGGAGCCCAGAACCTCTTGGGATGGCTCTGTGCACATCTCAGGGCACAGTCCAGCAAGGCTGATGTGAGCAGACAGGAGGACTTTGAGTCTCTCACTGATCAGCCACAGTTGTATTTGGGAGCACAGCCCCAGGGGCACAGATTCCTGACCAGCTGAGGGCTAATCTTTTCCTGCCTTTACTGCCACATCTCCAAAACTTTCCCTTTCCTCCTGGTGCTGCCCACCCTGTGTGTTTGTTCCTTATTATGGGATGGTGACAGCCTGGCTGGATGCACAGCCTGAGTGTTTTTCCCCCAGAGGTGCCTTGACTTCAGGCAGTCAGTGTTTGCTCATCAGCTAGGTTGCATCTCTGGACACATTTGGAATTTCTCTTCTTTGGTTCAGGAGCCTCTTCCATCCCCATCCTGTGCTTCTAGTTCTGGATTATCCTGCAGCCACCACAGAAATGTCAGAGCTCTGTCAGGTGTCCACACCTGACCTGGCCTCATGAACTGCTTCTGCACCTCCGGATGTTCAGACAGAGTCTTTCCCCATCCCTCACACAGGCTCTGCACTGCAGCAGGCAGAGCATCCCTGGCCTCCTGCTGCCCCTGCCAGAGGCTGGGAGGCTCCTCACACCTCCAGTGCCTTGGTACCCCAGCCTCAGCTGATGGTTTTTGTGCTCACTCAGGTTCCTCTCACCCCACACTCCATGTCCATGCTGACATCTCATCTGTGCAATGCCAGCAGCCACTGCTGACCTCCTGATCCTGTGACCTGCAACTGGGGGACAAAGAAACTTTGTAAGTTGTGATGAGAGGCCAGTTCTGGAAATGGTGGTGGTGAGTGGCTAGAGCAAGATGATTACCCTGGGACAGCTTCCCCCAGGCTGTGCTGTGAACACAGGCATAGATCAGAGGCTGCTCTGCTGCTGCTTCAGGCCTCTTGCAGGAGGCCTGTCTGTGTCAGGACACTGCTGTGTGCCCCAGCCCTGCACACTCACACTTCAGCTGTTCCCTGCTGTTTCCATCCCTGGGACACTTCCTTGGGCCTTCTCTGGAGAGAAATTTTGAATGAAGCCCTAAGCCTTCAGACTCTGCCCTGAGTACATCATCTGTCTGTGTGGAACTGCTCTTGGAGGCCAGCTCAGAGTAGTTCCCATGGGCTGTCCCTGCCTGTGGTCACAGGACTGGCATTGAGCTTAGCCCTGACCAAGTTGCCACAGCACTCAGGCACATTGACACAGGGGAGTGTGGAAGTAGAAAGGGAGCAGCCCTGGAACTCCAAGTCCTGGTGCACTCTCGCAGTGCTGCTGTGCTGAGACTCTTTGTCCCTCTGCCTCTGCACACAGGACCTGTCCCTGAAGCTCCAGAGGAGGCTTGGAGGAAGGTTCTCAGGAAACAAAACCGTTACTGAAAGGCTCTTTATTTTGTTTGAATGAACAGAAGCACAGGTCCTGGGACACTAACTCCTGGTCAACAAAGCAAAGTAGAGGGTGAATTAGCACAGGGATGTCAACATTATAAACAGTAAAATCCACCACCACAAAGTACAGCAGCCAGGCTGGGCCTGCACTGAGTGACATCAGAACTGCTCTGCAGGAGAAGACAAAGAGTTTATTGCTTCTGAAAGCACCCAGGCATCAGTTGGCTCAGGGCAGCTTTCAGCTCCTGGTTCCTCAGGCTGTAGATGAGAGGGTTCACTGCTGGAGGCACCACTGAGTACAGAACTGACACCACCAAGGACCAAGGATGGGAGGAGATGGAGGAGGGCTTCAGGTTGGCAAAGATGCCGGTGCTGAGAAATAGAGATACCACAGCCAGGTGAGGGAGGCAGGTGGCAAAGGCTTTGTGGCGTCCCTGCTGAGAGGGGATCCTCAGCACTGCCCTGAAGATCTGCACATAGGACACCACAATCAACACAAAACAGACAAATGATAAACAGACACTGGCCACAAGAAGCCAAAGTTCCCTGAGGTAGGATGTGGAGCAGGAGAGCTTGAGGATTGGGGGATTTCACAGAAGAACTGCTCCCAGCATTGCCTGGCAGAGGGGCAGGGGAAAATGTATGGGCTGTGTGCAGCAGAGCATTGAGAACCCCCAGGCCCAGGCAGCTGCTGCCAGGTGGAGACAAACTCTGCTGCCCAGGAGGGTCTCATAGTGCAGGGGTCTGCAGATGGCAACGTAGCGATCATAGGACATGGTGGTGAGGAGAAAATACTCTGCTGAAAGTAGGAATATGAAAAAGAAGACCTGGAGAACACATCCTGTGTAGGAGATGTCCCTGGTGTCCCACAGGGAATTGTCCATGGATTTTGGCACAGTGGTGGAGATGGCACCCAGGTCAGTGAGGGCGAGGTTGAGGAGGAAGAAGTACATGGGGGTGTGGAGGTGGTGGTCCCAGGCTATGGTGGTGATGATGAGGCCATTGCCCAGCAGGGCAGCCAGGTAGATGGCCAGGAAGAGGCAGAAGTGCAGGAGCTGCAGCTGCCTTGTGCCTGGGAATGGCAGGAGGAGGAAGTGGCTGATGGAGCTGCTGTTGGCCATCTGCTGCCTGTGGCCATGGAGACCTGTGCAAGGAGGGAAAGGCAGTGACAAGTTAGGGCACACTTCTCTCAGCATCATTGTAACCCCTGTCCCTGAGCTGCATGAGGAATGGATCAGCTCAGTCCCATCACTACCAGCCCATGGCAGAGTTCATCACAGCTTCAAATGCAGCAGGGACCCAGATTTGCCATGAAGATTCCTCTGGTGTCAGAAAGTGACCAACAGCCCAATCCCAGAGAACAAGAGTCCCATTCTGGTGGGTTGAAATTTCCCCCCAGCATTAGCTTTGCCAGAGCAGCTCAGTTAGAAGCAAATGAAGCTGTATTGACAAGCAAGAGCTACACTCAGCAATGGAATGCAATGAACAGGTACAGAACATACAGGAGTGACAATGTGAGACAGATATTTACAATTAGCAAATGACATGAAACCCCCTGGTCAGAGACCAGAGAAGCTGTTCCTCTGCCCCTACCCTCCAACCCAAGAGAGAAAGGAGTGTTCCAAGAAAGAAAGGAGGAGTGGAGAGAGAAAAAAAGCAGTGGGTTAGACTTAGCCAAGGCCAGCCAAAGCAGGTGATATCTCCCCAGTGAAGAAAAACAGCTGAGATCAGAAGAGTAGAGAGAGAATTGTTATGGTACAGCTCCTCTGATTCCAGAGATTTATCCAACGAATTTGTTCACAAGAATCTTTTCTTTTCCTTTTCACACCCAAGAGTGATCTATTTTATTGTGCTTCTCCTTTTCTGCTCAAAATCTGTAACTAAATTTCAAAGGCATTGCCTAAAACCACCACACCCATGGAGAGGTGAAGGAACAGGGAGCAGGCCTGCAGTGCTGCAGGGACAGTGAAGGGAAGAGAGAAAGGCAGAGGGGCTGGGGGTGAAGCCTTCTCCTTCCCCAGCTCTGCTCACTGCTGCTCACAGGATGGAACTGAAGGGCTTTGCTCCTCCTTCTGTGTGCACACTCCAGGAGCCTTCAGCTGAGCGTCAGCTGCCGAGATGGAGATGCCTCCAGGAGCTACAGCTGCAGTGTCCTGCACCCACAGCCTCACTGTGTCAGGGACTGCAGTGACTTCTCTTCCAGTGAGCTCTCAGTCACCCGCACAGTCCTGGCCACCTTGAAGATCTCTCTGCCTTCCTCATCTCTCTGAGATCCTCTGGCAGTGTCCTCAGCCCTGCTGTGTTGTGCAGAGGAGCTGCTCCTGGCCAGAGCTGTCTCCTGCAGCGCTGCCTGCTTGCCAGCAGCTCCTTCCAGCCCAGGAGTCCGGCCTGGCGCAGCACAACAGAAACAGCACAGGTGTTTTAAAAGAGCCCTCTGGTGGCTTTGGTGCCAAGTCCATGAACCTCAGAGACTGAGAAGATGATGAAACATCTCCAGAAGTCAAAGTCAGATTCAAACTCTGAAGTTTCCTCTACTGTTAATGGGTCCCAGTGAAGCATACTGGGAAAGGGTCCCCAGGGGCTCATTGGAGCAGGAGGAGACAGTGGATGCAAGGGAAGCATCACTGGAGGCACTGAAGCATCTCCAGGCTGTGGGGAGTGCAGAGACCTGAGGCAGTGCTGAGAGGTCAGGACAAGCAGCTCAAGGTGGCTCTGCTGCTGAGCAAACCTGGAGGGGTTTCACTGATGCAAAGGGCCAAGCCCTGACCTCCAGCCCCTGGCCAGGCAGATCCTGTCCCTCACTTGTGGCTCTGGGCTCTGCTGGGAGCAATGGGGAGTGAGGATGAATAGTGACCAGGGTAGGACCTTGTCAGGATTGCTATGGTTTGCTTGCAAAGAGACAACTCCTGCTGAAAAGGAATGAAATGTTCCTTTAAAAATAATTTCTACCAGGTGCTTTGAGCAATAAAAACCTCTCCAATTAGCTGCAGAAACCTTGGCAACAATGAGAGGTTCAGCAGTATTTAATGAGCCCCATGGAGTGTTTGGGGCTGATGACATCATCCTTAGGTACTGCCAGGAGACTCTGCCAAGGTACTGCCAAGAAGCCTCTCAACAAGTCCAAGGCAGAAGAAAACTCCAAAGTGCCTTGAAGCACTGATTGGCCTCACTGAGGCTTGTTCCTGACAAAGGCTCCCCAGGGACTCCTTAGAGCAGCTTGTTTGAGGCCAGGATTGCAGGGAGACAAAGGCAAAGTGCAGGGCAGAAAAACTTGCCTTTGGTCTGTGAAGCAGAAAGGCCAAGCCCTGACCACTGCCCTTGCAATAGAAGAACCTCAAAGCCTCAAAGCCAAGTTTCTCCTCACAGGCCTTGGTGGCAGAGGCAACTGCCAGAGCCAAGGGGACAAAGGCCTTGGTCCTGTTGGGCCTCTCAGCCCTGCCAGAGCCCTTGGCCATCCCTACTGCAGCCTCTCCTACACTCTCCCATGCCTGCAGCTCTTTCCCTTCAGGATGCTGCCACCAATCTTGCTTCCCCTCCCAGCTCTCCCCCTGCCATTTCCATCCCTTCCCTGAGCTGTCTCTGCTCTCCCTGTCGTTTCCTGACATATCTGGATGGCCTCATGCATAGCAGCTCTGCCCTTTGAGGGATATTTCTTTGGCCTCATCTCCACTCTGAACCTTCCAAGCTGCTCTTTGTGGAGGTTTTGGTCTCTTCCCACTCTCCAGAAGAGCTCCATCCTCTCTGAAACCACCCTTCAGCCATGTGCACACTGCTCTGGCAGTGCCCTGAGCCTCCATTCATCAGGCTGAAGCAGCCCAGGTCCCTCAGCCTCTCCACAGAGATGTCAATCCTCATCCTGGCAGATCATCTCTGAATCCTCCCCAGTTCCTCCCTAGTCTTCTAAACTGGAGTATGTCACATCCACACACCATAAATCCAGATGTGGCTACAGCACTGCTGAGTCTGGGGTAGGACAACTCCTGTGTCTGTGTGGCCACACTCCTCCTACCACAGCCCAGCTGCAGTTGGCCTTCTTCCCTGTGTGCAGGGTTTGCTCCATCCCAGTTGATTTTGAATGGTTCCTGCCAGACCCTGTTGTGCCTTTCTGACTGGGGATGGGAGGCACCAGAACATCCAGCTCCAAAGATCAGGCAGAGAGTTTGTACTGGGATGGTGCCCAGCCTGTCAGGGAGTGGGTAAGGGGATATAGGTTGTACTGGGAGGAGACACAGATGAGTGGTTGGAGGGCTTCAGGTGGTGCAGCCTTTCCTGGGAGTGGCCACAATCTGTACTGGGAAGGAATCCTGTTATGGTTGCTATTAATAGTTAATAACTGGCTGCACCAGAGGAAGTTTAGGCTGGAGGAGAGGAATTGGCCACTGGAATGTGCTGCCTGGGGAGGTGGTGGAGTCACCATCCCTGGAGGTGTTCAAAAAAGGATTGGGTGTGGCACTTGGAGCCATGGTTTAGGTGTCAGGGGGTGTTGGGTGGTAGGTTGGACTTGATGACCTCTGAGGTCTTTTCCAACCTGGCTGATTCTGTGTTTCTGTGATTAGAAGGTGAAGGGAAAAGTTTGAACACAGCTGGTGACCAAACCAATGGCTGCTGACAAACCCAAGAGATTCCAAAGCACGTAGTGAAAGGTGAGGAGAACATCTCCTGCCCAGCTGATGGAATGAGAAACTCAAGAGGCTCCAAAAAGCAACAGAAAGAAGGGAAAAGAACCTCAGGAAAGTCTTGCTCAGTGTTGCTCTGTGAAATGCAGACAGGCCTTAGGCCTGGCCCCTGTAAAGGGAGCTTAGGAGAATACAGAGGCTTAGGGCCTGCTCTTGAAGGTGACATTTGCCCCAGCTCTTCCCAGAGAGCTCCTTGCTGTCCCCTGTTCTGGTCCCTGAAGCAGACCAGCACTCACACATGCCCTGCACTACAACAGCCATGCAAACAAAGGGGAACAAGCTCAGGGTTAGTGCTCCAACCAACTTCTGGAGACTGAAGCCCAAGGCAGGAATCCACAAGCATAGCCAGGCCCAGAGCTCTGAGAAGCCCCAGCTGGTGTCTTCCTTTTGCACTTCATGCAGAGTCTGCTTGGTTCCCATAGCTCACTGATCACAGAATGGGCTGGGCTGGAAGGGACCTCCAAAGGTTATCTTGTCCAACCTTCCCAGGGACATCCTCATCTAGATCAGGTTGCCCAGAGGCCTGTCAAACCTCACTTTGAATATCTCCAGGGGTGGGACCCCAACCCCCTCCCTGGGCAACCTGTTCCAGTGTTCCACTACCCTCCTGGTGCAGAACTTGATCTGGTTCCTCCTTCCTGCACAATCCTGCTCTGTTCCCATCTCTCACCCATCTCTATGGATGTCCTTCCTCTCTGATCCATGGAAACACAACAGCTTGTGGTCAGTGCTGTGCCCACTCCTCCTTCTGAGGCAAAGGCCATGCCTGGAGCCCTTCCCTCCTGAGGAGCTCTTTCTGCAACCTGTTTCCCTCCTCCCTGGGAAGCTGATCCTGCACCTGCAGTCCTGTTCCAGAGGCCTGGGAGAGCAGAGATCTTCACCATGGCCTTTTCTGCTTCACTTTCTCCTGAGCAAGGCAGAAAGCATCAGAGAAAGCTGTGCCAAGCAGAGGCCCTTTCCTCTGCAGCATTGTTTCATTTGTGCCATTTCACATCTCCTTGGACTCAACTTGGAGTCTCTCACTGATCAGCCACAGTTGTATTTGGGAGCACTGCCCCAGGGGCACAGATTCCTGACCAGCTGAGGGCTAATCTTTCCCTGCCTTTACTGCCACATCTCCAAGACTTTCCCTTTCTTCCTGGTGCTGCCCACCCTGTGTGTTTGTTCCTTATTATGGGATGGTGACAGCCTGTCTGGATGCACACCCTGAGTGTTTTTCCCACAGAGGTGCCTTGACTTCAGGCAGTCAATGTTTGCTGATCAGTTAGGTTGCATCTCTGGACACATTTGGAATCTCTCACATTTGGATCAGGAGCCTCTTCCATCCCCATCCTGTGCTTCTCGTTCTGGATTATCCTTAAGGGAAGTGTTCATCCCCAAGCTCAACAGGAGCCACCAGTGTGCACTTGCAGCCCAGAGAGCCAATTGGATCCTGGGCTGCAGCAAGAGGAATGTTGCCAGCAGGGCCAGGGAGGTGATTCTCCCCCTCTGCTCCACCCTGATGAGACCCCACCTGGAGCACTGTGTCCAGTTCTGGAGTATCTGTTACAAGAAGGATCTGGAGGGGCTGGAAGGTGTCCAGAGAAGGGCCACGAGGATGAGCAGAGGGCTGGAGCTGCTCTGCTATTAGGACAGATGGAGAGAGTTGGGGCTGTTCAGTCTGTAGAGGAGAAGGCTCTGAGGAGTCCTTCTTGTGGCCTTCCAGAATTTGAAGGAGGCTACAAGAAAGCTGGGGAGGGACTTTTTAGGGAGTTAACAGCATCCACCAAGGCAGAATGATGCAGGCTGTCTGCTCAGGGGGTGTGGACTGGGAGGGGATGCTGTCCTTTGAGGGCTGACATTGAATGGACAACTTTGCTCCTCACCTTCCCCAACCTCCCCATTGCTGCCCCTGCCCATCTGGGCCTTACATCCCTGCTCCTTGCATCAGACTTCTCCACTGCTCTCTGCAGCTGGAGCTCACAGCTCCATGGCACCAGCTGCCCCCTGCTCTCCTTAGACAACTGCCTGCTGTTTGAAGCTGAGCAAAGCCAAGGCTGAGAAAGTTGCCTCAGCAGTCCAAGGCCTCTGGAACCATCTGCTCAGCACAAGCTGTCTCTCAGCAGCTTGCCTGTCCACAAGGATGAGGCAAAGCCAACAAGTTGTTGCATGGCTGTGATTTCTCAGCCAGCCAAGAGTTCTTGAGAGTGAGAATCAGATGAAAAGGTTGGATCCTAGCAGCCCTTCCTCATGAACCAATCCTGAATTCAAATCTATTCCTATGGCTGTGCCTGGAGAGAAGCACCAAGCACATAGACAAAGGGACAGAGCTGGCTGCCTCCAGTGCAACGTAGAGCCCCCCAGGATGTTGACAGCAAAGGTGCCCTGTCCAAAGACATAGAGAGGTGGAGAGGTGGCTGCAGAGAGGCTGCCCTGGAGTTCAGTTTCCTTCTGCTGGAGCTAAGATCAAACACTCACAAAGCTTCAACATTCTCAGAGGATGAGACCTGAGCCTGGAGAAGTCTGACTTGGTGCTGGCCCTTGGTGCAGGTTGTGCCTGAGAGATGTCTGAGTGGGGGAGATGCTGGACACAGCTGCTGTGATCCAGGAGAGCTCCAAGGCTCTGGCTTTAGGGTCACTGTTTTGAGAGGTGTTGATCATTGACTTCCATCAGGTGCTTCTCTGATCTGGAGCACCTTGGATGCTGAATCATCCTGGGATCTTTTGCCACTTGCACAGACCCTGAAGCTTTTGACCTCCAGAGTTTTCTATCAGCTCCCTGTTGGCTGTGATCCAAGCACAGATGCACTGAGCTGGCAGGAGGTGACAAACCCGCAAGCCATAGGGAGAGCAGTGCAAGGCTGGGAGAGCCCTGGTCAGGGCTGAGCCATTCCTTGCAGGTCAGTCTTCTCCTCTGAACCCTTTGCTTCTCTCTGCCTGGGCTCATATCCTTCTCTTCTCTCCATCAGCCCTGCTCCTTGTGCTGGGGAGGAGCAAAGTTTGCAGATCTGCTCCTTGGAACAGGCCAGAAGGTAAAGAACCCAACTTTGGCACAGCAGCAAGATCCCAGGCTCCTGCTGACCCCTGAGCACCTCTCAATCCTGTCCAGACCCTCCTCCCAAACCACACTTCACCACTTGTGGAGTTTTGAGGGTCATTGGCTGTGATGGGAATGTAGGAGTTCACCTGCCTGAGCCCCAGGTGGTCAGGTATCAGTTGCATGGTTGGGCTGGCTTTGTCCTGGGGGTGTCAGCACCATCAGCACTACAACCAGGGGACTCAGCACAGGAGTTAAGGCTCTGATCCCTCCATTGCAAGAAATCACACACAGTGTCCTACTTCTCAGTCACTTGGTCCAAAGGATTTGCCAGGAGCACAGAGGTGACCATTCCTCTCAGCAGCATGGCCTCCCAGAAGGCCCTGGACTAGATCTGGGAGGAGAAAAATAGATCAAGAATAGTTTGGAGGAACCGAAGCTCTGCCTTGAGGAATAGTAGAAGAGGTTGATGGAGACATAAATGAGGACAGCAAGGATGAAGTGTATGACGATAGGAGGAGGATGACAATAATTATGTGGAGGACAAAGGGGATGATGTGGAAGAAGAGGAGGAGGATGATGGAATAGGAGAAGAACAAAGAGAAAGGAGGAGGAAGATGAAGAGGAGGAAGATAGAAAACCCATATCAGCCCCTCTGTGCCACCCAACAGCCACATTAGTGCCCTGAGGGTGGGCAGAGCTTCCTTCCCACCCATCTTGGAGCTGGTAAAGCCCCACTGCCCCCAGCCCAGTGCCCAGCCCTCTGTCAGTGGTGTCTACGGCAACAGGTTGACCCTCAGCTCCAACCTCATCTGGCACTGCTGCGTCCACAGCCAGAAGCAGCTGCACCTTTGAGCTGCCTGAGGCAAGAGCTGCACTCAGATGGCCACCCACAGCCAGCATCGCTGCACCCACACCGGTGCCAGTGCTTTACCTGCACTGGCTGCAGCAAGGGCTTCATCCTCAGCTCCTCCCTCACCTGGCATATTCACCCCCACGCCGGTGACCAGCGTGCCCCAGGGGACACAGCAATACACCGACCCCGGCACTGCCAGGCCAAACGTGACCCCCCTTGGGCCTTTTCCAGCAGCTTGAACTGCAATCTCCTCTTTTACACCTTCTTTCCTCAGAAGCAAATGTGCCCCTGCCCTTCTCTGCACCAGCCTTCTCTCTGAGGAGAGCAAAGACAGTGCTGAGTCAGCACAGCTGGCAGCAAGACTGCAGATGGGTTGGGATTTGGCTCTTTGTTCCTCAACACTTTGGGTTTCCTAGAGGTGAAAGGAAAACCTCATCCCAAGGATAATGCCTCATTAGAATGGAAACCCCAACCCTAATAAAGTATTGTCTTTGGTTGGTTTTCCTTGGACATTTCTTTCCCAAAAGGCCACTTTTGGGGGCATTTCTTCCCAGGGCCAGGGCTGGAGCCATGTGCTCAGTTCAGGGAGGTGTCCTTGAGGGGTCTGGTGAGAGTCTTGAAGGTCAAGTGAGGAAATCAAAACAACTCATGGCCATTGAACAGGATCCTTTAATAACCTGCATGGACACGGAATGGATCACTCCAAGCTTACACGTGCTTGTCCTGGAGGCACAAGTCTGAACATGCCCAAACACAAACCCCCTTGCACCCCTCCCCGTGGAGCTGGGGTGCTCAGCACAATACTAGACAGAAGGCAAGGTGCTGGTAAATCTGCAAAGCTGGACAGGCCCAGGCTTGTCTAGGCAGGTCCTGTGGCCGAGGGAAACAAAGTGCACAGTTTGCAGCTGTGCCTGGCCAGCTGCCACGCTTATGGACTCCCTGTGCAGCTTCCCAT
The DNA here is from genome assembly GCA_015227895.2 of Colaptes auratus. NCBI lineage: Eukaryota > Metazoa > Chordata > Aves > Piciformes > Picidae > Colaptes > Colaptes auratus. Next base: position 7,652,258 of record JAAWVA010000030.1, on the reverse strand, counting down.
GGGTTGGGCAAACTTTATTCTCTAGGCTGAACTCTCTTGTTCCTCTCTTTCTTTGTCTTCTGCCATTGGCCATTATTGTCTTCAGCACCTTATTAATCCAAGCCAGGAGGGTAAACAACTCTCCCTTGTTCTACCAAGGAGCCCTGGGGTTCCCCAGAGCCTATTTTGTCCACATGAAACTGGAACATGCTGTGGTTGCAGCTGGTGAATGCTGCTGGACTCGAGATCAGCCTCTGCATGCCTGCTGCCTGAGTCTGCAGCCAGAAAGTTGCTTTGCTCCACCTGTGACACCTGAGGTGCTGGTGCAAGCTGCTGGAGTTGTGGTGAGATAAATGAGAACCTCTCATCCCAACCTGAGCACTGCAGAACTGTCAACTGCTTGCCTGGCTGGCAAGCTGCCCTGCAAGCCCATGAGCCACAAGGTGCTCCCTCAGCCCCAACAATTCCTCTCCAGGGGGAGACTGCTTCTCTCCTCCACACTCACACTCTGCACTGCTCCTTTTCTGAACACCATATTTCTTGCTTTGTTTCACTTGTGCAGGCTGCACTCTGTGCTTTGGAGCATAATTGCAGTGTCCAAAAAGGTCCCAGGTGGCAGTGCCCTGAGCACACAGGCTGATTCCTATCAAGTCTCTTTGTACAGCTCTGTGCCAGCTGCCTCTGTAGCAGCCATAGATTCCCCTTGCAGGTGAACTGCCCTTGAGGCATTAGCTCTTTCCTAAGCTGAATCAATGTTGAAAAGATTCTAGCTTGATTCAACTGTTAAAGTTGTATTGAATGTGCATGTTGTGAAATACATTAACCACAACCAAACAGCTGTACCTGTGTGGGTGGTATCACAGTATCACATTAGAGGTTGGAAGGGACCTCAAGAGACCATCAGGTCTGACCCCCCTGCCAAAGCAGGATCACTTAGGGTAGTCCACACAGGAGTGTACCCAGGTGGGTTTGAAAGTCTCCAGAGAAGGAAACTCCACAAGCTCTCTGGGCAGCCTGTTCTAGTGCTCTGTCACCTGCACTGCAGAGAAGTTGCTCCTCATGTTGAGGTGAAATCTCTGTTCAAGCTTGAACCTGTGCTTCTTACCTTAGATTGGCCCCTCCACTTGACACCCACCCTCAGATATTTATACACATTGATGAGATTTGATATTAATGCATTGATTTAAATTATTTTTATATCATTAAAGAATTAATATATTTGTATTAATATATTTGAATAAATATTAATAATTGATAACAGTGCTGAACAAGGTTAACCATATGCCTCATATAGTATTAGTAATACAGATGCATTGGAATGATAAAAACATCTTTGAAGAGCTAAAATCCTTCCATTCCTTGCTCTTGCTGCCATCTGCTGTCTTGTGTCAGCATTGTAGTCACTGTGTCATCGCTTTGTATTTTTCCTGTTGGTCTTCTGCCAATCCATCAGGACTGTTCTCATCTTGTTATTGAGGCCCAGGGTTTGAGGCCCCATCCTGTTTTCCAGACTCAGCCTTACCTCTCTCTTGATGTCTGGGGCTGTGGTCTGCTGCTTCTGTCCCTTCGCTCTACCAAGCTCAGTGGTTCCTTTATTGATGGCTGAAGGCTACTCTAATGAGTGGGAAAGTTTCTAACAGTTAGTGAGGAATTAATCTCTCTTCTTCAGCTGTCCTGCTGAGAGTGCTGGGCAGGGCTCAGGTGAGGGCCAGCTCTGAGGGGCAAGGATTTGTTGGGCTAGGTTGAGGCCTGGGATTAAGGTCCAAGGACAAATGCTTAACAAAGGGTAAAGGCTGGGGCCAAGATGAGCAATGGGGGCAGAGTCAGAGTGAGGGGTGTGTTTGGGAGGAGATGAGCTGTAAGAGGTGAGGTGCAGGAGGGGTTCAGCTCCACTGTGTTAGAGCAGGGGACTGAGTAGAGAGGATGGGAGGGGCCCAGTCTGTATTGTGAGGTGTGGTATTTTCAATGTAGACCCCAGTAAGACTCCCCCACTGCAGGGGGCTGGGCTGGGAGAGAGGGAGACACTTCCCTTCCTATGAGCTCACCAAAAGGGTTGGACATTCCACCATCAAAATGTCAAGGTCCAGGACAAGAGATAAATTTCTTGGTGTGATGAAGAGGTTATTAATTTATGAATATGAAATATGAGTTATATAAATATTAATTTGTATTAATTATTAAACTTATCATAACCAATGAGTCACTATTTCATATCCATATTCTAGTGCACGACTGTGAAATACATCCAGGAGTGGTTCAGTATTTACAATTTGGACTCAATTAGAATATTTGCAGAATTAATTTCTATTAATATAACTCAGGCTGCAATTCCACCGCTTGGCCACCAGGTAGTGACTCGATGGGACGTTGACAGCTGCTTAACTGTATACAGAGCTTTACAATGCATCAGAGGTACTCTGCTAGGCACAGGTGCTTTGAACTGAGCATCAGTGAGTGGGAAGCAGGTAGAAGATTCACTGTGTCCTTTGTTTGTAGCAAGGTTAGGTTCCAGCAGGCTGCTGTCGCCAGGCCTGGCTCCTGGTCTGGTTGGATGGGAGTGGTGGAGACAACCTTCTCCCTGCCATGACAGAGAGGATGGAATGTAGGCTAGACCGTAGGCAGGCTCCCTAGCAGGACTCAGGTGGATCCCTCCAGACAGCAGGGAGCAGTCCTGTGGGGTTGGCCTGGCAGGGATGGTCCCAGGACAGGGTTGGCCCTTGTAGCAATGACCTCAGGACCAGTGAGGATGTACCACCACAGTAATCAGTTCAGTTTCTGTCTGTGTGATGTCCTGTAATCATTGGCTGTGATGGAAAGTCTCTGTGCCAATAACTGCTCACCAGGATGTGTCTTTGCTCACATGTTGTATGGTTAGCTACAACCTACCACTGGAAAGAATTTCACTGCACACCCAACACCTCCTCCAGCACCCTGATTCCATCAGCCTGCTACAACAACCAGGAGAAGCAGGACAAAGACTTCTCACAATCTACAATGGTACTGAAGAGATCCATTGAGTCCTCAAAAGGATCAAGAGGGATGAAGAACACTGCTGGTGGGAGTGCTGTTTGGGTGGTGTCCAGCAGCACTGGGACACTGCCCCTGGTGGCACAGCCACTGTGATTTTCCTGCCTGCTCTGCTCTCTGCTTGCTGTTCAGCATTGGTTTGCAGTTAGAGATAGGAGGATGGCCAAGCAAGTCACACTGCTGCAGACATTTCCATCATCAGTGTTTCCTGTGTGTTTTGTGTCACTGAATGGCATTGAAGCAGACTTTGGAGGCTAAGGAACCACCAAATTTCCTTCCCATTCTGATTGGATGATGACATTCTCTGTTGAGAGGCACAGAGACAAGAGGCAACCACACAGCCACTCTCTGGCTAAGAGAAATGCACTCGTCACAGAGCAGATTGTGGGGGCACAGTTCCTGTCACTAGGAACCTCCTCAAGACCTGATAGGATTCCCCTCCCCCCTTTCCAAGGCCATGAACTAGCCCAGGGTAAGGCAGGTATGGATCAGGACAGAGAGAAATAGAGCCCTGAGAGGTGTCCTTGGTGTGCTGCACCCTCCTGCAAGTGCAGATGTCCTGCTGAGACAGCCTGGGTCAGTATCACTTGGGGAATTATCATCTCTGGTCTGAGCTGAAAGCTAACAGAATATTCTCCCTTTGATAGGAAATAAATAATAAAGGAGCTTTGTGAGGAGCACTTTGAAACCTTGAAGAAAACTACAGAGACACAAAGAGCTCTTAGGGCACTTGGGGATCATTGCCTGAGCCTCACACACTGAGAGGAGACTGAAGGAATCTGATCAAGAACTCAGAAGCAGAACAAAAATTCCTTCAAGTATGAATGGCCTCACTGAGGGCCATGAGCAACAAAGCCTCCCAGGGTGCTTAGAGAAGCTCCATGGAGGCCATGATGAAGGCAGACAAAGGCAAAGTGCAGCTGAACAAGCCCTGGCCTTGGTTTAGGAAAGAGAAAGGCCAAGCTCTGAGCCTCAGGCCTTGGAAAGGCTAATCCTGAGAGCCTCCAACTCAAACTTCCTCTCAGCAGCCATGGTGGCAGAAGCTGCTGCCAGAAGGAACAGGATCAAGACCTTGTCCCTGCTGAGCCTTGCAGCCCTGCCAGAGCCCTGGCCATCCCTCCTGCAGCTGTGCTACACTGTCCCATGCCTGTAGCTCTTTCCCTTCAGGCTGCTGACATCCATCTGGCTTCCCCAGCCAGCTCTCCCCTGACATTGCCACACCTCCACTCAGGCCTCTCCACTCTTGTTGCCTGTTCCTTGACACACAAGGATCTCCAGACTCCTTCTGGGTCACCTCTTGCACCACAGCTCTACACTTGGAGTGACATTTCTTGGTCCTGGCCTCCAGTCTGAACCTTTCAGTTGCACTTTCTGAAGGCTTCCTTCTGTGTTCACAACCAAGAAAAGCTCCATCAGCTGACACCCCCTTCAAGCAGGTGCACATCACCCCTGAGCTTTCACTTCCCCAGGCTAAAGCAGCTCAGCAGCTTCAGCTGCTAGATAGAGACTCAAACTCCATCCAGGCAGATCTCCTATGGAGCTTTCCAGTACCTCTCCATTCCTCCAGACTAAGGAACTCCACAGCCAGACACCAATATTGCAGATGTGGTCACAGCAGTGCTGAGTGCAGGGGAGGACAACCTCTGTGTCTGAGTGGCCACACTCCTCCTACCACAGCCCAGCTGCACTTGGCCTTCTGCACTCTATTCAGGCTCTGCTCCATCCCAGGCCATTGGCAATGGTCCCTGCCAGAGGCCTTTCTGCCTGGGGACACAGCAGAGCCTCCAGCTGCAAAGCAACAGCCAAGGCACAGCTTGGCAGGCACAAGGGATGGCACAGTCCCCAGCCCAGCCCTGGGTCTGCTGCTGGCCAGTGACACAAAGGAATTGGAGTCTGCAGTGACCTCACACTCACCTCTGGCCAGGTGGCTCCTCCTGCCCTAGGAGCTTCTCAGCCATCCCTCATGTCCCAATGCTGGCCCAAGGCTCAGCCTGCTTGTGGCCTGGCAGCTCAGCAGCCACAAGAAACCTCTGCAGGGTCTTCCAAGGCAGGTCCCTGCTGCTGCCTTTCAGCTTCTCCAGCAGCCACAGCAAGCCCTGTCCCTGCTGCTGTCCCCTCAGGCCCTCAGTGTCAGGGATGTGAAACCCAGCTCCAAGGCTCTTCCTGAGGGGGCCATCAGGGGCTTAGGGACAGGGAGTTACACAAGTCCCTTGCCCACCACATGCCTTCTGCTGCCTGCTGGGGCCTCTGGCAGCAGGGAGGCCAAAAGCACAGAGGCCAGCCAGGAGTCAGAGGCTGCCCTCTCAGCTGCTGCAGCAAAAAGTTACCTCCCAAACCCTTCCTGCCTTCTTCTGCTGCTGCCTATCAGCTGCTGAGCCAACAGTGACTTCCCTGGCCCAACCTTGTGCCGGCTGCTGTGCAGGAGATCCTGAGGCACAGCTGAGCTGCCCATGGCATTGCACATATCTGCTCCAAGACCCTCAGGAGCACCAAGTCCACCAATGCTACTCTAAAGGGTACCGTATCCCAAGCACCACATCCAAACCCCCTGAAACACCTCCAGGCTTGGTGACTCCACCACCTCCCTGGGCAGCACATCCACTCCCTGAACACTTGTGATGGGAAAATGTTTTCCTAGTGTCCAGTCTGATCCCACCCAGTCCTAGCTTGAGGCCATTCCTCTTGTTCTGTCAAATGACCTCAAGGTGTGGCCTCTGCAGAGTGAGTCTCAGGGGACAATCACCTCCCTGCTCCTGCTGGACACAGCATTGCGACCCCAACCAGGATGCCTTTGGCTTCTCGGCACCTGGGCACACTGCTGCCTCCTATTCAGCTGCTTGTCCATCAGCACCCCCTGGTCCCTTTCTGCCAGACAGCTCTGCAGCCACACTTCCTCTGGAGCATTGCTTGGGTTGTTGTGCCCCAAGTGCAGGACCTGGCACTTGGCCTTCTTGAAGCTTCTCCTGATGATGTTGGCCATGGATCCATTCTATCCAAGCCCTCTGCAGAGCCTCCCTACCCTCATGCAGATCAACTCTGCCTCCTGACTGGTGTCATCTGCTGACTCACTGCTGACTCACACTCTGTGTCTTCATCAAGGTCATCAAAAAAAGATGTTCAACAGAAGTGGTCCCAACACTGAGCCCTGAGGAACACCACTTGTGACCTGCCACCAGCTGGATTGAACTCCACTCAGCACCACTCTCTTGGGCCTTTCACCCAGCCAGGGCTGTATCCAGCAGAGCATTGCTCATCCAAGCCAGGAGCAGCCACTTTGCCAGGAGAATTCTGTGGGGAGCAGTGCCAAAGGCTTTTGGGAAGTCTAGGGAGACAGTAGCCACAGCCTTGCCCTCCTCCAACAGTCACTCATCCTGTCAGAGAAGGAGATCAGATGGGTCAGGCAGGACCTGCCCTTCTAAACCATGCTGCCTGGGCCTGATGCCCTGCTTGTCCTCTCCAGGTCATGTCATGGTGTGGAGATGCTCTGCTCCTGCTACCCAGCTCACCCTGCCAGCTCTCTACTTTCCTGGATCCTCCTTCTTCCTTCTTGCAGCTGGGTGTCACATTTGTTCCTCTCCAATACCTGGGACTCCCCAGGAGCCAGGACTCCAGGTCAATAATGGAGAGTGGCTTGGCCACAGAGATGTTCAAGTCCCCTTCCTCATCCTCCTAGCCTCTCTTGGACTCTCTCCAGCAGATCTCTGTCTCTCTTGACCTGGGAGCCCCAAACTGCAGGGATCCAGTTGGACAGGAAGAGGCCAGCCTGTACTGGGACAGGATTAGGCTTTCAGAGTGCACTGGGACAAGGCCCAGTGTTACTGGAGGAGGGTATGGGTTCAGCTTCACTGGGAGGTGTCCAAAACTTTACTAAGGCACACCAGGGGCTCCTGTTAGTACTGGGACCGGGCGCAGTGTGTACTCGGAGATCAGGAGATGCAGCTTGTACTCAGATGTGACCAGGTCTGTACAGGGATATGTGCTATGTGGGAATCCAGTTTATGCTGAAACAGGGTCCAAATTGCACAGGAGGGCATGAGGGTGTGC
>JAAWVA010000030.1:7589934-7645198 GCA_015227895.2 Colaptes auratus | reverse complement strand
ACATATCTGTACTGCTGCACTCATAGGTGGAGTTACTTCATTCAGAGCTCGGTAGTCGACTGTCAGACGCCAGTCTCATTCTGCTTTCGCACAGGCCACACTGGACTGTTGAAAGGGGATGAGTTTTGCTGATGACTTTCTGACTCTCCAACTGACGAATCAGATTCTGATTGGGCACCAAAGAGTCAGGGTTGGTCTGTATTGTCTGTGATGCACAGTCTGAGAAGCAACCGGCAATTTAATGTCCTGATTTTGTTTGTCCCACAACTGCAGATTCATCAGAAAGATCAGGTCTAACAGACAGCTTCAGTTTTTGCCCATCAGTTTCTACAGATGCTACTCCAAAAGCCCATTTGTAACCTCTAGGGTCTTTGAAACGGCCTTCTCTCAGAAAATCAATTCCCAGAATACAAGGTGCGTCAGGGTCCGGTCACAACTGTGTGCTTCCTCCACTGTTTACCAGTTAAACTTATATCACCTCCACCTTAGTTACTCTTGAGATCCCAGTGACTCCCAGAATAGTTATAGCTTCTGATCCGATATTTGATGCATTATGGTGCACTGAGCCCCTGTGTCAACCAAGGCCCTGTACTTCTGAACTGTGTGAAGTGCCAGCCACTGGATGTACACATCCCAATAGATTCTATTATCTCTGTTACCCCTCTCCTCCCCCTGGCGGGAGGCAGGGCACCCCTAGTTATGGGAACATGCCCACATGTGCAATGAGCACAGTGGGCAGTGTTAGAACTGGAGCACTGTTGGAGCTACTAGAGTTGTCCTGGGGAACTGTAGAAGTAACAGAGACCCTTCTGGTATTGCTACCTCGGGTTCTGCCACTTTGTGTTTCCCTCAGTCTCCTGAGAAGATTAGCAGTTTGGTTGCCCATCCCATCTGTTCATGTTCTCACCAAACTGATCACGCAGAGTTATCCAAATACTTCCACGTGACTGCCTTGGTGGTCTGTTTTGGTTGGATCTGTTTTGGAATGACCTGTTTTGAATGACATCCTTGGAGGACGTCTATTCCTCACAGAGGAAACCTGTATCCATCTGGAGGAAGAATTGGAATTATCTCTCTGTGTCAATTGGGAGATGGAATTTACAATTTCATCCTTCAACTCTTTCATGCAATTCTTTATTTCACCAGACAGGTTTCAATGGCTGAACCAACGAACACGTGTCATGCTATCCTCCAATTGTCTCATCTGATCAGTGAATGGGCAACCGTAGGAGAAGCTCCGCCATAGTTTCCTTGCCACAATTCTGCTTGCCAGAATATTTGCATAATTAGGAGGAGCAAGTTTGATGAGCTTTTTAGCGAGACCAGTTCCTACAGGAATTTCATCAGGATTCAGAGTCTCATGGTCACCATAGAGTACCTCTCTGACAGCAAATTCTCTCAGCGCGCTTAATTCCTTCCTCTATGGTAGTCCAGGGCTTAGGATTCCATGGGAGATATCTCGGGAAGGATATCTCATGAGGGTTGCCATTAAAAGGCGTATCCACAGAGTAACCTTACCGAGAGTCCGGCCTAGATGTCTATCTATTCCATTTCCTTTGAGAGAGTTCCTAGCTGAGCTGCTGACTTGTCTCCAACCATTAGAGCTGGAGCACCTGTATCATAGCATCTACCAAGCCAAGCTAGGATTGGCTCCTTATCTGCTCTGATATAATCTTTACGCACATTCCTTATCTCTTCTCTTGGAGAAGAACAGTCAAGAATGTCATGACTCCTCCTCTTCCTCCTCTTCCTGAACTTGTTGCCCCATTAATCTCATTGTCACTCCTCTCCTAAAATCTCTTTAAGGTCAGGTGTACCACCTCTTGTGTCCTGCTATCAGCAATTTGCCCTGCATTTCCATCCAGTGATGTTCTCAATAACTCAGCTATATCTTTAAGACAAATCTTCTCCTCCTCCTCAGCAGGGTCTCTTAAAGCAGAAGGTCCTCACCAGCATCAGCATCTGAATCAGCTTTGGTCTTTCCACCTTCTCGTCTTTAAAACAGCTACCTGCTTAACGGAGCTGTGTTTTGAATTTACAGCTGGCTTAACAGAAGCTGACAGGTTTTGAGACGGATCAGCTGCTGTGGAGGACACTTCCGTCCTGTTGAAGAAGAAGGAGGAACTGGTTTTGCCGCATTAATGGCTGCCGAGGACGGGGGAGCTGCCATGTTAGCGCTGCCGCTGCTGCTGCAGCAGCTGGCTGATTGCCAGAACCACCAACAGCACCGTTCAGAGCAGCGCTTTCCGATGGAGTTTTTAGCTTTATCTTTAACTGATACAGATTCTCCATTCTCCTCATCACTAGAGATCTCTGGGGTCGAGCTAGAGCTGTTCTTTCTCCTCTTGGGTCTACGCCTAATTACAAAACAGGCCTTAGACACTTCTTCTCCCGGTACAGAGCATATAACAAGTACGCAATCACCAACACCAGCAGCAGATTCAAACACATCGAATAAATCACCTTCGGATCCCAGCCATCACTTAAAATGACCCTTTCACCTACTGGATCTTAAACTTGTTATTCTCTATGGGCAGAGTAGTCGAGGTCACATTCCTGTATCTATTAAGCCAAAAGAATCCCAGGCACCGGTCATAGAGAAGCTGAATCTTATACTTAACCATAAATACAATTTATACATCAAGTATCTGCCTAAGCGATCGAAAATCAATCCCAGGAAGTACTTGTAGATCAGTACCGAACAAATGAAAAGACCAATGCTCTAAAAGCCAAAACACTTTCATCTTTGCAACTCCGACCTGAGCAGACAATAAATCAAGCAACTTTTGCTCTGCTTCTGGACAGCAACTATCCACAAGCCGCACATTGGGCGCCAATTAAAAAAAATATATGGTGGGGTGAGAAAATTCCCTCCCCACACACACAGGAAAGAAACCACAGCTAGCTCAGTCGGAAAAGCAGATGAAAGCTATATTTACAAGCATAAATGGAATGCAATGAATTATACACAATTATACAATTTACAATATATACAGGAAAAATAAACAATGAACACAATGCAGAAAACCTTTTCCCTCCAGCCGGCCAGGGGGTTCCTGACCCCCTCTCTCCCTCCCCACCTCCCCTTTTTCCCAAAAGGGTTAGAGAGAGAGAAAGGCATTAAGGAAGGAAAATGCTGTTAGCTCAGAAAGTGCATGCAAGAATTAGTGTTCTTATCTGGTTAGCTGTTAACTCAAGGCCGTTCCTGCTTCAGAAAGAAAGAAACTGTCCAGCCCACAGGACAGAGAACACAGACTGCACCCAGCCTGAACCCAGACCAGACACAGACTGAACTAACAGAACCCAAACTCAAACTGCACCCCACAAGCACCAATGAATTAGTTTAGACTATCTTGTTTTTGTTCAAATATCAAAACATTCAGCCAAAGTGTTCAGCAACTGTCTCTTTCTTAAAGGCATAGCATCAAACCGGGTCACAGGATTGGATGAAACTTTGATCTGCTCAGGCTCTGGCCACAAGGAAGGGGTGGTTGGGTTTGGGATCAGGTGGTCAGTTGTGTCTCAGGAGCTCATCATTCAGTAGGAAGCCATGAGTGTGAATGGCTGTGATGTCACTTCTGCCTGGGGAGGGGATTGGCAAACAGCAGGAACACAGGTGGAAAAGGACTGTGAGGTTTGTTCTGTCTGTGATGAAGAGGTTATTAATTTATGAATATGAAATATGAATTATACAGATGTTAATTGTTATTAATTATAAAATAATCAATAACCAATTAATCACTATTTTATATCCATATTCTAGTGCATGATTGTGAAATACATCCCATCAGTGGTTTAGTATTTATAGTGTGGACTCAATCAGGATATTTACAGAGTTTAATTTCTATTACCATAACGCAGGCTGCAATTCCACTGCTTGTCCACCAGATGGCAACTCGACAGGATTCTAGCTCCTGCTAAGTATATACAGAGATATTACGTAGTCTATCACAGGATTGGACTGGAAAGATATCCTTCTAGACACAGGTGCTTTGAACTGAGTGTTAGTGAGTGGAAAGCAGGTGGATAGGTTCCGCAGACTACTGTGTCCTTTGTTTGTAGCAATTCGGTTCTGGCAGGCTGCTGTCACTGGCTGACTCCTGGCTGGTCTGGACAGTGATGTATTCTCCCTTCCGTGGCAGCAGAGGGAATGGACCTTAGCCTAGCTGTGCAGCAGGTTCCCTTCACAGGACTCAGGTGGCTCTCTCTGGATGGCAGGGAGCTGTCCTATGAGGTTGGCCTGGCAGGGCCGGTAGGGCTGGTCCCGGATGGGGTCGGCCCTCACAGAGTCAGCCTGCACGGCAGGGCGGGGCCACGGTTCCGGTAGGCAGGCTTGGAGGTTCTGATCTGGTACAATGGCAGATGGGCTGGACCCGGCAGAGGTCAGCCTAATAGCAACAGACTTTGGGGCTGTCATGGGGCCCCGGGGAAGAGGCACAGGTGCATGAAGCAGCAGCTTCCCATTTGCTTGGCTCGAAGGAGCGGCAGGACCCTAATCGGAGCGGTCCTGGCTTGGAGCACAGGGCAAGACTGTGCTCTGGAGTCCCCTGGGGTTCACAGGGCACAGAGTGGCAGAAGTAGCAACTCTTCTCCTGTGATGGCAGGGTTACACAGGCATGAGGCTGACTGCTCCTGCTCTCCGAGCTGACACACACAGGGTTGTGCCTCTTGTCAGTCTGCTGCTTCAGGCTGAGGCAGATGTTTGCACTGCTGGACTCGGCTAAGTCCCTTCCCTGGCAGCTGGGCAGATCTTACCCTCGGGGGTCCAGTCCTCTTGAAGGCATGTCGGGCTCTTCCGACTGGGTGAGGGGCAATGCAATGCTGCAGCTTCTCAGGCTCAGTGAAGGTCCCTCCTCAGGAGATACTCTCAGGACTGAGGCTCAACAGCCTGCCTGGCTGCTGGCTTCTCCCGTCGTGCAGAGGCCACTAGTTTGCTTGCATATATGAGAGAGACTTAATAGCAATGAGAGCAGTGGCAGAGGCTATGGCATGAGCTCAGTCTCAGCAAGGAGAGAGAACCCAGTGAAGAGGGCAACGTATTACAAGCTGGGGCAATACTGATAGGTTCCTGGAGGCTGGATGTGGCCAATGGGCACTCTCGTAAACAACCGGCTGCAGCCTATGGGAGGCGTGAAGCTGGAATTATGCCATGCTTGGCATCAGCACCACATCCCATGCCATGGGGGTGTGCAGGGGTCTGTGCCACCTTGGCCTTTGTTCCCCTCATGAAAAGAGGGGGAACTTGTCCGTGTGCTGGGCAGGTTTCATATCTGGGCATAATTCTGGGCATAATGTGCCTTCACCACATAGAATCATCCTGGTTTCAGTCTTGATGGAGTTAACTTCTTCACAGCAGCTCCTCTGGTGCTGTGCTTTGGATTTGTGACCAAGCCAGTGCTGAGAGCAGACTCTGCTTCACTGCATGGAACAGTTGGGGAGACACCAGCGGCACTCTGTGTGCGATGTTCACCACTTGTCCACACCTCTCTCCTCCTCCTTCCAGTAAGGACCATCACCAGGCCCAAGCACAAGCTCCTTGGGACCAGGTACTGCTGAGATCCACTGGAAGTGCTGAAAGCCCACAGAACAAGGCAGGCTAAGCTCTCTCTTGTTTTCCATGGAAATGAAAGGTACAGCAAACCTGCCTGGGGCTGGGGCAGCTCTCCTCAGGTGGCTCAACTGCGGTCCATGGCAGAAGAGAAGCAGCAGTCTGAATACAGTTAGTCAGTGGATCTACTCACCAGGAACCAAATGAAGGAGAATCTTCTACATCCATTCTACCAACCCAGAACACAAAGATTGTAACACAACAGCCCAACCAAATTCAGGTTGTTGGTGAACTTCCCCAAGACCAAACCCATAATGGGTTTTGCATTTGGGGTTGCATGGACAGTCCTAAAACAATCCCCCTGCACCCACAGGACACTGTGCACAGAGACCATGTACATGGATCCTGATATAGGCTGGGCAGGGACTGGCTTGAGAGCAGCCATGAAGAAAAGGCCTTGGGGGTTCTGGTGGAGGAGAAGCTCAAGAGGAGCCAGCAGTGAGCACTTGCAGCCCAGAGAGACAACCAGAGCCTGGGCTGCAGCCTGTAGATCTATGTTGATCAATGACTTAGTTTGCAATAGAATCAATCTATAGAACCCAAAAGGGAGTTGTAATGAATGTTGAGATGGCCTTCATGTCGGGTGGGCCCTGGAGAGTGAGATTTGCAAAACAAACCATGTGAGAAAAGGCTGGGAGGGAAAAAGAACCAAGTGGCTGCATTGAAGCAGAGGGAAAGGCAAGTGGGTGGGAGAAGCCCCTGTTCAAATCCCGATGTTCTCCAGATGCAACAGTGAGCTGAGTGGGGGATAGGCTGTGGGAAAGGGGAGTTGTACATATTCACCTATGGCAGGAAGCCACAGGCCCACAGGGTCTGCGGGCCCCCTTGGCCTTGGCTCGCCTTGCAGCCCTGGTCCGTCCTGCTCTCAACTGCTCGTTAGTTTGTATCTCAGCTCATGGTGCTGAAACCAGCTGGGCCTGCACCACAATATTTGTCACAGCTCGGGAACACCACCCCAATCAGTTCAGTTTCTGTCTGTGTGATGCCTCTGGAATCATTGGCTGTGATTAGAAATTTCTGTGCCAATCACTGCTCACCAGGAGGTTTCTCTTGCTCACATCGTGGCTGTTAGTGCTGCAGCCAACTACACCATAGGACCAGTGGAAGCATTTCACAGCAATCCAACACTTCTCTCCAATACCCTGATTCCATCAGCCTGCTAACAACCAGGAGAAACAGGACAAAAGACTCTGCCCAGAGTCTACCCTGGCACTGAAGAAATCCATTAAGTGCTAAAAGTAACCACGAAGAGGGGAGAACACTGCTGGTGGGAATGCTGTTTGAATGGTGTCCAGCAGCAGCAGGGACACTGCCCTTGTCACAGCCACTGTGATTTTCCTGCCTGCTCTGCTCTCTGCTGCTGTTCAACACTCATTTGTAGTTAGAGTTAGGAGGATGGCCAAGCAAGTCACACTGCTGCAGACATTTCCATCATCAATGTTTTCCTGTGTGGTTTGTGTCACTGAATGGCATTGAAGAAGACTTGGAGGCTAAGGAACCACCAAATATCCTTCCCATTGATTGATGGGATGACATTCTCTTTGAGAGGCACAGAGAGAGGAGGCAACCCACAGCCACTCTCTGGCTGAGAGAATGCACTGAAGTCACAGAGCAGATTGTGGTGGCACAGTGCCCCTGTCACTGGGAACCTCCTCAAGACCTGATGGGATTCCCCCTCCTCCCTTGCCTAGGCCATGAACTAGCAAAGGGTAAGGCAGATGGATCAGGACAGAGAGAAATAGAGCCCTGAGAGGTGTCCTTGGTGTGCGCACCCCCTACAAGTGCAGATGTCCTGGTGAGACAGCCTGGGTCAGTGTCATTTGGGGAATTATCATCTCTGCTCTAAACTGAAATGGAGTAAAATATTTTATCTTTGGCATAAAAAATTGAGCTCTGTGAGGTTCACTTTGAAATCCTGAAGAAGATTGCAGGGACACAAACATCTCCTTAGGGCACTTGGGACTTGTTGCAGGAACCTCAGTGTCGTGGTTTGGGAGAGCAATCCTCCCAGTACGGGCAGAAATAACGACTCAGACAAACGGATTGCAAAAGTTTAAATGGAAAAACAAAAAGGAACAACAATGAAAGTTTTACAGAGAACCACAAGTACCTTGACAAAGAGAGAGAGATCCCATCACCACCTGGGGGGACACCCAAAACCCCCCCAGGGCTCTTTCTCCCCCCCCCAGCCCAGCCTTGGGCCTGGGCAGGCCCAAGGGCAGCTCAAGCCATTTTACCTAGGCAGCAGCAGCAGGAGACGAAGGGGAACTGAAGACCCCGCACTGATTGTTTTAGGGGAGCAGGGAATTGTGGGTGAAATACCTGGTTTCCTGTGACCACCCAGTGGGCTGGACCCTTTGGGACCTTCCAGGTGTGGTCTGTGCAGTGGCATCTGGGCCATCACCCAGCCTAAACCACCACAGTCAGGGAATGCAGCTTGAACTGGAAGGGTCCAGGACATACTGGGAGGGGATAAGGGGATCTACTTTTATTGAGATAAGCCTAATGTGTACCAGGAGGGATGAAAGGGATCCTGTTTGGACTGGTCGGGACATGGTCCAGGTTGCACTGGGAGGGCATGAAGGTGTGCAGTTTGTACTGGGTTGGATGAAGATGGTACCGGAAAGGGAGTCAGGGGATACATTCTGTGCTGGGATGGGACATGGGCTACAGGGCTAGAGGACAGTAGGATCCAGTTTGTACTGGGATGAGGACACATCTGTACTGAGAGGGGTTAAAGGAACCACGTTTGGACTGAGTCTATGCTGGAAAGGGTCAGGGTATACAGTTTGGTCTTTGAGTAGGTGCAGTCTGCAGTGGGAGGGGGTTGGGGTACAAAGGCATGAGGAGACCTGCTCTGATGGCAGTGCTGCTCTGGAGCACAGCTCTGTCCCTGCCTGCAGCCCCAGCACTACCACACAGCAGCACAGTGCCCAAGCTGCCAGAGCCTCAGGCCTTGCCCCAGCACACAGGCTCAGCAGGAGAGGGTGGAGGGCAGAAAGAGCAGCTGAGGACAGCCCAAGCTGTGGGGCTCCCTGGCACTGCTGCTGTGCTGGGACTCTGCCCCTCCATCTCTGCACACAGGCACTGCCCTGTAGCTCCACAGATGCCCTGGATGAAGGAACTCAGAGAAACAACTCCCTGCAGGGTCCTTTCTTGTGTTGAACACCCAGGGAGCACAGCTCCTCATGACTGCAGCCTCTGGGTCACAGCAGACAGGACAACACTGAACCAGAAATGGTCTGAAGGCAGACATTTGTGTGGGAACAACATTCTCCAAGGAGAACAGCACCAGCAGCAGCCAGAACTCCAGCAGCAGACAGGGCCTGCACTGAGGGACATCAGAAGGATGTGCAGGAGAAGAGTTTATTGCTTCTGAATGCATCCAGGGATCGTTGGCTCAGGGCAGCCTTGAGCTCCTGGTTCCTCAGGCTATAGATGAGAGGGTTGACTGCTGGAGGCACACACTGAATACAGAACTGCCACCCCCAGATCCAGGGATGGGAGGACATGGAGGAGGGCTTCAGGTAGGCAAAGAAGCCAGAGGTGAGAAAGAGTGAGACCACAGCCAGGTGAGGGAGGCAGGTGGCAAAGGCTTTGTGGCGTCCCTGCTGAGAGGGGATCCTCAGCACTGCCCTGAAGATCTGCACATAGGACACCACAATCAACACAAAACAGAAGAAACCTACATAAACACTGAGCACAAGAAGCCAAAGTTCCTGAGTAGGATGTGGAGCAGGAGAGCTTAGGATCTGGGGCACTTCACAGAAGAACTGGTTCAGAGCATTGCCCTGGCAGAGGGGCAGGGAAAATGTATTGGCTGTGTACAGCAGAGCATAGAGAAAGCCACAGCCCCAGAGAGATGCTGCCAGGTGAGACAAACTCTGCTGCCCAGGAGGGTCTCATAGTGCAGGGGTCTGCAGATGGCAACGTAGCGATCGTAGGACATGGTGGTGAGGAGAAAATACTCTGCTGAAATGAAAAAGGAAAACAGAAAGACCTGAGCAACACATCCTGCATAGGAGAGTGTCCCTGGTGTCCCTCAGGGAATTGTCCATGGATTTGGGCACAGTGGTGGAGATGGCAGCCAGGTCAAGGAAGGCAAGGTTGAGGAGGAAGAAGTACATGGGGTGTGGAGGTGGTGGTGCCAGGCTATGGTGGTGATGATGAGGCCATTGCCAGCAGGGCAGCCAGGTAGATGGCCAGGAAGAGGCAGAAGTGCAGGAACTGCAGCTGCCTTGTGCCTGAGAATGGCAGGAGGAGGAAGTGGGTGCTGGAGCTGCTGTTGGCCATCTGCTGCCTTGGCCATGGAGACCTGTGCAAGGAGGGAGAGACAGTGACAAGTTAGGGCACACTTCTCTCAGCCTCATTGTAAGCCCTGTCCCTGAGCTGCATGAGGAATGGATCAGCTCTGTCTCATCACTACCAACCCATGGCAGAGTTCATCACAGCTTCATATGCAGCAGGGACCCAGAATTGCCATGAAGATTCCTCTGGAGTCAGAACAGAAAGTGACCAACAGCCCAATCCCAGAGAACAAGAGTCCCATTGTGGTGGGTTGAAATTTCCCCCAGCATTAGCTTTGCCAGAGCAGCTGAGTTAGAAGCAAATGAAGCTGTATGGACAAGCAAGAGCTACACACTACAATGGAATGCAATGAACAGGTACAGAACATCCAGGAGTGACAATATCAGACAGGTATTTGCAGTTAGCAAATGACACAAATCCCTCCTGGTCAGAGACTAGGGCAGCTGCTCCTCTGCCTCTACCCTACCCCCCTGTTCCAAGAGAGAAAGGAGGAGTGGAGAGCAAAAAGAAGCAGTGGGTTAGACTTAGCCAAGGGCAGCCAAAGCAGGTGATCTCTCCCCAGTGAAGCAAAACAGCTGAGATCAGAAGAGAAGAGAGAATTGTTATGGTACAGTTCCTCTGATTCCAGAGATTTATCCAATGAATTTGGTTAGAAGAATCTTTTCTTTCCTTTCTACACCCAAGAGTGATCTATTTATTGTGTTTCTCCTTTTCAGCTCAAAATCTGTAACTAAACTTTAAGGCATTGCCTAAAACCACCACACCCATGGAGGGTGGAGAAACAGGGAGCAGGCCTGCAGTGCTGCAGAGACAGTGAAGGGAAGAGAGAAAGGTAGAGGGGCTGGGGTGAAGTCTTCTCTTCCCCAGCTCTGCTCACTGCTGCTCACAGGATGGAACTGAAGGGCTTTGCTCCTCCTTCTGTGTGCACACTCCAGGAGCCTTCAGCTGAGCATCAGCTGCCGAGATGGAGATGCCTCCAGGAGCTACAGCTGCAGTGTCCTGCACCCACAGCCTCACTGTGTCAGGGACTGCAGGGACTTCTCCTCCAGTTTGCTCTCAGCATCCTCCCAGTCCTGTCCACCTTGAAGCTCTCTCTGTCTTCCTCATCTCCTTGAGATCCTCTGGCAGTGTCCTCAGCCCTGCTGTGCTGTGCAGAGGAGCTGCTCCTGGCCAGAGCTGTCTCCTGCAGCGCTGCCTGCTTGCCAGCAGCCCTTCCAGCCAAGGAGCCTGGCTCGGCTCAGCACAACAGAACCAGCCCAAGGCATTTAAAGGAGCCCTCTGGTGCTTTGGTGCCAAGTCCATGAACCTCAGAGACTGAGAAGCTGATGAAATCTCTCCAGAAGTCAAAGTCAGATTCAAACTCTGAAGTTTCTTCTACTCTTAATGGGTCCCAGTGAAGCATACTGGGAAGGGTCCCCAGAGGCTGGTTAGGGCAGAAGGAGACAGTGGATGCAAGGGAAGCATCACTGGAGGCACTGAAACATCTCCAGGCTGTGGGGAGAGCAGAGAACTGAGGCAGTGCTGAGAGGTCAGGACAAGCAGCTCAAGGTGGCTCTGCTGCTGAGCAAACCTGGAGGGGTTTCATTGATCCCAAGGGCCAAGGCCTGACCCCAGCCCCTGGCAAGGCAGATCCTGTCCCTCACCTGTGGCTCTGGGCTCTGCTGGGGGCTGTGGGGAGTGAGGATGAGCAGTGACCAGGGTAGGACCTTGTCAGGTGTTACTGTGCTTGCTTGCAAAGAGACAACTCCTGCTGAAAAGGAATGAAATGTACCTTGAAAAATCAGATGCTTTGTGCACTAAAAACCTCTCCAATTAGCTGCAGAAACCTTGGCAATAATGAGAGGTTCAGCAGGATTTAATGAGCCCCATGGAGGATTTGGGGCTAATGACATCATCCTTAGGTACTGCCAGGAGACTCTGCCAAGGGACTGCCAAGAAGCCTCTCAACAAGTCCAAGTCAGAAGACAACTCCAAAGTCCCTTGAAGCACTGATTGGCCTCCCTGAGGCTTGTTCCTGCCAAAGGCTCCCCAGGGACTCCTTAGAGCAGCTTGTTAGAGGCCAGGATTGCAGGGAGACAAAGGCAAAGTGCAGGGCAGAAAAAATTGCCTTTGCCTAGGAAGCAGAAAGGCCAAGCCCTGACCACTGCCCTTGCCATAGAAGAACCTCAAAGCCTCAAAGCAAAGTTTCTCTTCTCAGGCCTTGGTGGCAGAGGCAACTGCCAGAGTCAAGGGTACAAAGACCTTGGACCTGTTGGGCCTCTCAGCCTTGTCAGAGCCCTTGGCTGTCCCTACTGCAGCCTCTCCTACACTCTCCCCATGCCTGCTTCTGTTTCCTTCAGGCTGCTGACACCAATCTTGCTTTCCCACCCAGCTCTCCCCCTGCCATTTCCCCCTTCCCTGAGCTGCCTCAGCTCTCCCGGCCATTGCCTGACCCTCTGCATGGCCTCATGCATAGCAGCTCTGCCCTTTGAGGGTCATTTCTTTGGTCTCATCTCCACTCTGAACCTTCCAAGCTGCACTTTGTGAAGGTTTTGGTCTCTCCCCACTCCCCAGAAGAGCTCCGTCCTCTCTGAAACCACCCTTCAGCCATGTGCACACTGCTATGGCAGTGTCCTGATCCTCCCTTCAGCAGGCTGAAGCATCCCAGTCCCTTAATCTCTCCACAGAGATGTCAATCCTCATCCTGCAGATCATCTCTGCATCCTCCCCAGTTACTCCCTACTCTTCTAGACTGGAGAATGTCACATCCCACACCATGAATCCAGATGTGGCCACAGCAGTGCTGAGTCTAGGGGAGACCAACTCCTGTGTCTGGGTAGCCAGACTCCTCCTGCCACAGCCCAGATGCTGTTGTCCTTCTTCCTGTGTGCAGGGTCTGCTCCATCCCAGGGTATTTGGAATGGTTCCTCCCAGATGCTGTGGTGCCTTTCTGACTGGGGATAGGACACACCAGAACATCCATCTCCAAAGAACAGGAAGACAGTTTGTACTGGGATGGGGCCCAGGCTGTCAGGGAGTAGGTAAGGGGATATAAGTTGTACTGGGAGGAGTATCAGACATGGTTGGAGGGCTTCAAGTAGTGTTCCTTTCCTGGGAGTGGGCACAATCTGTCCTGGGAAGGAGTCCTGTTAGGGTTGTACTTAATATTAATGATTGGCTTCACCAGGAGAAGTTTAGACTGGAGGTGAGGAGGAAGGTTCTTCCCAGAAAGAGGAATTAGCCACTGGAATGTGCTGCCAGGGAGGTGGTGGAGTCACCACCCCTGGAGGTGTTCATAAATGTTTGGATGTGGCACTTAAGACATGGTTTAGGTGTCAGGGGTAGTTCGGTGGTAGGTTGGACTTGACGATCTCTGAGGTCTTTTTCAACCTGGCTGATTCTGTGTTTCTGTGATTAGAAGGTGAAGGGAAAAGTTTGAACACAGCTGGTGACCAACCAATGGCTGCTGACAAACCCAAGAGATTCCAAAGCACGTAGTGAAAGGTGAGGAGAACATCTCCTGCCCAGCTGATGGAATGAGAAACTCAAGAGGCTCCAAAAAGCAACAGAAAGAAGGGAAAAGAACCTCAGTGAAGTCTTGCTTCTGTTGCTCTATGAAATGCAGACAGGCCTTAGGCCTAGTCCCTGTAATGGGAGCTTAGGAGAATACAGAGGCTTAGGGCCTGCTCTTGAAGGTGTCATTTGCCCCAGCTCTTCCCAGAGAGCTCCTTGCTGTCCCCTGTTCTGCTCCCTGAAGCAGACCGGCACTCACACATGCCCTGCACTAGAACAGCCATGCAACAAAGGGGAACAAGCTCAGGGTTAGTGCTCCAACCAGCTTCTGGAGACTGAAGCCCAAGGCAGGAATCCACAACCATAGCCAGGCCCAGAGCTCTGAGAAGCCCCAGCTGGTGTCATCCTTTTGCACTTCATGCAGAGTCTGCTTGGTTCCCATATCTCATTGATCACAGAATGGGCTGGCTGGAAGGGACCTCCAAAGGTTATCTTGTCCAACCTTCCCAGGGACATCCTCAACTAGATCAGTTGCCCAGATCCCTGTCAAACCTCACCTGCAATATCTCCAGGGATGAACACCAACCCCTTCCGTGGGCAACCTGTTCCAGTGTTCCACTACCCTCCTGGTGCAGCTTGTGCTGGCTCCTCCTTCCTGCACAATCCTGCTCTGTTCCCATCTCTCCCATCTCTATGGATGTCCTTCCTCTCTGATCCATGGGAAACACAACAGCTTGTGGTCAGTGCTGTGCCCACTCCTCCTTCTGAGGCAAAGGCCATGCCTGCAGCCATTCCCTCCTGAGCAGCTCTTTCTGCAAACTGTTTCACTGCTCCTGGGAAGCTGATCCTGCACCTGCAGTCCTGTTCCAGAGGACTGGGAGAGCAGAGATCTTCACCATGGCCTTTTCCTGCTTCACTTTCTCCTGAGCAAGGCAGAAAGCATCAGGCAAAGATGTGCCAAGCAGAGGCCCTTTCCTTTGCAGCATTGGTTTCATTTGGGCCATTTCACATCTCCTTGGACCCAACTTGGAGTCTCTCACTGATCAGCCACAGTTGTATTTGGGAGCACTGCCCCAGGGCACAGACTCCTGACCAGCTGAGGGCTAATCTTTCCCTGCCTTTACTGCCACATCTCCAAGACTTTCCCTTTCCCCTTGTGCTGCCCACCCTGTGTGTTTTGTTTCCTTATTATGGGATGGTGACAGCCTGGATGGATGCATGCCCTGAGTTTTTTTCCCCCAGAGGTGCCTTGACTTCAGGCAGTCAATGTTTCCTAATCAGTTAGGTTGCATCTCTGGACACATTTGGAATCTCTCTTCTTTGGATCAGGAGCCTCTTCCATCCCCATCCTGTGCTTCTTCGTCTGGATTATCCTTAGGGAAGTGTTCATCCCCAAGCTCAACAGGAGCCACCAGTGTGCACTTGCAGCCCAGAGAGCCAATTGGATCCTGGGCTGCAGCAAGAAGAATGTGGCCAGCAGGGCCAGGGAGGTGATTCTCCCACTCTGCTCCACCCTGGTGGGACCCCATCTGGAGCACTGTGTCCAGTTCTGGAGCATCTGTTACAAGAAGGATGTGGAGGGGCTGCAAGGTGTCCAGAGAAGGGCCACGAGGATGAGCAGAGGGCTGGAGCTGCTCTGCTATTAGGACAGATGGAGAGAGTTGGGGCTGTTCAGTCTGGAGAAGAGAAGGCTCCAAGGAGTCCTTCTTGTGGCCTTCCAGTATTTGAAGGAGGCTACAAGAAAGCTGGGGAGGGACTTTTTAGGGAGTTAGCAGCATCCACCAAGGCAGAATGATGCAGGCTGTCTGCTCAGGGGGTGTGGACTGGGAGGGGACGCTGTCCTTTGAGGGCTGACATTGAATGGACAACTTTGCTCCTCACCCTCCCCAACCTCCCCATTGCTGCCCTGCCCACCTGGGCCTTCCATCCCTGCTCCTGCATCAGACTTCTCCACTGCTCTCTGCAGCTGAAGCTCACAGCTCCATGGCACCAGCTGCCCCCTGCTCTCCTTAGACAACTACCTGCACACAGACACAGAAGAATTGTTGCTCTTTGGAAGCAAAGCCAAGGCTGAGAAAGTTGCCTCAGCAATCCAAGGCCTCTGGAACCATCTGCTCAGCACAAGCTCTCTCTCAGCAGCTTGTCTGTCCACAAGGATGAGGCAAGTCCAACAAGTTCTTCCATGGCTGTGATTTCTCAGCCAGTCAAGAGTTCTTGAGAGTGAGAAGCAGATGAAAAGGTTGGATCCTAGCAGCCCTTCCTCATGAACCAATCCTGAATTCAAATCTCTTTATATGGCTGTGCCTGGAGAAAAGCACCCAGTACGCAGACACAGGGACAGAGCTTGGTTCTTCCAACAGAACACAGAGCCCCCCAGCATGGTGACAGCAAAGGTGTCTGTCCAAAGACACAGACAGGTGGAGAGGTGGCTGGCAGAGAGACTGCCCTGGGGTTCAGTTTCCTTCAGCTGGAGCTCAGGGCAAACACAAAGCTTCAACATTCTCAGAGGATGAGACCTGAGCCTGGAGAAGTCTGACTTGGTGCTGGCCCTTGCTGCAGGTTGTGCCTGAGAGATGTCTGAGTGGGGGAGATGCTGGACACAGCTGCTGGGATCCAGGAGAGCTCCAAGGCTCTGGCTTTGGGGTCACTGTTTTGAGAGGTGGAGATCATTGACTTCCATCAGGTGTTTCTCTGATCTGGAGAACCTTGGATGCTGAATCATCCTGGGATCTTTTGCCACTTACACAGACCCTGAAGCTTTTGACCTCCAAAGTTTTCTATCAGCTCCCTGTTGGCTGTGATCCAAGCACAGATGCACTGAGCTGGCAGGAGGTGACAAACCCCAAGCCATAGGGAGGGAAATGCAAGGCTGGGAGAGCCCTGGTCAGGGCTGAGCCATTCCTTGCAGGTCAGTCTTCTCCCCTGAACTCTTTGCTTCTCTCTGCCTGGGCTCATATCCTTCTCTTCTCTCCATCAGCCCTGCTCCTTCTGCTGGAGAGGAGCAAAGTTTGTAGATCTGCTCCTTGGAACAGGCCAGAAGGTAAAGAACCCAACTTTGGCACAGCAGCAAGATCCCAGGCAACAGCTGATCCCTGAGCACCTCCCAACCCTCTCCAGACCCTCCTCCCAAACCACACTTGACCACTTCTGGAGCTTTGAGGGTCATTGGCTGTAATGAGAATGTAGGAGTTCACCTGCTTGAGCCCCTGGTGGTCAGGTTGCATGGCCAGAGGGGGATGGTTGGGCTGGCTTTGTCCTGGGGGTGTCAGCCCCATCAGCACTACAACCAGGGGACTCAGCAGAGGAGTTAGGGCTCTGATCCCTCCATTGCAAGGAGTCACACACAGTGTCCTTTCTTCTCAGTCACTTGGTCCCCAAGGATTTGCTCAAGAGCAGAGGTGTGACCATTCCTCTCAGCAGCATGGCCTCCCAGAAGGACCTGGGCAAGATCTGGGAGGAGAAGAATTTCCTGGAGAATAATTTAGAGGAGTCAAAGATTAGCCTTGAGGAAGAGGAAAAGTGGTTGATGGAGACATGCTGAGGACAGCAAGGATGAAGTATATGAGGATTAGGAGGAGGAGGATGCCAGTAATTATGAGGAGGACAAAGGGAATGATGTGGATGAAGAGAAGGATGATGGAATAGGACAAAGAAGAGAAGGCGGAAGAAGATGAACAGGAGGAAGAGGGCAAACCCGTATCAGCCCCTCTGTCATCCAAGCAGTCACATCAGTGCCCTGAGGGTGGGCTTCTTCCCACCCAGCTTGGAGCTGGTAAAGCCCACTGCCCCCAGCCCAGTGCCGGACCTCTGTCTGTGGGACTACGGCAACAGCTTCACCCTCAGCTCCAACCTCATCCGGCACTGCTGCGTCCACAGCCAGAAGCAGCTGCACCTCTGAGCTGCCTGAGGCAAGAGCTGCACTCAGATCCCCAACCTCAGCCAGCACCGCTGCACCCACACCGGTACTAGCCTGTCCCTGAGCAGCTGCAGCAAGGGCTTCATCCGCAGCTCCCCCTCACCTGGCATATTCACCCCATGCCGGTGACCATCGTGCCCCAGGGGACAGCAATACACCGACCCCGCACTGCCAGGCCAAACGTGACCCCCTGGGGCCTTTTCCAGCAGCTCGAACTGCAATCTCCTCTTTTACACCTTCTTTCCTCAGAAGCAAATGTGCCCCTGCCCTTCTCTGCACAAGCCAGTGCTGAGGAGAGGAATGACAGTGCTGAGTCAGCACAGCTGGCAGCAAGACTGCAGCTGGGCTGGGATTTGGCTCTTTGTTCCTCAACACTTTGGGTTTCCTAGAGGTAAAAGGAAAATCTCATCCCAAGGATAATGCCTATTAGAATGGAAACCCCAACCCTAATAAAGTATTGTCTTTGGTTGGTTTTCCTTGGACATTTCTTTCCCAAAAGGCCACTTTTGGGGGCATTTCTTCCCAGGGCCAGGGCTGGAGCCATGTGCTCAGTTCAGGGAGGTGTCCTTGAGGGGTCCTGGGAGAGTCTTGAAGGTCAAGTGAGGAAATCAAAACAACTCATGGCCATTGAACAGGATCCTTTAATAACCTGCATGGACACGGAATGGATCACTCCAAAGCTTACACGTGCTTGTCCTGGAGGCACAAGTCTGAACATGCCCAAACACAAACCCCCTTGCACCCCCTCCCCGTGGAGCTGGGGTGCTCAGTACAATACTAGACAGAAGGCAAGGTGCTGGTAAATCTGCAAAGCTGGACAGGCCCAGGCTTGTCTAGGCAGGTCCTGTGGCTGAGGGAAACAAAGTGCACAGTTTGCAGCTGTGCCTGGCCAGCTGCCACGCTTATGGACTCCCTGTGCAGCTTCCCATGGCTTGGGCAAACTTTATTCTCTAGGCTGAACTCTCTTGTTCCTCTCTTTCTTTCTCTTCTGCCATTGGCCATTATTGTCTTCAGCACCTTATTAATCCAAGCCAGGAGGGTAAACAACTCTCCCTTGTTGTACCAAGAAGCCCTGGGGTTCCTCAAAGCCTATTTTGTCCACATGAAACCAGAACACGCTGTAGCTGCAGCTGGTGAATGCTGCTGGACTGAGAGCAGCCTCTGCATGCCTGCTGCCTGAGTCTGCAGCCAGAAAGTTGCTTTGCTCCACCTGTGACACCTGAGGAGCTGGTGCAAGCTGCTGGAGTTGTGGTGAGATAAATGAGAGCTGCTCATCCCACCCTGAGCACTGCAGAACTGTCAACTGCTTGCCTGGCCAGCAAGCTGCCCTGCAAGCCCATGAGCCACAAGCCACTCCCTCAGCCCCAACAATTCCTCTCCAGGGGGAGACTGCTTCTCCCCTCCACACACACACTCTGCACTGCTCCTTTTCTGAACACCATATTTCTTGCTTTGTTTCACTTGTGCAGGCTGCACTCTGTGCTTTGGAGCATAATTGCAGTGTCCAAAAAGGTCCCAGGTGGCAGTGCCCTGAGCACACAGGCTGATTCCTATCAAGTCTCTTTGTACAGCTCTGTGCCAGCCACCACTGTAGCAGCCATAGATTCCCCTTGCAGGTGAACTGCCCTTGAGGCATTAGCTCTTTCCTAAGCTGAATCAATGTTTAAAAGATTCTAGCTTGATTCAACTGTTAAAATGTATTGAATGTGTATGTTGTGAAATACATTAACCACAACCAAACAGCTGTACCTGTGTGGGCTGTATTGCAGTATCACATTAGAGGTTGGAAGGGACCTCAAGAGACCATCAGGTCTGACCCCCCTGCCAAAGCAGGATCACTTAGGGTAGTCCACACAGGAGTGTACCCAGGTGGGTTTGAAAGTCTCCAGGGAAGGAAACTCCACCAGCTCTCTGGGCAGCCTGTTCTAGTGCTCTGTCACCTGCACTGCAGAGAAGTTGCTCCTCATGTTGAGGTGAAATCTTCTCGGTTCAAGCTTGAACCTGTTGCTTCTTACCTTAGATTGGCCCCCTCCACTTGACACCCACCCCTCAGGTATTTATACACATTGATGAGATTTGATATTAATACATTGATTTAAATTATTTTTATATCATTAAATAATTAATATATTTGTATTAATATATTTTAAGAAATATTAATAATTGATAGCAGTGCCGAACAAGGTTAACCATATGCCTCATATAGTATTAGTAATACAGATGCATTAGAATGATAAAAACTTCTTTGAAGAGCTAAAATCCTTCCACTCCTTGCTCTTTGCTGCCATCTGCTGTCCTCCTGTCAACATTGTAGTCACTGTGTCATCCTCTTGTATTTTTCCTGTTGGACTTCTGCCAATCCCACAGGACTGTTCTCACCTTGTTACTGAGGCCCAGGTGTGTGAGACCCCATCCTGTTTTCCAGACTCAGCCTTACCTCTCTCTTTGATGTCTGGGGCTGTGGTCTGCTGCCTTATGTCCCTTCACTCTACCAAGCTCAATGGTTCCTTTATTGATGGCTGAAGGCTACTCTAATGAGTGGGAAAGTTTCTAACAGTTAGTGAGGAGTTAATGAGTCTCCTTCCTTCAGCTGTCCTGCTGAGAGTGCTGGGCAGGGCTCAGGTGAGGGCCAGCTCTGAGGGGCAGGGGTTGTGTTGGGGCTAGGTTGAGGCCGGGGTTAAGGTCCAAGGACCAATGCTTAACAAAGGGTAAAGCCTGGGGCCAAGTCTGGGTGAGGGGTGTGTTTGGGAGGGGATGATCTGTATGGGGTGAGGTGCAGGAGGGGTTCAGCTCCACTGTGTTAGAGCAGGGGACTGAGTAGAGAGGATGGGAGGGGCCCAGTCTGTATTGTGAGGTGTGGTATTTTCAATGTAGACCCCAGTAAGACTCCCCCACTGCAGGGGGCTGGGCAGGGAGAGAGGGAGACACTTCCCTTCCTATGAGCTCACCAAAAGGGTTGGACATTCCACCATCAAAATGTCAAGGTCCAGGACAAGAGATTAAATTTCTTGGTGTGATGAAGAGGTTATTAATTTATGAATATGAAATATGAGTTATATAAATATTAATTTGTATTAATTATTAAACTTATCACTAACCAATGAGTCACTATTTCATATCCATATTCTAGTGCACGACTGTGAAATACATCCCAGGAGTGGTTCAGTATTTACAATTTGGACTCAATTAGAATATTTGCAGAATTAATTTCTATTAATATAACTCAGGCTGCAATTCCACCGCTTGGCCACCAGGTAGTGACTCGATGGGACGTTGACAGCTGCTTAACTGTATACAGAGCTCTTACAATGCATCAGAGGTTACTCTGCTAGGCACAGGTGCTTTGAACTGAGCATCAGTGAGTGGGAAGCAGGTAGAAGATTCACTGTGTCCTTTGTTTGCAGCAAGGTTAGGTTCCAGCAGGCTGCTGTCGCCAGGCCTGGCTCCTGGTCTGGTCTGGATGGGAGTGGTGGAGACAACCTTCTCCCTGCCATGACAGAGAGGATGGAATGTAGGCTAGACCGTAGGCAGGCTCCCTTAGCAGGACTCAGGTGGATCCCTCCAGACAGCAGGGAGCAGTCCTGTGGGGTTGGCCTGGCAGGGATGGTCCCAGGACAGGGTTGGCCCTTGTAGCAATGACCTTCAGGACCAGTGAGGATGTACCACCACAGTAATCAGTTCAGTTTCTGTCTGTGTGATGTCCTGTAATCATTGGCTGTGATTGGAAAGTCTCTGTGCCAATAACTGCTCACCAGGATGTGTCTTTGCTCACATGTTGTATGGTTAGCTACAACCTACACCCACTGGAAAGAATTTCACTGCAACCCAACAGCTCCTCCAGCACCCTGATTCCATCAGCCTGCTACAACAACCAGGAGAAGCAGGACAAAGACTTCTCACAATCTACAATGGTACTGAAGAGATCCATTGAGTCCTCAAAAGGGATCAAGAGGGATGAAGAACACTGCTGGTGGGAAGTGCTGTTTGGGTGGTGTCCAGCAGCAGCTGGGACACTGCCCCTGGTGGCACAGCCACTGTGATTTTCCTGCCTGCTCTGCTCTCTGCTTGCTGTTCAGCATTGGTTTGCAGTTAGAGATAGGAGGATGGCCAAGCAAGTCACACTGCTGCAGACATTTCCCATCATCAGTGTTTCCTGTGTGTTTTGTGTCACTGAATGGCATTGAAGCAGACTTTGGAGGCTAAGGAACCACCAAATTTCCTTCCCATTCTGATTGGATGATGACATTCTCTGTTGAGAGGCACAGAGACAAGAGGCAACCACACAGCCACTCTCTGGCTAAGAGAAATGCACTCGTCACAGAGCAGATTGTGGGGGCACAGTTCCCTTGTCACTAGGAACCTCCTCAAGACCTGATAGGATTCCCCCTCCCCCCTTTCCAAGGCCATGAACTAGCCCAGGGTAAGGCAGGTATGGATCAGGACAGAGAGAAATAGAGCCCTGAGAGGTGTCCTTGGTGTGCTGCACCCTCCTGCAAGTGCAGATGTCCTGCTGAGACAGCCTGGGTCAGTATCACTTGGGGAATTATCATCTCTGGTCTGAGCTGAAAGCTAACAGAATATTCTCCCTTTGATAGGAAATAAATAATAAAGGAGCTTTGTGAGGAGCACTTTGAAACCTTGAAGAAAACTACAGAGACACAAAGAGCTCTTAGGGCACTTGGGGATCATTGCCTGAGCCTCACACACTGAGAGGAGACTGAAGGAATCTGATCAAGAACTCAGAAGCAGAACAAAAATTCCTTCAAGTATGAATTGGCCTCACTGAGGGCCATGAGCAACAAAGCCTCCCAGGGGTGCTTAGAGAAGCTCCATGGAGGCCATGATTGAAGGCAGACAAAGGCAAAGTGCAGCTGAACAAGCCCTGGCCTTGGTTTAGGAAAGAGAAAGGCCAAGCTCTGAGCCTCAGGCCTTGGAAAGGCTAATCCTGAGAGCCTCCAACTCAAACTTCCTCTCAGCAGCCATGGTGGCAGAAGCTGCTGCCAGAAGGAACAGGATCAAGACCTTGTCCCTGCTGAGCCTTGCAGCCCTGCCAGAGCCCTTGGCCATCCCTCCTGCAGGCTGTGCTACACTGTCCCATGCCTGCAGCTCTTTCCCTTCAGGCTGCTGACATCCATCTGGCTTCCCCAGCCAGCTCTCCCCCTGACATTGCCACACCTCCACTCAGGCCTCTCCACTCTTGTTGCCTGTTCCTTGACACACAAAGGATCTCCAGACTCCTTCTGGGTCACCTCTTGCACCACAGCTCTACACTTGGAGTGACATTTCTTGGTCCTGGCCTCCAGTCTGAACCTTTCAGTTGCACTTTCTGAAGGCTTCCTTCTGTGTTCACAACCAAGAAATGCTCCATCAGCTGACACCCCCCTTCAAGCAGGTGCACATCACCCCTGAGCCTTCACTTCCCCAGGCTAAAGCAGCTCAGCAGCTTCAGCTGCTAGATAGAGACTCCAAACTCCATCCAGGCAGATCTCCTATGGAGCTTCTCCAGTACCTCTCCATTCCTCCAGACTAAGGAACTCCACAGCCAGACACCAATGTTGCAGATGTGGTCACAGCAGTGCTGAGTGCAGGGGAGGACAACCTCTGTGTCTGAGTGGCCACACTCCTCCTACCACAGCCCAGCTGCACTTGGCCTTCTGCACTCTATTCAGGCTCTGCTCCATCCCAGGCCATTGGCAATGGTCCCTGCCAGAGGCCTTTCTGCCTGGGGACACAGCAGAGCCTCCAGCTGCAAAGCAACAGCCAAGGCACAGCTTGGCAGGCACAAGGGATGGCACAGTCCCCAGCCCAGCCCTGGGTCTGCTGCTGGCCAGTGACACAAAGGAATTGGAGTCTGCAGTGACCTCACACTCACCTCCTGGCCAGGTGGCTCCTCCTGCCCTAGGAGCTTCTCAGCCATCCCTCATGTCCCAATGCTGGCCCAAGGCCTCAGCCTGCTTGTGGCCTGGCAGCTCAGCAGCCACAAGAAACCTCTGCAGGGTCTTCCAAGGCAGGTCCCTGCTGCTGCCTTTCAGCTTCTCCAGCAGCCACAGCAAGCCCTGTCCCTGCTGCTGTCCCCTCAGGCCCTCAGGTGTCAGGGATGTGACAACCCAGCTCCAAGGCTCTTCCTGAGGGGGCCATCAGGGGCTTAGGGACAGGGAGTTACACAAGTCCCTTGCCCACCACATGCCTTCTGCTGCCTGCTGGGGCCTCTGGCAGCAGGGAGGCCAAAAGCACAGAGGCCAGCCAGGAGTCAGAGGCTGCCCTCTCAGCTGCTGCAGCAAAAAGTTACCTCCCAAACCCTTTCCTGCCCTCTTCCTGCTGCTGCCCTATCAGCTGCTGAGCCAACAGTGACTTCCCCTGGCCCAACCTTGTGCCGGCTGCTGTGCAGGAGATCCTGAGGTACAGCTGAGCTGCCCATGGCATTGCACATATCTGCTCCAAGACCCTCAGGAGCACCAAGTCCAACCAATGCTACTCTACAAGGGTACCGTATCCCCAAGCACCACATCCAAACCCCCCTGAAACACCTCCAGGCTTGGTGACTCCACCACCTCCCTGGGCAGCACATTCCACTCCCTGAACACTTGTGATGGGAAAATGTTTTTCCTAGTGTCCAGTCTGATCCCACCCAGTCCTAGCTTGAGGCCATTCCCTCTTGTTCTGTCACTAATGACCTCAAGGTGTGGCCTCTGCAGAGCTGAGTCTCAGGGGACAATCACCTCCCTGCTCCTGCTGGACACAGCATTGCTGACCCCAACCAGGATGCCTTTGGCTTCTCGGCCACCTGGGCACACTGCTGCCTCCTATTCAGCTGCTTGTCCATCAGCACCCCCTGGTCCCTTTCTGCCAGACAGCTCTGCAGCCACACTTCCTCTGGAGCATTGCTTGGGGTTGTTGTGCCCCAAGTGCAGGACCTGGCACTTGGCCTTCTTGAAGCTTCTCCTGATGATGTTGGCCATGGATCCATTCTATCCAAGCCCCTCTGCAGAGCCTCCCTACCCTCATGCAGATCAACTCTGCCTCCTGACTTGGTGTCATCTGCTGACTCACTGCTGACTCACTCTGTGTCTTCATCAAGGTCATCAAAAAAGATGTTCAACAGAAGTGGTCCCAACACTGAGCCCTGAGGAACACCACTTGTGACCTGCCACCAGCTGGATTGAACTCCACTCAGCACCACTCTTTGGGCCCTTTCACCCAGCCAGGGCTGTATCCAGCAGAGCATTGCTCATCCAAGCCAGGAGCAGCCACTTTGCCCAGGAGAATTCTGTGGGGAGCAGTGCCAAAGGCTTTTGGGAAGTCTAGGGAGACAGTAGCCACAGCCTTGCCCTCCTCCAACAGTCACTCATCCTGTCAGAGAAGGAGATCAGATGGGTCAGGCAGGACCTGCCCTTCCTAAACCCATGCTGCCTGGGCCTGATGCCCTGCTTGTCCTCTCCAGGTCATGTCATGGTGCTGGAGATGCTCTGCTCCCTGCTACCCAGCTCACCCTGCCAGCTCTCTACTTTCCTGGATCCTCCTTTCTTCCTTTCTTGCAGCTGGGTGTCACATTTGTTCCTCTCCAATACCCTGGGACCTCCCCAGTGAGCCAGGACTCCAGGTCAATAATGGAGAGTGGCTTGGCCACAGAGATGTTCAAGTCCCTTCCTCATCCTCCTAGCCTCTCTTGGACTCTCTCCAGCAGATCTCTGTCTCTCTTGACCTGGGGAGCCCCAAACTGCAGGGATCCAGTTTGGACAGGAAGAGGCCAGCCTGTACTGGGACAGGATTAGGCTTTCAGAGTGCACTGGGACAAGGCCCAGTGTTACTGGAGGAGGGTATGGGTTCAGCTTTCACTGGGAGGTGTCCAAAACTTTACTAAGGCACACCAGGGGCTCCTGTTAGTACTGGGACCGGGCGCAGTGTGTACTCGGAGATCAGGAGATGCAGCTTGTACTCAGATGTGACCAGGTCTGTACAGGGATATGTGCTATGTGGGAATCCAGTTTATGCTGAAACAGGGTCCAAATTGCACCAGGAGGGCATGAGGGTGTGCAGTTTGTTCTGAGATGGATGCAGATGGTACTGGGAAGGGAGCCAGGGCATACATTCTGTGCTGGGATGGGACCCAGGCTGCAGTGCTAGAGGACAGTAGGATCCAGTTTGCACTGGAATAAAGCCACATCTGTACTGGGAAGGGTTAAAAGAACCATGTTTGGACTGAGCCTATAATGGAAGGGGGTCAGGGTATCCAGTATGGACTCAGCACAAGTGCAGTGTGTAAAGGGAAAAGGTTGGGACATGAAGGCCTGAGGAGACCTCCTGTTCTGATGGCAGTGCTGCTCTGCAGCACAGCTCTGTCCCACAAGCAGCCCTGGACTCTCCCTGCCTGCAGTCCCAGCACTGCCACCCAGCAGCACAGTGCCCAAGCTGCCAGAGCACTCAGGCCTTGCCCCAGCACAGAGGCTCAGCAGGAGAGGGTGGAAGGGAAGAAGGAGCAGCTGAGGACAGCCCAAGCTGTGGGGCTGCTGGGCACTGCTGTTGTGCTGGGACTCTGCCCCTCCACCTTTGCACAGAGGCACAGCTCCTCATGTCTGCAGTCTCTTGGTCACAGCAGACAGGACAACACTGAACCAGAAATGGTCTGAAGAAAGACATTGGTGTGGGAACAACATTCTCCCAAGGGGAACAGCACCAGCAGCAGCCAGAACTCGAGCAGCCAGGCTGGGCCTGCACTGAGTGACATCAGAAATGCTCTGCAAAAGAAGACAAAGAGTTTATTGCTTCTGAAAGTATCCAGGGATCAGTTGGCTCAGGGCAGCCTTCAGCTCCTGGTTCCTCAGGCTGTAGATCAGAGGGTTCAGTGCTGGAGGCAACACTGAGTACGGAACTGACACCATCATATCCAGGGATGGGGAGGAGATGGAGGAGGGCTTTAGGTTTGCAAAGAAGGCAGTGCTGACAAACAGGGAGACCACAGCCAGGTGAGGGAGGCAGGTGGCAAAGGCTTTGTGGCGTCCCTGCTGAGAGGGGATCCTCAGCACTGCCCTGAAGATCTGCACATAGGACACCACAATCAACACAAAACAAGAAAAGTATAAACAAGCACTGACCAAAATAAGCCAAAGTTCCTTGAGGTAGGATGTGGAGCAGGAGAGCTTGAGGATCTGGGGGATTTCACAGAACTGTTCCACAGCATTGCCCTGGCAGAGGGGCAGGGAAAATGTATTGGCTGTGTGCAGCTGAGCATTGAGAGTCCCACAGCCCCAGGCAGTTTCTGCCAGGTGGACACAAACTCTGCTGCCCAGGAGGGTCTCATAGTGCAGGGGTCTGCAGATGGCAACATAGCGATCGTAGGACATGGTGGTGAGGAGAAAATACTCTGCTGAAAGCAAAAAGGCAAAGAGAAATACCTGCACAACACATCCTGCATAGGAGATGTCCCTGGTGTCCCTCAGGGAATTGGCCATGGATTTGGGCACAGTGGTGGAGATGGCACCCAGGTCAAGGAGGGCGAGGTTGAGGAGGAAGAAGTACATGGGGGTGTGGAGGTGGTGGTGCCAGGCTATGGTGCTGATGATGAGGCCATTGCCCAGCAGGGCAGCCAGGTAGATGGCCAGGAAGAGGCAGAAGTGCAGCAGCTGCAGCTGCCTTGTGCCTGGGAATGGCAGGAGGAGGAAGTGGGTGATGGAGCTGCTGTTGGCCATCTGCTGCCTGTGGCCATGGAGACCTGTGCAAGGAGGGAAAGGCAGTGACAAGTTAGGGCACACTTCTCTCAGCCTCATTGTAACCCCTGTCCCTGAGCTGCAGGAGGAATGCATCAGCTCAGTCCCATCCCTACCAACCCATGGCAGAGTTCATCACAGTCTCAAACACAGCAGGGATGCAGAATAGCCATGAAGATTCCTCTGGTGTCAGAGCAGAAAGTGACCAACAGCCGAATCCCAGAGAACAAGAGTCCCATGGAGAGGTGGAGAACCAGAGACCATCTCTGCAGTGCTGCAGAGACAGTGAAGGGAAGAGAGAAAGGCAGAGGGGCTGGGGGTGAAGCCTTCTCCTTACCCAACTCTGCACACTGCCGCTCACAGGATGGAACTGAAGGGCTTTGGTCCTTCTTCTGTGTGCACACTCCAGGAGCCTTCAGCTGAGCATCAGCTGCCGAGATGGAGATGCCTCCAGGAGCTACAGCTGCAGTGTCCTGCCCCCACAGCCTCACTGTGTCAGGGACTGCAGTAACTTCTGCTCCAGTGAGCTCTCAGTCATCCTCCTAGTCCTGGACACCTTGAAGCTCTCTCTGTCTTCCTCATCTCCCTGAGATCCTCTGGCTGTGCCCTCAGCCCTGCTGTGCTGTGCAGAGGAGCTGCTCCTGGCCAGAGCTGTCTCCTGCAACGCTGCCTGCTTGCCAGCAGCATCTTCTAGCCCAGGAGCCTGGCCCAATAGGGCAGCAGAGGACCAGCCCAAGGTATTTTAATAACTCCTCTGCTGGCTTTTGGTGCCACTGAGAAGCTGATGTAACCTCTGCAGAAGTCAAGTCAGACTCAAACTCTGAAGTTTCTTCTGCTGTTAATGGGTCCCAGTGAAGCATACTGGGAAAGGGTCCCCAGGGACTGGTTAGAGCAGAAGGAGACAGTGGATGCAAGGGAAGCATCACTGGAGGCACTGAAACATCTCCAGGCTGTGGGGAGAGCAGAGAACTGAGGCAGTGCTGAGAGGTCAGGACAAGCAGCTCAAGGTGGTTCTGCTGCTGAGCAAATCTGGAGGGGTTTCATTGATCCAAAGGGCCAAGCCCTGACCCCCAGCCCCTGGCAAGGTAGATCCTGTCCCTCACCTGTGGCTCAGGGCTCTGTTGGGGACAGTGGGGAGTGAGGATGAGCAGTGAGCAGGGTAGGACCTTGTCAGGTTTTGCTGTGGTTTGCTTGCAAAGAGACAACTCCTGCTGAAAAGGAATGAAAGGTACCTTTAAAAATCAGATGCTTTGAGCAATAAAAACCTCTCCAATTAGCTGCAGAAACCTTGGCAAGAATGAGAGGTTCAGCAGTATTTAATGAGCCCCATGGAGTATTTGGGGCTGATTCCATCATCCTTAGGTACTACCAGGAGACTCTGCCAAGGTACTGCCAATAAACCTCTCAACAAGTCCAAGTCAGAAGAAAACTGCAAAGTCCCTTGAAGCACTGATTGGCCTCACTGAGGCTTGTTCCTGACAAAGGCTCCCCAGGGACTCCTTAGAGCAGCTTGTTAGAGGCCAGGATTGCAGGGAGACAAAGGCAAAGAACAGGGCAGAAAAACTTGCCTTTGGTCTGTAAAGCAGAAAGGCCAAGCCCTGACCACTGCCCTTGCAATAGAAGAACCTCAAAGCCTCAAATCCAAGTTTCTCCTCCCAGGCCTTGGTGGCAGAGGCAACTACCAGAGCCAAGGGCACAAAGGCCTTGGTCCTGTTGGGCCTCTCAGCCTTGCCAGAGCCTTTGGCCATCCCTACTGCAGCCTGCCCTACACTGTCCCATGCATGCAGCTCTTTCCCTTCAGGCTGTTGACACCAATCTTACTTCCCCTCCCAGCTCTACCCTGCCCTTTCCATCCCTTCCCTGAGCTGTCTCAGCTCTCCCTGCCATTTTCTGACCCCTCTGGATGGCCTCATGAATAGCAGCTCTGCCCTTTGAGGGACATTTCTTTGGCCTCATCTCCACTCTGAGCCTTCCACTCTGCACTTTGTGGAGGTTGTGGTCTCTTCCCACTCCCTAGACTAGCTCCATCCTCTCTGAACTTTTCAAGCTGTACTTTGTGAATGTTTTGGTCTCTTCCCACTCCCCAGAAGAGCTCCATCCTCTCTGAAACCACCCTTCAGCCATGGTCACACGGCTCTGGCAGTGCCCTGAGCCTCAGCAGGCTGAAGCAGCCCAGGTGCCTCAGCCTCTCCATAAAGATGTCAGCCCCCATTCTGGCAGATCTCCTCTGCAGTCACTGATGTTCCTCCCTTCTCTGTCAGACTGCAGAACCCCACGCCTAGACACCAAGCATCCAGATGTGGCCACAGCATTGAGGAGTGCAGGGGAGGACAACTCCTGTGTCTGGGTAGCCACTGTCCTCCTGCCACAGCCCAGTTGTAGTTGGCCTTCTTCCCTTTGTGCAGGGTCTGCTCCATCCCAGGGTATTTGGAATGGTTCCTCCCAGATGCTGTGATGCCTTTCTGACTGGGGATGGGACACACCAGAACCTCCAGCTCCAAAGAACAGGCAGAGAGTTTGTACTGTGATGGGCCCAGTCTGTCAGGGAGTGGGAAAGGGGATATAGTTTGAACAGGAATGAGATACAGATGAGTGGTTGGAAGGCTTCAGGTGGTGCAGCCTTTTCTGGGAGTGAGCAGAATCTGTCCGGGAAGGAGTCCTGTTATGGCTGTTGTTAACATTTAATAGTTGGCTGCTGGCTACAGAGAATGGAGTCAATATGGATGACCAATGTGATCCAGTGTTGTTCATTTGTTAAGAAAACCTCTACAGCTTATATAGACTCGGGGAGCATCGTTGGCACAGCTTCATTGGCTCCCCACCAGTGACCACACACAGCACTGTTATAGATTATTGGTCACACTACTAATACCACACGAGGCTGTTGATGCAGGTGTGTGTCCTGTCATTCCCAGATAACTCTCTGTGTTTATAGCTACCAGGGCCCTGCTTTAGTTACATGCTGCAGGCACAGCACTGCTTTGCTACACTGCTAGCCACTTCTGCCCTTATGCTGAGCATGGCCTACCACCATGTCAGGCTCTAAGCCTACACTGACAGATTGCTCACACTGCTTGTCACTGGCATTGCCACAAATCCCCCTTTTGGTTTTTGTGAGCAATCTGCTCATGGGAGTTGTTCCCATCCCATACAAGATACTCTTTGCATACACAGAAGCAAGCGAGTTAAAGCTAAACTCTATAGCAATAGCAAAAGCAAAAGTCCTGTAGTGCAGCATGTCTGACAGACTGATGTAATCCATACAAGGCACAATGCTTAAGTTGAGCTAGTTAGTTCTAACAGAGCTGGCATAATACATGGTCAAAGATAGCAGACCTTGTAAAGAAGGACTTAGATCTTAACAGTTCCAATCGTTACATTTCACTCTTTTTATTGACAGAGAAGACTTGATTATGCCTGAACACAATGCACACAGAGATTCAGACACAAATCCAATCCTCTGCACTGTCTTTTACAATCTGCTTTAGGGGTATGTTGCATCTTTATTTTTCTCTAGGATGGTCAAAAATCATGAATTGTTTAATGGCAGCAAGATTTCTTTCATCTGTAAAGGTAGATCTGGCCAGGCTCTAGCTTCACAGACAGAAAACTTGCAGGCAAACAGCAAGAGCAAAGGAGCTTCATTGCTTTGCCCAGTAGAAAACTACCCATAATAATGTGTTTTTGCTCATCCTAGTGATACTGATCCCTTAATGTTCACACAACAGTTAAGCAGTCATGACACTCAGTTATAAGTTCGATGCTTTCTGTTGACCTCTTGGATTATCGTGACAGTCGTTGAGGTCAGTGCTAGGCAGGTTTGCTGACTGTCATCTTCATGACAGTTGTGCCGTGTTCGTGTGTCTTGTGGTGAAAGGGTTGCAGCACTTTGCAAAGTTGATGTTTCTAGGTGTTGATATGAGCCAACTATCTCTTGTTGGTACCATTAAAAAGCATTTTTTTGCTATGGGCTATTGTCTCTTCCCCCCCCCCCTTTTTATTTTTTTAGGTATTTATTTGTTTGTTGTTGTTTCCAGCCTACAATGAAAATGCATGTGGTGTTGTAATGAATTGTGATTTTCCCTCTAAGTGTGTAAAATTATGGCAAACTGGTGAGATAACATATAAGTCCATATGAACATTTTCTCTAATCACACAACAATCAAACCACCATAATATTCAGTCCTAATTCACAGGGTGCTGTGGTGCATTCTTCTGATTGATGCTTTTGATCTCAGATTATCATAACAGTTACTGTGATCGATGTTCGACTCCATGGGAAATGCTCTTTCCTCATAGTCTTGATTCTTCTGCCGTTGTTTATGGCAATGATTGCAGTTGACAGAAAAGAAGGCTCCGAGGTGACCTTATTGTGGCCATCCAGTATCTGAAGGGAGCCTACAAGAATGCTGGGGAGGGACTTCCTAACATGTCAGGAAGTGACAGGACTAGGGAGAATGGAATGAAGCTGGAGGTGGGAAGATTCAGGCTGGATGTGAGGAGGAAGTTCTTCCCCATGAGAGTGGTGAAGCCCTGGAATGGGTTGTCCAGGGAGGTGGTTGAGGCCCCATCTCCGGAGGTGTTTAAGCCCAGGCTGGATGAGGCTCTGGCCAGCCTGATCTAGTGTGAAGTGTCCCTGCCCATGGCAGGGGGGTTGGAACTAGTTGATCCTTGTGGTCCCTTCCAACCCTGACTGATACTATGAGTCTATGATGCCTTATATTTTTTAATTAATTATTATTATTTTTAAAATTTGAAATGTAATCTATTTTTTAATTTGTAATTATTTTTATTCCTTTTTTTAATCATTTTTTAATCTATTTTTTAAAAAGTGTTTTGCTTTAATTTTATTTTTTTAAGTTTAATTTTAATATTTTTCCCATTATTTTTACACACATTTTTTTATTTTTAATTTATGTTTATATTAATTTTTTTGTAAATAATATTTATTTTTTCTACTTTCTTTAATATATTTTCCCTTTTTATTTTACTTTATTTTTTCTATTTTTTTCCATTTCTTTTTATTAATTATTTTTTTATTCTAATTTTCTTTTTTTCTTTTATTTTGAATTTATTAATTATTTTTAATATGTTTTAATGTATTTTTATATATTTATTTTTTATCTATAATTTTTAATATTTTAAAATTTTAATCAATTTCTATATATTTTTCTAATTATTTTTTGTCATTTTTGTATTTTATTTAATTTTTTAAACTTTTTTGTTATTTTCAATTTAGTTTTTTTCTTTTTAAAAACTTTTAATTTTTTTAATTGCAATTTTTTAAATGTTTATTTAAATTTTTTATTGTAATAAATTTTTTAATTTTTTTGATCTATTTTTCAGGGTTTTTTCTTATATTGTTTAATTTTTTTTTTATTTTTTGCATGTTTGTTGTATTTAATCTGTTTTCTATTTTAATTTTGATTTTCAATTTTTTATTATTTTTTAACAATCTTCTCTTCTATTATTTTTTATTATTAATTTTCTTGACTTTTTCTTTTTTATATTTTTTTGGGTTTTGGTCTTGATAATCCTTATTTTTATTTTTTTGCTAATAATCCTTATGATTTTGTTACTAATCCTTATGAATTTTTAGTTGGTCATATTTTTGTTGGTTTTTTTTTTATTGTTGCTCTTATTTTTTCATTATTATTTGCTTAATTTGTTTTTATTTTAAACTTCTTTGTTGTTTGTTTTTAATTTGCTCTCTATCATTATTTTTTGTTATTATTTTATTATTTTTATTGTACCTTTTGTATCTAAGTTGTAATATTTTGGTTTTGGTTTGTTATATGTATTTCTATTTTTAATTATTTTTTTACTTGTTTTCTTTTTTACTATTTTTTGTATTATTTGTATGTTTTCTAGTCAGTGTCTAAGAAGGAAATAGAAAGATGTTACATTAGCTAAGGAATACTTTTAAAAGCAAATACCTATTTACTACAAACCTTAACTGTATTACACGGAGCTCCTTTGCAATGCCGAGGCACACAGCTAAGAAGGTTCCAACCAAAAGAACAACTTACAATGTGACCTCATTACTAAGTGCTTATGCCTTACTGCAATTACGATGCAC
This sequence comes from Colaptes auratus, assembly GCA_015227895.2. NCBI lineage: Eukaryota > Metazoa > Chordata > Aves > Piciformes > Picidae > Colaptes > Colaptes auratus. Next base: position 7,612,091 of record JAAWVA010000030.1, on the reverse strand, counting down.
TGAGTACCTCTAAATACCAAATGCTTACTATTCATTTATGCTTACTAGGAAGACTTAGCAAACCTCTAAATAACAAACCTCTGAGAGACATTAAAATCAGAAATGATGAAATTAGCACTGTTGCTTTAAATCAGAGCAGAGCTTTGGTAGACTAGAGTCGTACCAGAAAAGGGGGTGGGGGTGACTACCTCTTAGACCATCTGCTTAATTACGATGTCATGCCATGCCCATGGAGGTGGTTGAGTCACCTTCATTGGAGGTGTTCAAGAGGAGGCTTGATGGGATGCTTGGTGCCACGGTTTAGTTGTTTAGTTGGGTTGTATTGTATTGTATTGTATTGTCCTCTGCAGGACACAGTGACCATCTCTGGAGTCACCTTTCCCGGGGCAGACTGGACAGCCCAAGGCCCTTTCCATCATTCTCCAATTTGCTTCTGCACTTATTCTTTGTTCATTCCGGTTCCTCTCTCCTATGCTGCTTTGACCTCTAGGGAGGCAAAGCTGCAGTTGTCCCCTGGGCCACCTCTGTGATTGTTTTTGCTCTCCAGCTCTTGTATCTACTTGCCTAAAACTTTGCTTCTCAGATCATGCCTTGGAGAGAGGCAGCCTACTGAGAGACATCTTGTGCTGAGCAGCTGGTTCCAGAGGGGTTGGATTACTTACTGATGCAACTTTATCAGACTTTGTTTTTCTTTACTTCTAAACAGGAACAATTCTCCTGTGGCTGTATGCAGACAGATCTCTATGGAGAGCAGGGGGGGAGCTGGTTCCATGGAACTATGACCTGCAGCTGCAGAGAGCAGTGAAGAAGTCTGATGGGACAGTGATGTAAGCCCCAGCTGGGCAATGACAGCAATGGAGAAGTTGTGGAGGGGGTGAGGAGCAAAGTTGTTCATACAGTGTCAGATCTTGGGGAAGAGTTTTTCCTTTGAGTCCAGGCCTCTTGAGGAGACTCTGTGGGTCAAGGTGACATGGAGAGTGCTGCTGTCAGCTCCCTTCTCTCAAATGCAACTAATTAAAAACATCCTTTAAAAACAACCCAGGGGGTTATGAGGCCCAGTGGGAAATCTTCCTCATTAACTGCACTCTGAAACAGCTTCAATTAGCTGTGAAAAAGCTCCAATGAGCTGAACAAGTCTTCAGTACCTGAAGGAAATCCCAGGCAGAGCCACAGCTCCTGAGGGACTTCTGTGTTCTAATGAGCCCCATGGAGGATTTGGGGCTGACTCCAGGTGTCAGGGACTGAGAGATTGAAGAAACTGCTCCAGAAATCAGCAGCAAATGCCAAAGTAGCTTGAAGCACTGATTGGCCCCACTGGGGCTTGTTACTGACAAAGCCTCCCCAGGGGCTTATTAGAGCAGGTAGTTGGAGGCTGTGATTTCTCGAGCAAAAAAAAAAGGTAAAATGCAGGAGTCTGTGATACTGAAAAACCCTGGGTTTGGCTTATGGAGCAGGAAGGCCAAGCCCTAAGCACAGACCCTGGGGACAGTAGAGCCTGAAAGCCTCAAAATAAAGGATCTGCTCCCAGGCCTGGGTGGCAGAGACAACTGCCAGAGCCCAGGGCCCACGACCTTGGTCCTGTCGGGCTTTCAGCCTTGCCAGAGCCCCTGGCCATGCTTTGCCAGCAGACTTGGTAGGCTTAGGTAATGGCTGCCCTGGGTGACCTTGAAGGTCTTTCCCAAGCACAACAGTTCTGTGATTCTATGTTTCTGTGTAGGAGAAGGATTGGGTTTGGATAGCTTTAGAAGACTCTAGGGAAGGTTTGCCTTTGCTTGAAGGTAAGGATTATCACAGTATCAGTATCACAGTATCACTAAGGTTGGAAGAGACCTCAAAGATCATCGAGTCCAACCTGTCACCACAGACCCCATGACTAGACCATGGCACCAAGTGCCACATCCAATCCCCTCTTGAACACCTCCAGGGACAGTGACTCCACCACCTCCCCGGGCAGCCCATTCCAACGGTGAATGACTCTCTCAGTGAAGAACTTTCTCCTCACCTCCAGCCTAAACTTCCCCTGGCACAGCTTGAGACTGTGTCCTCTTGTTCAGGTACAGCTGTTTGGTTGTGGTTGATTGCGTAAATGGTGGCAGTAAGCAGTTTGAGCAATCTGGCAGTATAGGCTTAGAGCCTGACATGGTGGTAGGCCATGCTCAGCATAAATGCAGAAGTAGCTAGCAGCTTTGCAAAACAGTGCTGTGCCTGCAGCATGTAACTAAAGCAGGGCACTGGTAGCTATAAACACAGAGTTATCTGGGAATAACAGGACACACACCTGCATCAACAACCTCGCGTGGTATTAGTAGTGTGACCAATAATCTATAACAGTGCCATGTGTGGTCACTGGTGGGAGCCAATGAAGCTGTGCCAACGATGCTCCCCGAGTCTAGATATGCTGTAGAGGTTCCCTTAATAAACAAACAATACTGGATCACATTGGTCATCCTTACTGACTCCATTCTCTAAGTCTTCCTAGTAAGCATAATGAATAGTAAGCATTTGGTATCTACAGGTACTTAGTACATAGTAATTGCAGGAAGGTATAAGCACTTAGTAATGAGTTCAGACTGTAAGTTCTTCTTTGGGTTTCAACCTTCTTAGCTGTGTGCCTCGGCATTGCAAAGGAGCTCCGTGTAATATAGTTGAGGTTTGTAGTAAACAGGTATCAGTTTTTCAAAGTATTCCTTAGCTAACGTAAGATCTTTCTATTTCCTTCTAAGACACTGACTAGATAAAATAAAAATACAAAAAAATTTTAAAGTATAATAAAAAACATTTTGCAAAATATAAAAAAAATTTAAAATATATATAGCAAAACAAAACAATTACAACTTAGATAAAAAAGCACAATAAAAAATAACAATCCCCCCCAAAAAAATTAGATTAAAAAAATACAAAGGAACAGAATAATTATTAATAATATAATATAAAATACAAAAATACCAATAAAATAAATTTAAAAATTAAAAAATAAGACTAAAATTAACAAAAAAAAAAAAACAATACAGATCATGAAAAGAGAATTAAAAAAATACATTTAAAATGGTTGAAAAAATAAAAAGCAAAAAATTAAAACTAAATAAAAAACTATTTCAAAGAAATAATTAAAAGGAAAGAAATATATTTAAAAATTAGATTTAAAACAGCAACAAAGTAAAATTAAAAATAGGTAAAAAATAAACAGAAAATGAAAATATTTTTAATTAAAAATTAATTTTAAAATAATAAAAATAAATTATATTATATTGAAATAAAAAATGTGTAGATAAAAATAACTTAAAAAGTAAAATTAACAAAAAAATAATTCGATTTAAATTTAAACTAATAAAATAAAATTTCAATTTTTTTAATTAAAAAATTTAAAATAACATTAAAATATTAAAACAAAAAATTATAAAAGTAAAATAAAAATAAAAAATAATGAAAAAATAAAAATTAAATTAAATTTATATTTAAAAAGTAAAAACAAAACTAAATAAAAACATTTTTAAAAATTTAAAAATTGATTAGAATTTTTTAAAAATTGAATTAAAAATAAAATTAAAAATAGATTAAATAGAACAAATATACAAAAAATATATAAGATTAAAAAAATAAAAATATTAAATAAAAGCTGTTTGGATTTAAAAATAAAATAAATTTAATTAAAAAATAAAAATTTGAATTTAAAAAAACACAATAATTAAAATAAAAATTTTAAAATATTAACAAAATAAAAGTAATAACATTTTTAAAATAGTTTAAAATATATCAAGAAAAAATAAACAAATGAAAAAGAAAAAAGAGGATGTATATTTTATAGCTAAATGTTTTCAGTGATACCAGCAAGAGATAACTTGATGAGCAAAAACGCATTATTATGGGTAATTTTCTATTGGGCAAAGCAATGCAGCTCCTTTGCTCTTGCTGTTTGCCTGCAAGTTTTCTCTCTGTGAAGCTACAGCCTGGCCAGATCTACCTTTACAGATGAAAGAAATCTTGCTACCATTAAACAATTCATGATTTTTGACCATCCTAGACATAAATAAAGATGCAGCATACCCCTAAAGAGGATTGTAAAAGACAGTGCTGAGGATTGGATTTGTGTCTGAATCTCTGTGTGCAATGTGTTCAGGCATAATCATGTCCGTAAGAAGAGTGAAATGTAAAGATCGGAACTGTTAAGATCTAAGTCCTTCTTTACAATGTTTGCTATCTCTGACCCTGTATTATGCCAACTCTGTTAGAACATTCTAACTAGCTCAGCTTAAGCATTGTGCCTTGTATGGGTTACATCAGTCTGTCAGACATGCTGCGCTACAGGACTTTTGCTTTTGCTGTATAGCTTAGCTTTAACTCGCTTGCTTCTATGTATGCAAAGAGTATCTTGTATGGGATGGGAACAACTCCCATGAGCAGATTGCTCCCAAAAACAAAAAGGGGGATTTGTGGCAATGGTAGCAATAAGCACTGTGAGCAATCTGGCAGTGTAGGCTTAGAGCCAGACATGGTGGTAGGCCATGCTCAGCATAAGTGCAAGAGTTGCTAGCAGTGTAGCAAAGCAGTGCTGTGCCTGCAGCATGTAACTAAAGCAGGACACTGGTAGCTATAAACACAGAGAGTTATCTGGGAATAACAGGACACACACCTGCATCAACAACCTGGCACGGTGTTAGTAGTGTGACCAATAATCTATAACAGTGCGATGTGTGGTCACTGGTGGGGAGCCAATGAAGCTGTGCCAGCGATGCTCCCTGAGTCTATATAAGCTGTAGAGGTTCCCTTAATACGCACATCTTTTTCCTTTCCTTTCCATTCACTTTACTGTGCTATACTCACTATGCTGCACTACAGCCATACAATATTGGTACAATAAAGGAACAATACTGGATCATATTGATCGTCCGTACTGATTCTCCAGTCTCCGTCGATGAAAATGGACCCCTAATGGAGTGTGGGATGTTCAGAGACAGAGTCTTTCCCCATCACTCACACAGGCCCTGCCATGTAGCAGTCAGAGTCTCCCTGGCCTCCTGCTGCCACTGACAGAGGCTGGGAGGCTCCTCACACCTCCAGTGCCCTGGTACCTCCAGCAACAGCTCATGGTGTTTGTGCTCACTCAGGTTCACCTCAGCTCATCTGCTGACATCTCATCTGCACAATGCAAACAGGCTCTGCTGACCTCCTGAGGCCATGTCCTCCTGTGGAGGGACAAAGAGTCTCTCCAAGCTGAGGTGTGAGGCTGCTGCTGGAAATGCTGGTTGTGAAGGCTAGTCTGGGGTGACTGCCCTGGGACAGCTTCCCCAGGGTGTCCAATGAACACAGACACAGTCCAGAGCCTTCTCTGCTGATCCTTCAGGTCACTTGCTGGAGGCCTGGCTGTGTGAGGACACTGCTGTGTGCCCCAGCCCTGCACACTCACACACTTTGGCTGTTCCCTGCTCTTTGCATCTGTTGGACAATTTCTTGGGCATGCTCTTGAAGGAAACTTTGGAAGGAGACCTAATCCTTCAGACACTGCCCAAGCAGATCACCTGTCTGGGTGGAACTGCTCTTGTGGAGGCCATCTAAGCCAAAGTTCCCATGGCCTGTGTCTGCCTGTGGTCATGGGACTACCATGCTGCAGGATGGAGCCCAAGCTGCCAACACAGGGGCTCAGCAGGAGAGTGTGGAGGTGGAAAGAGAACAGCCCAGGACAAACAAGTGCTGTTGCTCCCTGGAGCTGCTGCTGTGCTGGGATGCTGTTCTTCTCCAGCTCTACACATGGGAGCTGCCCCTCAAGCTCCAGAAAAGTCTTGGAGGAAGGATCTCAGGAAAAAAGATACTACTGCAAGGCCCTTTATTGTGTTGAAACCAACAAGGAGCAGAGCTCCACTTACACAAACTTCTGGTCAGAAAAACTAGAGAGTGAATTAGAAACTGTAGGATGAAGATATAAATAGTAAAAAAACTAGACTCCCCCACCAGAAAGTCCAGCAGCCAGGCTGGGCCTGCACTGAGTGACCTCAGAACTGCTCTGCAGGAGAAGACAAAGAGTTTATTGCTTCTGAAACCATCCAGGGATCAGTTGGCTCAGGGCAGCCTTCAGCTCCTGGTTCCTCAGGCTGTAGATGAGAGGGTTCACTGCTAGAGGCACCACTGAGTACAGAACTGACACCACCAGATACAGGGATGGGGAGGAGATGGAGGAGGGCTTCAGATAGGCAAAGAAGGCAGTGGTGATAAACAGGGAGACCACAGCCAGGTGAGGGAGGCAGGTGGCAAAGGCTTTGTGGCGTCCCTGCTGAGAGGGGATCCTCAGCACTGCCCTGAAGATCTGCACATAGGACACCACAATCAACACAAAACAGACAAAACTGAGCAGACACCAACTTGCTTAAGGCCCAGGGCAAAGCTCCTAGCAGCAAGCTCCTTGTAGCTGTTGTCTCTGCCAGGCCATCTGCCACTGCAGAAGAGCTTGGCTCCACCACCTCTCCAGGCAGGTGCTGTCTACCTTGAGACTGCCCTGTGCCTGCCCTGCACCAGGCCAGAGAGGCCCAGCTGCCTCCAGCTTGCCACACAGCTCCTGTGCTATGGGCCCTGAGCCCTTCATGAGAGAATTTCTCTGCACTTCTCCAGGTTCTCCACCCCCTTTTAGAAGTTGGAACCTCACCACCTGATGTGGCTTCCATCATGACTCCCATGCCCCCCTCCCAAGAACACTGCCCAGCTGGTCACAGCCTGTCCAGAGGCATGAGGTTGTTCTGCCCCAGTGCAGACCTTGCCTGCTTTGGCCTTGTCAAACTTCAGGAGGCCTTTGATGGCCAAATCCACTCACCTGTGGAGGTCCCTGTGGACTGGCATCCCAGCATGACAGCATTTAAGGTTAGAGGGCCAGTGCCTCAAACAAGTTGACAGTGTGGGGGAGTGCAGGGCACTACAGGCATAGAATGGAAACTCTTCCAAGGAGTTGCCACCCAAGGGGGTAAATAGCACAGGAACCTCAGCAATACCATTGGAAGGTACAACCCCAGAAGTGCAGGGCCAGGAGGGTCAGAGGTTCTTTGTGGAGTGTATTACAACAGTAACAGAGAAGATCTTGAGTGAAGCAAAGGATGTGGTCAGTGCTGGCTGGGATACCCTGTGAGAAAGCTCTGCACTTGCTGGGAATGAGTGCTGTGATCAGGGAGAGTCCAAGAGCTTTCCCTAATTGGAAGCTATGAAGTGCAAGGGAGGACAGCAGCAGCAGTCAGGCTGGGAGGGACTTCAGGAGGTGTCTCAAGCAACCTCCAGCTCTAAGCAGTATCACAGCAGATTCCTCAGGGTTTGAGCCAAAGATGTAGTGGTCATTGCCTGGGGCAGAGCTCCTGCACACTCTGGAAAACAGCTTCCAGGGGTTGATTATCCTCATGTTGGAAAACTTTCTCTCTCTGTGCAGCCTGAACCTCATCAGTTTCAGACCATTGTCTATTGTCCAAGTGTCCTGAACAATGGACAAGAGTCTGACAAATTCTTCCCAGGATCAGAGCCCAGCAACCTCTATTGGGACTCTACCTCTTTACCTCTGCACACAGGAACTGCCCTGCAGCTTCAGAGAAAGCTTTCAGGAAGGTGCTCAGAGAAACAAACCTTGAAGGGTCCTTGATTGTGTTGAAAACACAGGGAAGAGTGTTGCTCATGTCTGCAGTTTCTGGGTCACAGCAGACAGACCAGTGCTGAATCAGAAATGGCCTGGAGAAAAACATCGGACTCTGAGTAGGTGCAGTCTGTAATGGGAGGGGGTTGGGGTATGAAGGCATGAGGAGACCTCCTGTTCTGATGGCAGTGCTGCTCTGCAGCACAGCTCTGTCCCACAAGCAACCCTGGACTCTCCCTGCCTGCAGTCCCAGCACTGCCACCCAGCAGCACAGTGCCCAAGCTGCCAGAGCACTCAGGCCTTGCCCCAGCACAGAGGCTCAGCAGGAGAAGGTGGAAGGGCAGAAAGAGCAGCTGAGGACAGCCCAAGCTGTGGGGCTGCCTGGCAGTGCTGCTGTGCTGGGACTCTGCCCCTCCACCTCTGCACACAGGCACTGCCCTGCAGCTCCACAGGAGACTTGGAGGAAAGTCCCTGCAAGGTCCTTTATTGTGTTGAGCAAACGCAGGGAGCACAGCTCCTCATGTCTGCAGCCTCTGGTTCACCCCAGACAGGACAACACTGAACCAGAAATGGTCTGAAGAAAGACATTTGTGTGGGAACAACATTCTCCCAAGGGGAACAGCACCAGCAGCAGCCAGAAGTCAAGCAGCCAGGCTGGGCCTGCACTGAGTGACATCAGAACTGCTCTGCAGCAGAAGACAAAGAATTTATTGCTTCTGAAAACATCCAGGGATCAGTTTGCTCAGGGCAGCCTTGAGCTCGTGGTTCCTCAGGCTGTAGATGAGAGGGTTCAGTGCTGGAGGCACCACTGAGTACAGAACTGACACCACCAGGTCCAGGGAAGGGGAGGAGATGGAGGAGGGCTTCAGGTAGGCAAAGAAGGCAGTGCTGAGAAACAGGGAGACCACAGCCAGGTGAGGGAGGCAGGTGGCAAAGGCTTTGTGGCGTCCCTGCTGAGAGGGGATCTCAGCACTACCCTGGAGATCTGCACATAGGACACCACAATCAACACAAAACAAACAAATGATAAACAGGCACTGACCACAAGAAGCCAAAGTTCCCTGAGGTAGGATGTGGAGCAGGAGAGCTTGAGGATCTGGGGGATTTCACAGAAGAATTGGTCCAGAGCATTGCCCTGGCAGAGGGGCAGGGAAAATGTATTGGCTGTGTGCAGCAGAGCATAGAGAACCCCACAGGCCCAGACAGCTGATGCCAGGTGAACTCTATATTTACAGGCAGAAATGGAATGCAATGAATATGTACACAAATATACAATATTTACAATATATACAGGAATACACAGCAATGAACGTAATACAGAAGAGCTTTTTCCCTCCAGCCATCCAGGGGGGTTCCCTGAACCCCCCTCTCTCCCTCCCTACCTCCCTTTTTTCCCAAAAAGGGTTAGAGAGAGAGAGAAAGGCAATTAAGGAGAAAAATTCTGTTAGCTCAAAGAGTGTGGAAGAATTAGTTTTCTTATCTGGTTTGCTTTGTTAATTCAAGGTCGCTCCTGTCTGGCAAAGCTGTTGCTTCAGAGAGAGAAACCAATCAGCCCACAGGACAGAGAAGAACAGACTGAACTGACAAAACTTAAACCCAAAGTTGCGTTCTACCAATCCACCAATGAAATTAGTTTAGATTATCTTGTCATTTAAATATCAAAAACATTCAGCCAGAGTCTCTTTTCTTAAATGCACAGCCTAAACCGGTCACACCATCCCAAGACAGACCAGGACCCATACCTGCAAACTGATCCCCTGATGCCATCCCAGTTCCGACTGGGGCCCCTCTCCACTTGAGCAGGCAGTGTGAGCTTGCATCCCTAATGCCAAGGGCAGCCTAGGCTGCAACCAAAGCAGCATGGCCAGAGATGGAGAGAGAGCATTCTGTCACTTTGCTCTGGTAAGACCTCCCCTGAAGCCCTCAACACAGGAAGGACATGGAGCTGATGAGCACATCTACAGGAGGGCCACAGAAATGATCAGGGGCTTGCAGCAGCTCTGCTATGAGGACAGGCTGAGGGAACTGGGGGTGTGCAGCCTGGAGAAGTGGAGGCTCTGGAGAGACCTTGTAGCAGCCTTCTAGTACCTGAATAGGAACACAAGAAGGATGGAGAGATACTGTTTGCAGGAGCATCCAGGGCCAGGATGAGAGGCAATGGCATCAAACCAGAGAAAAGTGGATTCAGATTGGATATCAGGAAGAACTCCTTCACTGTGAGGGTGGTGGAACACCTGAACAGGTGGCCCAGGGAGGTGATTGAGGCTCCTTCCCTGCAGATATTCAAGGTGAGGCTCCCAGTTCAGACTTGGTTCTCTACTACTACTAACTTGATACTCTGTCCCACTCCTACTACAGCCCCAAACCAACCCATACCCCTCAGGGGTGTTCACCTCAGCACTACCCAGCACCCACAGCAGGACACCAAAGCCTCTCATCAGCCTTGGCCTGAGCCACAGCCTTGAAAGGCAGCACTGAGCCCTCCCCTATACACCACAGCCCCAAAAGCTCCTTCCTGTGCTCTGACCCTCACCTGCATCCCCTCCCACCCCTTACTGACCCTGCTTGGCACCTGGCAAAGGACAGGGGCTGGAAGCCACCAGAGGAAGAGGAGCCAGAGGTGGCCTGTGGCTGAGCAGCTGACGGACACCAGGAGCAGAGGGGTGGCAATGCCATGGGCAGCTCAGATATGCCTCAGGATCTCCTGCACAGCAGCAGGCACAAGGTTGGGCAGGGGCTGGGACGTCACTGCTGGCTCAGCAGCTGATAGGACAGCAACAGGAAGAGGGCAGGAAGGGGACTGGGAGTTCACTTCTTGCTGCAGCAGCTGAGAGGGCAGCCTCTGACTCCTGGCTGGGCTCTGTGCTTTTGGCCTCCCAGCTGCCAGAGTCCCCAGCAGGCAGCAAAAGACATGTGGTGGAGAAGGGACTTGTGTGACTCCCTGTCCCTAAGCACCGGGTGGCCCCTGCATGAAGAGCCTTGGAACTGGGTTGTCACCTCCCTGCCACCTGAGGGCCTAAAGGGAGAGCAGCAGGGACAGGGCTTGGTTGTGGCTGCTGGAGAAGCTGAAAGGCAGCAGCAGGGACTCGCCTTGGAAGGCCCTGCAGAGGTTTCTTGTGGCTGTTCAGCTGCCAGGCCACAAACAGGCTGAGGCCTTGGGCCAGCACTGGGACATGAGGGATGGCTGAGAAGCTCCTAGGGCAGGAGGAGCCACATGGCCAGGAGGTGAGTGTGAGCTCACTGCAAACTCCAATTCCTTTGTGTCATTGGCCAGCAGCAGGCCCAGGGCTGGGCTGGGGACTGTGCCATCCCTTGTGCCTGCCAAGCTGAGAGGCAGCAGCAAGGAGATGCCTTGGCTGTTGCTTTGCAGCTGGAGGTTCCGCTCTGTGCCCAGGCAGAAATGCATCTGGCAGAGACCATTCCCAATGGCCCGGGATGGAGCAGAGGCTGAACAGAGTGAAGAAGGCCAAGTGCAGCTGGGCTGTGGTAGGAGGAGTGTGGCCACCCAGACACAGAGGTTGTCCTCCCCTGCACTCAGCACTGCTGTGACCACATCTGCAACATTGGTGTCTGGCTGTGGAGTTCCTTAGTCTGCAGGAATGGAGAGGTACTGGAGAACCTCCAGAGGAGATCTGCCTGGATGGAGTTTGGAGTCTCTCTCTAGCACCTGAAGCTGCTCTGCTTCTTTTGGCTGGTGAAGTGAAGGCTCAGGGGTGATGTGCACCTGCTTGAAGGGGGTGTCAGCTGATGGAGCTTGGTTGTGGACACAGAAGGAAGCCTTCAGAAGGTGCAACTGAAAGGTTCAGACTGGAGGCCAGTACTAAGAAATGTCACTCTAAGTGTAGAGCTGTGGTGCAAGAGGTGACCCAGAAGGAATCTGGAGATCCTTTGTGTGTCAAGGAACAGGCAGCAAGAGTGGAGAGGCCTGAGTGAAGGTGTGGAAATATCAGGGGGAGAGCTGGCTGGGGAAGGCAGATGGATGTCAACAGACTGAAGGGAAAGAGCTGTAGGCATGGGACAGTGAAGCACAGCATGCAGGAGGGATGGCCAAGGGCTCTGGCCGGGCTGCAAGGCTCAAGAGGGACAAGGTCTGGATCCTGTTCCTTCTGGCAGCAGCTTCTGCCACCATGGCTGCTGAGAGGAAGGTTTAGTTGGAGGCTCTCAGGATCTGCCTTTCTGTAGTGGGTTGAGGCAGCCCCCCTCCCCACCACGGGCAAAAAATAACTCAGACAAAAAGATTGCAGAAGTGATGGAAAGTTTAAATGAAAAAAAAAAAAACAGTGAATGTTTACAGAGAAAGCCAGAAGCAGTGACAAAAGAAAATCCCAGAACATACCCAGGAAGATCCCATCCCCACCTGGGGGTACATCCAAGACCCCCAGGGCTCCTTCTTCCCCCCTCCCCACTGCTAGGCTAGTCTCAGCCGGCCAGATCTGAGACTGCCCATCCCCCCGTCGCCTTTGGGCCTAGCCAGGCCCATGGCCGGGAGACAACATCTCCCCCAGTGGTGGTGCAGAGAATTATGGTAGAAATACCTAGTTTCCTGTGTCCACCCACTGGGCTGGACCTCTGGACACAGGAAGCACCTCATGTAGCAGAGGGCACCCAGCCCAAACTGCAACATGCCACCCCTTATTTCATACCATAATCTCTGCACCCCAAACATATCATCAAATCAGAAATCTGATGACATGTCCAATGAGGTCCATATCTTCATCTGGGTGTCCACCCAAACAGTCTCTCATTCAGGCTCAAGCATCAGTCCATTCCAGTTCTTCTCTCATCTAATGGAACCTCCCAGCGATGCAGAGTTCACTCTTCTGCGGTGCAAGTTCTTCATGGATCCGTTGGACATGCTGGTCACCTGGGAAAGCCTCACAACTCCTCACCCCTTTATTTCCATCTCTATTTACTCAGCGGCATATTTCCACCCCCTGGGGCAAGCCAGTCAGAACAATCAGGCTCTAACTGCTTCACCACCCCTCCAGGAATATAGCACGCTGAGCCTTCCACAACCCTGCAAGGGGGAAGGGGCTGGAACCAGTCCCCTCAGGCAGGAGTCTGGGGGAGATAAGCTAGGGCTAGAGATGAAACCAGCAGCCCAGCTTCAGTGCATGTACACTAATGCACGAAGCATGGGTAACAAACAAGAGGAGCTAGAAGCCTTGTTGCAGCAGGAAAGTTATGATGTAGTTGCCATCACAGAGACATGGTGGGACGACTCACATGACTGGAGCGCTGCAATTGACAGCTACAAGCTGTTCAGGAGGGACAGGCAAGGAAGAAGGGGTGGAGGGGTGGCCCTGTACATCAGGGAAGCACTAGATGCCGTTGAGATGGAGATCAGGGATGACTGGGTTGAGTGCTTGTGAGTAAGAATTAGAGGGAAGTTCGGGAGGGCAGACATCCTGGTTGGAGTCTGTTATAGACCACCCAACCAGGAGGAAGATGTAGATGAGGCATTCTATAGGCAGCTTAAGGCTGTCTCAAGGTCACCTGACCTCATTCTCATGGGCGACTTCAACCTGCCTGATATCTGCTGGGATCTCAGCACAGCAGAAAGAAGGCAGTCTAGGAGGTTTCTGGAGTGTATGGAGGACAGCTTCTTATCCCAGGTGCTGCGTGAACCTACCAGGGGTAAGGCTCTGCTTGACCTCCTCTTCACCAACAGGGAAGGGCTGGTGGGGGATGTGGTGGTCGGAGGGTGTTTAGGCACCAGTGACCACGAGATAATTGAGTTTTGGGTATTCAGCCAAGCTAAAAGGGGTAGGAAGAAGACCTCCACTCTGGACTTCAGGAGGGCAGACTTCAGGCTACTCAAGGAACTAACTCAGAAGGTTCCCTGGGATACAGCCCTTAAAAATAAAGGGGTCCAGGAGAGCTGGAGCTGCTTCAAAGAAGAACTCTTGAAGGTTCAGGAACAGGCTGTGCCAGTGTGCCGGAAGATGAGCCGCCGGGGCAGACGGCCAGCCTGGTTGGTCAATGAACTCTTAATAGAACTAAGGGAAAAAAAGAGGGTGTACCATCTCTGGAAGAAAGGGGAGGCAACCTATGGAATGTTTAGGGATGTTGCTAGGACATGTAGGAAGAAAATTAGGGAGGCAAAAGCCCATTTAGAACTTAGACTGGCCTCTGCTGTGAAGGACAACAAAAAGTCCTTCTATAAATACATCAATAGCAAGAGGAAGGGCAAGGACAACCTCCACTCCTTGGTGGGCATGGAGGGGAACGTTGTAACAAAGGATGAGGAAAAGGCAGAGGTACTTAATGCCTTCTTTGCCTCAATTTATACTAGCAGGGCAGAAAGTCTTCCAGACAGCTGGCCTGCAGAGTTAGTAAGAGGAGCCAGGGAGCTGCATAGTTTCCTGCTGCTCCAGGAGGTAGGTAGAGATCTTCTGAGCTGCTTGGACCCCCACAAGGGCATGGGACCGGATGGGATCCATCCTAGGGTGCTGAGAGTGCTGGCAGATGAGCTGTCCAAGCCACTCTCCATCATTTTTCAGCAGTCCTGGCTCACTGGAGAGGTCCCAGAAGACTGGAAGCTGGCCAACGTGGTGCCCATCCACAAGAAGGGCCGGTTGGATGAGCCAGGGAATGATAGGCCTGTCAGCCTGACCTCAGTGCCAGGCAAGGTTATGGAACAGGTCATCTTGAGTGCAATCACACAGCACTTACAGGATGGCCAAGGGATCAGGCCCAGCCAGCATGGATTTAGGAAGGGCAGGTCCTGCCTGACCAGCCTGATCTCCTTCTATGATCAGGTGACCCGCCTGGTTGATGTGGGGAGGCCTGTGGATGTGGTCTACCTGGACCTCAGCAAGGCCTTTGACACCGTCCCCCACAGCAAACTCCTGGCCAAGCTGGCAGCCCATGGCTTGGATGGGAGCACACTGCGTTGAGTTAGGAACTGGCTGGAGGGCCGAGCCCAGAGAGTGGTGGTGAATGGTGCCACATCCGGCTGGCAGCCAGGCACTAGTGGTGTGCCCCAGGGATCGGTGCTGGGCCCCATGCTCTTCAACATCTTTATTGATGATCTGGATGAGGGCATTGAGTCCATCAGCAGTAAATTTTCTGATGACACCAAGCTGGGGGCAGGAGTTGATCTGCCCGAGGCAGAGAAGCTTTGCAGAGGGACCTCGACAGGCTGGACAGATGGGCAGAGTCCAAGGGCAGGAGATTGAACACATCCAAGTGCCGGGTTCTGCACATTGGCCACAGAAACCCCATGCAGTGCTACAGGCTGGGGTCAGAATGGCTGGAGAGCGGCCAGGCAGAGAGGGACCTGGGGGTGCTGGTTGATTGTAGGCTGAACATGAGCCTGCAGTGTGCCCAGGCAGCCAAGAAGGCCAATGGCATCCTGGCCTGCATCAGAAACAGTGTGGCCAGCAGGAGCAGGGAGGTCATTCTGCCCCTGTCCACTGCACTGGTTAGGCCACACCTTGAGTCCTGTGTCCAGTTCTGGGCCCCTCAGTTTAGGAAAGATGTTGTCTTGCTGGAGCATGTCCAGAGAAGGGCAACAAAGTTGGTGAGGGGTTTGGAAGACAAGCCCTATGAGGAGAGGCTGAGGGAGCTGGGGTTGCTTAGCCTGGAGAAGAGGAGACTGAGGGATGACCTTATTGCTCTCTACAACTACCTGAAGGGAGGCTGCGGACAGGTGGAGGTTTGTCTCTTCTCCCAGGCAGACAGCACCAGAACAAGAGGACACAGTCTGAAGCTGCGCCAGGGGAGGTTTAGACTGGATGTTAGGAAGAAGTTCTATACAGAGAGAGTGATTGCCCATTGGAATGGACTGCCTGGGGGAATGGACTGCCTGGTGGAGTCACCATCATTGGAGGTGTTCAGGAGGAGACTTGATGGGGTGCTTGGTTGCATGGTTTAGTTGATTAGGTGGTGTTGGATGATAGGTTGGACACGATGATCTTGAAGGTCTCGTCCAACCTGGTTTTATTGTATGTCGGAGAGCGGCGAGGGAAGACAGCAGCAATCAATGTGATTGATAAGCACGCTTCCACTTTATTGCCCGGATACACAGCTTATATAGCATCTCAGCTAAATATGCACAAGCGTCACTATTCTATTGGTCTCTGACTGAAGGCAACATTAGAATATCCAGCCCACCTGCAATTAGGTCTGTGTACAATATCAAAGGCTCTGTGTACATTCCAAGAAAACTCCCTTCTCACTGGCTCTTCTTTTCCCATCCAATTATCTTACCTAGCTGTCCCTTTCCCATCCAGTTATCTTACAAACACACAGCTGCAAGAACAGCTACGAGGCCATAGTGACCTTGCTGCTTCAGCAAGGCAGCTAACTACGAGCAGTAAACAACAAGATGGAGTAAGGCCTACACATTCTGCTCAAGTAGCTGTTCCACAGAGTCATGTCCCTTAGATTTAAGCCATTCTCCAACAATTCCCCCTTTTTCTTTTGTACAGGAAAAGCTCGAGATGTTACCTCATTTACACTTCTCATAATACGTCCATAAGCAATATGCAAAACAAGCAATATCAACAGAACAATACCAATCCAGTGTAAACCTTCCTTAAGCAGACCTAATAACCAGGGATACATATTTCCAAACCAAGATTGAAACCATTGATCTAAAGGATTTACATTTTTAACAATTGATTGAGTATGATTTTCCAACCAAGCAATCCTCTTATAAATTGATTGACTGTGATCAGACAAATTAAAACAACACATGCCTTCAAAATCCTCACAGCCATGACCATTAGCTAAAAGCAAAAAATCAACAGCAGCTCTATTCTGTAAATATGCATGCCTTAAACTATTTTGATCTAAAAGCAACTGATCTAAAATTACAGTAGTAACATTAGCCTGTTTAGCTGACCAACAAGATAACTTGCTGTGTTTGTAGCTACCAGTGTCCTGCTTTAGTTACATGGTGCAGGCACAGTGCTGTTTTGCTACACTGCTAGCCACTTTTGCACTTATGCTGAGCATGGCCTACCACCATGTCAGGCTCTAAGCCTACACTGCCAGATTGCTCACACTGCTCGTCACCGGCATTGCCACAAATTCCCCTTTTTGTTTTTGTGAGCACTCTGCTCATGGGAGTTGTTCTCATCCCATACAAGATACTCTTGCATACACAGAAGCAAGTTAAAGCTAAGCTATATAACAAAAGCAAAAGTTTCATAACACAGCATGTCTAACAGACTGATGTAACCCATACAAGGCACAATGCTTAAGTTCAGCTAGTTAGAGACAGCAAACATTGTAAAGAACTCAGGTCGTAATAGTTCTGATCTCCACATTTCACTCTTCTTATTGACAGAGAAGACTTGGTTATGCCTGAACACAATACACACAGAGATTAAGACACAAATGCAATCCTTACCACTGTCTTTTACAATATGCTTTAGTGGTTTGTTGCATCTTTATTTTCTCTAGGATGGTCAAAAATCATGAACTGTTTAATGGCAGCAAGATTTCTTTCATCTGTAAAGGTAGATCTGGCCAGGCTCTAGCTTCACAGACAGAAAACTTGCGGGCAAACAGCAAGAGCAAAATGGCTTCATGGCTTTACCCAATAGAAAATTACACATAATAATGTGGTTTTGCTCATCCTAGTAATACTGATCTCTTAATGTTCACACAACAGTTAAGCAGTCATGACACTCAGTTATAAGTTACACACTTTCTGTTGACATCTTGGATCATTGTGACAGGCGTTGAGGTCAGTGCTAGGCAGCCCTGCTGACCGTCACCTCATGACAGCCGTGCCACGTTCGTGCTGCCTTGTGGTGAGAGGGTTGCAGCACTTTGCAAAGTTTATGTTTCTAGGTGTTGACATGAACTAACTATTTCTTGTTGGTACCATTAAAAAACTTCTTTGCTATGGGGTGTTCTCTCTTTCCCCCTTTTCCTTTTTTTTTTTTTCTTTTTTTTTTCTTTTTTTTTTTTTTTTTTTTTCCTTTTTTTTCCCTTTTTTTTCCCTTTTTTCTTTTTTTTCCTTTTTTTTTCTTTTTTTTCCTTTTTTTCCTTTTTTTTTCTTTTTTCCTTTTTTCCTTTTTTTCTTTTTTTTTCCTTTTTTTTCCTTTTTTTCCTTTTTTTCCTTTTTTTCCTTTTTTTCTTTTTTTCCTTTTTTTTCCTTTTTTTTCCTTTTTTTTTTCCTTTTTTTTTCCTTTTTTTTCCTTTTTTTTTTCTTTTTTTTTCCTGTTTTTTCCTGTTTTTTCCTTGTTTTTTCCTTTTTTTCTTTTTTTCCTTTTTCCTTTTTTTTTCCTTTTTTTTTCCTTTTTTTCTTTT
Organism: Colaptes auratus; assembly: GCA_015227895.2. Classification (NCBI taxonomy): domain Eukaryota; kingdom Metazoa; phylum Chordata; class Aves; order Piciformes; family Picidae; genus Colaptes; species Colaptes auratus. The sequence continues at coordinate 7,594,225 of JAAWVA010000030.1, read as the reverse complement.
TTTTCCCTTTTTTTTTTTTTTCCTTTTTTTTTTTTCCCTTTTTTTTCCTTTTTTTTTTTCCCCTTTTTTTTCTTTTTTTTCCTTTTTGGCATGGTGTGTTTGTTGCAGTCTCCAACCTAAAATGAAAGTGCATGTTGCGTTATAATGAATTTTGATTTTCCTGTAAGTGGCTAATATTATAACAAACTGGTGAGATAACATCTAAGTTCATAGGAACATTTCTCTAATCACACAACAATCAACCAACCATAATATTCAGTCCAAATTCACAAGGTGCTGTGATACATTCTTCTGATCGATGCTTTTGATTCCCAGATATCATAAACAGTTATTGTGATCGATGTTCAACTTCATGGGAAAATGCTGTTTCTCATAGTCTTGATTGTTCTACACATTAGCTAAGGAATACTTTAAAAATTAATAGCTATTTACTACAAACCTTAACTATATACTATTACTACAAACCTTAACTATATCCACTATTTACTACAAACCTTAACTATATACATGGAGCTCTTTGAAATGCCTAGGCACACAACTAAGAAGGTTCGAACCATAACAAATCTTACAATGTGAACTCATTACTAAGTCCTTATACCTTGCTACAATTACTATGTACTAAGTACCTGTAAATACCAAATGCTTACTATTCATTATGCTTACTAGGAAAATTAACAAAACTCTAAATAACCAACTCTGAAGACATTACAATCATAAATTATGAAAAAGAGACCGGGGGGGGGGGGGCAAGGTGTGCAGTAGCTGCAACTGTTTCTGTGGTAAGGGTCCTAACAACTTGCAGCCTATCATGCCTGAGCGACCACTGCTCCACCCATACTGCATTAGCTGGTTTCCATTTTAATTGAGGATTGGTTGCTGATCAGTAGCCGCCACAGAAAAGGAACAGAACAAGTTTTGCTCTAGCTAACTTAAGGTGTCTCAACCCAATAGAGTAACTGGAAGGGTTAACACGTCGGTCTTACAGTGATGATTTGCCATCGTAAAAGCTAATTGCACTGGCTCTTTGCTGACCCAGGTTGTTTGAATACATTTAAAACCCTTTAAACCTTTTAAACTCAAGACCATTCCTTTATGACGAGATACAATAGTGACATCAGCTCCTGATAGTCACAATCTGTTCCGTTTTCCTTCTATTACTGCATTTCTCACAAATACCTTTCCAGCGGCGCAGCAGGACAGTTCCCCGTCCCTCCCACCTCCCGATCCCTTACACTATCGTCCTTCAGAATTCGATTGTAGCTCCGTCGTAGTGATGTTTCTGCTGACAAGTCTGGGGCGTAGGAGGCGGGGGGAATGGTGAGGTGATCGCTGTGATGGCTGCTGCCGGGCCGCCGCCGTGCCGCCTCCACGTGACGGCCGCTGGGGCCGCTGCCGTGGCTGCTGCCGTGGGGGCCACCGTGGTGGCCGCTACAGTCCGTGCTGCGGGTGTCGGGGTGGTCGGTCGGTGCCCCTCGGTCGGAGCCGTCGGTGCCCGTGGGGGCCGTCGGGGCTCGCGGAAGGGGTGCGGGTCGTAAGAATGCCGTAACCACGAGCCTCCAAGCGCTCCATTTTTCTAAAAGGGACTGTGAAAAAAGTTGGCACTGTTTGATTTCTCAGCGTCGGTGTTATCTCTTCCGAATCCGAGCTGTCGTTGGCGATATTAGAAGGAGATGTTGATGAATGGGATCAAACACGCTGAAACCACAAGTTTCGCTGCTTTTTATCGCTTTCTCTGCCTTTTATCGCTTCCTCCCTGCTGGGATGGTGGTGGTGTTTAGCACCTCATCCCACAGCTGGGCTCTAGTTTTGCCCCGTGCTTCGGTAGTAAAAGCTTCGGTTGCTCTGGGGATAAAAATCATGATTCCGGGCCCATGCTAATAGCCCTTTCAAATCCAGTAATATCAGTAACACCTCTCACGGAGAGGATAGTAGCCTGTTCAAAATGCCAGAATTGTCAGGAATACCTCTCTCAGAGAGGACAGTTTGGAGGGCGTTTAGCACAGCTCTTCTGTTCGCGGAGTGCTTCACGTGCCTTCCCCGGCCGCTTTTGCAGCTTTATGGCAGTTTTGTCACCATCTATGATCAAGTCCACAGTTTATTTCCATATTCTCTCCAATACATCAACACTAAACACATCTTCTGACGACTTGAAAAAACCATTCTCTCTACCAAACTGCAAAAACATCAGGATGCGCTTAAATCCACATCCTCTACACTGCGTTTCTCAAGGAAACTTAAAAATAAGTCAAGAGCTACTTCGCTTTCTAAAAAAGCTCATCATTATAGGTGGCCTGCCTATCCATTTTCTCAGCCTTAATACCTGTGCGCACAGTCCCAATAGCAGTCTGGCTCACCACGTCTTCAGCTCCTCAGGTCGTCCTTATCCTGCGACCTCCGGTACTGCTATCCCGGGCCGGCTTCTTGCCCACGTCACGAACGAACCCCTTCGTCCCCGCGGAACGCTGCTATGGACATTTTCCAAAGCTTTTATCCTGTTCAGGTGCCACTTGCTGCAAGAAGGGGCTGGTACATAATCAATATGATTAACCAAGTCCAACTTTATTAAGGTAACACTTCAGCTTATATACAGTTGCTGTTAATTATGCACACTAGTCAAGATGCTATTGGTCGTTTACTATACATCAACACGTCCCCTAACAAGTTATCAGTTCCACATTCTTTAGCCACATTCCTTAACCACAACGTCCTGTTATTCAGCACCCGGGGACTTTCCACTCCACTGCTCTTCAAGGACATAAATAACTCCAAGGCTATTCATCTGCTCCTTACGCTCAGCTCTCTTCTCTTGCAGGTCCTTGGTTGTAATCTGAGTGAGCATGTCCAGACCCCGTTTTATAGCCCAGTCATCCACAATATTTCATCAAAAGGAGAGTGTTGACAGTGGAGAAACACTGAGAAATAAAAAGTGTTCTCTTCAAAACACCTCATTAACCCTAATCCCTTTTTAAACTTTATTTAAATTGCCCTTTAACAAAGGATTCTCTTCTTTTGAAATGATTTCTCTTCTGCAGCTGTGGTAGGAGAAAGAAAAACCTCAACTGTTCCTATTTTACTGCCGGTGTCATACCAATTTTCTTGCTTATGCACCAATACTAGTGCCACCCTCTCCCTGTCTTGGTTATGTGAACTGGAAGGGCTACCCCTTTGCATATGGATCAGTAAAGACAAGATCTGGTGTAGAATAGAATAGACTAGAATAGACTAGAATAGACTAGACTAGACTAGACTAGACTAGAATAGAATAGAATAGAATAGAATAGAATAGAATAGAATAGACCAGGTTGGAAGAGACCTTCAAGATCATTGTGTCCAACCTATCATCCAACACCACCCAAATCAACAAAGCCATGCAACCAAGCACCCTATCAAGCCTCCTCTAAACACCTCCAATGATGGTGAATCCACCACCTCCCCAGGCAGGCATTCCACCATGGACAATCACTCTCACTATGAAGAATTCTTCCTAACATCCAGTCTAACCTCCCCTGCACAGCTAGAGACTGTGTCCTCTGTTTGGTGCTGGTTCCCTGGGAGAAGAGACCAACCTCGCCTGTTATAACCTCCCTTCAGGCAGTGTAGAGAGCAAGAAGGTCTCCCCTGAGAGACGACTCTTCTCCAGGCTAAGCAACCCCAGCTCCCTCAGTCTCTCCTCTTCATAGGGCTTGCGCTCCAAACCCCTCACCAACTTTGTTGCCCTTCTCTGGACACCTTCCAGCAATCAAATCTTTTCTAAACTGAGGGGCCCAGAACTGGAAACAGGACTCAGGGTGTGGCCTAACCAGTGCAGTGTACAGGGGCAGAATGACCTCCTGCTCCTGCTGGCCCAATGTTCCTGATGCAGGCCAGGATGCCATTGGCACTCTTGGCTGCCTGGGCACACTGCAGGCTCATGTTAGACACCATCGAGCAGACCCCCAGGTCCCTCTCTGCCGGCGCCGCTCCAGCCACTCGACCCCAGCCTGTAACACTGCCTGGGGTTGCTGTGGCCAGTGTGCAGAGCCGGCACTTGGATGTGTTCAATCTCTGCCCTTGGACTCTGCCCATGTCCAGCCTGTCGAGGTCCTCTGCAAAGCCTCTCTGCCCTCCAGCAGATCAACTCCTGCCCCCAGCTTGGTGTCGTCCGCAAATTTACTGATGATGGACTCGATGCCCTCATCCAGATCATCAAAAAGATGTTGAAGAGCATGGGGCCCAGCACTGATCCCTGGGGCACACCACTCGTGACAGGCTGCCAGCCGGATGTGGCACCATTCACACCACTCTCTGGGCT
>JAAWVA010000030.1:7558641-7589924 GCA_015227895.2 Colaptes auratus | reverse complement strand
GGGTAATGTATTTCACAACATACACATTCAATACAATTAACAGTTGAATCAAGCTAGAATCTTTTAAACATTGATTCAGCTTAGGAAAGAAGCAATGCCTCAAGGGCAGTTCACCTGCAGGGGAATCTATGGCTGCTACAGTGGTGGCTGGCACAGAGCTGTACAAAGAGACTTGATAGGAATCAGCCTGTGTGCTCAGGGCACTGGCCTCCTGGGACCTTTTTGGACCCTGCAATTATGCTCCAAAGCACAGAGTGCAGCCCTGCACAAGTGAAACAAAGCAAGAATATGGTGTTCAGAAAAGGAGCAGTGCAGAGTGTGTGTGTGGAGGGGAGAAGCAGTCTCCCCCTGGAGGATTGTTGGGGCTGAGGGAGTGCTTGTGCTCATGGGCTTGCAGGCAGCTTGCTGGCCAGGCAAGCATTTGACAGTTCTGCATGCTCAGGGTGGGATGAGCAGCTCTCATTTATCTCACCACAACTCCAGCAGCTTGCACCAGCACCTCAGGTGTCACAGGTGAGCAAAGCAACTTTCTGGCTGCAGACTCAGGCAGCAGGCATGCAGAGGCTGCTCTCAGTCCAGCAGCATTCACCAGCTGCAGCTACAGCGTGTTCTGGTTTCATGTGGACAAAATAGGCTTTGAGGAACCCCAGGGCTTCTTGGTACAACAAGGGAGAGTTGTTTACCCTCCTGGCTTGGATTAATAAGGTGCTGAAGACAATAATGGCCAATGGCAGAAGAGAAAGAAAGAGAGGAACAAGAGAGTTCAGCCTAGAGAATAAAGTTTGCCCAAGCCATGGGAAGCTGCACAGGGAGTCCATAAGCGTGGCAGCTGGCCAGGCACAGCTGCAAACTGTGCACTTTGTTTCCCTCAGCCCCGGACCTGCCTAGACAAGCCTGGGCCTGTCCAGCTTTGCAGATTTACCAGCACCTTGCCTTCTGTCTAGTATTGTACTGAGCACCTCAGCTCCACGGGGAGGGGGTGCAAGGGGGTTGTGTTTGGGCATGTTCAGACTTGTGCCTCCAGGACAAGCACGTGTAAGCTTTGGAGTGATCCATTCCGTGTCCATGCAGGTTATGAAAGGATCCTGTTCAATGGCCATGAGTTGTTTTGATTTCCTCACTTGACCTTCAAGACTCTCCCAGGACCCCTCAAGGACCCCTCCCTGAACTGAGCACATGGCTCCAGCCCTGGCCCTGGGAAGAAATGCCCCCAAAGTGGCCTTTTGGGAAAGAAATATCCAAGGAAAAACCACCAAAGAAATACTTTATTAGGGTTGGGGTTTCCATTCTAATCAGGAATTATCCTTGGGATGAGATTTTCCTTTTCCTCTAGGAAACCCAAAGTGTTGAGGAACAAAGAGCCAAATCCCAACCCAGCTGCAGTCTTGCTGCCAGCTGTGCTGACTCAGCTGTCATTCCTCTCTCAGCACTGGCTGGTGCAGAGAAGGGCAGGGGCACATTTGCTTCTGAGGAAAGAAGGTGTAAAAGAGGAGATGGCAGTTCGAAGCTGCTGGAAAAGGACCCCCAGGGGGTCACGTTTGGCCTGGCAGTGCGGGGGTCGGTGTATTGCTGTCCCCTGGGGCACGATGGGCACCGGCATGGGGTGAATATGCCAGGAGGGGGAAGCTGCGGATGAAGCCCTTGCTGCAGCTGCTCAGGACAGGGCTAGTACCGGTGTGGGTGCAGCGGTGCTGGCTGAGGTTGGGGATCTGAGTGCAGCTCTTGCCTCAGGCAGCTCAGAGGTGCAGCTGCTTCTGGCTGTGGACGCAGCAGTGCCGGATGAGGTTGGAGCTGAGGGTGAAGCTGTTGCCGTAGTCCCCCAGACAGAGGTCTGGGCACTGGGCTGGGGGCAGTGGGCTTTACCAGCTCCAAGCTGGGTGGGAAGAAAGCCCACCCTCAGGGCACTGATGTGACTGCTTGGATGACACAGAGGGGCTGATACGGGTTTGCCCTCTTCCTCCTGTTCATCTTCTTCCGCCTTCTCTTCTTTCCTATTCCATATCATCCTTCTCTTCATCCACATCATTCCCTTTGTCCTCCTCATAATTACTGGCATCCTCCTCCTCCTAATCCTCATATACTTCATCCTTGCTTTCCTCAGCCATGTCTCCATCAACCACTTTTCCTCTTCCTCAAGGCTAATCTTTGACTCCTCCAAATATTCTCCAGGAAATTCTTCTCCTCCCAGATCTTGCCCAGGTCCTTCTGGGAGGCCATGCTGCTGAGAGGAATGGTCACACCTCTGCTCTTGAGCAAATCCTTGGGGACCAAGTGACTGAGAAGAAAGGACACTGTGTGTGACTCCTTGCAATGGAGGGATCAGAGCCCTAACTCCTCTGCTGAGTCCCCTGGTTGTAGTGCTGATGGGGCTGACACCCCAGGACAAAGCCAGCCCAACCATCCCCCTCTGGCCATGCAACCTGACCACCAGGGGCTCAAGCAGGTGAACTCTACATTCTCATTACAGCCAATGACCCTCAAAGCTCCAGAAGTGGTCAAGTGTGGTTTGGGAGGAGGGTCTGGAGAGGGTTGGGAGGTGCTCAGGGATCAGCTGTTGCCTGGGATCTTGCTGCTGTGCCAAAGTTGGGTTCTTTACCTTCTGGCCTGTTCCAAGGAGCAGATCTACAAACTTTGCTCCTCTCCAGCACAGAGGAGCAGGGCTGATGGAGAGAAGAGAAGGATATGAACCCAGGCAGAGAGAAGCAAAGAGTTCAGGGGAGAAGACTGACCTGCGAGGAATGGCTCAGCCCTGACCAGGGCTCTCCCAGCCTTGCATTTCCCTCCCTATGGCTTGGGGCTTTGTCACCTCCTGCCAGCTCAGTGCATCTGTGCTTGGATCACAGCCAACAGGGAGCTGATAGAAAACTTTGGAGGTCAAAAGTTTCAGGGTCTGTGTAAGTGGCAAAAGATCCCAGGATGATTCAGCATCCAAGGTTCTCCAGATCAGAGAAACACCTGATGGAAGTCAATGATCTCCACCTCTCAAAACAGTGACCCCAAAGCCAGAGCCTTGGAGCTCTCCTGGATCCCAGCAGCTGTGTCCAGCATCTCCCCCACTCAGACATCTCTCAGGCACAACCTGCAGCAAGGGCCAGCACCAAGTCAGACTTCTCCAGGCTCAGGTCTCATCCTCTGAGAATGTTGAAGCTTTGTGTTTGCCCTGAGCTCCAGCTGAAGGAAACTGAACCCCAGGGCAGTCTCTCTGCCAGCCACCTCTCCACCTGTCTGTGTCTTTGGACAGACACCTTTGCTGTCACCATGCTGGGGGGCTCTGTGTTCTGTTGGAAGAACCAGCTCTGTCCCTGTGTCTGTGTACTGGGTGCTTTTCTCCAGGCACAGCCATATAAGAGATTTGAATTCAGGATTGGTTCCTGAGGAAGGGCTGCTAGGATCCAACCTTTTCCTCTGCTTCTCACTCTCAAGAACTCTTGACTGGCTGAGAAATCACAGCCATGGAAGAATTTGTTGGACTTGCCTCATCCTTGTGGACAGACAAGCTGCTGAGAGAGAGCTTGTGCTGAGCAGATGGTTCCAGAGGCCTTGGATTGCTGAGGCAACTTTCTCAGCCTTGGCTTTGCTTCCAAAGAGCAACAATTCTTCTGTGTCTGTGTGCAGGTAGTTGTCTAAGGAGAGCAGGGGGCAGCTGGTGCCATGGAGCTGTGAGCTTCAGCTGCAGAGAGCAGTGGAGAAGTCTGATGCAAGGAGCAGGGATGGAAGGCCCAGGTGGGCAGGGACAGCAATGGGGAGGTTGGGGAGGGTGAGGAGCAAAGTTGTCCACTCAATGTCAGCCCTCAAAGGACAGCGTCCCCTCCCAGTCCACACCCCCTGAGCAGACAGCCTGCATCATTCTGCCTTGGTGGATGCTGCTAACTCCCTAAAAAGTCCCTCCCCAGCTTTCTTGTAGCCTCCTTCAAATACTGGAAGGCCACAAGAAGGACTCCTTGGAGCCTTCTCTTCTCCAGACTGAACAGCCCCAACTCTCTCCATCTGTCCTAATAGCAGAGCAGCTCCAGCCCTCTGCTCATCCTCGTGGCCCTTCTCTGGACACCTTGCAGCCCCTCCACATCCTTCTTGTAACAGATGCTCCAGAACTGGACACAGTGCTCCAGATGGGGTCCCACCAGGGTGGAGCAGAGTGGGAGAATCACCTCCCTGGCCCTGCTGGCCACATTCTTCTTGCTGCAGCCCAGGATCCAATTGGCTCTCTGGGCTGCAAGTGCACACTGGTGGCTCCTGTTGAGCTTGGGGATGAACACTTCCCTGAAGGATAATCCAGAACAAGAAGCACAGGATGGGGATGGAAGAGGCTCCTGATCCAAAGAAGAGAGATTCCAAATGTGTCCAGAGATGCAACCTAACTGATTAGGAAACATTGACTGCCTGAAGTCAAGGCACCTCTGGGGGAAAAACACTCAGGGCATGCATCCATCCAGGCTGTCACCATCCCATAATAAGGAACAAACACACAGGGTGGGCAGCACAAGGGGGAAAGGGAAAGTCTTGGAGATGTGGCAGTAAAGGCAGGGAAAGATTAGCCCTCAGCTGGTCAGGAGTCTGTGCCCCTGGGGCAGTGCTCCCAAATACAACTGTGGCTGATCAGTGAGAGACTCCAAGTTGGGTCCAAGGAGATGTGAAATGGCCCAAATGAAACAATGCTGCAAAGGAAAGGGCCTCTGCTTGGCACATCTTTGCCTGATGCTTTCTGCCTTGCTCAGGAGAAAGTGAAGCAGGAAAGGCCATGGTGAAGATCTCTGCTCTCCCAGTCCTCTGGAACAGGACTGCAGGTGCAGGATCAGCTTCCCAGGGAGCAGTGAAACAGTTTGCAGAAAGAGCTGCTCAGGAGGGAATGGCTGCAGGCATGGCCTTTGCCTCAGAAGGAGGAGTGGGCACAGCACTGACCACAAGCTGTTGTGTTTCCATGGATCAGAGAGGAAGGACATCCATAGAGATGGGTGAGAGATGGGAACAGAGCAGGATTGTGCAGGAAGGAGGAGCCAGCACAAGTTCTGCACCAGGAGGGTAGTGGAACACTGGAACAGGTTGCCCACGGAAGGGGTTGGGTTTCATCCCTGGAGATATTGCAGGTGAGGTTTGACAGGGATCTGGGCAACCTGATCTAGTTGAGGATGTCCCTGGGAAGGTTGGACAAGATAACCTTTGGAGGTCCCTTCCAGCCCAGCCCATTCTGTGATCAATGAGATATGGGAACCAAGCAGACTCTGCATGAAGTGCAAAAGGATGACACCAGCTGGGGCTTCTCAGAGCTCTGGGCCTGGCTATGGTTGTGGATTCCTGCCTTGGGCTTCAGTCTCCAGAAGCTGGTTGGAGCACTAACCCTGAGCTTGTTCCCCTTTGTTTGCATGGCTGTTCTAGTGCAGGGCATGTGTGAGTGCCGGTCTGCTTCAGGGAGCAGAACAGGGGACAGCAAGGAGCTCTCTGGGAAGAGCTGGGGCAAATGACACCTTCAAGAGCAGGCCCTAAGCCTCTGTATTCTCCTAAGCTCCCATTACAGGGACTAGGCCTAAGGCCTGTCTGCATTTCATAGAGCAACACTAAGCAAGACTTCACTGAGGTTCTTTTCCCTTCTTTCTGTTGCTTTTTGGAGCCTCTTGAGTTTCTCATTCCATCAGCTGGGCAGGAGATGTTCTCCTCACCTTTCACTACGTGCTTTGGAATCTCTTGGGTTTGTCAGCAGCCATTGGTTTGGTCACCAGCTGTGTTCAAACTTTTCCCTTCACCTTCTAATCACAGAAACACAGAATCAGCCAGGTTGAAAAAGACCTCAGAGATCGTCAAGTCCAACCTACCACCGAACACCCCCCTGACACCTAAACCATGTCTTAAGTGCCACATCCAAACATTTTATGAACACCTCCAGGGGTGGTGACTCCACCACCTCCCTGGCAGCACATTCCAGTGGCTAATTCCTCTTTCTGGGAAGAACCTTCCTCCTCACCTCCAGTCTAAACTTCTCCTGGTGAAGCCAATCATTAAAATATTAAGTACAACCCTAACAGGACTCCTTCCCAGGACAGATTGTGCCCACTCCCAGGAAAGGGAACACTACTTGAAGCCCTCCAACCACTTGTCTGATACTCCTCCCAGTACAACTTATATCCCCTTACCTACTCCCTGACAGCCTGGGCCCCATCCCAGTACAAACTGTCTTCCTGTTCTTTGGAGATGGATGTTCTGGTGTGTCCTATCCCCAGTCAGAAAGGCACCACAGCATCTGGGAGGAACCATTCCAAATACCCTGGGATGGAGCAGACCCTGCACACAGGGAAGAAGGACAACAGCATCTGGGCTGTGGCAGGAGGAGTCTGGCTACCCAGACACAGGAGTTGGTCTCCCCTAGACTCAGCACTGCTGTGGCCACATCTGGATTCATGGTGTGTGGATGTGACATTCTCCAGTCTAGAAGAGTAGGGAGTAACTGGGGAGGATGCAGAGATGATCTGCCAGGATGAGGATTGACATCTCTGTGGAGAGATTAAGGGACTGGGGGATGCTTCAGCCTGCTGAAGGGAGGATCAGGACACTGCCATAGCAGTGTGCACATGGCTGAAGGGTGGTTTCAGAGAGGACGGAGCTCTTCTGGGGAGTGGGGAGAGACCAAAACCTTCACAAAGTGCAGCTTGGAAGGTTCAGAGTGGAGATGAGACCAAAGAAATGTCCCTCAAAGGGCAGAGCTGCTATGCATGAGGCCATGCAGAGGGGTCAGGCAATGGCCGGGAGAGCTGAGGCAGCTCAGGGAAGGGATGGAAATGGCAGGGGGGAGAGCTGGGTGGGAAAGCAAGATTGGTGTCAGCAGCCTGAAGAGAAACAGAAGCAGGCATGGGAGAGTGTAGGAGAGGCTGCAGTAGGGACAGCCAAGGGCTCTGACAAGGCTGAGAGGCCCAACAGGTCCAAGGTCTTTGTACCCTTGACTCTGGCAGTTGCCTCTGCCACCAAGGCCTGAGAAGAGAAACTTTGCTTTGAGGCTTTGAGGTTCTTCTATTGCAAGGGCAGTGGTCAGGGCTTGGCCTTTCTGCTTCCTAGGCAAAGGCAATTTTTTCTGCCCTGCACTTTGCCTTTGTCTCCCTGCAATCCTGGCCTCTAACAAGCTGCTCTAAGGAGTCCCTGGGGAGCCTTTGGCAGGAACAAGCCTCAGGAGGCCAATCAGTGCTTCAAGGGACTTTGGAGTTGTCTTCTGACTTGGACTTGTTGAGAGGCTTCTTGGCAGTCCCTTGGCAGAGTCTCCTGGCAGTACCTAAGGATGATGTCATTAGCCCCAAATCCTCCATGGGGCTCATTAAATCCTGCTGAACCTCTCATTATTGCCAAGGTTTCTGCAGCTAATTGGAGAGGTTTTTAGTGCACAAAGCATCTGATTTTTCAAGGTACATTTCATTCCTTTTCAGCAGGAGTTGTCTCTTTGCAAGCAAGCCACAGTAACACCTGACAAGGTCCTACCCTGGTCACTGCTCATCCTCACTCCCCACAGCCCCCAGCAGAGCCCAGAGCCACAGGTGAGGGACAGGATCTGCCTTGCCAGGGGCTGGGGGTCAGGCCTTGGCCCTTGGGATCAATGAAACCCCTCCAGGTTTGCTCAGCAGCAGAGCCACCTTGAGCTGCTTGTCCTGACCTCTCAGCACTGCCTCAGTTCTCTGCTCTCCCCACAGCCTGGAGATGTTTCAGTGCCTCCAGTGATGCTTCCCTTGCATCCACTGTCTCCTTCTGCCCTAACCAGCCTCTGGGGACCCTTTCCCAGTATGCTTCACTGGGACCCATTAAGAGTAGAAGAAACTTCAGAGTTTGAATCTGACTTTGACTTCTGGAGAGATTTCATCAGCTTCTCAGTCTCTGAGGTTCATGGACTTGGCACCAAAGCCACCAGAGGGCTCCTTTAAATGCCTTGGGCTGGTTCTGTTGTGCTGAGCCGAGCCAGGCTCCTTGGCTGGAAGGAGCTGCTGGCAAGCAGGCAGCGCTGCAGGAGACAGCTCTGGCCAGGAGCAGCTCCTCTGCACAGCACAGCAGGGCTGAGGACACTGCCAGAGGATCTCAAGGAGATGAGGAAGACAGAGAGAGCTTCAAGGTGGACAGGACTGGGAGGATGCTGAGAGCAAACTGGAGGAGAAGTCCCTGCAGTCCCTGACACAGTGAGGCTGTGGGTGCAGGACACTGCAGCTGTAGCTCCTGGAGGCATCTCCATCTCGGCAGCTGATGCTCAGCTGAAGGCTCCTGGAGTGTGCACACAGAAGGAGGAGCAAAGCCCTTCAGTTCCATCCTGTGAGCAGCAGTGAGCAGAGCTGGGGAAGGAGAAGACTTCACCCCCAGCCCCTCTACCTTTCTCTCTTCCCTTCACTGTCTCTGCAGCACTGCAGGCCTGCTCCCTGTTTCTCCACCTCTCCATGGGTGTGGTGGTTTTAGGCAATGCCTTTAAAGTTTAGTTACAGATTTTGAGCTGAAAAGGAGAAACACAATAAATAGATCACTCTTGGGTGTAGAAAGGAAAAGAAAAGATTCTTCTAACCAAATTCATTGGATAAATCTCTGGAATCAGAGGAACTGTACCATAACAATTCTCTCTTCTCTTCTGATCTCAGCTGTTTTGCTTCACTGGGGAGAGATCACCTGCTTTGGCTGCCCTTGGCTAAGTCTAACCCACTGCTTCTTTTTGCTCTCCACTCCTCCTTTCTCTCTTGGAACAGGGGGGTAGGGGTAGAGGCAGAGGAGCAGCTGCCCTAGTCTCTGACCAGGAGGGATTTGTGTCATTTGCTAACTGCAAATACCTGTCTGATATTGTCACTCCTGGATGTTCTGTACCTGTTCATTGCATTCCATTGTAGTGTGTAGCTCTTGCTTGTCCATACAGCTTCATTTGCTTCTAACTCAGCTGCTCTGGCAAAGCTAATGCTGGGGGAAATTTCAACCCACCACAATGGGACTCTTGTTCTCTGGGATTGGGCTGTTGGTCACTTTCTGTTCTGACTCCAGAGGAATCTTCATGGCAATTCTGGGTCCCTGCTGCATATGAAGCTGTGATGAACTCTGCCATGGGTTGGTAGTGATGAGACAGAGCTGATCCATTCCTCATGCAGCTCAGGGACAGGGCTTACAATGAGGCTGAGAGAAGTGTGCCCTAACTTGTCACTGTCTCTCCCTCCTTGCACAGGTCTCCATGGCCAGAGGCAGCAGATGGCCAACAGCAGCTCCAGCACCCACTTCCTCCTCCTGCCATTCTCAGGCACAAGGCAGCTGCAGTTCCTGCACTTCTGCCTCTTCCTGGCCATCTACCTGGCTGCCCTGCTGGGCAATGGCCTCATCATCACCACCATAGCCTGGCACCACCACCTCCACACCCCCATGTACTTCTTCCTCCTCAACCTTGCCTTCCTTGACCTGGCTGCCATCTCCACCACTGTGCCCAAATCCATGGACAATTCCCTGAGGGACACCAGGGACATCTCCTATGCAGGATGTGTTGCTCAGGTCTTTCTGTTTTCCTTTTTCATTTCAGCAGAGTATTTTCTCCTCACCACCATGTCCTACGATCGCTACGTTGCCATCTGCAGACCCCTGCACTATGAGACCCTCCTGGGCAGCAGAGTTTGTCTCCACCTGGCAGCATCTCTCTGGGGCTGTGGCTTTCTCTATGCTCTGCTGTACACAGCCAATACATTTTCCCTGCCCCTCTGCCAGGGCAATGCTCTGAACCAGTTCTTCTGTGAAGTGCCCCAGATCCTCAAGCTCTCCTGCTCCACATCCTACCTCAGGGAACTTTGGCTTCTTGTGCTCAGTGTTTATGTAGGTTTCTTCTGTTTTGTGTTGATTGTGGTGTCCTATGTGCAGATCTTCAGGGCAGTGCTGAGGATCCCCTCTCAGCAGGGACGCCACAAAGCCTTTGCCACCTGCCTCCCTCACCTGGCTGTGGTCTCACTCTTTCTCACCTCTGGCTTCTTTGCCTACCTGAAGCCCTCCTCCATGTCCTCCCCATCCCTGGATCTGGGGGTGGCAGTTCTGTATTCAGTGGTGCCTCCAGCAGTCAACCCTCTCATCTATAGCCTGAGGAACCAGGAGCTCAAGGCTGCCCTGAGCCAACGATCCCTGGATGCATTCAGAAGCAATAAACTCTTCTCCTGCACATCCTTCTGATGTCCCTCAGTGCAGGCCCTGTCTGGCTGCTGGAGTTCTGGCTGCTGCTGGTGCTGTTCTCCTTGGGAGAATGTTGTTCCCACACAAATGTCTGCCTTCAGACCATTTCTGGTTCAGTGTTGTCCTGTCTGCTGTGACCCAGAGGCTGCAGTCATGAGGAGCTGTGCTCCCTGGGTGTTCAACACAAGAAAGGACCCTGCAGGGAGTTGTTTCTCTGAGTTCCTTCATCCAGGGCATCTGTGGAGCTACAGGGCAGTGCCTGTGTGCAGAGATGGAGGGGCAGAGTCCCAGCACAGCAGCAGTGCCAGGGAGCCCCACAGCTTGGGCTGTCCTCAGCTGCTCTTTCTGCCCTTCCACCCTCTCCTGCTGAGCCTGTGTGCTGGGGCAAGGCCTGAGTGCTCTGGCAGCTTGGGCACTGTGCTGCTGTGTGGTAGTGCTGGGCCTGCAGGCAGGGACAGAGCTGTGCTCCAGAGCAGCACTGCCATCAGAGCAGGTCTCCTCATGCCTTTGTACCCCAACCCCCTCCCACTGCAGACTGCACCTACTCAAAGACCAAACTGTATACCCTGACCCCTTTCCAGCATAGACTCAGTCCAAACGTGGTTCCTTTAACCCCTCTCAGTACAGATGTGTCCTCATCCCAGTACAAACTGGATCCTACTGTCCTCTAGCCCTGTAGCCCATGTCCCATCCCAGCACAGAATGTATCCCCTGACTCCCTTTCCGGTACCATCTTCATCCAACCCAGTACAAACTGCACACCTTCATGCCCTCCCAGTGCAACCTGGACCATGTCCCTGGACCAGTCCAAACAGGATCCCTTTCATCCCTCCTGGTACACATTAGGGCTTATCTCAATAAAAAGTAGATCCCCTTATCCCCTCCCAGTATGTCCTGGACCCTCTTCCAGTTCAAGCTGCATTCCCTGACTGTGGTGGTTTAGGCTGGGTGATGGCCCAGATGCCACTGCACAGACCACACCTGGAAGGTCCCAAAAGGGTCCAGCCCACTGGGTGGTCACAGGAAACCAGGTATTTCACCCACAATTCCCTGCTCCCCTATAAAACATCAGTGCGGGGTCTTCAGTTCCCCTTTCGTCTCCTGCTGCTGCTGCCTAGGTAAAATGGCTTGAGCTGCTCCCTTGGGCCTGCCCAGGCCCAAGGCTGGGCTGGGGGGGGGAGAAAGAGCCCTGGGGGGGTTTTGGGTGTCCCCCCAGGTGGTGATGGGATCTCTCTCTCTTTGTCAAGGTACTTGTGGTTCTCTGTAAAACTTTCATTGTTGTTCCTTTTTGTTTTTCCATTTAAACTTTCCATCACTTTTGCAATCTGTTTGTCTGAGTCGTTATTTCTGCCCATGGTGGGAGGATTGCTCTCCCAAACCACGACACTGAGGTTCCTGCAACAAGTCCCAAGTGCCCTAAGGAGATGTTTGTGTCCCTGCAATCTTCTTCAGGATTTCAAAGTGAACCTCACAGAGCTCAATTTTTTATGCCAAAGATAAAATATTTTACTCCATTTCAGTTTAGAGCAGAGATGATAATTCCCCAAATGACACTGACCCAGGCTGTCTCACCAGGACATCTGCACTTGTAGGAGGGTGCAGCACACCAAGGACACCTCTCAGGGCTCTATTTCTCTCTGTCCTGATCCATACCTGCCTTACCCTTTGCTAGTTCATGGCCTAGGCAAGGGAGGAGGGGGAATCCCATCAGGTCTTGAGGAGGTTCCCAGTGACAGGGGCACTGTGCCACCACAATCTGCTCTGTGACTTCAGTGCATTTCTCTCAGCCAGAGAGTGGCTGTGTGGTTGCCTCCTCTCTCTGTGCCTCTCAACAGAGAATGTCATCATCCAATCAAAATGGGAAGGATATTTGGTGGTTCCTTAGCCTCCAAAGTCTTCTTCAATGCCATTCAGTGACACAAAGCACACAGGAAACATTGATGATGGGAAATGTCTGCAGCAGTGTGACTTGCTTGGCCATCCTCCTAACTCTAACTACAAATGAGTGTTGAACAGCAAGCAGAGAGCAGAGCAGGCAGGAAAATCACAGTGGCTGTGACACCAGGGGCAGTGTCCCTGCTGCTGCTGGACACCATTCAAACAGCACTTCCCACCAGCAGTGTTCTCCACTCTTCTTGGTTACTTTTAGCACTTAATGGATTTCTTCAGTGCCAGGGTAGACTCTGGGCAGAGTCTTTTGTCCTGTTTCTCCTGGTTGTTGCAGCAGGCTGATGGAATCAGGGTATTGGAGGAAGTGTTGGATTGCTGTGAAATGCTTTCCAATGGGTGTAGGTTGCAGCTAACCATCCAAGATGTGAGCAAAGACACATCCTGGTGAGCAGTGATTGGCACAGAGAATTTCTAATCACAGCCAATGATTCCAGAGGCATCACACAGACAGAAACTGAACTGATTGCTGGGGTGGTGTTCCAGAGCTGTGACAAATATTGTGGTGCAGGCCCAGCTGGTTTCAGCACCATGAGCTGAGATACAAACTAACAGAGCAGTTGAGAGCAGGACGGACCAGGGCTGCAAGGCGAGCCAAGGGGCCCAGACCTGCAGAGCCTGTGGCTCCTTCTTCAGGCATAGGTGAATGTTACAACTCCCCTTTCCCACAGCCTATCCCCACTCAGCTCACTGTTGCATCTGGATTTGAACAGGGCTCTTCTCCCCACTTGCCTTTCCCATCTGCTTCAAGGATGCAGCACTTGGTTCTTTTTCCCTCCCAGCCTTTCTCACATGGTTTGTTTGCACATCTCATCCTCTCCAGGGCCTCACCCAGACATGAAGGCCATCTCAACATTTCATTACAACTCCCTTTTTGGGTTCTTATAGATTGATTCTATTGCAAACTAAGTCATTGATCAACATAGATCTACAGGCTGCAGCCCAGGCTCTGGTTGTCTCTCTGGGCTGCAAGTGCTCACTGCTGGCTCCTCTTGAGCTTCTCCTCCACCAGAACCCCCAAGGCCTTTTCTTCATGGCTGCTCTCAAGCCAGTCCCTGCCCAGCCTATATCAGGATCCATGTACATGGTCTCTGTGCACAGTGTCCTGTGGGGTGCATGGGGATTGTTTTTAGGACTGTCCATGCAACCCCAAATGCAAAACCCAGTTATGGGTTTGGTCTTGGGGAAGTTACACCAACAACCTGAATTTGGTTGGGCTGTTGTGTTACAATCTTTGTGTTCTGGGTTGGTAGAATGGATGTAGAAGATTCTCCTTTCATTTGGTTCCTGGTGAGTAGATCCACTGACTAACTGTATTCAGACTGCTGCTTCTCTTCTGCCATGGACCGCAGTTGAGCCACCTGAGGAGAGCTGCCCCAGCCCCAGGCAGGTTTGCTGTACCTTTCATTTCCATGGAAAACAAGAGAGAGCTTAGCCTGCCTTGTTCTGTGGGCTTTCAGCACTTCCAGTGGATCTCAGCAGTACCTGGTCCCAAGGAGCTTGTGCTTGGGCCCTGGTGAGTGTCCTTACTGGAAGGAGGAGGAAGAGAGGTGTGGACAAGTGGTGAACATCGCACACAGAGTTGCCGCTGGTGTCTCCCCAACTGTTCCATGCAGTGAAGGCAGAGTCTGCTCTCAGCACTGGCTTGGTCACAAATCCAAAGCACAGCACCAGAGGAGCTGCTGTGAAGAAAGTTAACTCCATCAAGACTGAAACCAGGATGATTCTATGTGGTGAAGGCACATTATGCCCAGAATTATGCCCAGATATTGAAACCTGCCCCAGCACACGGACAAGTTCCCCCTCTTTTCATGAGGGGAACAAAGGCCAAGGTGGCACAGACCCCTGCACACCCCCATGGCATGGGATGCTGGTGCTGATGCCAAGCATGGCATAATTCCAGCTTCACGCCTCCCATAGGCTGCAGCCGGTTGTTTACGAGAGTGCCCATTGGCCACATCCAGCCTCCAGGAACCTATCAGTATTGCCCCAGCTTGTAAATACGTTGCCCTCTTTCACTGGGTTCTCTCTCCTTGCTTGAGACTGAGCTCATGCCATAGCCTCTGCCACTGAGCTCATTGCTATTAAGTCTCTCTCATATATGCAAGCAAACTAGTGGCCTCTGCACGACGAGGAGAAGCCAGCAGCCAGGCAGGCCTGTTGAGCCTCAGTCCTGAGAGTATCTCCTGAGGAGGGACCTTCACTGAGCCTGAGAAGCTGCAGCATTGCATTGCCAGCCTCACCAGTCGGAAGAGCCCGACATGCCTTCAAGAGGACTGGACCCCCGAGGGTAAGATCTGCCCAGCTGCCAGGGAAGGGACTTAGCCGAGTCCAGCAGTGCAAACATCTGCCTCAGCCTGAAGCAGCAGACTGACAAGAGGCACAACCCTGTGTGTGTCAGCTCGGAGAGCAGGAGCAGTCAGCCTCATGCCTGTGTAACCCTGCCATCACAGGAGAAGAGTTGCTACTTCTGCCACTCTGTGCCCTGTGAACCCCAGGGGACTCCAGAGCACAGTTCTTGCCCTGTGCTCCAAAGCCAGGACCGCTCCGATTAGGGTCCTGCCGCTCCTTCGAGCCAAGCAAATGGGAAGCTGCTGCTTCATGCACCTGTGCCTCTTCCCCGGGGCCATCCATGACAGCCCCAAAGTCTGTTGCTATTAGGCTGACCTCTGCCGGGTCCAGGCCCATCTGCCATTGTACCAGATCAGAAACCTCCAAGCCTGCCTACCGGGAACCGTGGCCCCGCCCTGCCGTGCAGGCTGACTCTGTGAGGGCCGACCCCATCCCGGGACCAGCCCTACCGGCCCTGCCAGGCCAACCTCATAGGACAGCTCCCTGCCATCCAGAGAGAGCCACCTGAGTCCTGTGAAGGGAACCTGCTGCACAGCTAGGCTAAGGTCCATTCCCTCTGCTGCCACGGAAGGGAGAATACATCACTGTCCAGACCAGCCAGGAGTCAGCCCAGTGACAGCAGCCTGCCAGAACCGAACCTTGCTACAAACAAAGGACACAGTAGTCTGCCGGAACCTATCCACCTGCTTTCCACTCACTAACACTCAGTTCAAAGCACCTGTGTCTAGAAGGATAATCTTTCCAGTCCAATCCTGTGATAGACTACGTAATATCTCTGTATATACTTAGCAGGAGCTAGAATCCTGTCGAGTTGCCATCTGGTGGACAAGCAGTGGAATTGCAGCCTGCGTTATGGTAATAGAAATTAACTCTGTAAATATCCTGATTGAGTCCACACTATAAATACTAAACCACTGATGGGATGTATTTCACAATCATGCACTAGAATATGGATATAAAATAGTGATTAATTGGTTATTGATTATTTTTATAATTAATAACAATTAACATCTGTATAATTCATATTTCATATTCATAAATTAATAACCTCTTCATCACAGACAGAACAAACCTCACAGTCCTTTTCCACCTGTGTTCCTGCTGTTTGCCAATCCCCTCCCCAGGCAGAAGTGACATCACAGCCATTCACACTCATTGGCTTCCTACTGAATGATGAGCTCCTGAGACACAACTGACCACCTGATCCCAAACCCAACCAACCCCTTCCTTGTGGCCAGAGCCTGAGCAGATCAAAGTTTCATCCAATCCTGTGACCGGTTGATGCTATGCCTTTAAGAAAGAGACAGTTGCTGAACACTTTGGCTGAATGTTTTTGATATTTGAACAAAAACAAGATAGTCTAAACTAATTTCATTGGTGCTTGTGGGGTGCAGTTTGGAGTTTGGGTTCTGTTAGTTCAGTCTGTGTCTGGTCTGGGTTCAGGCTGGGTGCAGTCTGTGCTTCTCTGTCCTGTGGGCTGGACAGTTTCTTTCTTTCTGAAGCAGGAACGGCCTTGAGTTAACAGCTAACCAGATAAGAACACTAATTCTTGCATGCACTTTCTGAGCTAACAGCATTTTCCTTCCTTAATTGCCTTTCTCTCTCTCTCTAACCCTTTTTGGGAAAAAGGGAGGTGGGGAGGGAGAGAGGGGGGTTCAGGGAACCCCCCTGGCCGGCTGGAGGGAAAAGGTTTTTCTGCATTGTGTTCATTGTTATATTTTCCTGTATATATTGTAAATATTGTATAATTGTGTATATATTCATTGCATTCCATTTATGCTTGTAAATATAGCTTTCATCTGCTTTTCCGACTGAGCTAGCTGTGGTTTCTTTCCCTGTGTGTGGGGAGGGAATTTTCTCACCCCACCATATATTTTTTTTTAATTGGCGCCCAATGTGCGGCTTGTGGATAGTTGCTGTCCAGAAGCAGAGCAAAAGTTGCTTGATTTATTGTCTGCTCAGGTCGGAGTTGCAAAGATGAAAGTGTTTTGGCTTTTAGAGCATTTGGTCTTTTCAATTTGTTCGGTACTGATCTACAAGTACTTCCTGGGATTGATTTTCGATCGCTTAGGCAGATACTTGATGTATAAATTGTATTTATGGTTTAAGTATAAGATTCAGCTTCTCTATGACCGGTGCCTGGGATTCTTTTGGCTTAATAGATACAGGAATGTGACCTCGACTACTCTGCCCATAGAGATAAACAAGTTTAAGATCCCAGTAGGTGAAAGGGTCATTTTAAGTGATGGCTGGGATCCGAAGGTGATTTATTCGATGTGTTTGAATCTGCTGCTGGTGTTGGTGATTGCGTACTTGTTATATGCTCTGTACCGGGAGAAGAAAGTGTCTAAGGCCTGTTTTGTAATTAGGCGTAGACCCAAGAGGAGAAAGAACAGCTCTAGCTCGACCCCAGAGATCTCTAGTGATGAGGAGAATGGAGAATCTGTATCAGTTAAAGATAAAGCTAAAAACTCCATCGGAAAGGCTGCTCTGAACGGTGCTGTTGGTGGTTCTGGCAATCAGCCAGCTGCTGCAGCAGCGGCAGCGCCTAACATGGCAGCTCCCCCGTCCTCGGCAGCCATTAATGCGGCAAAACCAGTTCCTCCTTCTTCTTCAACAGGACCGGAAGTGTCCTCCACAGCAGCTGATCCGTCTCAAACCTGTCAGCTTCTGTTAAGCCAGCTGTAAATTCAAACACAGCTCCAGTTAAGCAGGTAGCTGTTTTAAAGACGAGAGGTGGAAAGACCAAAGCTGATTCAGATGCTGATGCTGGTGAGGGACCTTCTGCTTTAAGAGACCCTGCTGAGGAGGAGGAGAAGATTTGTCTTAAAGATATAGCTGAGTTATTGAGAACATCACTGGATGGAAATGCAGGGCAAATTGCTGATAGCAGGACAACAAGAGGTGGTACACCTGACCTTAAAGAGATTCTTAGGAGAGTGACAATGAGATTAATGGGGCAACAAGTTCAGGAAGAGGAGGAAGAGGAGGAGTCAGATGACATTCTTGACTGTTCTTCTCCAAGAGAAGAGATAAGGAATGTGCGTAAAGATTATATCAGAGCAGATAAGGAGCCAATCCTAGCTTGGCTTGGTAGATGCTATGATACAGGTGCTCCAGCTCTAATGGTTGGAGACAAGTCAGCAGCTCAGCTAGGAACTCTCTCAAAGGATAATGGAATAGATAGACATCTAGGCCGGACTCTCGGTAAGGTTACTCTGTGGATACGCCTTTTAATGGCAACCCTCATGAGATATCCTTCCCGAGATTATCTCCCATGGAATCCTAAGCCCTGGACTACCATAGAGGAAGGAATTAAGCGTCTGAGAGAATTTGCTGTCAGAGAGGTACTCTATGGTGACCATGAGACTCTGAATCCTGATGAAATTCCTGTAGGAACTGGTCTCGCTAAAAAGCTCATCAAACTTGCTCCTCCTAATTATGCAAATATTCTGGCAAGCAGAATTGTGGCAAGAAACTATGGCGGAGCTTCTCCTACGGTTGGCCAATTCACTGATCAGATGAGACAATTGGAGGATAGCATGACACGTGTTTCGTTGGTTTCAGCCATTGAAACTCTGTCTGGTGAAATAAAGAATTGCATGAAAGAGTTGAAGGATGAAATTGTAAATTCCATCTCCCAATTGACACAGAGAGATAATTCCAATTCTTCCTCCAGATGGATACAGGTTTCCTCTGTGAGGAATAGACGTCCTCCAAGGATGTCATTCCAAAACAGGTCATTCCAAAACAGATCCAACCAAAACAGACCACCAAGGCAGTCACGTGGAAGTATTTGGATAACTCTGCGTGATCAGTTTGGTGAGAACATGAACAGATGGGATGGGCAACCAACTGCTAATCTTCTCAGGAGACTGAGGGAACCACAAAGTGGCAGAACCCGAGGTAGCAATACCAGAAGGGTCTCTGTTACTTCTACAGTTCCCCAGGACAACTCTAGTAGCTCCAACAGTGGCTCCAGTTCTAACACTGCCCACTGTGCTCATTGCACATGTGGGCATGTTCCCCATAACTAGGGGTGCCCTGCCTCCCGCCAGGGGGAGGAGAGGGGTAACAGAGATAATAGAATCTATTGGGATGTGTACATCCAGTGGCCTGGCACTTCACAAGTTCAGAAGTACAGGGCCTTGGTTGACACAGGGGCTCAGTGCACCATAATGCCATCAAATTATCAGGGATCAGAAGCTATAACTATTCTGGGAGTCACTGGTGGATCTCAAGAGTTAACTAAGGTGGAGGTTGATATAAGTTTAACTGGTAAACAGTGGAGGAAGCACACAGTTGTGACCGGACCTGACGCACCTTGTATTCTGGGAATTGATTTTCTGAGAGAAGGCCGTTTCAAAGACCCTAGAGGTTACAAATGGGCTTTTGGAGTAGCATCTGTAGAAACTGATGGGCAAAAACTGAAGCTGTCTGTTAGACCTGATCTTTCTGATGAATCTGCAGTTGTGGGACAACACAAATTCAGGACATTAAATTGCCGGTTGCTTCTCAGACTGTGCATCACAGACAATACAGAACCAACCCTGACTCTTTGGTGCCCAATCAGAATCTGATTCGTCAGTTGGAGAGTCAGAAAGTCATCAGCAAAACTCATTCCCCTTTCAACAGTCCAGTGTGGCCTGTGCGAAAGCAGAATGGAGACTGGCGTCTGACAGTCGACTACCGAGCTCTGAATGAAGTAACTCCACCTATGAGTGCAGCAGTACCAGACATGATGGAACTCCAGGATGAGCTGGAATCCAAAGAGGCCAAATGGTATGCTACCATAGACATTGCTAATGCCTTCTTCTCTATTCCCATAGCAGAGGAATGCAGGCCTCAGTTTGCTTTCACCTGGAGAGGAATCCAGTACACTTTCAACAGATTGCCAATGGGCTGGATCCACAGCTCCAGCATCTGTCATGCAGTGATCCACGATGCTCTGGAGAAAGGTGGTGCTCCAGAACACATCCAGTTCATCGATGATATCATCGTCTGGGGTAAAACTGCTGAGGAAGTCTTCGAGAAAGGTAACAAAGTCATTGACATTCTTCTGAATGCAGGTTTTGCCATCAAGCGAGACAAGGTGAAAGGACCTACCAGAGAGATCCAGTTTCTGGGAGTGCGGTGGCAGGATGGACGCCGACACATTCCAGTGGATGTGGTAAATAGAGTCTCTACCATGGCCAATCCCATGAACAAGCAAGAAACTCTACGTTTCTTGGGGATAGTGGGATTTTGGAGACTGCACATTCCTGGATACAGTCAGATTGTGAAACCTCTGTATGATGTGACTCGAAAGAGAAACAATTTCCACTGGGGACCTGAACAACAAGCAGCTTTTGACCAGATAAAGCAAGAGGTGGTTCAAGCAATGGGTCTGGGACCTGTCCGAGATGGTCCAGACATTAAGAACATTTTGTACACAGCTGCAAGTGACAATGGTCCAACCTGGTGCTTGTGGCAAAGAGCTCCAGGTGAGACACGTGGACGACCTCTTGGTTTCTGGAGTAGAGGTTACAGAGGTTCAGAGGCTAATTATACTCCAACAGAGAAAGAGATTCTAGCTGCCTATGAAGGAGTAAAAGCAGCTTCTAAAGTGATTGGAACTGAATCACAACTTCTCTTAGCTCCCAGATTACCAGTTTTGAACTGGATGTTCAAAGGCAAAGGTTCCACACCACATCATGCAACAGATTCCACCTGGTCTAAGTGGATGGCTCTGATAACACAGAGAGCTCGAATGGAAATCTTGAAAGACCTGGTCTGGTGGAGGTGATCTCAAGTTGGCCTGAAGGTACCAACTGCACTAAACCTCCAGAGGAGAGAGTAACTCGTGCTGAGGAAGCTCCTCCTTACAATGACCTTTCTGATGATGAAAAGAAGTATGCTTTGTTCACAGACGGTTCCTGTCGGCTGGTCGGGAACAAGCGAAGGTGGAAGTCTGCAGTGTGGAGTCCAACACGCCGAGATGCAGAGGCAAAGGATGGAGAAGGAGAATCCAGTCAGTTTGCAGAGGTAAAAGCTGTCCAGCTAGCTCTCGACGTAGCTGAACGTGAGAGGTGGCCAAAGCTTTATCTCTACACCGACTCATGGATGGTAGCCAATGCTCTGTGGGGTTGGCTAAAGGACTGGAAAAAGAATGGTTGGCAGAGAAAAGGAAAGCCTATATGGGCAGCTGAGCTGTGGCAGGACATTGCTGATCGAATCGAGAGAATTCCAGTGAAGGTGAGACACATTGATGCTCACATCCCTAAGAGCAAAGCTACTGAGGAACAGCAACACAACCATCAGGCAGATCTAGCTGCAAGAGTTTCTCAGTTAGCATGGACTCTGATCTTGATCTCGACTGGAAACACCGAGGTGAGATATTCTTAGCTTGGTGGGCTCACGAATCGTCAGGACATCAAGGCAGAGATGCAACCTACCAGTGGGCTCGTGACAGATCCATAGACATTTCCATGGATGCTATCACACAAGTCATCCATGACTGTGACATTTGTGCTGCTATTAAGCAGGCAAAGAGACTTAAGCCCTTATGGTATGGTGACAGATGGTCCAAGTACAAGTATGGTGAAGCTTGGCAGATTGACTACATCACTCTCCCACGTTCTCGTTCTGGTAAGCAGTATGTGCTTACTATGGTAGAGGCAAACACTGGATGGTTGGAAACTTATCCAGTTCCACATGCAACTGCACGCAACACCATTCTTGGTCTGGAGAGACAAATCCTGTGGAGACACGGGACTCCAGAGAGGATTGAGTCGACAACGGAACTCATTTCAAAACAACCTTGTAAAGAGCTGGGCCAAAGAGCACGGCATTGAGTGGATATTCCACATCCCCTACTATGCACCAGCTGCAGGGAAGATTGAACGCTACAACGGTTTGCTGAAGACCATCTTACAGCCATGGGGGTGGATCTTTGAGAAACTGGGAAAAGCATTTAGCACAAGCAACCTGGCTGGTAAATAGTAGAGGTTCAGTGAACCAAGCTGGACCGGCACACTCAGATCTGCTACAGAAAGTAGAAGGTGATAGAGCTCCTGTTGTTAGAGAAAAGAATCTGTTAGGTCAAACTGTTTGGGTGTTTTTCTCCATCAGGAGAGGCTAAACCTGTCCGAGGTGTGGTTTCAGCTGAAGGTCCAGGTCACACTTATTGGGTAATGCAAGAGAATGGTGAAATTCAGTGTATTCCACAAAGAAATCTAACTTTAGCTGAAAGAGTTTAATTTCAGAGTGTTGTACAGCTACATCGCGCCCAAGGAAGAATCCTGAGGAATCCACGGTGCACGAACCCTGAGAACCCTGAGAGCCCTGAGTCAACTGAGAGTCCCTGTTTCCCTGTTTCCCTGTTTCCCTTTTCTTCACTTCGTCTGCGAAGAGACAAACTGTTTTCCATTTTTCTTGTTTCTTGGACTTCTGAATCATCTACACCTGAGGATAGCCGGAATGGACTATGAACTTTACTTGCAAATTGTAGATATTGTGTTAGATTGGATGGACAGTATGAACAGCCAATGAAATTGTTTAGAAGAGGTGGATTGTGACCGGTTTAGGCTGTGCCTTTAAGAAAGAGACAATTGCTGAACACTCTGGCTGAATGTTTTTGATATTTGAACAAAAACAAGATAGTCTAAACTAATTTCATTGGTTGAATGTAGAATGCAATTTTAAGTTTGGGTTCTGTTAGTTCAGTCTGTGTCTGGTCTGGGTTCAGGCTGGGTGCAGTCTGTGCTTCTCTGTCCTGTGGGCTGGATGGCTTCTCTCTTTCTGAAGCAGGAACGGCCTTGAGTTAACAGCTAACCAGATAAGAAAGCTAATTCTTGCATGTGCTTCTTAGCTAACAGAATTTTTCTTCCTTAATTGCCTTTCTCTCTCTCTCTAACCCTTTTTGGGAAAAAGGGGAGGTGGGGAGGGAGAGAGGGGGGTTCAGGGAACCCCCCTGGCCGGCTGGAGGGAAAAGGTTTTTCTGCATTGTGTTCATTGCTGTATTTTCCTGTATATATTGTAAATATTGTATATTGTGTATATATTCATTGCATTCCATTTATGCTTGTAAATATAGCTTTCATCTGCTTTTCTGACTGAGCTAGCTGTGGTTTCTTTCCCTGTGTGTGGGGAGGGAACTTTCTCACCCCACCACAAGGGTCACCCCTAAACCATATCCCCAAGCACCACATCCAAACCACCTTGAAACACCTCCAGGCTTGGTGCCTCCACCACCTCCCTGGGCAGCACATTCCACTCCCTGAACACTCTGGATGGGAGAATTTATTTCCTACTGTCCAGTCTAAACCTACCCAGTCCTAGCTTGAGGCCATTGCCTCTTGTTCTGTCACTAATGACCTGTGAGGAGAGACCAGCAGCAGCCTCTCCACAACCTCCTTTCAGGTAGTTGTAGAGAGCCATGAGGTCTCCCCTCAGCCTCCTCTTCTCCAAACTAACCAGCCCCAGCTCCTTCAGTTGCTCTTCATCAGGTTTCTTCTCCAGGCCCTTCCCCAGCTCCTTACCCTCCTCTGCCCTGGCTCCAGCACCTCCACATCTCTCTTGGATGGAGGTGCCCAAACTGGACACAACACTCAAGGTGTGGCCTCCCCAGAGCTGAGTCCCAGGGGACAGTCACCTCCCTGCTGCTGCTGGACACAGCATTGCTGATCCCAGCCGGATGCCTTTGGCTTGCTTGGCCACCTGGGCACACTGCTGCCTCCTATTCAGCTGCTTGTCCATCAGCACCCCCAGGTCCCTTGCTGCCAGACAGCTCTCCAGACACACTGTCCCAAGCCTGGAGCATTGCTTGGGGTTGTTGTGACCCAAGTGCAGGACCTGGTACTTGGCCTTCTTGAAGCTCCTCCTGGTGATACTGGCCATGGATCGAATCTATCCAAGTCGCTCTGCAGAGCCTCCCTACTCTCATACAGATCAACTCTGCCACCTGACTTGGTGTCATCTGCTGACTCACTGCTGACTCACTCTGTGTCTTCATCAAGGTCATCATAAAGATGTTCAACAGAAGGCATCCCAAGACTGAGCCCTGAAGAACACCACTTGTGACCTGCCACCAGCTGCATTTAACTCCACTGAGCACCACTCTTTGGGCCCTTTCAGCCAGCCAGGGCTGTATCCAGCAGAGCATTGCTCATCCAAGCCAGGAGCAGCCACTTTGCCCAGGAGAATTCTGTGGGGAGCAGTGCCAAAGGGTTTTGGGAAGTCTAGGGAGACAATGCTCACAGCCTTGCCCTCATCCAACAGTCACTCATCCTGCCAGAGAAGGAGATCACGTGGGTCAGGTAGCACCTGTTCTTCCTAAACCCATGCTGACTGGGCTGATGCCCTGCTTGTCCTCTCCAGGTCATGTAATGGTGCTGGAGATGCTCTGCTCCAGGCCCTGCCCTGCTACCAAGCTCTCACTGCCAGCTCTATAGTTTCCTGGATCCTCCTTTCTTGCTTTCTTGGAGCTGGGTGTCACATTTGCTCCTCTCCAGTACCCTGGGACCTCCCCAGTGAGCCAGGACTCCTGGTAAATAATGGATAGTAGCTTGGCCACAGAGATGTTCAAGTCCCTTCCTCATCCTCCTAGCCTCTGTTGGACTCTGTCTCTCCTGACCTGGGGAGCCCCAAACTGCAGGGATCCAGTCTGGACAGGAAGGCCCCAGTCTGTATTGGGAGAGGATTAGGCTTTCAGAGTGTCCTGGGACAAGGCCCAGTGTTACTGGCAGAGGCCATGGGGTCAGGTCTTAATGGGAGGTAGAATCAGAAAGATCTGGGTTGGAAGGGGCCTCCAAAGGTCATCCAGTCCAACCCCCTGCAGACAGAGAGAGACATCCTCAACTAGATCAGGTTGCCCACAGCCCTGTGCAGCCTCACTCTGAACGTCTGCAGGCCTCAAACATCTCATTGGGCAATCTGTGTCAGTGTCTCATCACCCTCATGGTGCAGAACTTCTTCCTCACATCCACAGCCACTGCCCTGGTCCTGTCACTGCAGGACTTTGCAAACAGTCTCTCTCCATCCAGTACCCTTCAGGCATTGGAAAGCAGTTATTAGGTGTCCCCAGAGCCTTCTCTTCTTCAGCCTGATCAACCCCAGTCCCACAGCCTGTCCGTGTAGCAGAGGTGCTCCAAGCCCCTGGCCATTTCTGTGTCCCTCATCTGGACCATCTCCATCAGCTCCATGTCTTCCTGTGTTGAGACTTCAGAGCTGGATGCAGTACTCCAGGGGAGATCTCATCAGAACAGAATAAGTGCCAGGATCCTCTCTCTCTCCATCTCTGGCCATGCTGCTTTGGATGCAGCCCAGGCTGCCATTGACCTTCAGTGCTGCAAGCTCACACTGCCTGCTCCTGGACAGCTTCTCCCCCACCAGCACCCCCAAGCCCTTTTCCTCAGGGCTGCTTTCTATCTCCTCCTCCCCCAGCCTGTATTGATAGTGAGGATTGTTCCAGCCCAGCTGCAGGACTCTGCTCTTGCTGCTGTTGAACCTCATGAGGGTCACCTGGGCACCACCTCTCCAGCTTGTCCAGGGCCCTCTGGATGCCATCCTGTCCCTCTGGCATCTCAACAGCACCACTCAGCTTGGTGCCATCTGCACCCTTGCTGATGGTGTCTCCATCCCTCTGTCTATAGCACTGATAAAACTATTAAACAGTACAGGATGGGATGAGTGGAATCAGTTTTTCCTGGGACAAGGCCTGGGCTGTACTTGGAGATGTTAATGGGAGCCAGTTTGAAATGGAACATGGCCCAGACTGGACGCTGGTGTGATTAGGGTATGGAGTTGTGACTGTGACAGGGCCCAGCCTGTGGTGGGAGGGTTTAAAGGAACCCAGTATGTACTGGCATGAGACCCAGACTGTATTGGAATGTGTCCAGGGAACTCAGGTTGTACTGGGATGGGGCCCAGTCTGCCTGGGAGGGGGTAAAGGGATAGAGTTTGTACTGAGAGGGTCCCAGTCTGGTCCTGGGAAGGGTTCAGGTGGTGCAGTTTTTCCTGGGAGCAGGCACAGTCTGTACTGGGAAGGAGTCTTGATCTCTGGTTTGCACTGGGAGGGAAGCACTTGGAACTGGGAAGGGGCCAGGGCTTCAACTTTGCTCTGGGATGAGACTCTGTCTGTACTGGGAGGAGTTCAGGAGATGCAGTTTGCACTGGGATGGTCCCCGGTCTGTATTGGGTGATGCCATTGGATAAATTTCCTCTGGGGCAGGTCCTGGACTTTACTGGGATGGGATCAGGGCAACAGTTGGTACTTGGACAGGGCCTAATCTGTATTGGAGTGAGTCAGGAGATGCAGTTTGTATTGGGATGAGACTCAGACTGTGCTGGGAGAGGGCAATGGGATCCCATTGGTACCAGGATCAGGCCACAGCTGCCCTGGGATCAGGATATCCACTTTGCACTGTGCTGGGTGCAGTTGGGACAGGGAAGGGCTCCAAGGGATGCACTTTGTAGTGGCACAGGAAACTGTATGGGAGATGGCAAGTGATGCAGTTGGTCCTGGGATAAGACCACATCTGAGCTGGGAGGCGTTCAGGAGTGTGACCGGTTGATGCTATGCCTTTAAGAAAGAGACAGTTGCTGAACACTCTGGCTGAATGTTTTTGATATTTGAACAAAAACAAGATAGTCTAAACTAATTTCATTGGTGCTTGTGGGGTGCAGTTTGGAGTTTGGGTTCTGTTAGTTCAGTCTGTGTCTGGTCTGGGTTCAGGCTGGGTGCAGTCTGTGCTTTCTCTCTTGCTGAAGCAGGAACGGCCTTGAGTTAGCAGCTAACCAGATAAGAACACTAATTTTGCATGTGCTTTTTAGCTAACAGAATTTTTTCTTCCTTAATTGCCTTTCTCTCTCTCTCTAACTCTTTTTTGGGAAAAGGGGAGGTGGGGAGGGAACTTTCTCACCCACCACATATTATTTTTAATTGGCGGCCCAACGCGCGCTTGTGGATAGTTGCTGTCCAAAGCAGAGCAAAAGTTGCTTGATTTATTGTCTGCTCAGGTCGGAGTTGCAAAGATGAAAGTGTTTTGGCTTTTAGAGCGTTTGTTTTTCCTCAATTTTTGGGGTCCTTGTCTATAAGCATGTCCTAGGATTGATTTTCGATCGCTTAAGCAGATACTTGATGTATAAATTGTATTTATGGTTTAAGTATAAGATTCAGCTTCTCTATGAGCGGTGCCTGGGATTCTTTTGGCTTAATAGATACAGGAATGTGACCTCAACCACTCTGCCCATAGAGATAAAGTTTTTAAGATCCCAGTAGGTGGAAGAGTAGTTTTAGGTGATGGCTGGGATCCGAAGGTGATTTATTTGATGTGTGCATGTGGTGAAGGCACATTCTGCCTATCTGGTCCCTGCATGTGGACAAGTTTCCCCTCCTTCAGGAGGAGGACAAAAGCCAAGGCATTAGCCAGGCCAGCACGCACCCAGCGCATGAAGTGCTTGTGCAAACACCAAGTATGGGCATAATTCTAGCTTCACGCTTTCTATAGGCTGAAGCCAGTTGCCTATGAGAGTGCCCATTGGCCAAATCCAGCCTCGAGGAATCTATAAGTATTACCCTGTGGGTAAACAACTTGCCCCCTCGTTCACTTTGTCTCTGTACTCGCTCGAGAGAGGAGCTCTCGAGCCACAGCCTCTGCCATTGAGCTTATTGTTGTTAGCTTCTGTCATACATGCATGCATACTGAAGCCTCTGCATTGTGAGAAGCACTCTGATCCTGAGGATCATCCCAGAGGGAGGACCTTCGCTGAGCCCGAGAAGCCAGCGTCGCCACAGCCAGTCGTACCGACCGGAAAGCCCACCGTGCTACCGAGGACTGGACCAGCCCCCGAGGGTAAGATCTGCCCAGCTGTCGGGGAGAAGGGACTTTAGTACTAGAGACTAAGTCCGCATATACCTAGCCCCGCCATAGCGGGAGAAGAGCCGCCACGTGTGCCGCTCCAAGCCCTGTAACCGCAGGGAAGACTACAGCATTGTTTCGTGCTTATACTGCACCAAACCCGGGACTGCCCCGATCGTCCCGCTGTGCCTTTAAGGCCAGAAACGGAGAAGTCGCAGCTCAGCGCAGCCGCATTCTCTCTCCGAGGCTGTTTACCTCAGCCCCGAGATCCGTCGCCACGAGGCCGACCCCATAGCTATTGTTGCCGACCGGGAACCTCTGAACCCGCCTACCGGCAACCGTCGCCCCGCCCTGCCGTGCGAGCCGACTCCCAGGACCGATCGAGTCCTGAAGGGAACCTGCTTCCAAGCCAAGCCCAGGTTCCAGCATTCCTTCTCCACTGCTGAGGAGAGAGGAGATAATACCCAACACCACCGTTTCAAGTCTACTAGGAATCAGTCCAGCGGCAGTCGTCAGCCGGACCCCCACCTCGCTACAAGCAACAGCTACAGAGTATCTCCCACGTGCTTTCCACCCACTAGCACTCAGTTCAAAGCATCCGCGTGTAGCAGTCATCGCTGACGCACAGAAAGATCGCAATATTGTTGTATATAGCCAGAAGCCACCCGCGTTCCACCGAGTCGCCAACTAGTGGCCAAGCGGCGGAACTGCACTCTTCATTATACAAACATACAAATAGTTTGTAGATAGTTTAATTAAGTTCTGATCACAACACTAAGCCATTTATGGAATGTATTTCACGAAGGTGCACTAGAACATGTATATAAGTTGTGATTCATCGTTATTAATAATTTGATAATTAATAAATTAATATTTTCATAATTCATATTTCATATTCAATAAATTTAATAACCCTCTTCACAACAGTGCAATCCTGCTGTTGGTGATAAGCAATGCGTACTTGTTATATACGCTGTACCGGGAGAGAAAAGTTTCTAAGACCTGTTTTGTAATTAGGCGTAGACCCAAGAGGAGAAAGAACAGCTCTAACTCGACCCCAGAAATATCTAGTGATGAGGAGAATAGAGATCTGTATCAGTTAAAGAGAAAGCTAAAAATTCCATCGAAAGGCTGCTCTGAACGGTGCTGTTGGTGGTTTCTGGCAATCAGCCAGCTGCTGCGGCAGCGGCAGCGCCTAACATGGCGGCTCCCCCGTCCTCGGCAGCCATTAATGCGCAAAGCCAGTTCCTCCTTCTTCTTCAGCGGGACCGGAAGTGTCCTCCACAGCAGCTGATCCGTCTCAAAACCTGTCAGCTTCTGTTAAGCCAGCTGTAAATTCAAACACAGCTCCAGTTAAGCAGGTAGCTGTTTTAAAGACGAGAGGTGGAAAGACCAAAGCTGATTCAGATGCTGATGCTGGTGAGGGAACTTCTGCTTTAAGAGACCCTGCTGAGGAGGAGGAGAAGATTTGTCTTAAAGATATAGCTGAGTTATTGAGAACATCACTGGATGGAAATGCAGGGCAAATTGCTGACAGCAGGACAACAAGAGGTGGTACTCCTGACCTTAAAGAGATTCTTAGGAGAGTGACAATGAGATTATGGGGCAACAAGTTCAGGAAGAGGAGGAAGAGGAGGAGTCAGATGATATTTTGGACTGTTCTTCACCAAGGGAAGAGATAAGGAATGTGCGTAAAGATTATATCAGAGCAGATAAGGAGCCAATCCTAGCTTGGCTTGGTAGATGCTACGATACAGTGCTCCATCTCTAATGGTTGGAGACAAGTCAGCAGCTCAACTAGGAACTCTCTCAAGGATAATGGAATAGATAGACACCTAGGCAGGACTCTCGGTAGGTTACTCTGTGGATACGCCTTTTAATGGCAACCCTCATGAGATATCCTTCCCGAGATGATCTCCCATGGAATCCTAAGCCCTGGACTACCATAGAGGAAGGAATTAAGCGTCTGAGAGAATTTGCTGTCAGAGAGGTACTCTATGGTGACCATGAGACTCTGAATCCTGATGAATTCCTGTAGGAACTGGTCTTGCTAAAAGCTCATCAAACTTGCTCCTCCTAACTATGCAAATATTCTGGCAAGCAGGATTGTGGCAAGAAACTATGGCGGAGCTTCTCCTACGGTTGGCCAATTCACTGATCAGATGAGACAATTGAGGATAGCATGACACGTGTTTCCTTGGTTTCAGCCATTGAAACTCTGTCTGGAAAATTGAGAATTGCATGAAAGAGATGAAGGATGAGATTATAATTCCATCTCCCAATTGACACAAGGAAATAATTCCAATCTTCCTCCGGATGGATACAGGTTTCCTCTGTGAGGAACAGACTCCTCCAAGGATGTCATTCCAAACAGGTCATTCAAAACAGATCCAACCAAAACAGACCACCAAGGCAGTCACGTGGAGTATTTGGATAACTCTGCGTGATCAGTTTGGTGAGAACATGAACAGATGGGATGGTCAACCACTTCTAATCTTCTCAGGAGCTGAGGGAACTGCAAAGTGGCAGAACCGAGGTAAATACCAGAAGGGTAGCTGTTACTTCTACAGTTCCCCAGGACAACTCCAATAGCTCCAACAGTGGCTCCAGTTCTAACTGCACACTGTGCTCATTGCACATGTGGGCATGTTCCCCATAACTAGGGTGCCCTGCCTCCCGCCATGGGGAGGAGAGGGTAACAGAGATAATAGAATCTATTGGGATGTGTACATCCAGTGGCCTGGCACTTCACAATTTCAGAAGTACAGGGCCTTGGTTGACACAGGGGCTCAGTGCACCATAATGCCATCAAACTTATCAGGGATGAGAAGCTATAACTATTCTGGGAGTCACTGGTGGATCTCAAGAGTTAACTAAGTGGAGGTTGATATAAGTTTAACTGGTGGTAACAGTGGAGGAAGCACACAGTTGTGACCGGACCCTGACGCACCTTGTATTCTGGGAATTGATTTTCTGAGAGAAGGGCGTTTCCAGACCCTAAAGGTTACAAATGGGCTTTGGAGTAGCATCTGTAGAAATTGATGGACAAAAGCTGAAGCTGTCTGTTAGACCTGATCTTTCTGATGAATCTGCAGTTGTGGGACAACACAAGATTGAGGACATTAAAACTGCTGCCGTTTGCTTCTCAGACTGTGCATCACAGACAATACAGACCAACCCTGACTCTTTGGTGCCCAATCAGAATCTGATTCGTCAGTTGGAGAGTCAGAAAGTCATCAGCAACTCCTTCTTCCCCTTTCAACAGTCCAGTGTGGCCTGTGCGAAAGCAGAATGGAGACTGGCGTCTGACAGTCGACTACCGAGCCCTGAATGAAGTACTCCACCTATAGTGCAGCAGTACCAGACATGATGGAACTCCAGGATGAGCTGGAATCCAAAGAGGGCCAATGGTATGCTACCATAGACATTGCTAATGCCTTCTTCTCTATTCCCATAGCAGAGGAATGCAGGCCTCAGTTGCCTTTCACCTGGAGAGGAATCCAGTCACTTTCAACAGATTGCCAAGGGCTGGATCCACAGCTCCAGCATCTGTCATGCAGTGATCCACGATGCTCTGGAGAAAGGTGGTGCTCCAGAACACATCCAGTTCATCGCTGATATCATCGTCGGGGTAAAACTGCTGAGGAAGTCTTCGAGAAAAGGTACAAAGTCATTGACATTCTTCTGAATGCAGGTTTTGCCATCAATCGAGACAAGGTGAAAGGACCTACCAGAGAGATCCAGTTTCTGGGAGTGCGGTGGCAGGATGGACGCCGACACATTCCAGTGGATGTGGTAAATAGAGTCTCTACCATGCCAATCCCATGAACAAGCAAGAAACTCTACGTTTCTTGGGAGCATTGTATTTTGGAGACTGCCCATTCCTGGATACAGTCAGTGTGAAACCTCTGTATGATGTGACTTGAAGAGAAACAATATCCACTGGGTACCTGAACACAAGCAGCTTTTGACCAGATAAAGCAGAGGATGGTTCAAGCAATGGGTCTG
>JAAWVA010000030.1:7504420-7558631 GCA_015227895.2 Colaptes auratus | reverse complement strand
GCTGCAAAGGAAAGGGCCTCTGCTTGGCACATCTTTGCCTGATGCTTCTGCCTTGCTCAGGGAAAGTTGCAGGAAAGGCCATGGTGAAGATCTCTGCTCTCCCAGTCCTCTGGAACAGGACTGCAGGTGCAGGATCTTCCCAGGGAGCAGTGAAACAGTTTGCAGAAAGAGCTGCTCAGGAGGGAATGGCTGCAGGCATGGCCTTTGCCTCAGAAGGATGAGTGGGCACAGCACTGACCACAAGCTGTTGTGTTTCATGATCAGAGAGGAGGAACATCCATAGAGATGGGTGAGAGATGGGACAGAGCAGGATTGTGCAGGAAGGAGGAGCCAGCACAGTTCTGCACCAGGAGGTAGTGGAACACTGGAACAGGTTGCCCACGGAAGGGGTTGGTTTCATCCCTGGAGATATTGCAGGTGATTTGACAGGGATCTGGGCAACCTGATCTAGTTGAGGATGTCCCTGGGAAGTTGGACAAGATAACCTTTGGAGGTCCCTTCCAGCCCAGCCCATCTGTGATCAATGAGATATGGGAACCAAGCAGACTCTGCATGAAGTGCAAAAGGATGACACCAGCTGGGGCTTCTCAGAGCTCTGGGCCTGGCTATGGTTGTGGATTCCTGCCTTGGGCTTCAGTCTCCAGAAGCTGGTTGGAGCACTAACCCTGAGCTTGTTCCCCTTTGTTTGCATGGCTGTTCTAGTGCAGGGCATGTGTGAGTGCCGGTCTGCTTCAGGGAGCAGAACAGGGGACAGCAAGGAGCTCTCTGGGAAGAGCTGGGGCAAATGACACCTTCAAGAGCAGGCCCTAAGCCTCTGTATTCTCCTAAGCTCCATTACAGGGACTAGGCTAAGGCCTGTCTGCATTTCATAGAGCAACACTAAGCAAGACTTCACTGAG
Organism: Colaptes auratus; assembly: GCA_015227895.2. Classification (NCBI taxonomy): domain Eukaryota; kingdom Metazoa; phylum Chordata; class Aves; order Piciformes; family Picidae; genus Colaptes; species Colaptes auratus. The sequence continues at coordinate 7,557,732 of JAAWVA010000030.1, read as the reverse complement.
GTTCTTTTTCCTTCTTTCTGTTGCTTTTTGGAGCCTCTTGAGTTTCTCATTCCATCAGCTGGGCAGGAGATGTTCTCCTCACCTTTCACTACGTGCTTTGGAATCTCTTGGGTTTGTCAGCAGCCATTGGTTTGGTCACCAGCTGTGTTCAACTTTTCCCTTCCCTTCTAATCACAGAAACACAGAATCAGCCAGGTTTGAAAAAGACCTCAGAGATCGTCAAGTCCAACCTACCACCGAACACCCCCTGACACCTAAACCATGTCTTAAGTGCCACATCCAACATTTTATGAACACCTCCAGGGGTGGTGACTCCACCACCTCCCTGGCAGCACTTCCAGTGGCTAATTCTCTTTTCTGGGAAGAACCTTCCTCCTCACCTCCAGTCTAAACTTCTCCTGGTGAAGCCAATCATTAATATTAAGTACAACCCTAACAGGACTCCTTCCCAGGACAGATTGTGCCCACTCCCAGGAAAGGGAACACTACTTGAAGCCCTCCAACCACTTGTCTGATACTCCTCCCAGTACAACTTATATCCCCTTACCTACTCCCTGACAGCCTGGGCCCCATCCCAGTACAAACTGTCTTCCTGTTCTTTGGAGATGATGTTCTGGTGTGTCCTATCCCCAGTCAGCGGCACCACAGCATCTGGGAGGAACCATTCCAAATACCCTGGGATGGAGCAGACCCTGCACACAGGGAAGAAGGACACAGCATCTGGGCTGTGGCAGGAGGAGTCTGGCTACCCAGACACAGGATTGGTCTCCCCTAGACTCAGCACTGCTGTGGCCACATCTGGATTCATGGTGTGTGGATGTGACATTCTCCAGTCTAGAAGAGTAGGGAGTAACTGGGAGGATGCAGAGATGATCTGCCAGGATGAGGATTGACATCTCTGTGGAGAGATTAAGGGACTGGGGATGCTTCAGCCTGCTGAAGGGAGGATCAGGACACTGCCATAGCAGTGTGCACATGGCTGAAGGGTGTTTCAGAGAGGACGGAGCTCTTCTGGGGAGTGGGGAGAGACCAAAACCTTCACAAAGTGCAGCTTGGAAGGTTCAGAGTGGAGATGAGACCAAAGAAATGACCCTCAAAGGGCAGAGCTGCTATGCATGAGGCCATGCAGAGGGGTCAGGCAATGGCCGGGAGAGCTGAGGCAGCTCAGGGAAGGGATGAAATGGCATGGGGAGAGCTGGGTGGGAAAGCAAGATTGGTGTCATCAGCCTGAAGAGAAACAGAAGCAGGCATGGAGAGTGTAGGAGAGGCTGCAGTAGGGACAGCCAAGGCTCTGACAAGGCTGAAGGCCCAACAGGTCCAAGGTCTTTGTACCCTTGACTCTGGCAGTTGCCTCTGCCACCAAGGCCTGAAGAGAGAAACTTTGCTTTGAGCTTGAGGTTCTTCTATTGCAAGGGCAGTGGTCAGGCTTGGCCTTTCTGCTTCCTAGGCAAAGGCAATTTTTCTGCCCTGCCTTTGCCTTTGTCTCCCTGCAATCCTGGCCTCTAACAAGCTGCTCTAAGGAGTCCCTGGGAGCCTTTGGCAGAACAAGCCTCAGGGAGGCCAATCAGTGCTTCAAGGGACTTTGGAGTTGTCTTCTGACTTGGACTTGTTGAGAGAGGCTTCTTGGCAGTCCCTTGGCAGAGTCTCCTGGCAGTACCTAAGGATGATGTCATTAGCCCCAAATCCTCCATGGGCTCATTAAATCCTGCTGACCTCTCATTGCCAAGGTTTCTGCAGCTAATTGGAGAGGTTTTTAGTGCACAAAGCACTGATTTTTCAAGGTACATTTCATTCCTTTTAGCAGGAGTTGTCTCTTTGCAAGCAAGCCCCAGTAACACCTGACAAGGTCCTACCCTGGTCACTGCTCATCCTCACTCCCCACAGCCCCCAGCAGAGCCCAGAGCCACAGGTGAGGGACAGGATCTGCCTTGCCAGGGGCTGGGGGTCAGGCCTTGGCCCTTGGGATCAATGAAACCCCTCCAGGTTTGCTCAGCAGCAGAGCCACCTTGAGCTGCTTGTCCTGACCTCTCAGCACTGCCTAGTTCTCTGCTCTCCCCCAGCCTGGAGATGTTTCAGTGCCTCCAGTGATGCTTCCCTTGCATCCACTGTCTCCTTCTGCCCTAACCAGCCTCTGGGACCCTTCCCAGTATGCTTCACTGGGACCCATTAAGAGTAGAAGAAACTTCAGAGTTTGAATCTGACTTTGACTTCTGGAGAGATTTCATCAGCTTCTCAGTCCTGAGGTTCATGGACTTGGCACCAAAGCCACCAGAGGGCTCCTTTAAATGCCTTGGGCTGGTTCTGTTGTGCTGAGCCGAGCCAGGCTCCTTGGCTGGAAGGAGCTGCTGGCAAGCAGGCAGCGCTGCAGGAGACAGCTCTGGCCAGGAGCAGCTCCTCTGCACAGCACAGCAGGGCTGAGGACACTGCCAGAGGATCTCAAGGAGATGAGAAGACAGAGAGAGCTTCAAGGTGGACAGGACTGGGAGGATGCTGAGAGCAAACTGGAGGAGAAGTCCCTGCAGTCCCTGACACAGTGAGGCTGTGGGTGCAGGACACTGCAGCGTGTAGCTCCTGGAGGCATCTCCATCTCGGCAGCTGATGCTCAGCTGAAGGCTCCTGGAGTGTGCACACAGAAGGAGGAGCAAAGCCCTTCAGTTCCATCCTGTGAGCAGCAGTGAGCAGAGCTGGGGAAGGAGAAGACTTCACCCCCAGCCCCTCTACCTTTCTCTCTTCCCTTCACTGTCTCTGCAGCACTGCAGGCCTGCTCCCTGTTTCTCCACTCTCCATGGGTGTGGTGGTTTTAGGCAATGCCTTTAATTTTAGTTACAGATTTTGAGCTGAAAAGGAGAAACACAATAAATAGATCACTCTTGGGTGTAAAAGGAAAGAAAAGATTCTTCTAACCAAATTCATTGGATAATCTCTGGAATCAGAGGAACTGTACCATAACAATTCTCTCTTCTCTTCTGATCTCAGCTGTTTTGCTTCACTGGGAGATCACCTGCTTTGGCTGCCCTTGGCTAAGTCTAACCCACTGCTTCTTTTTGCTCTCCACTCCTCCTTTCTCTCTTGGAACAGGGGGTAGGGGTAAGGCAGAGGAGCAGCTGCCCTAGTCTCTGACCAGGAGGGATTTGTGTCATTTGCTAACTGCAAATACCTGTCTGATATTGTCACTCCTGATGTTCTGTACCTGTTCATTGCATTCCATTGTAGTGTGTAGCTCTTGCTTGTCCATACAGCTTCATTTGCTTCTAACTCAGCTGCTCTGGCAAAGCTAATGCTGGGGGAAATTTCAACCCACCACAATGGGACTCTTGTTCTCTGGGATTGGGCTGTTGGTCACTTTCTGTTCTGACTCCAGAGGAATCTTCATGGCAATTCTGGGTCCCTGCTGCATATGAAGCTGTGATGAACTCTGCCATGGGTTGGTAGTGATGAGACAGAGCTGATCCATTCCTCATGCAGCTCAGGGACAGGGCTTACAATGAGGCTGAGAGAAGTGTGCCCTAACTTGTCACTGTCTCTCCCTCCTTGCACAGGTCTCCATGGCCAGAGGCAGCAGATGGCCAACAGCAGCTCCAGCACCCACTTCCTCCTCCTGCCATTCTCAGGCACAAGGCAGCTGCAGTTCCTGCACTTCTGCCTCTTCCTGGCCATCTACCTGGCTGCCCTGCTGGCAATGGCCTCATCATCACCACCATAGCCTGGCACCACCACCTCCACACCCCCATGTACTTCTTCCTCCTCAACCTTGCCTTCCTTGACCTGGCTGCCATCTCCACCACTGTGCCCAAATCCATGGACAATTCCCTGAGGGACACCAGGGACATCTCCTATGCAGGATGTGTTGCTCAGGTCTTTCTGTTTTCCTTTTTCATTTCAGCAGAGTATTTTTCCCTCCCACCATGTCCTACGATCGCTACGTTGCCATCTGCAGACCCCTGCACTATGAGACCCTCCTGGCAGCAGAGTTTGTCTCCACCTGGCAGCATCTCTCTGGGGCTGTGGCTTTCTCTATGCTCTGCTGTACACAGCCAATACATTTTCCCTGCCCCTCTGCCAGGGCAATGCTCTGAACCAGTTCTTCTGTGAAGTGCCCCAGATCCTCAAGCTCTCCTTCCACATCCTACCTCAGGGAACTTTGGCTTCTTGTGCTCAGTGTTTATGTAGGTTTCTTCTGTTTTGTGTTGATTGTGGTGTCCTATGTGCAGATCTTCAGGGCAGTGCTGAGGATCCCCTCTCAGCAGGGACGCCACAAAGCCTTTGCCACCTGCCTCCCTCACCTGGCTGTGGTCTCACTCTTTCTCACCTCTGGCTTCTTTGCCTACCTGAAGCCCTCCTCCATGTCCTCCCCATCCCTGGATCTGGGGTGGCAGTTCTGTATTCAGTGGTGCCTCCAGCAGTCAACCCTCTCATCTATAGCCTGAGGAACCAGGAGCTCAAGGCTGCCCTGAGCCAACGATCCCTGGATGCATTCAGAAGCAATAAACTCTTCTCCTGCACATCCTTCGATGTCCCTCAGTGCAGGCCCTGTCTGGCTGCTGGAGTTCTGGCTGCTGCTGGTGCTGTTCTCCTTGGGAGAATTTGTTCCCACACAAATGTCTGCCTTCAGACCATTTCTGGTTCAGTGTTGTCCTGTCTGCTGTGACCCAGAGGCTGCAGTCATGAGGAGCTGTGCTCCCTGGGTGTTCAACACAAGAAGGGACCCTGCAGGAGTTGTTTCTTCTCTGAGTTCCTTCATCCAGGCATCTGTGGAGCTACAGGGCAGTGCCTGTGTGCAGAGATGGAGGGGCAGAGTCCCAGCACAGCAGCAGTGCCAGGAGCCCCACAGCTTGGGCTGTCCTCAGCTGCTCTTTCTGCCCTTCCACCCTCTCCTGCTGAGCCTGTGTGCTGGGGCAAGGCCTGAGTGCTCTGGCAGCTTGGGCACTGTGCTGCTGTGTGGTAGTGCTGGGCCTGCAGGCAGGGACAGAGCTGTGCTCCAGAGCAGCACTGCCATCAGAGCAGGTCTCCTCATGCCTTTGTACCCCAACCCCCTCCCACTGCAGACTGCACCTACTCAAAGACCAAACTGTATACCCTGACCCCTTTCCAGCATAGACTCAGTCCAAACGTGGTTCCTTTAACCCCTCTCAGTACAGATGTGTCCTCATCCCAGTACAAACTGGATCCTACTGTCCTCTAGCCCTGTAGCCCATGTCCCATCCCAGCACAGAATGTATCCCCTGACTCCCTTTCCGTTACCATCTTCATCCAACCAGTACAAACTGCACACCTTCATGCCCTCCCAGTGCAACCTGGACCATGTCCCTGGACCAGTCCAAACAGGATCCCTTTCATCCCTCCTGGTACACATTAGGGCTTATCTCAATAAAAGTAGATCCCCTTATCCCCTCCCAGTATGTCCTGGACCCTCTTCCAGTTCAGCTGCATTCCCTGACTGTGGTGGTTTAGGCTGGGTGATGGCCCAGATGCCACTGCACAGACCACACCTGGAAGGTCCCAAAAGGGTCCAGCCCACTGGGTGGTCACAGAAACCAGGTATTTCACCCACAATTCCCTGCTCCCCTATAAAACATCAGTGCGGGGTCTTCAGTTCCCCTTTCGTCTCCTGCTGCTGCTGCTGCCTAGGTAAAATGGCTTGAGCTGCCTCCCTTGGGCCTGCCCAGGCCCAAGGCTGGGCTGGGGGGGGGAGAAAGAGCCCTGGGGGTTTTGGGTGTCCCCCCAGGTGGTGATGGATCTCTCTCTCTTTGTCAAGGTACTTGTGGTTCTCTGTAAAACTTTCATTGTTGTTCCTTTTGTTTTTCCATTTAAACTTTCCATCACTTTTGCAATCTGTTTGTCTGAGTCGTTATTTCTGCCCATGGTGGGAGGATTGCTCTCCCAACCACGACACTGAGGTTCCTGCAACAAGTCCCAAGTGCCCTAAGGAGATGTTTGTGTCCCTGCAATCTTCTTCAGGATTTCAAAGTGAACCTCACAGAGCTCAATTTTTTATGCCAAAGATAAATATTTTACTCCATTTCAGTTTAGAGCAGAGATGATAATTCCCCAATGACACTGACCCAGGCTGTCTCACCAGGACATCTGCACTTGTAGGAGGGTGCAGCACCCAAGGACACCTCTCAGGGCTCTATTTCTCTCTGTCCTGATCCATACCTGCCTTACCCTTTGCTAGTTCATGGCCTAGGCAAGGGAGGAGGGGAATCCCATCAGGTCTTGAGAGGTTCCCAGTGACAGGGGCACTGTGCCACCACAATCTGCTCTGTGACTTCAGTGCATTTCTCTCAGCCAGAGAGTGGCTGTGTGGTTGCCTCCTCTCTCTGTGCCTCTCAACAGAGAATGTCATCATCCAATCAAAATGGGAAGGATATTTGGTGGTTCCTTAGCCTCCAAAGTCTTCTTCAATGCCATTCAGTGACACAAAGCACACAGGAAACATTGATGATGGGAATGTCTGCAGCAGTGTGACTGCTTGGCCATCCTCCTAACTCTAACTACAAATGAGTGTGAACAGCAAGCAGAGAGCAGAGCAGGCAGGAAAATCACAGTGGCTGTGACCCAGGGGCAGTGTCCCTGCTGCTGCTGGACACCATTCAAACAGCACTTCCCACCAGCAGTGTTCTCCACTCTTCTTGGTTACTTTTAGCACTTAATGGATTTCTTCAGTGCCAGGGTAGACTCTGGGCAGAGTCTTTTGTCCTGTTTCTCCTGGTTGTTGCAGCAGGCTGATGGAATCAGGGTATTGGAGGAAGTGTTGGATTGCTGTGAAATGCTTTCCAATGGGTGTAGGTTGCAGCTAACCATCCAAGATGTGAGCAAAGACACATCCTGGTGAGCAGTGATTGGCACAGAGAATTTCTAATCACAGCCAATGATTCCAGAGGCATCACACAGACAGAAACTGAACTGATTGCTGGGGTGGTGTTCCAGAGCTGTGACAAATATTGTGGTGCAGGCCCAGCTGGTTTCAGCACCATGAGCTGAGATACAAACTAACAGAGCAGTTGAGAGCAGGACGGACCAGGGCTGCAAGGCGAGCCAAGGGGCCCAGACCTGCAGAGCCTGTGGCTCCTTCTTCAGGCATAGGTGAATGTTACAACTCCCCTTTCCCACAGCCTATCCCCACTCAGCTCACTGTTGCATCTGGATTTGAACAGGGGCTCTTCTCCCCACTTGCCTTTCCCATCTGCTTCAAGGATGCAGCACTTGGTTCTTTTTCCCTCCCAGCCTTTCTCACATGGTTTGTTTGCACATCTCATCCTCTCCAGGGCCTCACCCAGACATGAAGGCCATCTCAACATTTCATTACAACTCCCTTTTTGGGTTCTTATAGATTGATTCTATTGCAAACTAAGTCATTGATCAACATAGATCTACAGGCTGCAGCCCAGGCTCTGGTTGTCTCTCTGGGCTGCAAGTGCTCACTGCTGGCTCCTCTTGAGCTTCTCCTCCACCAGAACCCCCAAGGCCTTTTCTTCATGGCTGCTCTCAAGCCAGTCCCTGCCCAGCCTATATCAGATCCATGTACATGGTCTCTGTGCACAGTGTCCTGTGGGGTGCATGGGGATTGTTTTTAGGACTGTCCATGCAACCCCAAATGCAAAACCCAGTTATGGGTTTGGTCTTGGGGAAGTTACACCAACAACCTGAATTTGGTTGGGCTGTTGTGTTACAATCTTTGTGTTCTGGGTTGGTAGAATGGATGTAGAAGATTCTCCTTTCATTTGGTCCTGGTGAGTAGATCCACTGACTAACTGTATTCAGACTGCTGCTTCTCTTCTGCCATGGACCGCAGTTGAGCCACCTGAGGAGAGCTGCCCCAGCCCCAGGCAGGTTTGCTGTACCTTTCATTTCCATGGAAAACAAGAGAGAGCTTAGCCTGCCTTGTTCTGTGGGCTTTCAGCACTTCCAGTGGATCTCAGCAGTACCTGGTCCCAAGGAGCTTGTGCTTGGGCCCTGGTGAGTGTCCTTACTGGAAGGAGGAGGAAGAGAGGTGTGGACAAGTGGTGAACATCGCACACAGAGTTGCCGCTGGTGTCTCCCCAACTGTTCCATGCAGTGAAGGCAGAGTCTGCTCTCAGCACTGGCTTGGTCACAAATCCAAAGCACAGCACCAGAGGAGCTGCTGTGAAGAAAGTTAACTCCATCAAGACTGAAACCAGGATGATTCTATGTGGTGAAGGCACATTATGCCCAGAATTATGCCCAGATATTGAAACCTGCCCCAGCACACGGACAAGTTCCCCCTCTTTTCATGAGGGGAACAAAGGCCAAGGTGGCACAGACCCCTGCACACCCCCATGGCATGGGATGCTGGTGCTGATGCCAAGCATGGCATAATTCCAGCTTCACGCCTCCCATAGGCTGCAGCCGGTTGTTTACGAGAGTGCCCATTGGCCACATCCAGCCTCCAGGAACCTATCAGTATTGCCCAGCTTGTAAATACGTTGCCCTCTTTCACTGGGTTCTCTCTCCTTGCTTGAGACTGAGCTCATGCCATAGCCTCTGCCACTGAGCTCATTGCTATTAAGTCTCTCTCATATATGCAAGCAAACTAGTGGCCTTCCCACGACGAGGAGAAGCCAGCAGCCAGGCAGGCCTGTTGACCCTCAGCCCTGAGAGCATCTCCTGAGGAGGGACCTTCACTGAGCCTGAGAAGCTGCAGCATTGCATTGCCAGCCTCACCAGTCGGAAGAGCCCGACATGCCTTCAAGAGGACTGGACCCCCGAGGGTAAGATCTGCCCAGCTGCCAGGGAAGGGACTTAGCCGAGTCCAGCAGTGCAAACATCTGCCTCAGCCTGAAGCAGCAGACTGACAAGAGGCACAACCCTGTGTGTGTCAGCTCGGAGAGCAGGAGCAGTCAGCCTCATGCCTGTGTAACCCTGCCATCACAGGAGAAGAGTTGCTACTTCTGCCACTCTGTGCCCTGTGAACCCCAGGGGACTCCAGAGCACAGTTCTTGCCCTGTGCTCCAAAGCCAGGACCGCTCCGATTAGGGTCCTGCCGCTCCTTCGAGCCAAGCAAATGGGAAGCTGCTGCTTCATGCACCTGTGCCTCTTCCCCGGGCCATCCATGACAGCCCCAAAGTCTGTTGCTATTAGGCTGACCTCTGCCGGGTCCAGGCCCATCTGCCATTGTACCAGATCAGAAACCTCCAAGCCTGCCTACCGGGAACCGTGGCCCCGCCCTGCCGTGCAGGCTGACTCTGTGAGGGCCGACCCCATCCCGGGACCAGCCCTACCGGCCCTGCCAGGCCAACCTCATAGGACAGCTCCCTGCCATCCAGAGAGAGCCACCTGAGTCCTGTGAAGGGAACCTGCTGCACAGCTAGGCTAAGGTCCATTCCCTCTGCTGCCACGGAAGGGAGAATACATCACTGTCCAGACCAGCCAGGAGTCAGCCCAGTGACAGCAGCCTGCCAGAACCGAACCTTGCTACAAACAAAGGACACAGTAGTCTGCCGGAACCTATCCACCTGCTTTCCACTCACTAACACTCAGTTCAAAGCACCTGTGTCTAGAAGGATAATCTTTCCAGTCCAATCCTGTGATAGACTACGTAATATCTCTGTATATACTTAGCAGGAGCTAGAATCCTGTCGAGTTGCCATCTGGTGGACAAGCAGTGGAATTGCAGCCTGCGTTATGGTAATAGAAATTAACTCTGTAAATATCCTGATTGAGTCCACACTATAAATACTAAACCACTGATGGGATGTATTTCACAATCATGCACTAGAATATGGATATAAAATAGTGATTAATTGGTTATTGATTATTTATAATTAATAACAATTAACATCTGTATAATTCATATTTCATATTCATAAATTAATAACCTCTTCATCACAGACAGAACAAACCTCACAGTCCTTTTCCACCTGTGTTCCTGCTGTTTGCCAATCCCCTCCCCAGGCAGAAGTGACATCACAGCCATTCACACTCATTGGCTTCCTACTGAATGATGAGCTCCTGAGACACAACTGACCACCTGATCCCAAACCCAACCAACCCCTTCCTTGTGGCCAGAGCCTGAGCAGATCAAAGTTTCATCCAATCCTGTGACCGGTTGATGCTATGCCTTTAAGAAAGAGACAGTTGCTGAACACTTTGGCTGAATGTTTTTGATATTTGAACAAAAACAGATAGTCTAAACTAATTTCATTGGTGCTTGTGGGTGCAGTTTGGAGTTTGGGTTCTGTTAGTTCAGTCTGTGTCTGGTCTGGGTTCAGGCTGGGTGCAGTCTGTGCTTCTCTGTCCTGTGGGCTGGACAGTTTCTTTCTTTCTGAAGCAGGAACGGCCTTGAGTTAACAGCTAACCAGATAAGAACACTAATTCTTGCATGCACTTTCTGAGCTAACAGCATTTTCCTTCCTTAATTGCCTTTCTCTCTCTCTCTAACCCTTTTTGGGAAAAAGGGAGGTGGGGAGGGAGAGAGGGGGTTCAGGGAACCCCCTGGCCGGCTGGAGGGAAAAGGTTTTCTGCATTGTGTTCATTGTTATATTTTCCTGTATATATTGTAAATATTGTATAATTGTGTATATTCATTGCATTCCATTTATGCTTGTAAATATAGCTTTCATCTGCTTTTCCGACTGAGCTAGCTGTGGTTTCTTTCCCTGTGTGTGGGGAGGGAATTTTCTCACCCCACCATATATTTTTTTAATTGGCGCCCAATGTGCGGCTTGTGGATAGTTGCTGTCCAGAAGCAGAGCAAAAGTTGCTTGATTTATTGTCTGCTCAGGTCGGAGTTGCAAGATGAAAGTGTTTTGGCTTTTAGAGCATTTGGTCTTTTCAATTTGTTCGGTACTGATCTACAAGTACTTCCTGGGATTGATTTTCGATCGCTTAGGCAGATACTTGATGTATAAATTGTATTTATGGTTTAAGTATAAGATTCAGCTTCTCTATGACCGGTGCCTGGGATTCTTTTGGCTTAATAGATACAGGAATGTGACCTCGACTACTCTGCCCATAGAGATAACAAGTTTAAGATCCCAGTAGGTGAAAGGTCATTTTTAAGTGATGGCTGGGATCCGAAGGTGATTTATTCGATGTGTTTGAATCTGCTGCTGGTGTTGGTGATTGCGTACTTGTTATATGCTCTGTACCGGGAGAAGAAAGTGTCTAAGGCCTGTTTTGTAATTAGGCGTAGACCCAAGAGGAGAAAGAACAGCTCTAGCTCGACCCCAGAGATCTCTAGTGATGAGGAGAATGGAGAATCTGTATCAGTTAAAGATAAAGCTAAAAACTCCATCGGAAAGGCTGCTCTGAACGGTGCTGTTGGTGGTTCTGGCAATCAGCCAGCTGCTGCAGCAGCGGCAGCGCCTAACATGGCAGCTCCCCCGTCCTCGGCAGCCATTAATGCGGCAAAACCAGTTCCTCCTTCTTCTTCAACAGGACCGGAAGTGTCCTCCACAGCAGCTGATCCGTCTCAAAACCTGTCAGCTTCTGTTAAGCCAGCTGTAAATTCAAACACAGCTCCAGTTAAGCAGGTAGCTGTTTTAAAGACGAGAGGTGGAAAGACCAAAGCTGATTCAGATGCTGATGCTGGTGAGGGACCTTCTGCTTTAAGAGACCCTGCTGAGGAGGAGGAGAAGATTTGTCTTAAAGATATAGCTGAGTTATTGAGAACATCACTGGATGGAAATGCAGGGCAAATTGCTGATAGCAGGACAACAAGAGGTGGTACACCTGACCTTAAAGAGATTCTTAGGAGAGTGACAATGAGATTAATGGGGCAACAAGTTCAGGAAGAGGAGGAAGAGGAGGAGTCAGATGACATTCTTGACTGTTCTTCTCCAAGAGAAGAGATAAGGATGTGCGTAAAGATTATATCAGAGCAGATAAGGAGCCAATCCTAGCTTGGCTTGGTAGATGCTATGATACAGGTGCTCCAGCTCTAATGGTTGGAGACAAGTCAGCAGCTCAGCTAGGAACTCTCTCAAAGGATAATGGAATAGATAGACATCTAGGCCGGACTCTCGGTAAGGTTACTCTGTGGATACGCCTTTTAATGGCAACCCTCATGAGATATCCTTCCCGAGATGATCTCCCATGGAATCCTAAGCCCTGGACTACCATAGAGGAAGGAATTAAGCGTCTGAGAGAATTTGCTGTCAGAGAGGTACTCTATGGTGACCATGAGACTCTGAATCCTGATGAAATTCCTGTAGGAACTGGTCTCGCTAAAAAGCTCATCAAACTTGCTCCTCCTAATTATGCAAATATTCTGGCAAGCAGAATTGTGGCAAGAAACTATGGCGGAGCTTCTCCTACGGTTGGCCAATTCACTGATCAGATGAGACAATTGGAGGATAGCATGACACGTGTTTCGTTGGTTTCAGCCATTGAAACTCTGTCTGTGAAATAAAGAATTGCATGAAAGAGTTGAAGGATGAAATTGTAAATTCCATCTCCCAATTGACACAGAGAGATAATTCCAATTCTTCCTCCAGATGGATACAGGTTTCCTCTGTGAGGAATAGACGTCCTCCAAGGATGTCATTCCAAAACAGGTCATTCCAAAACAGATCCAACCAAAACAGACCACCAAGGCAGTCACGTGGAAGTATTTGGATAACTCTGCGTGATCAGTTTGGTGAGAACATGAACAGATGGGATGGGCAACCAACTGCTAATCTTCTCAGGAGACTGAGGGAACCACAAAGTGGCAGAACCCGAGGTAGCAATACCAGAAGGGTCTCTGTTACTTCTACAGTTCCCCAGGACAACTCTAGTAGCTCCAACAGTGGCTCCAGTTCTAACACTGCCCACTGTGCTCATTGCACATGTGGGCATGTTCCCCATAACTAGGGTGCCCTGCCTCCCGCCAGGGGGAGAGAGGGGTAACAGAGATAATAGAATCTATTGGGATGTGTACATCCAGTGGCCTGGCACTTCACAAGTTCAGAAGTACAGGGCCTTGGTTGACACAGGGGCTCAGTGCACCATAATGCCATCAAATTATCAGGGATCAGAAGCTATAACTATTCTGGGAGTCACTGGTGGATCTCAAGAGTTAACTAAGGTGGAGGTTGATATAAGTTTAACTGGTAAACAGTGGAGGAAGCACACAGTTGTGACCGGACCTGACGCACCTTGTATTCTGGGAATTGATTTTCTGAGAGAAGGCCGTTTCAAAGACCCTAGAGGTTACAAATGGGCTTTTGGAGTAGCATCTGTAGAAACTGATGGGCAAAAACTGAAGCTGTCTGTTAGACCTGATCTTTCTGATGAATCTGCAGTTGTGGGACAACACAATTCAGGACATTAAATTGCCGGTTGCTTCTCAGACTGTGCATCACAGACAATACAGAACCAACCCTGACTCTTTGGTGCCCAATCAGAATCTGATTCGTCAGTTGGAGAGTCAGAAAGTCATCAGCAAAACTCATTCCCCTTTCAACAGTCCAGTGTGGCCTGTGCGAAAGCAGAATGGAGACTGGCGTCTGACAGTCGACTACCGAGCTCTGAATGAAGTAACTCCACCTATGAGTGCAGCAGTACCAGACATGATGGAACTCCAGGATGAGCTGGAATCCAAAGAGGCCAAATGGTATGCTACCATAGACATTGCTAATGCCTTCTTCTCTATTCCCATAGCAGAGGAATGCAGGCCTCAGTTTGCTTTCACCTGGAGAGGAATCCAGTACACTTTCAACAGATTGCCAATGGGCTGGATCCACAGCTCCAGCATCTGTCATGCAGTGATCCACGATGCTCTGGAGAAAGGTGGTGCTCCAGAACACATCCAGTTCATCGATGATATCATCGTCTGGGGTAAAACTGCTGAGGAAGTCTTCGAGAAAGGTAACAAAGTCATTGACATTCTTCTGAATGCAGGTTTTGCCATCAAGCGAGACAAGGTGAAAGGACCTACCAGAGAGATCCAGTTTCTGGGAGTGCGGTGGCAGGATGGACGCCGACATATTCCAGTGGATGTGGTAAATAGAGTCTCTACCATGGCCAATCCCATGAACAAGCAAGAAACTCTACGTTTCTTGGGGATAGTGGGATTTTGGAGACTGCACATTCCTGGATACAGTCAGATTGTGAAACCTCTGTATGATGTGACTCGAAAGAGAAACAATTTCCACTGGGGACCTGAACAACAAGCAGCTTTTGACCAGATAAAGCAAGAGGTGGTTCAAGCAATGGGTCTGGGACCTGTCCGAGATGGTCCAGACATTAAGAACATTTTGTACACAGCTGCAAGTGACAATGGTCCAACCTGGTGCTTGTGGCAAAGAGCTCCAGGTGAGACACGTGGACGACCTCTTGGTTTCTGGAGTAGAGGTTACAGAGGTTCAGAGGCTAATTATACTCCAACAGAGAAAGAGATTCTAGCTGCCTATGAAGGAGTAAAAGCAGCTTCTAAAGTGATTGGAACTGAATCACAACTTCTCTTAGCTCCCAGATTACCAGTTTTGAACTGGATGTTCAAAGGCAAAGGTTCCACACCACATCATGCAACAGATTCCACCTGGTCTAAGTGGATGGCTCTGATAACACAGAGAGCTCGAATGGGAAATCTTGAAAGACCTGGTCTGGTGGAGGTGATCTCAAGTTGGCCTGAAGGTACCAACTGCACTAAACCTCCAGAGGAGAGAGTAACTCGTGCTGAGGAAGCTCCTCCTTACAATGACCTTTCTGATGATGAAAAGAAGTATGCTTTGTTCACAGACGGTTCCTGTCGGCTGGTCGGGAACAAGCGAAGGTGGAAGTCTGCAGTGTGGAGTCCAACACGCCGAGATGCAGAGGCAAAGGATGGAGAAGGAGAATCCAGTCAGTTTGCAGAGGTAAAAGCTGTCCAGCTAGCTCTCGACGTAGCTGAACGTGAGAGGTGGCCAAAGCTTTATCTCTACACCGACTCATGGATGGTAGCCAATGCTCTGTGGGGTTGGCTAAAGGACTGGAAAAAGAATGGTTGGCAGAGAAAAGGAAAGCCTATATGGGCAGCTGAGCTGTGGCAGGACATTGCTGATCGAATCGAGAGAATTCCAGTGAAGGTGAGACACATTGATGCTCACATCCCTAAGAGCAAAGCTACTGAGGAACAGCAACACAACCATCAGGCAGATCTAGCTGCAAGAGTTTCTCAGTTAGGCATGGACTCTGATCTTGATCTCGACTGGAAACACCGAGGTGAGATATTCTTAGCTTGGTGGGCTCACGAATCGTCAGGACATCAAGGCAGAGATGCAACCTACCAGTGGGCTCGTGACAGATCCATAGACATTTCCATGGATGCTATCACACAAGTCATCCATGACTGTGACATTTGTGCTGCTATTAAGCAGGCAAAGAGACTTAAGCCCTTATGGTATGGTGACAGATGGTCCAAGTACAAGTATGGTGAAGCTTGGCAGATTGACTACATCACTCTCCCACGTTCTCGTTCTGGTAAGCAGTATGTGCTTACTATGGTAGAGGCAAACACTGGATGGTTGGAAACTTATCCAGTTCCACATGCAACTGCACGCAACACCATTCTTGGTCTGGAGAGACAAATCCTGTGGAGACACGGGACTCCAGAGAGGATTGAGTCCGACAACGGAACTCATTTCAAAAACAACCTTGTAAAGAGCTGGGCCAAAGAGCACGGCATTGAGTGGATATTCCACATCCCCTACTATACACCAGCTGCAGGGAAGATTGAACGCTACAACGGTTTGCTGAAGACCATTCTTACAGCCATGGGGGGTGGATCTTTGAGAA
The DNA here is from genome assembly GCA_015227895.2 of Colaptes auratus. Taxonomy (NCBI): domain Eukaryota; kingdom Metazoa; phylum Chordata; class Aves; order Piciformes; family Picidae; genus Colaptes; species Colaptes auratus. The sequence continues at coordinate 7,542,012 of JAAWVA010000030.1, read as the reverse complement.
ACTGGGAAAAGCATTTAGCACAAGCAACCTGGCTGGTAAATAGTAGAGGTTCAGTGAACCAAGCTGGACCGGCACACTCAGATCTGCTACAGAAAGTAGAAGGTGATAGAGCTCCTGTTGTTAGAGAAAAGAATCTGTTAGGTCAAACTGTTTGGGTGTTTTCTCCATCAGGAGAGGCTAAACCTGTCCGAGGTGTGGTTTCAGCTGAAGGTCCAGGTCACACTTATTGGGTAATGCAAGAGAATGGTGAAATTCAGTGTATTCCACAAAGAAATCTAACTTTAGCTGAAAGAGTTTAATTTCAGAGTGTTGTACAGCTACATCGCACCCAAAGGAAGAATCCTTGAGGAATCCACGGTGCACGAACCCTGAGAACCCTGAGAGCCCTGAGTCAACTGAGAGTCCCTGTTTCCCTGTGTCCCTGTTTCCCTTTTCTTCACTTCGTCTGCGAAGAGACAAACTGTTTTCCATTTTTCTTGTTTCTTGGACTTCTGAATCATCTACACCTGAGGATAGCCGGAATGGACTATGAACTTTACTTGCAAATTGTAGATATTGTGTTAGATTGGATGGACAGTATGAACAGCCAATGAAATTGTTTAGAAGAGGTGGATTGTGACCGGTTTAGGCTGTGCCTTTAAGAAAGAGACAATTGCTGAACACTCTGGCTGAATGTTTTTGATATTTGAACAAAAACAAGATAGTCTAAACGAATTTCATTGGTTGAATGTAGAATGCAATTTTAAGTTTGGGTTCTGTTAGTTCAGTCTGTGTCTGGTCTGGGTTCAGGCTGGGTGCAGTCTGTGCTTCTCTGTCCTGTGGGCTGGATGGCTTCTCTCTTTCTGAAGCAGGAACGGCCTTGAGTTAACAGCTAACCAGATAAGAAAGCTAATTCTTGCATGTGCTTCTTAGCTAACAGAATTTTTCTTCCTTAATTGCCTTTCTCTCTCTCTCTAACCCTTTTTGGGAAAAAGGGGAGGTGGGGAGGGAGAGAGGGGGGTTCAGGGAACCCCCCTGGCCGGCTGGAGGGAAAAGGTTTTTCTGCATTGTGTTCATTGCTGTATTTTCCTGTATATATTGTAAATATTGTATATTTGTGTATATATTCATTGCATTCCATTTATGCTTGTAAATATAGCTTTCATCTGCTTTTCTGACTGAGCTAGCTGTGGTTTCTTTCCCTGTGTGTGGGGAGGGAACTTTCTCACCCCACCACAAAGGGTCACCCCTAAACCATATCCCCAAGCACCACATCCAAACCACCTTGAAACACCTCCAGGCTTGGTGCCTCCACCACCTCCCTGGGCAGCACATTCCACTCCCTGAACACTCTGGATGGGAGAATTTATTTCCTACTGTCCAGTCTAAACCTACCCAGTCCTAGCTTGAGGCCATTGCCTCTTGTTCTGTCACTAATGACCTGTGAGGAGAGACCAGCAGCAGCCTCTCCACAACCTCCTTTCAGGTAGTTGTAGAGAGCCATGAGGTCTCCCCTCAGCCTCCTCTTCTCCAAACTAACCAGCCCCAGCTCCTTCAGTTGCTCTTCATCAGGTTTCTTCTCCAGGCCCTTCCCCAGCTCCTTACCCTCCTCTGCCCTGGCTCCAGCACCTCCACATCTCTCTTGGATGGAGGTGCCCAAAACTGGACACAACACTCAAGGTGTGGCCTCCCCAGAGCTGAGTCCCAGGGGACAGTCACCTCCCTGCTGCTGCTGGACACAGCATTGCTGATCCCAGCCAGGATGCCTTTGGCTTGCTTGGCCACCTGGGCACACTGCTGCCTCCTATTCAGCTGCTTGTCCATCAGCACCCCCAGGTCCCTTGCTGCCAGACAGCTCTCCAGACACACTGTCCCAAGCCTGGAGCATTGCTTGGGGTTGTTGTGACCCAAGTGCAGGACCTGGTACTTGGCCTTCTTGAAGCTCCTCCTGGTGATACTGGCCATGGATCGAATCTATCCAAGTCGCTCTGCAGAGCCTCCCTACTCTCATACAGATCAACTCTGCCACCTGACTTGGTGTCATCTGCTGACTCACTGCTGACTCACTCTGTGTCTTCATCAAGGTCATCAATAAAGATGTTCAACAGAAGGCATCCCAAGACTGAGCCCTGAAGAACACCACTTGTGACCTGCCACCAGCTGCATTTAACTCCACTGAGCACCACTCTTTGGGCCCTTTCAGCCAGCCAGGGCTGTATCCAGCAGAGCATTGCTCATCCAAGCCAGGAGCAGCCACTTTGCCCAGGAGAATTCTGTGGGGAGCAGTGCCAAAGGGTTTTGGGAAGTCTAGGGAGACAATGCTCACAGCCTTGCCCTCATCCAACAGTCACTCATCCTGCCAGAGAAGGAGATCACGTGGGTCAGGTAGCACCTGTTCTTCCTAAACCCATGCTGACTGGGGCTGATGCCCTGCTTGTCCTCTCCAGGTCATGTAATGGTGCTGGAGATGCTCTGCTCCAGGCCCTGCCCTGCTACCAAGCTCTCACTGCCAGCTCTATAGTTTCCTGGATCCTCCTTTCTTGCTTTCTTGGAGCTGGGTGTCACATTTGCTCCTCTCCAGTACCCTGGGACCTCCCCAGTGAGCCAGGACTCCTGGTAAATAATGGATAGTAGCTTGGCCACAGAGATGTTCAAGTCCCTTCCTCCTCCTAGCCTCTGTTGGACTCTGTCTCTCCTGACCTGGGGAGCCCCAAACTGCAGGGATCCAGTCTGGACAGGAAGGCCCCAGTCTGTATTGGGAGAGGATTAGGCTTTCAGAGTGTCCTGGGACAAGGCCCAGTGTTACTGGCAGAGGCCATGGGGTCAGGTCTTAATGGGAGGTAGAATCAGAAAGATCTGGGTTGGAAGGGGCCTCCAAAGGTCATCCAGTCCAACCCCCTGCAGACAGAGAGAGACATCCTCAACTAGATCAGGTTGCCCACAGCCCTGTGCAGCCTCACTCTGAACGTCTGCAGGCCTCAAACATCTCATTGGGCAATCTGTGTCAGTGTCTCATCACCCTCATGGTGCAGAACTTCTTCCTCACATCCACAGCCACTGCCCTGGTCCTGTCACTGCAGGACTTTGCAAACAGTCTCTCTCCATCCAGTACCCTTCAGGCATTGGAAAGCAGTTATTAGGTGTCCCCAGAGCCTTCTCTTCTTCAGCCTGATCAACCCCAGGTCCCACAGCCTGTCCGTGTAGCAGAGGTGCTCCAAGCCCCTGGCCATTTCTGTGTCCCTCATCTGGACCATCTCCATCAGCTCCATGTCCTTCCTGTGTTGAGACTTCAGAGCTGGATGCAGTACTCCAGGGGAGATCTCATCAGAACAGAATAAGTGCCAGGATCCTCTCTCTCTCCATCTCTGGCCATGCTGCTTTGGATGCAGCCCAGGCTGCCATTGACCTTCAGTGCTGCAAGCTCACACTGCCTGCTCCTGGACAGCTTCTCCCCCACCAGCACCCCCAAGCCCTTTTCCTCAGGGCTGCTTTCTATCTCCTCCTCCCCCAGCCTGTATTGATAGTGAGGATTGTTCCAGCCCAGCTGCAGGACTCTGCTCTTGCTGCTGTTGAACCTCATGAGGGTCACCTGGGCACCACCTCTCCAGCTTGTCCAGGGCCCTCTGGATGCCATCCTGTCCCTCTGGCATCTCAACAGCACCACTCAGCTTGGTGCCATCTGCACCCTTGCTGATGGTGTCTCCATCCCTCTGTCTATAGCACTGATAAAACTATTAAACAGTACAGGATGGGATGAGTGGAATCAGTTTTTCCTGGGACAAGGCCTGGGCTGTACTTGGAGATGTTAATGGGAGCCAGTTTGAAATGGAACATGGCCCAGACTGGACGCTGGTGTGATTAGGGTATGGAGTTGTGACTGTGACAGGGCCCAGCCTGTGGTGGGAGGGTTTAAAGGAACCCAGTATGTACTGGCATGAGACCCAGACTGTATTGGAATGTGTCCAGGGAACTCAGGTTGTACTGGGATGGGGCCCAGTCTGCCTGGGAGGGGGTAAAGGGATAGAGTTTGTACTGAGAGGGGTCCCAGTCTGGTCCTGGGAAGGGTTCAGGTGGTGCAGTTTTTCCTGGGAGCAGGCACAGTCTGTACTGGGAAGGAGTCTTGATCTCTGGTTTGCACTGGGAGGGAAGCACTTGGAACTGGGAAGGGGCCAGGGCTTCAACTTTGCTCTGGGATGAGACTCTGTCTGTACTGGGAGGAGTTCAGGAGATGCAGTTTGCACTGGGATGGTCCCCGGTCTGTATTGGGTGATGCCATTGGATAAATTTCCTCTGGGGCAGGTCCTGGACTTTACTGGGATGGGATCAGGGCAACAGTTGGTACTTGGACAGGGCCTAATCTGTATTGGAGTGAGTCAGGAGATGCAGTTTGTATTGGGATGAGACTCAGACTGTGCTGGGAGAGGGCAATGGGATCCCATTGGTACCAGGATCAGGCCACAGCTGCCCTGGGATCAGGATATCCACTTTGCACTGTGCTGGGTGCAGTTGGGACAGGGAAGGGCTCCAAGGGATGCACTTTGTAGTGGCACAGGAAACTGTATGGGAGATGGCAAAGTGATGCAGTTGGTCCTGGGATAAGACCACATCTGAGCTGGGAGGCGTTCAGGAGTGTGACCGGTTGATGCTATGCCTTTAAGAAAGAGACAGTTGCTGAACACTCTGGCTGAATGTTTTTGATATTTGAACAAAAACAAGATAGTCTAAACTAATTTCATTGGTGCTTGTGGGGTGCAGTTTGGAGTTTGGGTTCTGTTAGTTCAGTCTGTGTCTGGTCTGGGTTCAGGCTGGGTGCAGTCTGTGCTTTCTCTCTTGCTGAAGCAGGAACGGCCTTGAGTTAGCAGCTAACCAGATAAGAACACTAATTTTGCATGTGCTTTTTAGCTAACAGAATTTTTCTTCCTTAATTGCCTTTCTCTCTCTCTCTAACTCTTTTTTGGGAAAAAGGGGAGGTGGGGAGGGAACTTTCTCACCCCACCACATATTATTTTTAATTGGCGGCCCAACGCGCGGCTTGTGGATAGTTGCTGTCCAAAGCAGAGCAAAAGTTGCTTGATTTATTGTCTGCTCAGGTCGGAGTTGCAAAGATGAAAGTGTTTTGGCTTTTAGAGCGTTTGTTTTTCTCAATTTTTGGGGTCCTTGTCTATAAGCATGTCCTAGGATTGATTTTCGATCGCTTAAGCAGATACTTGATGTATAAATTGTATTTATGGTTTAAGTATAAGATTCAGCTTCTCTATGAGCGGTGCCTGGGATTCTTTTGGCTTAATAGATACAGGAATGTGACCTCAACCACTCTGCCCATAGAGATAAAGGAGTTTAAGATCCCAGTAGGTGGAAGAGTAGTTTTAGGTGATGGCTGGGATCCGAAGGTGATTTATTTGATGTGTGCATGTGGTGAAGGCACATTCTGCCTATCTGGTCCCTGCATGTGGACAAGTTTCCCCTCCTTCAGGAGGAGGACAAAAGCCAAGGCATTAGCCAGGCCAGCACGCACCCAGCGCATGAAGTGCTTGTGCAAACACCAAGTATGGGCATAATTCTAGCTTCACGCTTTCTATAGGCTGAAGCCAGTTGCCTATGAGAGTGCCCATTGGCCAAATCCAGCCTCGAGGAATCTATAAGTATTACCCCTGTGGGTAAACAACTTGCCCCCTCGTTCACTTTGTCTCTGTACTCGCTCGAGAGAGGAGCTCTCGAGCCACAGCCTCTGCCATTGAGCTTATTGTTGTTAGCTTCTGTCATACATGCATGCATACTGAAGCCTCTGCATTGTGAGAAGCACTCTGATCCTGAGGATCATCCCAGAGGGAGGACCTTCGCTGAGCCCGAGAAGCCAGCGTCGCCACAGCCAGTCGTACCGACCGGGAAAGCCCACCGTGCTACCGGAGGACTGGACCAGCCCCCGAGGGTAAGATCTGCCCAGCTGTCGGGGAGAAGGGACTTTAGTACTAGAGACTAAGTCCGCATATACCTAGCCCCGCCATAGCGGGAGAAGAGCCGCCACGTGTGCCGCTCCAAGCCCTGTAACCGCAGGGAAGACTACAGCATTGTTTCGTGCTTATACTGCACCAAACCCGGGACTGCCCCGATCGTCCCGCTGTGCCTTTAAGGCCAGAAACGGAGAAGTCGCAGCTCAGCGCAGCCGCATTCTCTCTCCGAGGCTGTTTACCTCAGCCCCGAGATCCGTCGCCACGAGGCCGACCCCATAGCTATTGTTGCCCGACCGGGAACCTCTGAACCCGCCTACCGGCAACCGTCGCCCCGCCCTGCCGTGCGAGCCGACTCCCAGGACCGATCGAGTCCTGAAGGGAACCTGCTTCCAAGCCAAGCCCAGGTTCCAGCATTCCTTCTCCACTGCTGAGGAGAGAGGAGATAATACCCAACACCACCGTTTCAAGTCTACTAGGAATCAGTCCAGCGGCAGTCGTCAGCCGGACCCCCACCTCGCTACAAGCAACAGCTACAGAGTATCTCCCACGTGCTTTCCACCCACTAGCACTCAGTTCAAAGCATCCGCGTGTAGCAGTCATCGCTGACGCACAGAAAGATCGCAATATTGTTGTATATAGCCAGAAGCCACCCGCGTTCCACCGAGTCGCCAACTAGTGGCCAAGCGGCGGAACTGCACTCTTCATTATACAAACATACAAATAGTTTGTAGATAGTTTAATTAAGTTCTGATCACAACACTAAGCCATTTATGGAATGTATTTCACGAAGGTGCACTAGAACATGTATATAAGTTGTTGATTCATCGGTTATTAATAATTTGATAATTAATAAAATTAATATTTTCATAATTCATATTTCATATTCAATAAATTTAATAACCCTCTTCACAACAGTGCAATCCTGCTGTTGGTGATAAGCAATGCGTACTTGTTATATACGCTGTACCGGGAGAGAAAAGTTTCTAAGACCTGTTTTGTAATTAGGCGTAGACCCAAGAGGAGAAAGAACAGCTCTAACTCGACCCCAGAAATATCTAGTGATGAGGAGAATAGAGGATCTGTATCAGTTAAAGAGAAAGCTAAAAATTCCATCGGAAAGGCTGCTCTGAACGGTGCTGTTGGTGGTTCTGGCAATCAGCCAGCTGCTGCGGCAGCGGCAGCGCCTAACATGGCGGCTCCCCCGTCCTCGGCAGCCATTAATGCGGCAAAGCCAGTTCCTCCTTCTTCTTCAGCGGGACCGGAAGTGTCCTCCACAGCAGCTGATCCGTCTCAAACCTGTCAGCTTCTGTTAAGCCAGCTGTAAATTCAAACACAGCTCCAGTTAAGCAGGTAGCTGTTTTAAAGACGAGAGGTGGAAAGACCAAAGCTGATTCAGATGCTGATGCTGGTGAGGGAACTTCTGCTTTAAGAGACCCTGCTGAGGAGGAGGAGAAGATTTGTCTTAAAGATATAGCTGAGTTATTGAGAACATCACTGGATGGAAATGCAGGGCAAATTGCTGACAGCAGGACAACAAGAGGTGGTACTCCTGACCTTAAAGAGATTCTTAGGAGAGTGACAATGAGATTAATGGGGCAACAAGTTCAGGAAGAGGAGGAAGAGGAGGAGTCAGATGATATTTTGGACTGTTCTTCACCAAGGGAAGAGATAAGGAATGTGCGTAAAGATTATATCAGAGCAGATAAGGAGCCAATCCTAGCTTGGCTTGGTAGATGCTACGATACAGGTGCTCCAGCTCTAATGGTTGGAGACAAGTCAGCAGCTCAACTAGGAACTCTCTCAAAGGATAATGGAATAGATAGACACCTAGGCAGGACTCTCGGTAAGGTTACTCTGTGGATACGCCTTTTAATGGCAACCCTCATGAGATATCCTTCCCGAGATGATCTCCCATGGAATCCTAAGCCCTGGACTACCATAGAGGAAGGATTAAGCGTCTGAGAGAATTTGCTGTCAGAGAGGTACTCTATGGTGACCATGAGACTCTGAATCCTGATGAAATTCCTGTAGGAACTGGTCTTGCTAAAAAGCTCATCAAACTTGCTCCTCCTAACTATGCAAATATTCTGGCAAGCAGGATTGTGGCAAGAAACTATGGCGGAGCTTCTCCTACGGTTGGCCAATTCACTGATCAGATGAGACAATTGGAGGATAGCATGACACGTGTTTCCTTGGTTTCAGCCATTGAAACTCTGTCTGGAAAAATTGAGAATTGCATGAAAGAGATGAAGGATGAGATTATAAATTCCATCTCCCAATTGACACAAGGAAATAATTCCAATTCTTCCTCCGGATGGATACAGGTTTCCTCTGTGAGGAACAGACGTCCTCCAAGGATGTCATTCCAAAACAGGTCATTCCAAAACAGATCCAACCAAAACAGACCACCAAGGCAGTCACGTGGAAGTATTTGGATAACTCTGCGTGATCAGTTTGGTGAGAACATGAACAGATGGGATGGTCAACCAACTTCTAATCTTCTCAGGAGACTGAGGGAACTGCAAAGTGGCAGAACCCGAGGTAGCAATACCAGAAGGGTAGCTGTTACTTCTACAGTTCCCCAGGACAACTCCAATAGCTCCAACAGTGGCTCCAGTTCTAACACTGCACACTGTGCTCATTGCACATGTGGGCATGTTCCCCATAACTAGGGGTGCCCTGCCTCCCGCCAGGGGGAGGAGAGGGGTAACAGAGATAATAGAATCTATTGGGATGTGTACATCCAGTGGCCTGGCACTTCACAATTTCAGAAGTACAGGGCCTTGGTTGACACAGGGGCTCAGTGCACCATAATGCCATCAAATTATCAGGGATGAGAAGCTATAACTATTCTGGGAGTCACTGGTGGATCTCAAGAGTTAACTAAGGTGGAGGTTGATATAAGTTTAACTGGTAAACAGTGGAGGAAGCACACAGTTGTGACCGGACCTGACGCACCTTGTATTCTGGGAATTGATTTTCTGAGAGAAGGGCGTTTCAAAGACCCTAAAGGTTACAAATGGGCTTTTGGAGTAGCATCTGTAGAAATTGATGGACAAAAGCTGAAGCTGTCTGTTAGACCTGATCTTTCTGATGAATCTGCAGTTGTGGGACAACACAAGATTGAGGACATTAAACTGCCGGTTGCTTCTCAGACTGTGCATCACAGACAATACAGAACCAACCCTGACTCTTTGGTGCCCAATCAGAATCTGATTCGTCAGTTGGAGAGTCAGAAAGTCATCAGCAAAACTCATTCCCCTTTCAACAGTCCAGTGTGGCCTGTGCGAAAGCAGAATGGAGACTGGCGTCTGACAGTCGACTACCGAGCCCTGAATGAAGTAACTCCACCTATGAGTGCAGCAGTACCAGACATGATGGAACTCCAGGATGAGCTGGAATCCAAAGAGGCCAAATGGTATGCTACCATAGACATTGCTAATGCCTTCTTCTCTATTCCCATAGCAGAGGAATGCAGGCCTCAGTTTGCCTTCACCTGGAGAGGAATCCAGTACACTTTCAACAGATTGCCAAGGGGCTGGATCCACAGCTCCAGCATCTGTCATGCAGTGATCCACGATGCTCTGGAGAAAGGTGGTGCTCCAGAACACATCCAGTTCATCGACGATATCATCGTCTGGGTAAAACTGCTGAGGAAGTCTTCGAGAAAGGTAACAAAGTCATTGACATTCTTCTGAATGCAGGTTTTGGCATCAAGCGAGACAAGGTGAAAGGACCTACCAGAGAGATCCAGTTTCTGGGAGTGCGGTGGCAGGATGGACGCCGACACATTCCAGTGGATGTGGTAAATAGAGTCTCTACCATGGCCAATCCCATGAACAAGCAAGAAACTCTACGTTTCTTGGGGAGAGTGGGATTTGGAGACTGCACATTCCTGGATACAGTCAGATTGTGAAACCTCTGTATGATGTGACTTGGAAGAGAAACAATTTCCACTGGGGACCTGAACAACAAGCAGCTTTTGACCAGATAAAGCAAGAGGTGGTTCAAGCAATGGGTCTGGGACCTGTCCGAGATGGTCCAGACATTAAGAACATTTTGTACACAGCTGCAAGTGACAATGGTCCAACCTGGTGCTTGTGGCAAAGAGCTCCAGGTGAGACACGTGGACGACCTCTTGGTTTTTGGAGTCGAGGTTACAGAGGTTCAGAGGTTAATTATACTCCAACAGAGAAAGAGATTCTAGCTGCCTATGAAGGAGTAAAAGCAGCTTCTGAAGTGATTGGAACTGAATCACAACTTCTCCTAGCTCCCAGATTACCAGTTTTGAATTGGATGTTCAAAGGCAAAGGTTCCACACCACATCATGCAACAGATTCCCCTGGTCTAAGTGGATGGCTCTGATAACACAGAGAGCTCGCATGGGAAATCTTGAAAGACCTGGTCTGGTGGAGGTGATCTCAAGTTGGCCTGAAGGTACCAACTGCACTAAACCTCCAGAGGAGAGAGTAACTCGTGCTGAGGAAGCTCCTCCTTACAATGACCTTTCTGATGAGGAAAAGAAATCTGCTTTGTTCACAGACGGTTCCTGTCGGCTTGTCGGGAACAAGCGAAGGTGGAAGTCTGCAGTGTGGAGTCCAACACGCCGAGTTGCAGAGGCAAAGGATGGAGAAGGAGAATCCAGTCAGTTCGCAGAGGTAAAGCTGTCCAGCTAGCTCTCGACGTAGCTGAACGTGAGAGGTGGCCAAAGCTTTATCTCTACACCGACTCATGGATGGTAGCCAATGCTCTGTGGGGTTGGCTAAAGAACTGGAAAAAGAGTGGTTGGCAGAGAAAAGGAAAGCCTATTTGGGCAGCTGACCTGTGGCAGGACATTGCTGATCGAATCGAGAGAATTCCAGTGAAGGTGAGACACATTGATGCTCACATCCCTAAGAGCAAAGCTACTGAGGAACAGCAACACAACCATCAGGCAGATCTAGCTGCAAGAGTTTCTCAAGTAGACATGGACTCTGATCTTGATCTCGACTGGAAACACCGAGGTGAGATATTCTTAGCTCGGTGGGCTCACGATTCATCAGGACATCAAGGCAGAGATGCAACCTACCAGTGGGCACGTGACAGATCCATAGACATTTCCATGGATGCTATCACCCAAGTCATCCATGACTGTGACATTTGTGCTGCTATTAAGCAGGCAAAGAGACTTAAGCCCTTATGGTATGGTGACAGATGGTCCAAGTACAAGTATGGTGAAGCTTGGCAGATTGACTACATCACTCTACCACGTTCTCGTTCTGGTAAGCAGTATGTGCTTACTATGGTAGAAGCAAACACTGGATGGTTGGAAACTTATCCAGTTCCACATGCAACTGCACGCAACACCATTCTTGGTCTGGAGAGACAAATCCTGTGGAGACACGGAACTCCAGAGAGGATTGAGTCAGACAACGGAACTCATTTCAAAAACAACCTTGTAAAGAGCTGGCCAAAGAGCACGGCATTGAGTGGATATTCCACATTCCCTACTATGCACCAGCTGCAGGGAAGATTGAATGCTACAACAGTTTGCTGAAGACCACTCTTAAAGCCACGGGGGGTGGATCTTTGAAAAACTGGGAAAAGCATTTAGCACAAGCAACCTGGCTGGTAAATAGTAGAGTTTCAGTGAACCGAGCTGTACCGGCACACTCAGATCTACTACAGAAAGTGGAAGGTGATAGAGTTCCTGTTGTTAGGGAAAAGAATCTGTTAGGTAAAACTGTTTTGGGTGTTTTCTCCCTCAGGAGAGGCTAAACCTGTCCGAGGGGTGGTTTCAGCTGAAGGTCCGGGTCACACTTATTGGGTAATGCAAGAGAATGGTGAAATTCAATGTATTCCACAAAGAAATCTAACTTTAGCTGAAAGAGTTTAATTTCAGAGTTGTGGTGGGGTGAGAAAGTTCCCTCCCCACACACAGGGAAAGAAACCACAGCTAGCTCAGTCGGAAAAGCAGATGAAAGCTATATTTACAAGCACAAATGGAATGCAATGAATATATACACAAATATACAATATTTACAATATATACAGGAAAATATAACTCTGTTCATTGTGTTCATTGCACAGGCAAGGAAGAAGGGGTGGAGGGGTGGCCCTGTACATCAGAGAGGCACTAGATGCCGTTGAGATGGAGATCAGGGACGACCGGGTTGAGTGCTTGTGGGGGAGAATTAGAGGGAAGAGCAGCAGGGCAGACATCCTGGTTGGAGTCTGTTATAGACCACCCAACCAGGAGGAAGATGTCGATGAAGCATTCTATAGGCAGCTTAAGGCTGTCTCAAGATCGCCTGACCTCATTCTCATGGGTGACTTCAACCTGCCTGATATCTGCTGGGATCACAACATAGCAGAAAGGAGGCAATCTAAGAGGTTCTTAGAGTGCATGGAGGACAGCTTCTTATCCCAGGTGCTGCGCGAGCCTACCAGGGGTAAGGCTCTGCTTGACCTCCTCTTCACCAGCAGGGAAGGGCTGGTGGGTGATGTGGTGGTTGGAGGGTGTTTAGGGGCCAGTGGCCATGAGATAATTGAATTTTCTGTATTCAGCCAAGCTAAGAGGGGCAGCAAGAAGACCTCCACTCTGGACTTCAGGAGAGCAGACATCAGGCTACTCAAGGAACTAACTCAGAATGTTCCTTGGGATACAGTCCTTAAAAATAAAGGGGTCCAGGAGAGCTGGAGCTGCTTCAAGGAAGAGCTCTTGAAGGCACAGGAACAGGCTGTGCCAACGTGCCGGAAGATGAGCTGCCGGGGCAGACGGCCAGCCTGGATGGTCAATGAACTTCTAAAGGAACTAAGGGAAAAAAAGAGGGTGTATCGTCTTTGGAAGAAAGGGGAGGCAACCCATGAAATGTTTAGGGAAGTTGTTAGGTCTTGTAGGAAAAAAATTAGGGAGGCAAAAGCCCATTTAGAACTTAGACTGGCCTCTGCTGTGAAGGACAACAAAAAGTCCTTCTATAAATATATTAATAGCAAGAGGAAGGGCAAGGACAACCTCCACTCCTTGGTGGACATGGAGGGGAATGTTGTAACAAAGGATGAAGAAAAGGCAGAGGTGCTTAACGCCTTCTTTGCCTCAGTTTTTGTTAGCAGGACAGAGTGTCTTCCAGACAGCTGGCCTGCAGAGCTGGCAGAAGGAGCCAGGGAGCAGCATAGTTCGCTTCTGTTCCAGGAGGAGATAGTTAGAGAGCTCCTCAGTCTCTTGGATCCCCAAAAGTCCATGGGACCAGACGGAATCCATCCTAGGGTGCTGAGAGAGCTGGCAGATGAGCTGGCCAAGCCGCTCTCCATCATTTTTCAGCAGTCCTGGCTCACTGGAGAGGTCCCAGAAGACTGGAAGCTGCCAACGTGGTGCCCATCCACAAGAAGGGCCGGTTGGACGAGCCAGGGAATGATAGGCCTGTCAGCCTGACCTCAGTGCCAGGCAAGATTCTGGAACAGGTCATCTTGAGTGCGATCACACAGCACTTACAGGGTGGCCAGGGGCTCAGGTGTAGCCAGCACGGGTTTAGGAAGGGCAGGTCCTGCCTCACCAACCTGATCTCCTTCTATGATCAGGTGACCTGCCTGGTGGATGTGGGGCAGGCTGTGGATGTGGTCTACCTGGACCTCAGCAAGGCCTTTGACACTGTCCCCCACAGCAAACTCCTGGCCAAGCTGGCAGCCCATGGCTTGGATGGGAGCACACTGCGTTGGGTTAGGAACTGGCTGGAGGGCCGAGCCCAGAGAGTGGTGGTGAATGGTGCCACAGCCAGCTGGCGGCCAGGCACTAGTGGTGTGCCCCAGGGATCAGTGCTGGGCCCCATGCTCTTCAACATCTTTATTGATGATCTGGATGAGGGCATTGAGTCCATCAGCAGTAAATTTGCTGACGACACCAAGCTGGGGGCAGGAGTTGATCTGCTGGAGGGCAGAGAGGCTTTGCAGAGGGACCTCGACAGGCTGGACAGATGGGCAGAGTCCAAGGGCATGAGATTGAACACATCCAAGTGCCGGGTTCTGCACATTGGCCACAACAACCACATGCAGTGCTACAGGCTGGGGTCAGAATGGCTGGAGAGCGTCCAGGCAGAGAGGGACCTGGGGGTACTGGTTGATTGTAGGCTGAACATGAGCCTGCAGTGTGCCCAGGCAGCCAAGAAGGCCAATGGCATCCTGGCCTGCATCAGGAACAGTGTGGCCAGCAGGAGCAGGGAGGTCATTCTGCCCCTGTACACTGCACTGGTTAGGCTGCACCTTGAGTCCTGTGTCCAGTTCTGGGCCCCTCAGTTTAGGAAGGAGGTTGTCTTGCTGGAGCGTGTCCAGAGAAGGGCAACAAAGTTGGTGAGGGGTTTGGAAGACAAGCCCTATGAGGAGAGGCTGAGGGAGCTGGGGTTGCTTAGCCTGCAGAAGAGGAGACTGAGGGGTGACCTTATTGCTCTCTACAACTACCTGAAGGGAGATTGTAGCCAGGCAGAGGTTGGTCTCTTCTCCCAGGCAGCCAGCACCAGAACAAGAGGACACAGTCTCAGGCTGCGCCAGGGGAAGTTTAGACTGGATGTTAGGAAGAAGTTCTGTACAGAGAAAGTGATTGCCCATTGGAATGGTCTGCCCAGGGAGGTGGTGGAGTCACCTTCATTGGAGGTATTCAGGAGGAGACTTGATGGGGTACTGGGTGCCATGATCTAGTTGTTTAGGTGGCTTGGATTTGTTGATAGGTTGGACACGATGATCTTGAAGGTCTCTTCCAACCTGGATTTATTGTATTGTATATTATTATATCCCCTGGGGCACGCTGGTCACCGGCGTGGGGGTGACTATGCCAGGTGAAGGAGAAGCTGCGGATGAAGCCCTTGCTGCAGCCTGTGCAGGAAAAGCTCTGGCACCAGTGTGGGTGCAGCAGTGCTGGCTGAGGATGGACAGCTGAGTGCAGCTCTTGCCTCACGCAGCTCAGAGGTGCAGCTGCTTATGTCTGTGGATGCAGCAGTGCCAGATGAGGTTGGAGCTGAGAGTGAACCTGTTGCCGTAGTCACCACTGACAGAGGGCTGGGCACTGGGCTGGGGGCAGTGGGGCTTTACCAGCTCCAAGCTGGATGGGAAGGAAGCTCTGCCCACCCTCAGGGCACTAATGTGGTTTCTTGGGTGGCACAGAGGGGCTGATATGGGTTTGTTCTCTTCCTCCTGTTCATCTTCTTCCTCCTTCTCTTTATTCTTCTCCTATTCCATAGCATCATCCTCTCCTTCCACATCATCCCCTTTGTCCTCCACATAATTATTGACTCCTCCAAATTATTCTTCAGGTCATTCTTCTCCTCCAAGTTCTTGTCCAGGGCCTTCTGGGAGGCCATGCTGCTGAGAGGAATGGTCACCCCTGTGCTCTTGAGCAAATCCTTGGGGACCAAGTGACTGGGAAGTAAGGACACTGTGTGTGACTCCTTGCAATGGAGGGATCAGAGCCCTAACTCCTGTGCTGAGTCCCCTGGTTGTAGTGCTGATGGGGCTGACACCCCCAGGAAAAAGCCATCCCAACCATCCCCCTCTGGCCATGCAACTGATACCTGACTCGCTGGGGCTCAGGCAGGTGAACTCCTACATTCCCATCACAGCCAATGACCCTCAAAGCTCCACAAGTGGTGAAGTGTGGTTTGGGAGGAGGGTCTGGAGAGGGTTGAGAGGTGCTCAGGGGTCAGCTGGAGCCTGGGATCTTGCTGCTGTCCCAAAGTTGGGTTCATTATGTTCTGGCCTGTTCCAAGGAGCAGAACTGAAAACTTTGCTCCTCCCCAGCACAAAGGAGCAGGGCTGATGGAGAGAAGAGAAGGATATGATCCTAGGCAGCGAGAAGCAAAGGGTTCAGAGGAGAGGACTGACCTGTAGGGAATGGCTCAGCCCTGACCAGGGCTCTCCCAGCCTTGCACTTCTCTCTTTATGGCTTGGGGGTTTTTGTCACCTCCTGCCAGCTCAGTGCATCTGTGCTTGGATCACAGCCAACAGGGAGCTGATAGAAAACTTTGGAGGTCAAACTCTTCAGGGTGTGTGCAAGTGGCAAAAGATCCCAGGATGATTCAGCATCCAAGGTTCTCCAGATCAGAGAAACTCCTGATGGAAGTCAATGATCTCCCCCTTTAAAAGCAGTTACCCTCAAGCCAGAGCCTTGGAGCTCCCCTGAATCACAGCAGCTGTGTCCAGCATCTCTCCCACTCAGACATCTCTCAGGCACAACCTGCACCAAGGGCCTGCACCAAGTCAGACTTCTCCAGGCTCAGTTCTCATCCCCTGAGAATGTTGAAGCTTTGTGAGGGTTTGCCCTGAGCTCCAGCAGAAGGGAACTGAACTCCAGGGCAGCCCCTCTGCCAGCAACCTCTCCACCTCTCTGTGTCTTTGGACAGACACCTTTGCTGTCACCATGTTGGGGGCTCTATGTTCCACTGGAGGCAGCCAGCTTTGTCCCTGTGCCTGTGTGCTTGGTGCTTCTCTCCAGGCACAGCCATAGAAAGAGATTTGAATTCAGGATTGGTTCCTGAGGAAGGGCTGCTAGGATCCAACCTTTTCCTCTGCTTCTCACTCTCAAGAGCTCTTGACTGGCTGAGAAATCACAGCCATTGCACAACTTGTTAGCTTTGCCTCATCCTTCTGGACAGGCAAGCTGCTGAGAGACAGCTTGTGCTGAGCAGATGGTTCCAGAGGCCTTGGATTGCTGAGGGAACTTTCTCAGCCTTTGCTTAGCTTCCAAAGAGCAACAATTCTTCTGTGGCTGTGTGCAGGTAGTTGTCTAAGGAGAGCAGGGGTTAGCTGTTGCCATGGAGCTGTGAGCTCCAGCTGCAGAGAGCAGTGGAGAAATCTGATGCAAGGAGCAGGGATGGAAGGCCCAGGTGGGCAGTGACAGCAATGGGGAGGTTGGGGAGGGAGAGGAGCAAAGTTGTCCATTCAGTGTCAGCCCTCAAAGGACAGTGTCCCCTCCCAGTCCACACCCCCTGAGCAGACAGCCTGCATCATTCTGCCTTGGTGGATGCTGCTAACTCCCTAAAAAGTCCCTCCCCAGCTTTCTTGTAGCCTCCTTCAGATACTGGAATGCCACAGCAAGGACTCCTTGGAGACTTCTCTTCTCCAGACTGAACAGCCCCAATTCTCTCCATCTGTCCTTATAGCAGAGCAGCTCCAGCCCTCTGCTCATCCTCGTGGCCCTTCTCTGGACACCTTCCAGCACCTCCAGATCCTTCTTGTAACAGATACTCCAGAACTGGACACAGTGCTCCAGGTGGGGTCTCATCAGGGTGGAGCAGAGGGGGAGAATCACCTCCCTGGCCCTGCTGGCAACATTCCTCTTTCACCTCAAAGAAGGTGTAAAATAGGAGATTTCAGTTCGAGCTGCTGGAGAAGGCCCCCCAGGGGGGGTCACGTTTGGCCTGGCAGTGCCGGGGTCGGTGTATTGCTGTGTCCCCTGGGGCACGCTGGTCACCGGCGTGGGGGTGACTATGCCAGGTGAGGGAGGAGCTGCGGATGTAACCCTTGCTGCAGACTGTGCAGGTAAAGCGCTGGCACCGGTGTGGGTGCAGCGGTGCTGGCTGAGGGTGGCCATCTGAGTGCAGCTCTTGCCTCAGGCAGCTCAGAGGTGCAGCTGCTGCTGGCTGTGGACGCAGCAGTGCCGGCTGAGGTTGGAGCTGAGGGTGAACCCGTTGCCGTAGTCACCACTGACAAAGGGCTGGGCACTGGGCTGGGGGCAGTGGGGCTTTACCAGCTCCAAGCTGGGTGGGAAGGAAGCTCTGCCCACCCTCAGGGCACTAATGTGGCTGCTTGGGTCGCACAGAGGGGCTGATATGGGTTTGCCATCTTGCTCCTGTTCATCTTCTTCCTCCTTCTCTTTATACTTCTCCTACTCCATATCATCCTCCTCTTCTTCCACATCATCGCCTTTGTCCTCCATATAATTATTGCCATCCCCCTCCTCCTAATCCTCATACACTTCATCCTTGCTGTCTTCAGCCATGTCTCCATCAACCACTTCTGCTATTCCTCAAGGCAGAGCTTTGGTTCCTCCAAATTATTCTTCAGGTGATTCTTCCCCCCCCCAGATCTTGTCCAGGTCCTTCTGGGAGGCCATGCTGCTGAGAGCAATGTTCACCCCTCTGCTCTTGGGCAAATCCTTGGGGACCAAGTGTCTGAGAATAAGGACACTGTTTGTGACTTCTTGCAATGGAGGGATCAGAGCCCTAACTCCTCTGCTGAGTCCCCTGGTTGTAGTGCTGATGGGGCTGACACCCCAGGACGTAGCCAGCCCAACCATCCCCCTCTGGCCATGCAACTGATACCTGACCACCTGGGGCTCAGGCAGGTGAACTCCTACATTCCCATCACAGCCAATGACCCTCAAAGCTCCACAAGTGGTGAAGTGTGGTTTGGGAGGAGGTCTGGAGAGGGTTGAGAGGTGCTCAGGGGTCAGCAGGAGCCTGGGATCTAGCTGCTGTGCCAAAGTTGGGTTCTTTACCTTCTGGCCTGTTCCAAGGAGCAGATCTGCAAACTTTGCTCCTCCCCAGCACAAAGGAGCAGGGCTGATGGAGAGAAGAGAGGGATATGATCCCAGACAGAGAGAAGCAAAGGGTTCAGAGGAGAGGACTGATCTGCAAGGAATGGCTCAGCCCTGACCAGGGCTCTCCCAGCCTTGCATTTCTCTCCCTATGGCTTGGGGGTTGGTCACCTCCTGCCAGCTCAGTGCATCTGTGCTTGGATCACAGCCAACAGGGAGGTGACAGAAAACTTTGGAGGTCAAAACCTTCAGGGTGTGAGCAAGTGGCAAAAGATCCCAGGATGGTTCAGCATCCAAGGTTCTCCAGATCAGAGAAACACCTGATGGAAGTCAATGATCTCCACCTCTCAAAAGAGTGACCCTAAAGCCAGAGCCTTGGAGCTCTCCTGGATCACAGCAGCTGTGTCCAGCATCTTCCCCACTCAGACATCTCTCAGGCACAACCTGCACCAAGGGCCAGCAGCAAGTCAGACTTCTCCAGGCTCAGTTCTCCTCCTCTGAGAATGCTGAAGCTTTGTGTTTGCCCTGAGCTCCAGCAGAAGGGAACTGAACGCCAGGGCAGCTTCTGCCAACAACCTCTCCACCTCTCTGTGTCTTTGGACAGACAACTTGGCTGTCACCATGTTGGAGGCTCTACGGTCCACTGGAGGCAGCCAGCTCTGTGTCTGTGTCTGTGTGCTTGGTGCTTCTCTCCAGGCACAGCTATAGGAATAGATTTTAATTCAGGATTGGTTCATGAGGAAGGGCTGCTAGGATCCAACCTTTTCCTCTGCTTCTCACTCCCAAGAACTCTTGACAGGCTGAGAAATCACAGCCATGGCACAACTTGTTGGCTTTGCCTCATCCTTGTGGACAGGCAAGCTGCTGAGAGACAGCTTGTGCTGAGCAGATGGTTCCAGAGGCCTTGGATTGCTGAGGCAACTTTCTCAGCCTTGGCTTTGCTTTGCTTCCAAAGAGCAACAATTCTTCTGTGGCTGTGTGCAGGGAGTTGTCTAAGGAGAGCAGGGGGCAGCTGGTGCCATGGAGCAGTGAGCTCCAGCTGCAGAGAGCAGTGGAGAAGTCTGATGCAAGGAGCAGGGATGGAAGGCCCAGGTGGGCAGGGACAGCAATGGGGAGGATGGGAAGGGTGATGAGCAAAGCTGTCCACTCATTGTTACCCCTGAAAGGACAGTTTCTCCTCCCACTCCAGACCTCCTGAGCAGACAGCCTGCATCATTCTGGCTTGGTGGATGCTGCTGTCACCTCTGCCCTCATCTGAGAAAGAATCAAATAGTTTACCCTCAAAACCTGAGCTTTGTGAGGTGCACTTTGAAATCTGGAAGGAAACAGCAGAGACACAAAGAGCTCCTCAGGGCACTTGGGGATCATTCCATGAACCTCAGGTACTGAGAGAAGAGTGAAGAAACTGTGCAAGAAGCAAGAAGCAAACACAAAGTACCTTGAAGCATTGATTGGCCCCACTGAGGCTTGTTACTGCCAAAGCCTCCCCAGGGACTGGTTAGAGCAGCTCAGGAGAGGCTGTGATTGCAGCAGGCAAAGGCAAAGTGCAGGAGAGCAAACTCTGGCTCTGGGTTCTGCAGCACAAAGGCCAAGGCCTGAGGCCAGCCCCTGGGCAGGCAGCTCCTGTCCCTCATGTGTGGGTCAAGGCTCTTCAGGTGCAGTGGGGGTGGGGGGTGGGTTTCATAGCAGCATAGCAGGGCCTAGGTTGGAAGGGACCTCAGAGCTCATCTGCTCCAACCTGCCTGCCATAGGCAAGGATGCCTCTCCTATAGACTCAGCTGCTCAAGGCCTCATCAGCCTGGCCTTCAACACCCTCAGGAGAGGGCATCCTACCTGGGCAGCCTATTCCAGAGTCCCACAACCCTGACCAACTGAAGAACTTCATCCTAAGGCCCAGTCTAAACCTCCTTTTCCTCACCTTCAAACCTTTCCCTCCTGTTCTGTCACCAGACACCCTCATGAAAAGTCCCTCTCCAGCCTTCCTTTAGCATCCCTGTAGGGTTTGTGATGCTGAGTGGAGGACAAGGCCCTGACAGTCCCCAGCCTTCCTGGGGCTGTGGAAAGAGGCAGTGAGGCCCTCCCAGGGCCTTAGGACAACATCTCCTCACAGGCCTTGGGGACAGAGAATTGCCATAGCCAAGAGGGCACAGCCTTGGCTTCTCTTCATCACTCCCACCACTGCCATTGCCCTTGGCCAGCTTTCCCACAGCTTTGTCCTGCACTGTCTCACAGCTGCTTCTCCTGCCCTGCAGGCTGCAGACACTCATCTCACTTCCCCACCTTGGCCTTCCCATGCCTTCACTGACACCTGCCCACACTCACGCTCTGCTCCTGGGGACACAAAGAGAAGGGCTGATCCCAGACTCCTGGAGAACTTCCCAGGCCACAGCACTGCCCTTTGAGAGAGGTTTCTTGCTCCTCATGGCCAAGCTGCACCTGCCAGGCTGCACCATCTGGCAGTGTTCCTCTCTCCTGCTCTTGCCTACCTCAGGAGGAGCTCCCAAGGCTGCTGGCCTTGCAGTTTCTTGGCTGGACAGCACCAAGCCCTGTGCCTGCTGCTGTCCCATCAGGTCCTCAGGCAGCAGAGACACAGCAACCAACCCATCAGCCCCTTCCTGCAGTCAGCCCAGGCCCTTTGGCAGAGGCCATCTGACAGATCACTCTGCCCATCTGCCAGCCATGAGCCCAGGGCTGCCCTAGCAGCTCCTGCAGACACACCTGACCTCACAGTCCCTTTCCCAGCTCTGTTCCTGCTGTTGGCCAATCCTCTCAGGAGGCAGAAGTGGTCTCACCTCCCCCTTCCCAGTCCTTGGCTTCCTACTGAGTGGTGAGTTCCTGAGAACCAACTGAGCACAGGATTGCACACTCAGCCCTCAGCCTCCTTGTGGCCAGAGCCTGAGTAGATCAAAGTTTCACCAGATCCATCTGGCAGATTTCCTACCAAGGCTTTGAGTGGAGAAGCCTTCCTCAGAAGACTTGCTGTATCTGTCCTGGTACACTTGTGGAAGAGATCCTTGCACATCATCTTGTCCAATGATCCTGCTCAGTTCTGCATCTGGGAAGGAAGAATAAACTGCAGCTGTATAGGCTGGGAGGTGATCTGCTGGAGAGGAGACCTGAGAGTCCTGGTGGATAACAAGTTCTGCATGGGACAGCAATGTGCCCTGGTGCCCAAGTAGGCCAATGGGATCCTGGGGTGATTCAGAGAAGTTGTCCAGCAGACAGAGGGAGGTTCTCCTCCCCCTCTACTCTACTCTGCCATGTGAGGCACACCTGGAATATTGCATCCAGAAGTTTCTTGCAGTGTTAACAGTGAGGGACACTATTGGGAAAGTGTCTCCAGGCTATGGTTGGAGCAGAGAACTGGAGGCAGTGCTGACAGGTCAGGACAAGCAGAGGAAGGTCTCTCTGATGCTGAGCAAACCTGGAGGTGTTTCATTAATGCAAAGGGTCAAGCCCTGACCCCAGACACTGGTAAGGGCAAAACCTGTCCTTCACTCACCCCTCAGAGCTCTTCCTGGCACATTACGATACAGACAGAAGCAATGCCAAGGGCAGGACTATGGCACAATCCCTTTCAGCCTCCTGAGGAAGGACAAGGAAGCAATCAAGGAGGCAATGAGGCCCCAGGGCTGGAAGGAGGAGTTGTCTCCTCAGAGGCAGCAGTGCCACAGATCACAGCCAGAAGCAAAGGCATGAAAAGCTTGGCTTTCAGCTCTTCCTCATCCCTCTGTCATCTGCCCCTCAGGCTGCCCTCTGCTGCTGCATCAGCTGAGCCTCTTTCCCTGCAGGCTGTAGTCACCCAGCCAGCTGCAACCTTCCTTTCCTGCTCTCTCTCCATCCCTGCTTGTTGTTCCTGAAACACAAAGCCTTGGAGTGCTCCAGGCTCCAGCTGGGGCATGTCTTGCACCACAGCACTGCCCTGGCAATGACATTTCTTTCTCTTCATATCCAGTCTGGACCTCCCCAGCTGCACCTCATGGCTTTGTTCTTGCTCTTGCAGTTGGTCACTATGAAGTAGTCTCAAAGCACTCCTCAAGCACTCTCAGGCTGCTCCTCTGCTGAACTCAGTCTCCACACCACTGAACCCACAGCAGAGAGGGGATGGAACATAGGCTAGCCGGTAAGCAGGCACCCTTTGCAGGACTCGGGCAGCTCCCTCCCGGATGGCAGGGAGTGGACCTATGGTGTCGGCCCAGTAGGGCCAGTAGGGCTGTTCCTGGAACGGAGTTGGCCCTCATGACAATGATCTTTGGGGCTGGTGAGGATGACCCTGGGGAAGAGGTGCAGCTGCACAGAGCGTCAACTTCCCCTTTGTTGGCTTGAAGGAGCAGGCAGGAGCCTCTTGGAGCAGTCCTGGCTTTGGAGCATAGGGCATGAACGATGCTCTGGATTCCCCTGGGGTTCACAAGGCACAGAGCGGCAGAAGCGGTGACTCTTCTCATCCCACAATGGCAGGGTCATGTGGGCAGTGCTGCTCCTGCTTTCTGAGCTGACACACAGAGGGTTGTGCAGCTCCTCAGTCTGCTGCTTCAGGCTGAGGCAGACGTTTGCATTGCCGGCCTCAGCTAAGTCCCTTCCCTGGCAATTGGGCAGATCTTACCCTTGGGGCTCCAGTCCTCTTGAAGGCACGTTGGGCTCTTCTGACCGGTGAGGCTGGCCATACAATGCTGTGCCTTCTCAGGCTCTCAGCGTTGGTCTCGCCTCTGGAGATACTCTCAGGGCTAAGGCTCAACAGGCCTGCTCAGATGCTGGCTTCTCCTCACCTTGCAGAGGCCACTCATTTGCTTGCATCTAGGAGAGAGAAGACTTAAATAGCAATGAGCTTAATGGCAAAGGCTATGGCAGGAGCTTAGCAGCTCTGGCAAGGAGAGAGGATGAAGATGGATGTTAGGAAGAAGTTCTTCACAGAAAGAGGGATTTGCCCTTTGGAATGTGCTGCCCAGGCAGGTGGTGGAGTCACCATCACTGGAGGTGTTTAGGAAGTGGCTGGATGTGGCACTTGGTGCCATGGTTTAGTTGATTAGATGGTGTTGGGTGATAGGTTGGACTCGATGATCTCAAAGGTCTTTCCAACATGGTCTATCCTATCCTATCCTATCCTATCCTATCCTATCCATCCTAAGAGAAAGAGGGCAACATATTTACAAGCTGGGGCAATACTGATAGGTTCCTGGAGGCTGGATGTGGCCAATGGGCACTCTCGTAAACAACCGGCTGCAGCCTATGGGAGGCGTGAAGCTGGAATTATGCCATGCTGGGCATCAGCACCAGCATCCCATGCCATGGGGGTGTGCAGGGGTCTGTGCTGCCTCAGCCTTTGTTTCCCTCATGAAAGGAGGGGAACTTGTCCACGTGCTGGGACAAGTTTCAGTATCTGGACATAATTCTGGGCATAATGTGCCTCCACCACAAGTAACTCCACCTGTGAGTGCAGCAGTGCCAGACAGGATGGAACTCCAGCAGGAGCTGGAATCCAAAGAGGCCAAATGGTTATGCTTTAGATTTTCTTTTCCTTCTTTTGCCTCCAAGTTCTTCTCTTTGATCTTCCTCAAACATTCCTCTCCCAGGAACCCAGCTCTGCTCTCTCCCCACTGCCCTGGCTTTGCTGCCTTTGTGTCCCCACTTGGTGTTTCCAAGAGGCTTGTCATGCCGACTCCTGCTCTGGGCAGCACAGATCCAGGGACTCCTTTCATTAGCTGTAGTGCCCTACAGTTTCTCAGCTTGTGGCTTGTGTGGATGGCTCAGCACAGTCAGGGGGAGCCAGCTGCACACAAACATTAACAGCTGGCTGAAAGAGATCAGGCAAGGCAGGCAAGAGACTGGCATGGCTGAGTCATGGAAGCACAGAATGATAGAATCCTTTCTGCTGCAACAGACCTCTGAGAACTGACACCACCATAGCCTGAAGCCCTGTCCTGCAGTGCCAGGGCTGCACAGATTGGAACACCTCTAGGGATGAGGATTCCACTGCTCCCCTGGACAGACTCAGTCAAGACCTGCTGGTGAAAGTGAAGGGCAAGAAGGAACTGCACAGGCAGTGGAAGCAGGGAGAGGGATGCTGGGAAGAGCACAGGGACACTGCCCTGTGGTGTAGAGATGGGGTCAGGAAGGCCAAGCTATGGTTGGAGCTGAACCTTTCTAGGCATGCCAAGAACAAGAAGCAGCTTCTGCAGGCCTGCCAGCCAGAGAAGGGAAGTCAAAGGAAGGATGTCCTCTGTGATGAGCAAGGCTGGACAGCTGGTAACAATGGCTGAGGAGAAGGCTGAGCTACACAAACACATTTTGCTTCAGTCTTCGCTGGCAGCTTCTCTCCTCACATCTCCTCAGCTGTTGGACCTCAAGATGGGGACTGTGGGTCACAGCCTGTGCAATCCTGATCCAAATCCCTGCATTGATTGTAACAGCTGTTGGGGTTTGACTTGTTAAGTGCTGCTGTGAAATCCCACAGCCTGAGCTCATGATTCACCAGAAGTGTTGAAGGGATTTCAAACTGCTGCTGCCTTCAAGTTCTATAGGAGCCACAGTGCCTTGGGGAAGCACTGCCCCTGAAATCCCTGCACCCAAACTCTGAGTCATAAAGCAAGGACCAAGTCTGGCACTAGGATTGGATTTAACCCCAGACAGGCTTCTCTCTCAAGTTGTTGAGAGAGTGAGGGAGTCCATTCAGAGCCTGTGAGGCAACAGAAGGGCTTCTTTAGGCCTTTCTTCCAGGCTCCATGTCAAATCCTTCCAGCCCCAAGGAGATTTTCTTTTCACAATCTTTCTAATCCTCACCCAAACTGATTTTCCTCTGCAGGAGTCTCCCATGGTGAATGTGAGAGAGTGACCCTTGGCACCAAACTGAACTGGTGACAACTCTGTTCCCTTTGCTGAATTCCATCCAATTCATTCCAGTGTCTCAGTTCTCCTCCTGCCTCAGCACAACTCATTGCTGCTTTCCTCTTCTGAGGGAGGTGCCTTTGGCTTGGATTGGATTTGCCCAAGCCATTGCTATTCAGGCCAGGAATGGCAACAATTTCCTTTGTATGGGGGTGCAGAGGCCTAGGGGAGATGCAAACACCCCCATGGTGTAGGGAGGTAGCTGCAGCCCTGTGGAGAAGGGGTTGGGGGTATTGGAATCAAAGAATCCTGGAATGGTTTGGATTGGAAGAGATGGAAGAGAGCATCGAGTGCAACACCTGGCCATGGCCAGGGACATCTCCCACTAGGTTGGGTTGCTGAAAGTCCTGACTTTGGAGACTTCCAGGATGGACATCCCCTTCTCTGGTCGGCCTGTTCCAGTGTCCTGCCACCCTCATTGCAAAACATTTCTTCCTTCTATCCAATCTGAGTCTCCTCTTCCAGTTCAAAACCACTGCCCCTTGTCCACCCACTACAGCACTTGGTCAAAAGTCTCTTTCTTGTCCTATGAGCACCACATCTCCATCTGCAAAGACCTTGGAGAGTGCCCAGAGTCCTCCCCAGATGTGCTTGGGAGGCCTCAGGCACATAGCCAGTAGATAGAGGCCGAAGGCCATGGGATGAGTGGTGTGAAGAGGTGAGCCAGGAGCAGAGTAGCCTGAGAGTGCTTGGGGAGTGGTTTGAGGCATGGAGAAGCTTTTCTGCACAGTGACAACGTGCAGGAGAAAGAAAGCCACAAAGAGCAGCTGGGGAGGTCCAGACTGGAGATGAGGAGAAAGAAATGTCACTGCAAGACAAGGTGGTGCCAGCCTGTATTTGGAGGGGACCAAGGGGTCCAGGGAGTGCTGGTGCTCCCTGGCAGTGAGGCTGTGCTGGGACTCTCTTCTCTGCGAACTCTGCAAGCAGGATTTGTCCCTGAAGCTCTGGGAAAGGTCCTTTATTTCGTGTAACCAAAGAAGGAGCAGAGCTCCTGTTACATGAATTGCAAAGAGAAAAACCAAGCAGACAGTGAATTAGAAGCTGATGACAAAGAGGAAATTCACCACCAAAACCCCCCAAAATACAGCAGCCAGGCTGGGCCTGCACTGAGTGACATCAGAACTGCTCTGCAAAAGTAGATAAAGAATTTATTGCTTCTGAAAGCATCCAGTGATCAGCTGGCTCAGGGCAGCCTTCAGCTCCTGGTTCCTCAGGCTGTAGATGAGAGGGTTGACTGCTGGAGGCACCACTGAGTACAGAACTGACACCACCAGGTTCCAGGATGTAGAGGAGATGGAGGGGGGCTTCAAGTAGGAAGAAAGCAGTGCTGAGAGACAGGGAGAACACAGCCAGGTGAGGGAGGCAGGTGGCAAAGGCTTTGTGGCGTCCCTGCTGAGAGGGGGACCAGCAATGCTCTGAAGATCTGCACATAGGACACCACAATCAACACAAAAAGACAAATAATATAAACAGGCACTGAGCACAAGAAGCCAAAGTTCCCTGAGGTAGGATGTGGAGCAGGAGAGCTTGAGGATCTGGGGGATTTCACAGAAGAACTGTTCCACAGCATTGCCCTGGCAGAGGGGCAGGGAAAATGTATTGGCTGTGTGCAGCAGAGCATAGAGAAAGCCACAGGCCCAGACAGCTGCTGCCAGTGGAGACAAACTCTGCTGCCCAGGAGGGTCTCATAGTGCAGGGGTCTGCAGATGGCAACGTAGGCGATCGTAGGACATGGTGGTGAGGAGAAAATACTCTGTATCAATTAGGAATACAAAAAAGAAGACCTGGAGAACACATCCTGCATAGGAGATGTCCCTGGTGTCCCTCAGGGAATTGGCCATGGATGTGGGGACAGTGGTGGAGATGGCACCCAGGTCAGTGAGGCGAGGTTGAGGAGGAAGAAGTACATGGGGGTGTGGAGGTGGTGGTGGCCAGGCTATGGTGGTGATGATGAGGCCATTGCCCAGCAGGGCAGCCAGGTAGATGGCCAGGAAGACCCAGAAGTGCAGGAGCTGCAGCTGCCTTGTGCCTGAGAATGGCAGGAGGAGGAAGTGGGTGATGGAGCTGCTGTTAGCCATCTGCTGCCTCTGGCCATGGAGACCTGTGCAAGGAGGGAAAGGCAGAGACAAGTTAGGGCACACTTCTCTCAGCCTCATTGTAACTCCGTCCCCTAAACTGCAGGAGGAATGGATCAGCTCAGTCCCATCACTACCAACCAGGGATGGTTCATCACAGCTTCAAATGCAGCAGGGACCCAGAATTGCCATGAAGATTCCTCTGGTGTCAGAACACAGTGACCAACAGCCCAATCCCAGAGAACAAGAATCCCATTGTGGTAGGTTGAAATTCCCCTCCAGCATTAGCTTTGCAGAGCAACTCAGTTAGAAGCAAATGAAGCTGTATTGACAAGCAAGAGCTACACTCTGCAATGGAATGCAATGAACAGGTACAGAACAGACAGGAGTGACAATATTAGACAGGTATTTACAATTAGCACATGACATGAAACCCCCTGGTCAGAGACCAGGGAATCTGTTCCACTGCCCCTAACCCCTTCACCCCTGCTCCAAGAGAGAAAGGAAGAGTGGAGAGAGAAAAAAAGCAGTGAGTTAGGTTTAGCCAAGGCCAGCCAAGCAAAACAGCTGAGATCAGAAGAGAAGAGAGAGAATTGTTATGGTACAGCTCCTCTGATTCCAGATATTTATCCAATGAATTTGTTAGAAGAATCTTTTCTTTTCCTTTTCACACCCAAGAGTGATCTATTTATTTTGTTTCTACTTTTCTGCCCAAATCTGTAACTAAATTTTAAAGGCATTGCCTAAACCCACCCACCCATGGAGAGGTGGAGAAACAGGGAGCAGGCCTGCAGTGCGCAGAGACAGTGAAGGGAAGAGAGAAAGGCAGAGGGGCTGGGGGTGAAGCCTTCTCCTTCCCCAGCTCTGCTCACTGCTGCTCACAGGATGGAACTGAAGGGCTTTCTCCTCCTTCTGTGTGCACACTCCAGGAGCCTTCAGTTGAGCATCAGCTGCCGAGATGGAGATGCCTCCAGGAGCAGCTGCAGTGTCCTGCACCCACAGCCTGACTGTTTCAGTGACTGCAGTGACTTCTCCTCCAGTGAGCTCTCAGCATCCTCCCAGTCCTGGATACCATGAAGCTCTCTCTGCTTCTTTATCTTCTCGAGAACCTCTGGCAGTGTCCTCAGCCCTGATCCTGCCCAGAGCTGTCTCTCTGTAGTGCTGCTTGCTTGCCAGCAGCTCCTTCCAGGCCAGGAGCCTGGCCCAATAGGGTAGCAGAGGACCACCAAGGTGTTTTAATAACTCCTCTGTTGGCTTTGGTGCCTGTAAACCTCAGGGACCGAGAGGAAGCTGATGAAACCTCTCCAGAAGTCAAAGTCAGATTCCAACTCTGAAGTTTCTTCTACTCTTAATGGGTCCAGTGAAGCATACTGGGAAAGGGTCCCAGGGTCTGCTTAGAGCAGAAGGAGAGAGTGGATGCAGGGGAAGCATCACTGGAGGCACTGAAAGCACCTCCAGGCTGTGGGGAGAGCAGAGACCTGAGGCAGTGCTGACAGGTCAGGAGAAGCAGCTCAAGGTGGCTCTGCTGCTGAGCAAACCTGGAGGGGTTTCATTGATCCAAGGGGCCAAGCCGGACCTCCAGCCCTGGCAAGGCAGATCCTGTCCCTCACCTGTGGCTCAGGGCTCTGCTGGAGGCAGCGGGGAGTGAGGGTGAGCAGTGAGCAGGTAGGACTTTGTCAGGTTTGCTGTGGTTTGCTTGCAAAGAGACAACTCCTGCTGAAAAGGAATGAAATGTACCTTTAAAAATACTTTTTATCAGATGCTTTGTGCACTAAAACCTCTCAATTAGCTGCAGAAACCTTGGCATAATGAGAGGTTCAGCAGTATTTAATGAGCCCATGGAGTATTTGGGGCTGATTCCGTCATCCTCAGGTACTGCCAGGAGACTCTGCAAGGTACTGCCAAGAAGCCTCTCAACAAGTCCAAGTCAGAAGAAAACTCCAAAGTCCCTTGAAGCACTGATTAGCCTCACTGAGGCTTGTTACTGCCAAAGGCTCCCCAGGGACTCCTTAGAGCAGCTTGTTAGAGGCCATGACTGCGGGAGATAAAGGCAAAGTACAAGGGAGAAAAACTTTTCTTTGGTCTGTGAAGCAGAAAGGCCAAGCCCTGACCACCGCCCTTGGAATAGAAGAACCTCAAAGGCTCAAAGCCAAGTTTCTCCTCACAGGCCTTGGTGGCAGAGGCAACTGCCAGAGCAAGGACACAAAGGCCTTGGTCCTGTTGGGCTTCTCGGCCTTGCCAGAGCCCTTGGCCATCCCTACTGCAGCCTCTCCTACACTGTCCTATGCCTGCTTCTTTCCCTTCAGGTTGCTGACACCAATCTTGTTTCCCCAGAAACAAGATGTCTCCCCCTGCCATTTCCATCCCTTCCTGAGCTGTCTCAGCTCTCCCTGCATTTCCTGACACCTCTGGATGGCCTCATGCATAGCAGCTCTGCGCTTTGAGGGACATTTCTTTGGCCTCATCTCCACTCTGAACTTCCCAAGCTGCTCTTTGTGGAGGTTTTGGTCTTCCCACTCCCCAGAAGAGCTCCATCCTCTCTGAAACCACCTTTCAGCCATGTGCACACTGCTATGGCAGTGCCCTGAGCCTCCATGCAGCAGGCTGCAGCAGCCCAGGTCCCTCAGCCTCTCCACCAAGATGTCAACCCCCATTCTGCAGATCTCCTCTGCTATCTCTCCAGTTCCTCCCTTCTCTATCAGACTGCAGAGCTCCACACCCAGACACCAGCATCAGGTGTGACAACAGCAGTGCTGAGTCTGTGGGAGGACAACCTCTGTGTCTGGGTGGCCACACTCCTCCTGCCACAGCCCAGCTGCAGTTGGCCTTCTTCACTCTGTGCAGGGTTTGCTTCATCCCAGGGCATTGGGAATGGTTCCTCCCAGACTCCGTGCTGCCTTTGGACTGGGCCTGTGTGGTGTTTGGCCCTGCCTGGGGGCTAATGCCCACCAAAACCACTCTATCACTGTGTTTCTAGATGGACAGGGGAGAAGGGAAAAGATGACAAAAGGCAGTGTAAGATAGAAGCAATTTAACACTCAGGATAGGCACAAGCAATAGACACACAGGGTGAAGCAGAGAGAGAAGTGAATCTCTACTGCCCAGCAGCACAGGGAGGTCAGTCTCAGGCAGCAGGGCTCTGTGCAGAGTGGTTCCTCTGCAGGACAAACTCCATGGACCAATCTCCTTCCCACTTTGCTCTTATAGCTGAGCTGACCACACATGGCATGGAGCACTCCTTTGGCTCAGGTCACCTGGCCTGGCTGTGTCCCATCCAAGATCTTGCGCCCCCTCAGCATATACCTTGGGGCAGGGAAATGTTGGAAAAGCACAGCCTGAGTGCTCAGCCAAGCAGCAGCCAAAACACTGCTGTGTTACCAACACCCAGCCACAGCCTGCAGCACTAGCGGATGCTCAGAGGAGAATTAACTCCAGCTCAACCCAAACCCAGTACATCTCCATCCCTTATTCCTACTCCAAAACCCCAGTGGCTGACCTCGGCTTTCACCTGATGACTTCTGCCAGAGACTCCAAGTGCTCCATGCTCCTGGCTGCACTGTGGAGGATATTTTGCACCACTGGTGCCATTCAGATAGGCCCAAGTGCCACTGCACAGCTCCTCCTGTTGATCTGCTCAAAGCCTTGTTGCTCACTGCCCCACCACAATGATTCTGCTTTCAGGTCACTCAATAGAGAGGGCTCACAAGCTGACTGCAGCCTGGGACATGCATTCTGCAGAGCCCCACAAGGCCTAGGACAGACTGTGTCTCCTTCTTGTTGGATGGTGGAGACTTGGTTGCTATCCTGCTGACCATGTCCATAGGTGCATGACAGCATCCAGCCTGCCACTTTCTTGCCCAGAACTGAATTTCCTGTGCAGGTCCTTTGACCTTGCTTTTCCTCATGGCAAACTCAGCCTTCAGAAGTATCACAATGATGTCATGGATGTATTGGAGATATTCAGTAGCATCAGCCTTCCCAGTGCAGTCTGGATTGGTCCATGACAAATGGTGGAGCTCTGATTCCACCTCTGGGAGAGTTGATTCCAGGTGTCTTGCACACCCCTCCAGGTGACAGCAAATTGTGGCCTGCACTCTGCTGCCAATGGAATTGGGAGGGCAGCATTGGAGATGTTGATCACAGAGAACCTCTTGGCTGCCTTTGACTCCAGCTCATCCTGGAGCTCCAGCATGTCTGGCACTCAGCACTCAGAGGTGGTGACACCTCATTCAGGCTTCAATGTCCACTGTTAATCTCCACCCTCTGTCAGGTTTCTGCACTGCCCAGCTGGGACTGTTGAAAGGCAAATGTGTCTTGCTGGTCACTCCCTGGATCTCCAGATGGTGAATCAGTTCATGAATGGGAGCCAGGGAGTCTTGGTTTGTGTGATATTGCTGCCTGTGTGCAGTCCTGGTAGCAGCTGGAAGCTGTAGTTCTTCAACCTGCAGCGGTCCCACAAGGAAGGGATTCTCTGCCAGGCCAGGCAGGGCAGGCAGCTCTCTGATCTTCTCTGTATTCACCATGGCCACAACAGAAGCCCATTGAGAGCCCTTTGGGTCCTTGAAGTAGCCTCTCTTGAGGTAATCTGTACCAAGAATGCAAGGAGCCTCTGGGCCAGGCACAGTGGGATGTTTTTCCCACTTATTCCCTCTTAGGCTCACTTCAGCTTCTAGTAGAGACAGCTGCTGGCAGCCTCCTGTCACTCCAGAAATCCAGATGGATCCAGTGCCTTTGTGCCCTGATGGCATCAATGTGCACTGTGCCCGTGTCTGCCAACCCTCCGTTCCTGTGGCTTTGATGTGCCAGGCCATCAAACCAGCACACTGCTATCCCTTTCCTCCTCCTGGCCAAAGGCAGGGACCTTCTATTCCTGGCCAGGATCAGAGTATTCACTGTCTGATCCTGGTCTATCCAAAGGACTCCAAACTCATCTGGATTACACAAGGACAGAGGGTGAGCCAACACTGAGCTGGGCCCTGAGATGCTGGGACGAGGGGGTGGACACAGTGGACCTAGAATAAGAGGGAGGGGAAGCTTTTAGGCTCCCTGACTCACAATGCCAGCTGGACAAAGAGTTAGCCAAACTCGCTGGAACACACACTCTCTGGGCCCAGATCCTCAATGCCATCAAGAGCCAGTACTGCTCAATAGATGACCTGCCGGGGCTCCAGTTAGAGCTGAACGGCTCAGCAAAGCCAGAGCAGCTGCAGAGCCAGGGGGAAAGGTGTGTGTGTGTGGGGGGGGGGGGTAAGGAAAGGGGAGGTGGTGGTGGGAAAACTCCACTGAATTCACAGCAGCTGCCTTTTTTTTACAGCTTCAAGCTGAAGTGTAGTTTTCCTCAAAGTCAGGAACATTTCAGTGGGTGGTGATATCAGTGATTTGAGCTTAATTGTTGCTGGTTTGAGCCTGAAATTTGAGCTGCTTAGAGTGGACGCTGCCATTGTGTTCTTCTCGGGCCATACCGCTGGATGTTGGCGTGTAAGGCTGTTGGCACATCGCTCGGAGCAGTTTCCTAGAGCACACAGAAGCAACTGGCAGTCGCAGTTCTCATTTCTTCCCTAAGTTAGGCATGCCTTAATTTTTCTCATCTTACTTTCTTCTTAGCCAGAGTCCCAAAACTTAGGATGTCCCTTCTGTCCAGAATCAAAACACGTTGGGGAGCTTTTGAGAGTTGTGGCAGGGGGGTCCAGGGACAGCTGCTGTCTTTGTTGGGGAGACGCCATCGACTGCAGCCCCAGGGGTGCAGGTGGGCTTAGCGGCCACGGTGGGGGGGAGGGGGAGGGGGTATGTAGATGTCGAAGAGGTTCGTTCTGGAGAAGTGCCATTAATCACTGCGAAGTTGCCTTAGGGTCTTCTGCTAGCTGTTCTAAGAATCTTTAACTAATTTCCAGGCTGTAAAGGAAGATGTAGCAATTTTGCTTACCTTTGTTGCCCAGAACATAAGCCATCTCTCCCTGCTCCCCTCTCCTTTCATCAGACATTGTTGCTCTTTTGTCAAGTGTCATATGACTCCCAGTATTGTTGCCCTCCTCTTTGTTATTTGATTACCCATTAAGTGTTCATCACAAGGAGGCACCAGCCCCAGGCAGGCTCCAACCACCCAGTTTCCATGAATGCTCACCTTCTAGGGCACCAACCCTTTTTTCTTCTGTTTTCTTCAGCACCTCTTGCACCTTTCTCTCGGCGTACCTCACCTTATCTTAGACTATAGTGTGTCTATAATCTCCAATAGAATTAACTACTCGTTATCAGGTGTACCTAACCTTATCTTAGACTATAGTGTGTTTATAACCTCCAAATAATAACTAGTACCTCACCTCATTTTAGATGCATATCGCATCCAACGTCTGGCGAATCAGGGAACATCACCGGCATAGAGAGGCAGACAGATTAATCTCACAGAGACTGATCAATAGCCACCACTAGTGGTGATGACAAACAGAGCATCTCCACAGTCCTTAAAAGCCAAATTTCTTCTTGGTGGTGCAAGTGAGAGTCGCAATGAGTAGTTGGCCAAGGCAATGTTCGGGGTCACCATTGTAACAGTGTAGATGTTTAATACCTCGAGCAATGCTTCGAGGACAGGAGTGTAAGCAGGTGAAGACGTTATTACATACACAGCAAGGTCTCTAGTCCATCAGCAGGCACATGTGTACATCTCAACTGGTCATTCTCTACTGGCATGAGTGTCATTAAGGCATTGTGGTGGTTTGGGCTAACTGGGGCTTAAAAGCTCAGATGGGGGACAGGCTGAGAATCCCCTCCCAAACAGAGAGAGAGAAGGGAGGGAGGGGAGCAAATCACCAGAATATTTGGGATTCAGCTTGGAAGTAGAGAGGCAAAAAATTTCTTTAAACGTATATATATATTATATATGTATTTATGTAACAATGACAGGCAGGGCTCACAAGGGTAAGGAACAAGGATGGATGGGAGAGGGAGAGAGGAAAAGGAAAAAAACAGATTATGAGATACAGAACCAGTCCTTTGCAAAGTATGGAAGCACAGGAGAGAGAGCAATGTCTGCAATTCTCCTCCCTCTTATACCCTGCTGGACAAGGAGGGGGGAAGTGGAACAGACCAAGTCAGTTTACAGGGGAGGAAACACAAGCCCCAGGGAGGAAGAAAAACTCTCACGAGCCCTCCCCCTGTCTTTTTCCCAGGATGGGCGTAGCCACCACAGGCAGACAGTAGGTCAGAATAACAAAACAAGATTTGAACACATCCAAGCAAATGCTGCCCAGCTGCTCTCAGAGAGAGACAAAACATAGCCCTCTAATTCCAGCAAAGGCAAATCTGCCTATAGTCTTCTCAAGCTATCCAAACAAATCTCTTCCACAACCAAAGGTTTTTTCCCCTGCACTTCTTCTTTCCTGGGCACAAACCCATTTTTCTATGTGCTTTGTTCCTCAGCATCAACCTTTGTTTTCCCCTGCAAGTCTTTTCCCTCGGGCACCAACCTTTGTTTTCTCTGCTCTTGTTATCTTTCGAGCACAACACATTTTCTGTGTACTTCATTTTTCTTGGCCACCAACCATTTTTCCTGCACTTCTTTTCTCGGGCCACCAACCCTTTTGTTCTCTGCGCTCCCTTTTTCTCGTCCCCAACCCTTTTTTTTCCTGTGCTTCTATTTTCTGAGGGCACCGAACGTTTGGTTCTCTGCACTTCTTTTTTCTCGTGCACCCACATTTTTTCCTCTACTATCTTTTTTCTCAGGCATCAAACATTTCTCTGTGCTTCCTTTTCCTCTGCACCAACCCTTTATTCCCTGCACACTTCCTTTTCTCGGGCACCCATTGTTTTTATTCTTTCTTTCTTTTTGCTCATAGCACCAACCCTTTTTTCCTCTGCGCTTCTTTTTTCTGGGCACCTACCCTTTTATTCCCTGCACTTCTTTTTCTCAGGCACCAACACTTTTTTCTTATGCTTCTTTTCTGGGGCACCAACCCTTCTTCCTCTGGCCTTCTTTTTCCTCGGGCAACAGACCTTTGTTTCTCTGATCTTGTTTTTTGGGAACCACTCTGTTTCTACACTGTGCTTCTTTCTTCTGGGTACCAACCTTTATTTTCTGTGCTGCTTGTTCCGGGCACCAACCTTTTGTTTCTCTGATCTTCTTTGTTATCTGGCACCAACCTTTTTTCCCTACACTTCTTTCCCTTGGGCACAGCCTTTTCTTCTCTGTGCTCTTTTTTCTGGGCCACCAATCATTTTTTCTCTATGCTTCTTTCTGGGGGCACCAACCTTTTTTCCTTTTGCTTTTTGTTTCCTCCCGAACCATCACTTATTTCCTCAGCACTTCTTTTCTCTCGGGTGCAACCCTTTTCTTCTCTGCGCTTCTTTTTCTTGGGCACAGACCCTTTTCTACTCTGCTCCTCTTTCTTTTGGGCACCAAACTTCTTTTCTCTAAGCTTTTTTTTCTTTGTGCACAACCATTTTATTCCCCTGCACTTCTTTTTTCTCAGGCACCAACCATTTTTTGCTTGCCCTTCTTTTTCCTCAGGCACCAACCCTTTTCCCTCTGTGCTGCTTCTCACTGGGCACCAACCCTTTGTTTCTCTTCGCTTTTTATCTCTTGGGCACAAACACATTTTTCTCAGCACTTTCTTTTCTTGGGCGCCAACAGTTTTATTCCCTGCACTTATTTTCTTGGGCCACAAACAATTTTGTTTCTCCGCTCTTGTTTTCTTTCAGGGACCATCACATTTTTTTCTGCACTTCTTTCCTCTCAGGCACCAAGCCTATTTTCCTTGCAATTCTTTTTCTCAGCCACCAACTGTTTTTTTCTCTGAGCTTCTTATTTGTCGGGCACAAAAATTTTATTCTCTGCTCCTTTATTCTTGGGCACCAATCATTTTTCCTCTGTGCTTTTTTCTTCTCATGGCAGCAACTCTTTTTCCCCTGCACTTCTCTTTCTTGGGCACCTGACCCTATAATTCTCTGCACTTCTTTTTTCTTGGACACCAGCCCTTTGTTTCTCTGCAGCGATCCTGCAAAGGACCAGGAAGGATCAGGTCCCCATGGGAACAAGAGAAAGAATCAGGGCTGCTGGCTTGGTTCTTATCTCTGGCTTTGGAAGATGGCCAAGGACAAACAGTGGATGAAACAAGCAGCAGGCCCCAGCAAGGCAAAGGAAATCTCTGCTCCCCTGTCCAGCCTGTGTTTCAGCTATGAAGGAACTGTCCCAGGAGTTCCATCAGCTCCAGAAGAAGTTTTTATTCCCCACCTGTACAGTCCTGTGTACTGCAGCAGCGCTCCCCCTGTCCAAGGAGAGAATCGGGGAGGCACACACCACAGCACACCCTCTGCTTTATTTGTGTGACCATGGGGAGGATGTGGGAAATAGAAGGGAAAACCCAATCCAGTCCTGGCTGCAGGAGTCTGTGACTTACAGGAGAATTTCCCACCAGAGATGCTGCCTCAGTTCCAGTAGAAATGGCCTAAGAGGAGCAGGGAAGCTAAAACTGCTTCTGGTCCTCCTCAAGAGACTCCCAAAGCATCTTCACAAGATGCAAGGA
This sequence comes from Colaptes auratus, assembly GCA_015227895.2. Taxonomy (NCBI): domain Eukaryota; kingdom Metazoa; phylum Chordata; class Aves; order Piciformes; family Picidae; genus Colaptes; species Colaptes auratus. Next base: position 7,505,111 of record JAAWVA010000030.1, on the reverse strand, counting down.
ACCCAAGGCAGAATTACAGCGACTCTGCCTCAACCAGATGAAGGGAGAGAGACAAATGGTTTGTTGGACACAACAGAACCAATGGCCCGGCAAGTTGAAACATGAGAAGGATAAAGCTTTAGCAGCTGCAGGTGCTCAGACTGCTCTGACACCATCAAACCATGAGGGGTGGAACCATCTGTGTTTCTGGTGTGACAGGAGGATCCCCACACCTGGGGTGTTGGAAACTGAGTACTGGGATGCAAGCACACAGTTGCTTTCACTTGGAGGCGTGGAAGGAGTCACTGGACTCGATTGCCCCAGAGGTGGAAACACAGCCCCAGCATTTGCAGCATTGGCCTGGGCAGGGCCTGATCCAAGACTGTGCTGGAACAGAGTGGAGCTGCGAGCACCTGCGTGGTGAGCAGCCCTCTGGGTCCTGAAAAGCCACATCCTGTGGAGTGAGAATGGACAGTGCCTGAGGTGTGCTGCTGATTGCTGCTGGGCATGGTGCAGGTGGCCAGAATGAGGGCTGGGGAATATCAAAAGGCTAAGATGAAAATTTGCTGCCATTACTCCACACCACCCTGCCTCATGCCACCTTCACAGGGACAGTGCTGGCGAGCAAAGCACTACAAGGCTTGACGTTCAGATGGCAACATGTTCCGGTTGCTGCTGGTGGGTTCTGGCTTCAGGTGCTGGCTCTTTGCTG
>JAAWVA010000030.1:7361014-7504410 GCA_015227895.2 Colaptes auratus | reverse complement strand
ATCTGTAACCCCCCTTGGCTTGGTGCTGTTCTTTCAGCCCTCCAGCTGATCCCAGCCTTAGTCTCAGGCCCTTCCATCTTGTGCTGCTGCTTCCAGCCCAGCTCCTTAGAGGCTTCCTCAGCCACAGCATTTCCCCACTCCCCCCTTCCAGCTGCAATGGCAGTAGAGGTGGGGGCCCCAGGGCCATGGGATACCCAAGGCAGCAGGGCATGGATGGGCTGGGACTGAGGGAAGGGCCTAGGATGCCAGGTAGGAATTAGGCCTTTCCCCACAAAATGGGGGAGAGGATCCAGGGCCCAGGTGGCAAATGTGTGTGCAGGAAATGGCAGAATCTGGCAGCATTTGAGGAGGTGAAGGAGTGAATTGTGCTGCAGCTCTGCATGTGTCAGCTGGGACATGACAGCAGCCCCTGGGCACGTGCCCTCCCATCAAACCTCCTTTTCTCTTGGGACTGTGGAGTGGCAGCTCCAGGAGAACTGCAGAAAAGAAAGCTGAGAGAAATGGTCAGGAGAGAGGAGCGGAATCAAAACCCTTTCCAGTGAGTCTCTTGTGCTGGAGGTGTGAAGGGTGATGGAGGTGTGAGGTTGGGGCAGGACAGAGACTCTGCAGCATCCCAGTGAGGGCTGAAGAGGCTTAGCAAGAAGCTGCCCAAGTCCCTTCCCCTTTGCTGCATCTGCAGAGATCATGAAGCTCCCTTTGTGTGTGTCCTGGAGGCCCTGACTTCTTCTCTGGGGAGTGGGCAGCAGAGAGTTGTGTGCAGGGCAGAGGTGAGCACAGAGGGGGGGTGGTAGGGCAGGGCCAGGGAGGAGAGGTGGTCTCCAGAGCAAGATCTGCTGTCCAATGCAGCAGTGGGCAGCAGAGGCCTGGGCAGGCAGTGGGAGGAAGCTTTAGGCAAGGCCTGGGAGAGGCTGTGTGGAGGCAGCTGTGTTGTGGTGCTGGCCTGCAGCGTGTGCTGTGTGCTGTGTGCTGGGCAAGGAGCAGGTGTGCAGTTGTTGAGGCCTCCCATCTTGATCAGCCCTGGCTGTGTGCTGTGGCTGTGCTGCTGCGGGCTTGGGAGCTGCCCCCAGCAGGCTGAGCTGTGTTGCCTGGTGCTGGGCAGTGCTGAGCCATCCCTTGCAGGTCAGTGCTCTCCTCTGAGCCCTTTGCTTCTCTCTGTCAGGAGCTGTGTCCTCTGTCCATCATCTGCCCTGTGTGCGGGAAGAGCAGAGTTTGCAGATCTGCCCCTTGGAGCACCCCAGCAGGTAACGAACCCAGAGTTTGGCAGCACAGGGCACCTCTCAACATCGTCCAGCTCCTCCTGCCCAGCACATTCACATCTCCAGGAGCTCTGAGGCACATCAGGTGTCATTGGAGTCTGGGAACTCTCCAGGCTGGTGGGGTCAGTTGTGTGGCAGGAGGTGAAGTTTGGGGTTTTGATGTGGAGGCTGGTGAGAGAAGGTTGGAGGTGGTTTGGTGTTCCTTGGTCAGTGCTGCTGCCTCCATTGAGCCAGAAGAGATCAAAGAATCCTCTTTAATATCTCATTGATGATCTGGATGAGGGGTTGAGACAGTCATCAGCAAATTTGCAGATGACACCAAGTTGGGAGCAGATGTTGGTCAGTTAGAGGGCAGAAGGGCTCTGCAGAGGGACCTCGACTGACAGGAAGATGCGCAGAGTCCAATGGGATGGCATTCAACAAGTCCAAAGTCAGGTGTTGCACTTTTGGCCACAACAGCCCCATGCAGAGCTACAGGATGGGGTCAGAGTGGCTGAGAGCTGCGAAACAGAGAGGGACCTGGGGGTGCTGATTGACAGCTGCCTGAACATGAGCCAGCAATGCACCCAGGTGGGCAAGAAGGCCAAGGGCACCCTGGCCTGCATTAGTGTGGCCAGCAGGAGCAGGGAGGTCATTGTGCCCATGTACTCTGCACTGGTAGGCCACACCTTGAGTCCTGTGTCAAGTTCTGGGCCCCTCAGTTTAAGAAGGACATTGAGACACTTGAAGGTGTCCAGAGAAGGGCAACAAGGCTGGGGAGAGGCCTTGAGCACAGCCCTGTGAGGAGAGGCTGAGGAGCTGGGGTTGTTTAGCCTGAGAAGAGGAGGCTCAGGGGAGACCTCATTGCTCTCTACAACTACCTGAAGGGTGGTTGTAGCCAGGTGGGAGCTGGTCTCTTCTCTCATGCAACCAGCACCAGAACAATGGGCCACAGTCTCAAGCTGCCCCAGGGGAAGTTTAGGCTGGAGGTGAGGAGAAAGTTCTTCACTGAGAGAGTCATCAACATTGGAATAGGGCTGCCCGGGGAGTGGTGGAGTCACCGTCCCTGGAGGTGTTCAAGAGGGGATTGGACATGGCACTTGGTGCCATGGCCTAGTCACGGTGTGTCTGTGGTGATGGGTTGGACTTGATGGTCTTTGAGGTCTCTTCCAACCTTGGTAATTCTGTGATTCTGTGAAAGGACCGGGCCTGGGCCAGAACCAGCCTGGGAGTGCTGCCAGCCTCGAGGAGAGTGGGACAAGACCTCTTGTAAGCCCCAGGGTACCTCAGGCTCTGATCACAGGATCCCTGGAATTCAGCACAGGTATTAGGGTCAAACTGAAGGTTTGAGGTCCCCGCTGCATTCTTTCCTCCAGCTGGGTGTTGGGAGGTATGGGAGTCAGGGACTGTCATGATCCAGGCAGGATCTCAGTGTTTGAGGCCCTGGGCTCAGGTGCTTCCATTTCCCTGTTGCAGAGCTGTGACCTTCCTCCCACAGAATGGCCTCAAAGAAGGACCCAGCCAAGAGCTGGGAGGAAGAAGCAGCACCCAGATGAAGTTGGAGCAGCCAAAGTGCAGCCCCAGGGGAGAGGAGGAGGAGGAGGAAAAGAGGAGGGAGGATGATGATGCTGAGGAGAAGATTGACTATGACAATGATGAGCATGAAGAGGAGGATAATGATGAGGATGAAGGTGACCAGGATGAGGAGAAGGAATGTATGGAGGAGGATGAAGCCAGAGCAGGTCCCTCTGTGCCACGCAAGCAGCTGAATCAGTGCCCTGAGCATGGGCAGAGCTTCCCACCTGGCTCTGAGCAGATGAAGAACCACTGCCCCCAGCCTGGCCCCTGGCTCTTCATCTGTAGTGTCTGTGGCAAAGAGCTTCTGCAAGAGTTCTGAGCATATCCGGCACTGCACACCCACACACGGTGAGAGGCCGTACGGCTGTGCTGAGTGTGGCAGACCTTCACTCTCAAGTCTTCCCTCCCCAAGCACCGCAGTGTGCACAGCACTGAGAAGCCCTTCACCTGCAGGACTGTGGCAAGAAATTCAAATACAACTCCGATCTCACCATCCACCGCCGAAACTCACACAGGTGAGAGGCCGTACAGCTGTGCTGTCTGTGGCAAGAGCTTCTCTCAGAAATCTGCCCTCTGGCAGCACCGCCGTGTGCACAGCACTGAGAAGTCCTTCACCTGCAGGGACTGTGGGAAGAAATTCAAATATAGCGCAACCTCACCGTCCACCGCCGCATCCACACCGGAGAGCATCTGTTCCCCTGCGCTGAGTGCGGCAAGAGCTTCAACACGAGCACTCAATTCATTCAGCATCAACTCATCCACAGCGGTGAAAGGCCGTACAGCTGTGCTGACTGCGGCAAGAGGTTCACCTTTAAGGGAACCCTCACAGAGCACCGTCGTGTGCACACTGGTGAGAAACTTTCATCTGTGATGCCTGTGGCAAGTGCTTCAGCCGCAGGGGCCTCTCATTGCTCACCGCCGCACCCACACCGGTGAGAGAAACCTTTCCTCTGTGATGACTGCGGGAAGCAGTTCAGCCAGAGGCAACAGTTTCATTTGTCACCGCCGCACCACACTGGTGAGAAGGCTTTCACCTGTGGCTGACTGCGGGAAGGGCTTCAGCCGCAGGGGCACTCTCATTGCTCACCGCCGCACCAACACGCTGAGAAGCTTTCACCTGTGCTGACTGCGAGAAGAGCTTCAGCCGCAAGGGCAATCTCATTGCTCACCGCCGCACCCACACTAGGAGAAAGCTTTCACTGTGCTGCCTGCGAGAAGAGCTTCACCCAGAAGGGCAACCTCAACAAGCACCGCTGCACCCACACCAGAGAGCAGCCTGCACTGGAGAAGCATACTCCACCTAGAATCTATTGTGTAATCGTGACCTCTCGCGAGGGCCTTTTCCAGCACCTAAATCATCTCTTTCTCCTTTCCAGATCTCAGGGATTGGGGGGTACCAGCAGCAGCAACAAAACCTCCTGCCCTTCTGAACACCAATTATTGCTAATGAGAACAATTATAGTGCTGAGTCAGCACAGCTGGAGCTCTCAGTGGAGCTGGGCAGGGCTTTGCCAGGGTCAGTCTGGTCTTCCCCAAAGCTTTGTGTCTCCCTGGGGTAAGAAACCTCTCTGTCCATTGACAATAGTGTAATAAAATGGAAAGGTAACCGAGGTCCTGTCTGTTTGCTTTTATTGCAGAGATCCTGGCCACAATGCCCAAATTTGGGGGGCATTTGCTCCCAAGGGATGGGGTGGAGCTGTGTGCCCAGTTCAGGGAGGGGAAAGTGAGGTTCTCAGAGGAGTCTTGAGGGGCATCTCAGAGGCATTCTTCAGGGGCTTTCAGGTGATCTTAGCTGTTTGGGATTTGGATGGTCCTAGGATTGACTTTTGGGATCTTTGGATGGTGTAGGGGAAGCTCATGGGATCTTTGGAAGAACTCAGAAAGCTTTCTGTTGGCTTTCCACACTGGGCTGGAACAGGTGAAGAGCTGAGAAGAGGTTAAGCTGCCTGTTCCCCCCAAAACAGAAGTGAGGGGAAATAACACAAAAAGAACTTAAAAAAACCTATGGGATGAGATAAGGACTTGAGATAAGCTCAAAAGAGTTGAATCCAAAGGAGATCCCATCATGCACACTGACCTGAGGCTGTTTGCAGAAAGGACAGCAGCCAGCAGCAGCAGCGAGCAGCAGCCAGGAGTTCAACCCCTGCAGCCCTCCCCCTCAGCAAAGAGCCAGCACCTGAGAGCCAGAACCCAACAGCAGCAACCGGGACAGGAAGCCTCTCATGTTGCCATCTGAAGTTCAGGCCCTGTAGTGCTTTGCTCCAGCCAGCACTGTCCCTGTGAAGGTGGCATGAGGCAGGGTGGTGAGGAGTAATGGCAGCAAATTTTCAACTTACCCTTTGATATTCCCCAGCCCTCATTCTGGGCCATCTGCACCATGCCAGCAGCAATCAGCAGCACACCTCAGGCACTCTCCATTCTCACTCCACAGGGCGTGGCTTTGCAGGACCCAGAGGGCTGCTCACTGCAGGTGCTCTGCAGCTCCACCCTGTTCCAGCACAGTCTGGATCAGGCCATGCCCAGGCCAAATGCTGCAAATGCTGAGGCTGTGTTTCCACCTCTGGGGCAATTGAGTCCAGTGACTCCTTCCATGCCTCCAAGTGAAGGCAAACTGTAGCTTGCATCCCAATACTCAGCTTCCAACACATCCAGGTGTGGGGATCCTCCTGTCACACCAGAAACACAGATGGGTTCCACTCCTCATGGTTTGATGGTGTCAGAGCACCGGAGCACCTGCAGCTGCTAAAGCTTTATCCTCTCATGTGTTCAACTTGCCAGGACATTGGTTCTGTACAGTCTAACAAGTCTAATCCTGCCTGGGGTCCCTTGCATCTTGTGAAGATGCTTTGAGAGTCCCTTCAGGAGGACCAGAAGCAGTTTCAGCTTCTCTGCTCTTCTTAGGCCATTTCCCACTGGAAACTGAGGCAGCATCTCTGGGGGGACAATTCCCCTGGAAGTCACAGACTCCTGCAGCCAGGACTGGATTGGGTTTTCCCTCCCAATTCCTCATATCTTCCCCATGGTCACACAAGTAAAGCAGAGGGTGTGCTGTGGTGTGTGCCTCCCAGATTCTCTCCCTTGGACAGGGGAGCAGCTGCCTCACCTCCAGCCTAAACTTCCCCTGGTGAAGCCAATTATTAAATATTAAGTACAACCCTAACAGGACTCCTTCCCAGAACAGATTGTGCCCACTCCCAGGAAGGCTACACCACTTGAAGCCCTCCAACCACGTCTAGTACTCCTCCCAGTACAACTTATATCCCCTTACTTACTCCCTGACAGACTGGGCCCCATCCCAGTACAAACTGTCTGCCTGTTCTTTGGAGCTGGATGTTCTGGTGTGTCCCATCCCCAGTCAGAAAGGCACCACAGGGTCTGGCAGGAACCATTCAAAATCAACTCGGATGCAGCAAACCCTGCACACAGGGAAGAAGGCCAACTGCAGCTGGGCTGTGGAAGGAGGAGTGTGGTCACCCAGACTCAGCACTGCTGTAGCCACATCTGGATTCATGGTGTGTGGATGTGACATTCTCCAGCCTAGAAGAGTAGGGAGGAACTGGGGAGGATGCAGACATGATCTGCCAGGATGAGGACTGACATCTCTGTGGAGAGGCTGAGGGACCTGGGCTGCTGCAGCCTGATGAATGGAGGCTCAGGGCACTGCCAGAGCAGTGTGCACATGGCTGAAGGGTGGTTTCAGAGAGGATGGAGCTCTTCTGGGGAGCGGGAAGAGAACAAAACCTTCACAAAGTGCAGCTTGGAAGGTTCAGAGTGGAGAGGAGGCCAATGAAATGTCCCTCAAAGGGCAGAGCTGCTATGCATGAGGCCATCCAGAGGTGTCAGGAAATGCAGGGAGAGCTGAGACAGCTCAGGGAAGGGATAGAAATGGCAGGGGGAGAGCTGGCTGGGGAAGCAAGATTGGTGTCAGCAGCCTGAAGGAAAATAGATGCAGGCATGGGAGAGTGGAGGAGAGGCTGCAGTAGGGATGGCCAAGGGCTCTGGCAAGGCTGAGAGGCCCAACAGGACCAAGGCCTTTGTCCCCTTGGCTCTGGCATTTGCCTCTGCCACCAAGGCCTGTGAGGAGAAACTTGGCTTTGAGGTTTTCAAGCTCTTCTATTCCAAGGGCAGTGGACAGGGCTTGGCCTTTCTGCTTCCTAGAACAAAGGCAAGTTTTTCTGCCTTGCTCTTTGCCTTTGTCTCCCTGCAATCCTGGCCTCTAACAAGCTGCTCTAAGGAGTCCCTGGGGGCCTTTGTCAGGAACAAGCCTCAGTGAGGCCAATCAGTGCTTCAAGGGACTTTGGAGTTTTCTTCTGACTTGAACTTCCTGAGGGGCTTCTTGGCAGTGCCTTGGCAGAGTCTCCTGGCAGTACCTAAGGATGATGTCATCAGCCCCAAATACTCCATGGGGCTCATTAAATACTGCTGAACCTCTTATTATTGCCAAGGTTTCTGCAGCGAATTGGGGAGGGTTTTATTGCACAAAGCATCTGATAAAAAGTATTTTAAAGGTACAGTTCATTCCTTTTCAGCAGGAGTTGTCTCTTTGCAAGCAAACCACAGCACCTTGTGCTGATGTCCTGACCTCTCAGCACTGCCTCAGCTCTCGCCCTCACCACAGCCTGGAGATGCTTCAGTACACCTCCAGTGATGCTTCCCTTGCATCCACTGTCTCCTTCTGCTCTAACCAGACCCTGGGGACCCTTTCCCAGTATGCTTCACTGGGACCCATAAGAGTAGAAGAAACTTCAGAGTTTGAATATGACTTTGACTTCTGGAGAGTTTCATCAGCTTCCTCTCAGTCCCTGAGGTTTACAGGACACCAAAAGCCAACAGAGGAGTTATTAAAACACCTTGGGCTGGTCCGCTGCTGCCCTATTAGGCCAGGCTCCTGGGCTGGAAGGAGCTGCTGGCAAGTAGACAGCGCTGCAGGAGACAGCTCTGGGCAGGAGCAGCTCCTCTGCACAGCACAGCAGGGCTGAGGACACTGCCAGAGGATCTCAGGGAGATGAGGAAGGCAGAGAGAGCTTCATGGTATCCAGGACGGGGAGGATGCTGAGAGCTTACTGGAGGAGAAGTCACTGCAGTCCCTGACACGGTGAGGCTGTGGGTGCAGGACACTGCAGCTGTAGCTCCTGGAGGCATCTCCATCTTGGCTGCTGGTGCTCAGCTGAAGGCTCCTGGAGTGTGCACACAGAAGGAGGAGCAAAGCCCTTCAGTTCCATCCTGTCAGCAGCAGTGAGCAGAGCTGGGGAAGGAGAAGACTTCACCCTCATCCCCTCTGCCTTTCTCTCTTCCCTTCACTGTCTCTGCAGCACTGCAGGCCTGCTCCCTGTTTTCCACCTCTCCATGGGACTCTTGTTCCCTGATATTGGGCTGTTGGTCACTTTCTGATGAGCTGATCCATTCCTCATATAACTAAGGGACAGGGGTCACAATGAGGCTGAGAGAAGTGTGCCCTAACATCTCTCTGCCTTTCCCTCCTTGCACAGGGCTCAGAGGCAGCAGATGGCCAACAGCAGCTCCACCACCCACTTCCTCCTCCTGCCATTCCCAGGCACAAGGCAGCTGCAGCTCCTGCACTTCTGCCTCTTCCTGGCCATCTACCTGGCTGCCCTGCTGGGCAATGGCCTCATCATCACCACCATAGCCTGGGACCACCACCTCCACACCCCCATGTACTTCTTCCTCCTCAACCTCTCTCTCCTTGACCTGGGTACCATCTCCACCACCATCCCCAAATCCATGGACAATTCTCTGAGGGACACCAGGGACATCTCCTATGCAGGATGTGCTGCTCAGGTCTTTCTCTTTGCCTTTTTCATTGATGCAGAGTATTTTCTCCTCACCACCATGTCTTACGATCGCTACGTTGCCATCTGCAGACCCCTGCACTATGAGACCCTCCTGGGCAGCAGAGTTTGTCTCCACCTGGCAGCAGCTGCCTGGGCCTTTGGGGTTCTCTATGCTCTGCTGCACACAGCCAATACATTTTCCCTGCCCCTCTGCCAGGGCAATGCTGTGGAGCAGTTCTTCTGTGAAATCCCCAGATCCTCAAGCTCTCCTGCTCCACATCCTACCTCAGGAACTTTGGCTTCTTGTGGCCAGTGTCTGTTTAGTATTTGTCTGTTTTGTGTTGATTGTGGTGTCCTATGTGCAGATCTTCAGGGCAGTGCTGAGGATCCCCTCTCAGCAGGGACGCCACAAAGCCTTTGCCACCTGCCTCCCTCACCTGGCTGTGGTCTCCCTGTTTGTCAGCACTGGCTCCATTGCCTACCTGAAGCCCTTCTCCATCTCCTCCCCATCCCTGGACCTGGTGGTGTCAGTTCTGTACTCAGTGGTTCCTTCAGCAGTGAATCCTCTCATCTACAGCCTGAGGAACCAGGAGCTCAAGGATGCTCTGAGGAAAATGAACTCCGGGGTGGTTTCAGCACCACTAAACTCTTTGTCTTCTCCTGCATAGCAATTCTGATGTCACTCAGTGCAGGCCCAGCCTGGCTGCTCAAGTTCTGACTGCTGCTGGTGCTGTTCCCCTTGTGAGAATGTTGTACCCACACAAATGTCTTTCTTCAGACCATTTCTGGTTCAGTGTTGTCCTGTCTGCTGTGACCTGAGGCTGCAGACATGAGGAGCTGTGCTCCCTGGCTGTTCAACACAAGAAAGGACCCGGCAGGGAGTTGTTTCTCTGAGTTCCTTCCTCCAAGGCTTCTGTGGAGCTGCAGGGCAGTGCCTGTGTGCAGAGGTGGAGGGGCAGAGTCCCAGCACAGCAGCAGTGCCCAGCAGCCCCACAGCTTGGGCTGTCCTCAGCTGCTCTTTCTGCCCTTCCACCCTCTCCTGCTGAGCCTCTGTGCTGGGGCAAGGCCTGAGTGCTCTGGCAGCTTGGGCACTGTGCTGCTGGGTGGCAGTGCTGGGACTGCAGGCAGGAGAGTCCAGGGCTGCTTGTGGGACAGAGCTGTGCTCCAGAGCAGCACTGCCATCAGAACAGAGGTCTCCTCATGCCTTCATCCCCCAACCCCCTCCCATTGCAGACTGCACCTACTCAGAGTCCAATGTTTTTCTCCAGGCCATTTCTGATTCAGCACTGGTCTGTCTGCTGTGACCCAGAAACTGCAGACATGAGGAACACTCTTCCCTATGTTTTCAACACAATCATGGACCCTTCAAGGTTTGTTTCTCTGAACACCTTCCTGAAAGCTTTCTCTGAAGCTGCAGGGCAGTTCCTGTGTGCAGAGCTAAAGAGGCAGAGTCCCTGTAGAGGTTGCTGGGCTTGTCCAGCCTGGAGAAAGGAAGATCTTGGGAGGAATGAGCAGCAGCAAGGCTCTGATCCTAGGATAATTGTGTGAGGCTCTTGTCCATTGTTCAGGACACTTGGGCAACAGACAATGATCTGAAACTGATGAGGTTGAGGATGCACAGAGAGAGAAAGTTTTCCAACAGGAGGATAATCAACCCCTGGAAGCTGTTTTCCCGAGAGTGTGCAGGAGCTCTGCCCCAGGCAGTGACCACTACATGTTTGGCTCAAACCTGAGGAATCTGCTGTGATGCTGCTTAGAGCTGCATTTGGTTGAGACACCTCCTGAAGTCCCTCCCAGCCTGACTGCTGCTCTCCTCCCTTGCCTTCGTAGCCTCAAATTAGGGAAAGCTCTTGGACTTCCCTGATCACAGCACTCATTCCCATCAAGTGCAGAGCTTTCTCACAGGGTATTCCAGCCAGCACTGACCACATCCTTTACTTCACTCAAGATCTTCTCTCTTACTGTTGCAATACACTCCACAAAGAACCTCTGACCCTCCTGGCCCTGCACTTGTGGGGTTGTACCTTCTAATGGTATTGCTGAGGTTCCTGTGGTATTTACCCCCTTGGGTGGCAACTCCATGGAACAGTTTCCATTCTATGCCTGTAGTGCCCTGCACTCCCCCACAATGTCAACTTGTTTGAGGCACTGGCCCTCTAACCTTAAATGCTGTCCTGCTGGGATGCCAGTCCACAGGGACCTCCACAGGTGAGTGGATTTGGCCATCAAAGGCCTCCTGAAGTTTGACAAGGCCAAGGCAGGCAAGGTCTGCACTGGGGCAGAACAACCTCATGCCTCTGGACAGGCTGTGATGTGAGCAGCTGGGCAGTGTCCCTGGGAGTGGGGCATGAGAGTCATGATGGAAGCCACATCAGATGGTGAGGTGGTGGAGCCAGACTCTTCTGCAATGGCAGATGGCCTGGCAGAGACAACAGCTACAAGGAGCTTGCTCCTGGGAGCTTTGCCCTGGGCCTTAAGCAAGTTGGTGTCTGCTCAGTTTTGTCTGTTTTGTGTTCCTGGTGGTGTCCTATGTGCAGATCTTCAGGGCAGTGCTGACGATCCCCTCTCAGCAGGACGCCACAAAGCTTTTGCCACCTGCCTCCCTCACCTGGCTGTGGTCTCACTCTTTCTCAGCACTGCCTTCTTTGCAAACCTGAAGCCCTCCTCCATCTCCTCACCATCCCTGGATCTGGTGGTGGCAGTTCAGTACTCAGTGGTGCCTCCAGCAGTCAACCCTCTCATCTACAGCCCGAGGAACCAGGAGCTGAAGGCTTCCCTGAGCCAACTGATCCCTGGATGCTTTCAGAAGCAATAAAGTCTTTGTCTTCTCCTGCAGAGCAGTTCTGATGTCACTCAGTGCAGGCCCAGCCTGGCTGCTGTACTTTCTGGTGGGGGAGTCTAGTTTTTCTCTATTTATATCTTCTTCCTACACTTTCTAATTCACTCTCTGTTTTTCTGACCAGAAGTTTGTGTAAGTGGAGCTCTGCTCCTTGTTGGTTTCAACACAATAAAGGGCCTTGCAGTAGTACTTTTTTCCTTCCTCCCAGACTTTTCTGGAGCTTTAGGGGCAGCTCCTGTGTGCAGAGCTGGAGAAGAACAGCATCCCAGAGCAGCAGCAGCTCCAGGGAGCATCAGCACTTGTTGTCCAGACCTGCTCTCTTTCCACTTCCACACTCTCCTCCTGAGCCCTGTGTTGGGGCAAGGCCTGAGTGCTCTGGCAGCTTGGGCACCACCCTGCTGCGTGGCAGTCCCATGACCACAGGCAGACACAGGCCATGGGAACTTCTTTGGCTCAGATGGCCTCCACAAGAGCAGTTCCACCCAGACAGGTGATCTGCTTGGGGCAGTGTCTGAAGGCTTAGATCTTCTTCCAAAGTTTCCTTCAAAAGCATGCCCAAGAAATTGTCCAACAGATGCAAACAGTAGGGAACAGCTAAAGTGTGTGAGTGTGCAGGGCTGGGGCACACAGCAGTGTCCTCACACAGCCAGGCCTCCTGCAAGTGACCTGAAGCATCAGCAGAGAAGGCTCTGGACTGTGTCTGTGTTCACTGGACACCCTGGGGAAGCTGTCCCAGGGCAGTCACCCCAGACTAGCCTTCACAACCACCGTTTCCAGCAGCAGCCTCACACCTCAGCTTGGAGAGACTCTTTGTCCCTCCACAGGAGGACATGGCCTCAGGAGGACAGCAGAGGCTGTTTGCATTGTGCAGATGAGATGTCAGCAGATGAGCTGAGGTGAACCTGAGTGAGCACAAACACCATCAGCTGTTGCTGGAGGTACCAGGGCACTAGAGGTTCGAGGAGCCTCCCAGCCTCTGTCAGGGGCAGCAGGAGGCCAGGGAGACTCTCTGACTGCTACATGGCAGGGCCTGTGTGAGTGATGGGGAAAGACTCTGTCTCTGAACATCCCACACTCCATTGGGGTCCATTATCGGCGATGGAGACTGGAGAATCAATACGGATGATCAATATGATCCAGTATTGTTCCTTTATTGTACCAATATTATACGGCTGTAGTGCAGCAGAGTGAGTATAGCACAGTAAAGTAAAGTGAATGGAAAGGAAAGGAAAAAGAAGGGCGTATTAAGGGAACTTCTACAGCTTATATAGACTCGGGGAGCATCGTTGGCACAGCTTCATTGGCTCCCCACCAGTGACCACACATGGCACTGTTATAGGTTATTGGTCACACTACTAATACCACGCCAGGTTGTTGATGCAGGTGTGTGTCCTGTTATTCCCAGATAACTCTCTGTGTTTATAGCTACCAGTGCCCTGCTTTAGTTACATGCTGCAGGCACAGCACTGCTTTGCTGCACTGCTTTGCTACATGCTAGCCACTTCTGCACTTATGCTGAGCATGGCCTACCACCATGTCAGGCTCTAAGCCTCCACTGCCAGATTGCTCACATGCTTACTGCCACCATTGCCACAAATCCCCTTTTGTTTCTGTGAGCAATCTGGTCATGGGAGTTGTTCCTATCCCATACAAGATACTCTTTGCATACACAGAAGCAAGCGAGTTAAAGCTAAGCTCTATAGCAACAGCAAAAGTCCTGTAGCGCAGCATGTCTGACAGACTGATGTAACCCATACAAGGCACAATGCTTAAGTTGAGCTGGTTAGAATGTTCTAACAGAGCTGGCATAACACATGGTCAAAGATAGCAAACCTTGTAAAGAAGAACTTAGATCTTAACAGTTCCGATCTTTACATTTCACTCTTCTTATTGCCAGAGAAGACTTGATTGTGCCTGAACACATTGCACACAGAGATTAAGACACAAATGCAATCCTCAGCACTGTCTTTTACAATCTGCTTTAGGGGTATGTTGCATCTTTATTTTTCTCTAGGATAGTCAAAAATCATGAATTGTTTAATGGCAGCAAGATTTCTTTCATCTGTAAAGGTAGATCTGGCCAGGCTCTAGCTTCACAGACAGAAAACTTGCAGGCAAACAGCAAGAGCAAAGGAGCTTCATTGCTTTGCCCAATAGAAAATTACCCATAATAATGTGGTTTTGCTCACCTTAGTAATACTGATCTCTTAATGTTCACACAACAGTTAAGCAGTCATGACACTCAGTTATGTTAGATACTTTCTGTTGACCTCTTGGATTACAGTGACAGTCGCTGAGGTCAGTGCTAGGCAGGTTTGCTGACTGTCATCTTCATGACAGTTGTGCCGTGTTCGTGCTGTCTTGTGGTGAGAGGGTTGCAGCACTTAGCAAAGTTGATGTTTCTAGGTGTTGACATGAGCTAACTATCTCTTGTTGGTACCATTAAAAAACATTTTTTTTCTGTGGGCTATTCTCTCTTTCCCCTTTTTTCTTCAGGTGTTTATTTGTTTGTCATTGTTTCCAGCCTACAATGACGATGCATGTGGTGTTATAATGAATTGTGATTTTCCCTCTAAGTGTTTAAAATTACAGCAAACTGGTGAGATAACATTAAAGTCCATATGAACATTTTCTCTAATCACACAACAATCAAACCACCATAATATTCAGTCCTAATTCACATGGTGCTGTGGTACATTCTTCTGATTGATGCTTTTGATCTGAGATTATCATAACAGTTATTGTGATCGATGTTGGACTCCATGGGAAATGCTGTTTCCTCAGAGTCTTGATTCTTCTGCCATAGTTCATTGGGATGATTGCAGTTGACAGAAAAGAAGGCTCCGAGGTGACCTTATGGTGGCCTTCCAGTATCTGAAGAGAGCCTACAAGAATGCTGGGGAGGGACTGCTTAGGGTGTCAGGAAGTGACAAGGCTAGGGAGAATGGAATGAAGCTGTGAGTGGGGAGATTCAGGCTGGACATGAGGAAGAAGTTCTTCACAATGAGAGTGGTGAAGCCCTGGGAATGGGTTGTCCAGGGAGGGGTTGAGGCCCCGTCCCTGGAGGTGTTTAAGCCCAGGCTGGATGAGGCTCTGGCCAGCCTGATCTAGTGTGGGGTGTCCCTGCCCATGGCAGGGGGGTTGGAACTAGATGATCCTTGTGGTCCCTTCCAACCCTGACTGATTCTATGAGTCTATGATTCCATATAATTTTAATTAATTTGATAATTTTTTAAAATTTAATTTTTTAATTCAAATTTTATCAAATTTTTTGTCAATGTATTTTAATAAAATTGCTTTGTTTTGACTTTATTTTTTTAATTAAATTTTAATTTTGTTGTTTTTTAATTTTTATTTTTAATTATTTTTTATTTTATTTTTTTTTCAAATTTTTTGTCTCTAATGTCTTTATTTTTTATCTTTTTTGTTATTTTATTTTATTTTTTGTAATAATTTTTAATATTTTAAATTTCCTATTTAATTAATTTTAAAAATATATATTTAAAATTATTTTTAAAAAATTTTATACTTTTTACATTTTCATTTTATTTTTTGAATCTTGTTTCATTTATTTTGTTTAATTTTTATTTATTTTTTCTTTTTAGTTTTCAATTATTTTTATACTGTTTTAATGTATTTTCTTTGTATTTTTTGTCTATAATTTTAAATTATTTTTGTCTGTTAATTTTAATATAATTTTAATATTTTTAACTATTTTTTGTTATTTTTTTATGTTAATTATTTTAAAATTATTTTCAATTTATTTTTTGGTAATTTTTTAATTTAATTTTTTTTAAAATATTGCTTTTATTTTGTTATTGTAATTTAATTTTTTTTTTATCAATTTTAAAATAATTTAAAAAATTTTTATCTAGTTTTCCATTTTTAATTTCTTGATCTTATATTGTTTAATTATGTTTTCTCTTTTGCATGTTTGTTTTATTTAATCTATTTTCTATTTTAATTTTGATTTTCGCCTTTTTATTATTTTTTAAACTTCTTTTCTATTAATTCTTTTTTATTATCATTTTTAATATTCAATTTCTGATTTTTAAAATATTTTTTGTTTGTGTTTTTTTTTTAATCTAGTAGTCTTGATAGTCCTGATTTGTATTTTTGCTGATAAACCTTATGTTTTTGTTAATAGCTATTTTTAGATGGTTATATTTGTTTTTATTGTTTTGTTTTTATTGTTGCTCTTCTTTTTCTATTATTACTTGTTAATTTATTTTTATTTTAAACTTTTTGTTGTTTGTTTTTCATTTGTTCTCTATCATTATTTTTGTTATTATTTTGTTATGTTTTATTGTTCTTTTTCTATCTATGTTGTAGTATTTTGGTTTTGTTTTGTAATATATATTTGTATTTTAATTTTTTTTTTTTAAATTGTTTTCTTTTTTACTATTTTTTGTATTATTTGCATGTTTTCTAGTCAATGTTTAAGAAGGAACTAGAAAGATGTTACATTAGCTAAGGAATACTTTTAAGAATGAATACCTATTTACTACAAACCTTAACTATATTACACGGAGCTCCTTTGCAATGCTGAGGCACACAGCTAAGAAGGTTTGAACCAAAAGAAGAACTTACAATGTGAACTCATTACTAAGTGCTTATGCCTTGCTGCAATTACTCTGTACTAAGTACTTGTAAATACCAAATGCTTACTATTCCTCTGCTTACTATGAAGACTTAGCAAAACTCTAAATAACAAATCTCTGATAGATATTACAATCAGGAGTGATGAATTAGCACTGTTGCTTTAAATCAGAACAGAGCTTTGGTAGACTAGAGTCTTACCAGAAAAGGGGGTGGGGGTGACTACCTCTTAGACCATCTGCTTAATGAAGATGTCATGTACCGTCCTCTCCAGGACACAGTGACCATCTCTGGAGTCACCTTTCCCGGTGCAGACTGCACAGCCCAGGGCCCTTTCCATCATTCTCCAATTTGCTTCTGCACTTATTCTTTGTTCATTCCGGTTCCTCTCTCCTATGCTGCTTTGACCTTTCAGGAGGCAAAGCTGCAGTTGTCCCCTGGGCAACCTCTGTGATTGTTTTTCCTCTCCACCTCTTGTATCTACTTGCCTAAAACTTTGCTTCTCAGATCATGCCTTGAAGAGAGGCAGCCTATTGAGAGACATCTTGTGCTGAGCAGCTAGTTCCAGAGGGGTTTGATCACTGATGCAACTTTATCAGACTTTGCTTTTTTTTACTTCCAAAAAGAGACAATTCTCCTGTGGCTGAGTGCAGCCAGAGAGCAGGGGGAGCTGGTGCCATGGAGCTGTGACCTGCAGGTGCAGAGGGCAGTGGAGGAGTGTGATGGGACAGTGATGTAAGCCCCAGGTGGGCAATGACAGCAATGGGGAGGTTGTGGAGGGGGTGAGGAGCAAAGTGGTTCATACAGTGTCAGATCTTGGGGAAGAGTGTTTCCTTTGAGTCCAGGCCTCTTGAGGAGACTCTGTGGATCAAGGTGACATGGAGAGTGCTGCTGTCAGCTCCCTTCTCTCAAATGCAGCTAATTAAAAACATCCTTTAAAAACAATCCAGGGGGTTATGAGCCCAGTGGGAAATCTTCCTCATTAACTGCACTCTGAAACAGTTTCAGTTAGCTGTGAAAAAGCTCCAATGAGTTGGACAAGTCTTCAGTACCTGAAGGAAATCCCAGGCAGAGCCACAGCTCCTGAGGGACTTCTGTGTTCTAATGAGCCCCATGGAGGATTTGGGGCTGACTCCAGGTGTCAGGGACTGAGAGAAGATTGAAGAAACTGCTCCAGAAGTCAGCAGCAAATGCCAAAGCAGCTTGAAGCACTGATTGGCCCCACTGGGGCTTGTTACTGACAAAGCCTCCCCAGGGGCTCCTTAGAGCAGGTAATTGGAGGCTGTGATTTCTAGAGCAAAAAAAAGGATAAAGTGCAGGAGTCTGTGATGCTGAAAAACCCTGGGTTTGGGTTATGGAGCAGGAAGGCCAAGCCCTGAGCACAGTCCCTGGGGACAGTAGAGCCTGAAAGCCTCAAAATAAAGGATCTGCTCCCAGGCCTGGGTGGCAGAGACAAGTGCCAGAGCCCAGGGACCAAGACCTTAGTCCTGTTGGGCTTTCAGCCTTGCCAGAGCCCTTGGCCATGCTTACCCAGCAGACTTGGTAGGCTTAGGTAATGGCTGCCCTGGATGACCTTGAAGGTCTTTCTCAACCACAACAGTTTGTGATTCTATGTTTCTGTGTAGGAGAAGGATTGGTTTGGGTAGCTTTAGAAGACTCTAGGGAAGCTTTGCCTTTGCTTGAAGATAAGGATTATATATATATATATATTAAAAGAAACAACAAAGAGAGAGAACAAGAGGGATGCATATTGTGCATATTTTATAACTAAGGCTTTAGTGACACCAGCAAGAAATAGCTAACCCAAGTCAACACCTGGAAACATCAATTTTGCAAAGCAGTACTGCAAACATCTCAGCAAACAACAGCACAAGAATCAAGAGGACAGGACAAAGAGCACTTCCAATGGAGCTGAAGATCAGCAGAGCTACCTAACAGCCATCACAATGTCTGCTGTGATAATCTGAGATCAAAAGCATCAATCAGAAGAATGCACCAAAACCCATCTGAATTAGGACTGAGTATCATGATTGCTTCATTGCTGTGTGATTAGGGAGTATGTTCACATGGGTTGATATGGTAACTCACCAGTCTGTCAGAACTTTAAAGAGTTAAAGGGAAAGTCAAAATTAATTATAGCACAAAAGACATTTTCATTTTAGCTTATAAAAGACAAAAAAGGGGAATTCAGGTATTATGTCACAAAAGAGAATGGTTCAAGCATGTTATGTTCTCAAATTTTCCTTTCATATGTGGTTTCAAATGTAATTTAACAAAATTTATGGAGGATATGAGAGTTCTGGAAGTTTTAGCTAGGAGAAACATGAAAGAAGAACAAACAACATTAGGCCAGAGTCAGTATCAACAGGACTCAGTGCCTTTCCTTAGCAAATACAAAGCATCAGCAGAGCAGTATGTTAGGATGAGTAAAAATGGATTAGTGTGTTATGTTCAGTTTTACATTGGGCAGAACCATGAATGTTCAGGATGTCATCCCTGACCCAGCCAAGGAGCCTTTGCACTCTTGCTGTTTGCCTGCAAGTGTTTTCCTTATCTGTGGAGATGGAGCTTGGCCAGCTCTACCCTTGTGGATCAAGGACAATCTTGCTGACATTAAACACCACCACCACAAAGTGCAGCAGCCAGGCTGGGCCTGCACTGAGTGACATCAGAACTGCTCTGCAGAAGAGTTTATTGCTTCTGAAAGCATCCAGGGATCAGTTGGCTCAGGGCAGCCTTCAGCTCCTGGTTCCTCAGGCTGTAGATGAGAGGGCTCAGTGCTGGAGGCACCACTGAGTACACAACTGACACCAACAGGTTCCAGGATGGGGAGGAGGTGGAGGGAGGCTTCAATCCCTTCTATGATTTTTGACCATCTTAGAAGAAAAGAAATAAAGATGTAGCACACCTTTGAAGCAGATTGTAAAAGGCAGTGCTGGAGATTGGGTTTGCTGTGTTTGTAGCTCTTTGTATCTTGATTCCTGTGTACAATGTGTTCAGGCTTGATCAAGTCTTCTTTGTTAATAAGAAAAGGGAAATGTAAGAATTGGAGCTAGTAAGATCTGAGTTCTCCTTTGAGAGATCAGGCAGGCAACAAAGAAATAAGTTCAAACTGTGGGATGAAACTTTCTGTCTGAAAGAAGCAACTGTTGTGTTTGTGTTCTGACCTTGTAAGATAAGTGGAAAGGAATGTGAGCTTGTTACTGACATGCAGCTGGAAGTTCTGTTATCTTTAGCCATATATTATGCCAGTTCTGTTAGATTGAGCTAATTCATACAACCTGAGCATTGTGTCTTGCATGGGTTACACCAGTCTGTTAGACACGCTGCGCTGCACAACTTCTGCTTTTGCTATAGAGTTACTTTTAACTTGCTTGCTGCTGTGTAAGCAAAGAGTGTTAGAAAGGTCAATCAAAAGTGTGTTTTATTAGTAACAAAAAGGGGGAGATGAGGGAAGAGGTTTTTGTATAGCTTTAGAAGACTATAGGATGGTGTAAAAGAGGTTGTTTTCAGATAGCTTTGTAGGACAGTAGGGAAGATTTGCCTTTGCTCGAGTTAGAGCGAGCTATGTTCTGTCTTTGACTGTGAGGGGAATGTAAACACCTTGTAACCAAAGGAGAGAAATTAGGCAGAATTTGGTGTGATGTGTTAAAATATTGCATCACTAGTGGTGTGCCCCAAGGATCAGTGCTGGGCCCCATGCTCTTCAACATCTTTATTGATGATCTGGATGAGGGCATTGAGTCCATCATCAGTAAATTTGCAGACGACACCAAGCTGGGGGCAGGAGTTGATCTGCTGGAGGGCAGAGAGGCTTTGCAGAGGAACCTCGACAGGCTGGACAGATGGGCAGAGTCCAAGGGCATGAGATTGAACACACCCAAGTGCTGGATTCTGCACACTGGCCACAGAAACCCCATGCAGTGCTAGAGGCTGGGGTCAGAGTGGCTGGAGAGCGGCCAGGCAGAGAGGGACCTGGGGGTGCTGGTTGATGGTAGGCTGAACATGAGCCTAGGAAACCCAAAGTGTTGAGGAACAAACAGCCAAATCCCAGCCAGCTGCAGTGGTGGCACTGGCTGTGCTTTCTCAGCACTGTCATTATTCTCCTCAGCACTGGCTGGTGCAGAGAAGGGCAGGGGCACATTTGCTCCTGAGGAAAGAAGGTGTAAAGGAGATTTCAGTTCAATCTGCGGGAGAAGGCCTCCCCCCAGGGGGGTCACATTTGGCCTGGCAGTGCCGGGGTCGGTGTATTGCTGTGTCCCCTGGGGCACGCTGGTCACCGGCGTGGGGGTGACTATGCCAGGTGAGGGAGAAGCTGCGTAAGAAGCCCTTGCTGCAGTCTGCGCAGGTGAAGGGCTGGCACCGGTGTGGGTGCAGAGGTGCTGGCTGTGGGTGGCCATCTGGGTGTCGCTCTTGTCTCAGGATGCTCAGAGGTGCAGCTGCTTCTGGCTGTGGATGCAGCAGTGCCGGATTAGGTTGGAGCTGAGGGTGAAGCTGTTGCCGTAGTCACCACTGCCTGAGGGCTGGGCACTGGGCCGGGGGCAGTGGGAATATTTTCCCCCACTCAGGGCACTGATGTGGCTGCTTAGGTGGCACAGAGAGGCTGATATGGGTTTGCCCTCTTTCTCCTCTACATCTTCCTCCTCCTCATTATTCTTCTCCTATTCCATATCATCCTCCACTTCTTTGAATCAATACAATACAACACAATACAATACAATACAACACAATACAACACAATACAATACAATAAACCAGGTTGGAAGACACCTTCAAGATCATCGCATCCAACCTATCAACCAATCCAACCCACCCAAACAACTAGATCATGGCACCAAGCACCCCATCAAGTCTCCTCCTGAACACCTCCAATGATGGTGATTCCACCACCTCCCTGGGCAGCCCATTCCAATGGGCAATCACTCTCTCTGTATAGAACTTCTTCCTAACATCCAGCCTAAACCTCCCCTGGTGCAGCTTGAGCCTGTGTCCTCTTGTTCTGGTGCTGGCTGCCTGGGAGAAGAGACCAACCTCTCTCTGCCACATCATCCCCTTTGTCCTCCTCATAATTATTTTCATCCTCCTCCTCCTAATGCTCATGTACTTCATCCTTGCTCTCCTTATCACCCTGTGCTCTTGGGCGAATTCTTGGGGACCAAGTGACTGAAAAGTAAGGCCACTGTGTGCAACATTGTGTGCTGAGCAGATGGTTCCAGAGGCCTTGGACTGCTGAGGCAACTTTCTCACGCTTGGTTTGTTTTTCTTCCAAAGAGCAACAATTCTTCTGTGTCTGTGTGCAGGCAGTTGTCTAAAGAGAGCAGGGGGCAGCTGGTGCCATTGAGCTGTGAGCTCCAGCTGCAGAGAGCAGTGGAGAAGCCTGAGGCAAGGAGCGGGGATGTAAGGCACAGGTGGGCAGTGACAGCAATGGGGAGGTTGGGGAGGGTGAGGAGCAAAGTTGTCCACTCCATGTAGGCCCTCAAAGGACAGCTTCTCCTCCCAGTCCAGACCTCCTGAGCAGGCACCCTGGATCATTCTGGCTTGGTGGATGCTGCTGTCACCTCTGCCCTCATCTGAGAAACAATCCAATAGTTTGCCATCAAAACCTGAGCTTTGTGAGGTGCACTTTGAAATCTGGAAGGAAACAACAAAGACACAAAGAGCTCCTCAGGGCACTTGGGGATCATTCCATGAACCTCAGGTACTGAGAAAAGAGTGAAGAAACTGTGCAAGAAGTAAGAAGCAAAGCACAAAGTACCTTGAAGCATTGATTGGCCCCACTGAGGTTTGTTACTGCCAAAGCCTCCCCAGGGACTGGTTAGAGCAGCTCAGGAGAGGCTGTGATTGCAGCAGGCAAAGGCAAAGTGCAGGAGAGCAAACTCTGGCTCTGGGTTCTGCAGCACAAAGGCCAAGGCCTGAGCACAGCCCTGGGCAGGCAGATCCTGTCCCTCATGTGTGGGTCAAGGCTCTTCAGGTGCAGTGGGGGTGGGGGGTGGGTTTCATAGCAGCATAGCAGGGCCTAGGTTGGAAGGGACCTCAGAGCTCATCTGCTCCAACCTCCCTGCCATAGGCAAGGATGCCTCTCCTATAGACTCAGCTGCTCAAGGCCTCATCCAGCCTGGCCTTCAACACCCTCAGGAGAGGGCATCCTACCTGGGCAGCCTATTCCAGAGTCCCACCACCCTCATACTGAAGAACTTCTTCCTAAGGCCAGTCTAAACCTCCTTTTCCTCACCTTCAAACCTTTCCCTCGTGCCCTGTCACCAGACACCCTCATGAAAAGTCCCTCTCCAGCCTTCCTTTAAGCATCTCTGTAGGGTTTGTGATGCTGAGTGGAGGACAAGGGCCTGACAGTCCCCAGCCTTCCTGGGGCTGTGGACAGAGGCAGTGAGGCCCTCCCAGTGCCTTAGGACAACATCTCCTCAGAAGCCTCGGGGACAGAGAATTGCCAGAGCCAAGAGGGCATAACCTTGACTTCTCTTCATCACTCCCACCACTGCCATTTCCCTTGGCCAGCTCTCCCACAGCTTTGTCCTGCACTGTCTCACAGCTGCTTCTCCTCCCCTGCAGGCTGCAGACACTCCTCTCACTTCCCCACCTTGGCCTTCCCATGCCTTCACTGACACCTGCCCACACTCACCCTCTGCTCCTTGGGACACAAAGAGAAGGGCTGATCCCAGACTCCTTCTGGAGATCTTCTCAGGCCACAGCACTACCCTTTGAGAGAGGTTTCTTGCTCCTCATGGCCAGGCTGCACCTGCCAGGCTGCACCATCTGGCAGTGTTCCTCTCTCCTGCTCTTGCCTACCTCAGCAGGAGCTCCCAAGGCTGCTGGCCTTGCAGTTTCTTGCATAGACAGCACCAAGCCCTGTGCCTGCTGCTGTCCCATCAGCTACTCAGGCAGCAGAGACACAGCAGCCAACCCATCAGCCCCTTCCTGCAGTCAGCCCAGGCCCTTTGGCAGAGGCCATCTCACAGATCACTCTGCCCATCTGCCAGCCATGAGCCCAGGGCTGCCCTAGAAGCTCCTGCAGACACACCTGACCTCTCAGTCCCTTTCCCAGCTCTGTTCCTGCTGGTGGCCAATCCTCTCAGGAGGCAGAATTGGCCTCACCTCCCCCTTCCCAGTCCTTGGCTTCCTACTGAGTGGTGAGTTCCTAAGACACAGCTGAGCACAGGATTGCACACTCAGCCCTCAGCCTCCTTGTGGCCAGAGCCTGAGCAGATCAAAGTTTCACCAGATCCATCTGGTAGATTTCCTACCAAGGCTTTGAGTGGAGAAGCTGCTGGCTCTGTCCTGCTGCAGTTGTGGAGGAGACTCCTGCACATCCTCTTGTCCAATGATCCTGCTCAGGGCAGGAGTAAGCAGATGAGGTCCCTCAAGGCCTCTGCCCAGTTTGGCTTCATCTCCAGAGGAGCTGCAAAGGCCCTGGCTCAGATGGTGCAGGGAGTTCATGAAGACATTGCACAGTGCTGGCCCAAGGGCTTGCCCTGAGGGATGCCACTGGCAAGTGTCTGCCAGGAGGACTCTCCACTGGTGACATTTGGCCTTCAGCCACCCCCCAGCCACCACCTCACCCATTTCTGCACTCCAGCTCTCAGCACTCTGGCTCTAAAGAGACTATGGGGGACCATGGCAAAGCCCTGGCTAAGGTCCAGGCACAAAACATCCCCTTCTTGCCCCTACCCATATGGCTTCAGCACTACCTCTCTTGTCCTGCAAGGGCCTGCAAATGGCTGCAGATGTGTTCGAGCCTCCACCTTCCCAGGGACTGTGCTGAGGGTGACCAGCCTGCAATGTTCCCCACCCTCCTTTTTGGTGTTCTTGAAGAGGCCTTTTCCAAGGAGCCCAGAACCTCTGGGATGGCTCTGTGCACATCTCAGGGCACAGTCCAGCAAGGCTGATGTGAGCAGACAGGAGGACTTTGAGTCTCTCACTGATCAGCCACAGTTGTCTTTGGGAGCACAGCCCCAGGGGCACAGATGCCTGACCAGCTGAGGGCTAATCTTTCCCTGCCTTTACTGCCACATCTCCAACACTTTCCCTTTCCTCCTGGTGCTGCCCACCCTGTCTGTTTGTTCCTTATTACGGGATGGTGACAGCCTGGATGGATGCACACCCTGGGTGTTTTTCCCCCAGAGGTGCCTTGACTTCAGGCAGTCAATGTTTGCTAATCAGTTAGGTTGCATCTCTGGACACATTTGGAATCTCTCTTCTTTGGATCAGGAGCCTCTTCCATCCCCATCCTGTGCTTCTAGTTCTGGATTATCCTGCAGTCACAGACAGAAATGTCAGAGCTCTGTCAGTTGTCCACACCTGAGCTGGCCTCATGAACTGCTTCTGCATCTCAGGATGTTCAGACAGAGTCTTTCCCCATCACTCACACGGGCTCTGCACTGCAGCAGGCAGAGTGTCCCTGGCCTCCTGCTGCCCCTGCCAGAGGCTGGGAGGCTCCTCACACCTCCAGTGCCTTGGTACCCCAGCCTCAGCTGATGGTGTTTGTGCTCACTCAGGTTCCTCTCACCCCACACACCATGGCCATGCTTGCATCTCATCTGCGCAATGCCAGCAGCCATTGCTGACCTCCTGATCCTGTGACCTGCAACTGGGGGACAAAGAAACTTTCCAAGTTGTGATGAGAGACCAGTGGTGGAAATGGTGGTGGTGAGTGGCTAGAGCAGGATGATTACCCTGGGACACCTTCCCCAGGCTGTCCAGTGAACACAGACACAGTACAGAGCCTTCTCTGGGGATCCTTCAGGCCTCTTGCAGGAGGTCTGTCTGTGTCAGGACACTGCTGTGTGCCCCAGCCCTGCATACTCACACTTGAGCTGTTCCCTGCTGTTTGCATCCCTGGGACACTTCCTTGGGCCTGCTCTGGAGAGAACCTTTGGATGAAGCCCTAAGCCTTCAGACTCTGCCCTGAGCAGATCATCTGTCTTTGTGGAACTGCTTTTGGGGGCAGCTCAGTCAGAGTAGTTCCCATGGCCTGTCCCTGCCTGTGCTCACAGGGCTGGCATGCAGCAGAACAATGACCAAGCTGCCACAGCACTCAGGCCTTGCACTGCCCCAGGAGAGGCTGCAAGTGGCAAGAAAACATCCCTGAAAGTCCAGGTGCTGGTGCTCCCTGGCAGTGCTGCTGTGCTGTAACTCTTTTCTCCCCCAGATCTGCACAGGGCCTGGCCTAAAAGCTCTGGACATGTTCTGGAGGAAGGATTTCAGGAAGGAAAATGTTAATGAAAGGTTCTTTATTTTTTTAACCAAGCAAAGAGCAGAGGTCCTGCTGCACAAACTCTTGGTCAGCAAAGGAGAGAATGTGTTAGAAAAGGGCTCACCTTAGCCAGCACCGCCTCAGCCACACCAGTGAGAAGTCCTTCACCTGCAGGGACTGCGGCAAAACTTTCAAGCACAGCTCCAGCCTCACCATCCACCGCCGCAGCCACACTGGAGAGCATCTCTTCCCCTGTGCTGAGTGCGGCAAGAGCTTCACCACCAGCACTTTATACATCAAGCACCAACTCACTCACAGTGGTGACAAACCGTACAGCTGTGCCGACTGCGGTAAGAGTTTCACTCACAGCTCTGCCCTCACCCAACACCGCAGTGTGCACAGCACTAAGTCCTTCACCTGCAGGGACTGCGGCAAAACTTTCAAGCACAGCTCCAGCCTCACCATCCACCGCCGCATCCACACCGGGGAGAATCTGTTCCCCTGTGCTGCGTGTGGCAAGAGCTTCACCACGAGCACTCAATTCATCAACCACCAGCTCAGGCACAGCGGTGACAAGCCGTACAGCTGTGCCGACTGCGGCAAGCGCTTCAGCCGTAGTTCCCATCTCGCCCAGCATCGTCATGTGCACAGCAGAGAGAAGGCTTTCACCTGTGCTGACTGTGGCAAGAGCTTCACCCGTCGGAGCAGTCTCACTTACTACTGCCGCAGTCACACCAGTGAGAAGTCTTTCACCTGCCTTGACTGCAGCAAGAGCTTCAGCAGCAGCTCTAACCTCACCAGGCATCGCCGCAGCCACACTGCTGACTAGCCCACAGTGTGGGGCAGGTGAAATAAACCCACCCAGGGTCTGTTGGGGTAATCATGAGCCCCTGAAAGGGCCTTTCCACCAATTTGAACCAAAATCACCTCTTTTTCAGCTGCATTTCTTAGAGGCTGGGGGCTCTGGCAGGAACAAACACCTCCTGCCCTTTTGAACACCAATTAGTGCTGATGAGAACAATTACAGTGATGAGTCAGCTCAGCTGGAGCTGGGCTCAGCTTTGTCAGGGTTTGTCTGGTTCTTCCCCCTATCTTTTTGTCTCCCTGGGATGAAAAACTCTCTGTCCGTTGCCCAGTTGTGCCAATAAAAATACCAAGTTCACCAAATCCTGTCTGTTTGCTTTTACTTTAGACATTTGTTCTCTGGGAATGGGATGGGGCTGTGTGCCCAGGTCAGGGAGGTCAAAGTGAGGTTCTCAGAAGAGTCTGGAGGGTGTCTTGCTAGGGGCAGTCTCAGGGGTATCTCAGAGCAGTTTCACTGGGGGGATGTCAAGGTGTGGAGGGTGTCCTGAAGGGTCAAACCCCAAAACATGCCCTAGCCCAGACAGCTGTGAACTGTCTGTGTGCCCCTGGCCATGCTTGGCTATGCCCCATCCTATAGTTGCAGTTATCAGGGTTCTGTGCTAGTAAAGGGCATGAATTGTCTTGGGACAGTATTTAAACCAGCCAGGAAGTTAGACAACTTGCCTTGTTCTCACCCAGACAGCAACAAGAGCCACATGCTGCCAGAGTGGCAGCTGAAGAGCCTGCACTAACAGGCAGCAACTATACCCAGGCCTTGCACCTGGACCAAGGCAGAAAGGGGAAAAGCTCCAAGAGATTTGAATCCCAGAAGAGGCAGTAGCCTGGCAACAGAGCACATTACAGAGAGGCCCCTAGCCCTCTCCTAGCCAAGGACTGCTCAAATTATAGCCACAGCATCTGGGCAGGTACAGGACAGAGGAGCAAGTCGTGAGTCCCTGGCTAACCTGCCACAGAATCCCCTCTGTGTCAAACCACAGAACCTTCCTTTCCAATTGGAATTGCTCTGTTGGAAGCTCTTAGGTCTGTGCTGAAGTCATTGAACTGTCTTGAGATGTGGAATGTAATACCCACAGCCCAATGCCAGAACCTGTGAATGTACTTTGTCAATCAGCCAGGGTGGTGTTTGAAGATACCACTGCCCAAGAGATTCAATAGTAAAGGATATAAAATATTCATTTGATTGCAGAGGGGCTGGAGGGTTCCAGGAATGACTTTCAGAATCAATGGAGGATGTAGGGGGAATGTCAGGGAGGTCTTTGGAAGCACTCAGAAAGCTTCTATCAACTTACCACTAAGGAGCTCTGCTGCTTTCCAGCAGGCCTGTGGCTTCCACAAGCCTTCACCCTAGCTCAGCAGTGTTCCTGGTGGATTCCTGCTGATCTGGACCTTCCCTCAAGCTTTCCACCCACCCAGGAGTGGGAAGAGATTTTTTTGAGTGTTAAGGAATTTTTAGGAGCTTGAAGAGTTGTATTGGGTTTGGCTGAGCTGGAGTTAATTCTCCTCAGAGCATCTTTCTAGTGCTGTGTTTTGCAGTGCTGGAGCTGATACCACAGCAGTGGTTTGGCTACTGTTGAACAAGCCTCCAGGCTCTGCTTTCCCAACATTTCCCTGCCCCAGGAGTACACTGAGGGGTTGTGCTGGATTGAGTTGAACCTGCTGCTTTTATTGAGACCATGCTGCAGCCATGCCAGCTTCAGAAAGTGAAAGTGCTGACTGCAGCAAAGTCTGATGGGGCTTGAAGTTCAGATTGCAACATGGGAGGCTTCCTGTTCCTGTTCCAGTTGCTGCTTCTGGGTTCCAGCTTCCTGGGTGTGGGCAAGGTGCTGGCTCTTTGGGCTGGTATTTATAGATTTCCCAAGACAATGATGGCCAATGACAACAGAGGTTGAGAGATAAAAACCTGACACTGTAACCTGTAGAATGAGTTCTCTCCAAACGTGGCCACAGGCACACACACCTGGACCACTTGGACCCCAGGACATGTTCAGACAAGCCTGGGCTACGTGGGCAATTTTCTGCCAAACCAGCCCTGCTGGCTCCTGCTCCATTGTCTGATTCAGAGCATTTTTGAAGCTTTTTGTCCCTTCAGGACAAGGTTTCAGTGGGCTGTGTTGCCCCAGGGCATGAAAAGCAGCCCTGCTGTTTGTCAGTGGTATGTGGCACAAGTGTTACCACAGGTAAGGACACGATAAATATCCCACCAGGTATTGCTACCAGATATGGATGATGTGCTAACTGCTACACTGACAGAGGCCATGCTGAGTGCAGTTGTGCCTGATGTGACAGAAGCATTGAGGAAATATGGGTTAGAAATAGCCCCAGAGAAGGTGCAGCACCAAGCACCTTGGAAATATTTGGGACTAAAACTCTTAGATCAAGCAATGCAGCCACAAGTGATACAAATTCAGCAATCTGTGACCACCCTTCATGATTTGCAGAAGTTACTGGGAGCCATAAACTGGGTAAGACCCTTGCTAGGTCTTAGCACAACCCTGCCAGCTCCCTTATTTGGCTTACTGAAGGGAGACCCTGACCTTTTATCTCCTCAATCCTTGGCTGCAAAAGCACAACCTGCACTGCAGCAAGTGGAGCTCACCGTTGCCATGGGAACAAGCCCATCGGGTAGCAGAAGCAGCACCTGTCAGCATTTCTGTGCTTATCTCCCAAGGGCATCCTCCAGCTCTCACAGCACAATGGAATGGACACTGGCCACATCCTTTGCATTTTCTGGATTGGGTCTTTTTACCATTTCCCCCAGAGCAAACAGTGAGCACTCAAATGGAGCTGGTTGCTGGGGTTGTGTGCAAAGCCAGGCAACGGTGTACTCAACTCTTAGGACCAGACCCTGCCACTCTGACATTGCCTTTAACGTCGGACTATCTGGACTGGTGTATGGCACACAGCCCTGAGTTGCCAATGGCCCTGATAGATTCCCCAGGGAAGGTTTTGCTGCATGCTGGGCACATCGATTTTTGCAGCTACATGGAGGGCTGCAACGAGTGGAACCGACTTGGTTCTCTCTGACACCAGTCCCAGGAAAGACAATCTCTACTGATGGTTCAGGGGAAACAGGGAAGGCAGTCGCTGCCTGGCAAGGAAAGGGGAAAATGGCAGGAGCTCCTAGCCTCTCAGGATGGTTCACCTCAGCTCCTGGAGTTAAAAGCAGTGGTAATGAACTTTACTAAGTGGCCCAACGTGCCCATAACCATTGTCACTGACTCACTGTGTGTTTGTAACCTTGTAGAGCAGTTGGACCAGGCACTGCTGAAGGAGGTTAACAACAAATCTTTGCTTCATTTGCTAAAAGCCTTATAGCTTGTGCTGCACAGTCAAACAGAACCATTCCATGTGCTGCATGTTCATAGCCACACAGTGCTGCCAGGGTGTGTGTCCGAGGGAAATGCCACAGCTGATGCCCTGATGGTACCTGCCTGGGTTGTGCCTGTACCTGACGTGTGGCAGCAAGCAGCTCAATCCCTGCCTTTTTCCACCAAGGGGCTTGCACACTGCAGAGGCAGTTTGGCATATTGTTGCCTTCAGCAAGAGACATTGTGGCCTCTTGTGCAGATTGTCAACATTTCTCCTCAACCCAGCCAGCTGGTGTCAATCCCAGGGGATTACAGAGCCTACAGCTATAGCAATCTGATGTTACTCCCATGCCCAAGTCTGGGCCTTTGAAACATGTCCATGTCTCAGCTGACACATTCTCTGGTGTGCTATGGGCTACCCCACATGGTGGTGAAAAGGCCTGAGATGGAATTATGCCCTGGAGAAAAGCTCTTTCTGCCCTGGGCATTCCACAGCAAATCAGAGCTGATGTGGGCCCAGGCTCTATCGCCTCTAGGTCACAAGGGTTTGTACGCCAGTGGGGGGTTCCTCATGTTCCCAGCACACCCCACTGCCCCACAGGCCAGGCCATAACTGAACCTGCCCATCACACTGTGAAAACTATGCTTGAAGTATATAAGCCACAATGTCTATTAGTCAAGTGGCCTCTGCTGCTGGCTGGTGCTTGAGCACATCTTGGGGTCAACATTTTTCTCGGCCACCAACACTGCACAGCCTTAGCTGTTGAGTTTTTCCAGTTCTCTGAATCACTTCTTCCTGTTTGTTTGGAGAACCTTGAGTTTTGCCTTCCATCAGCTAGCCAGGAGAAGTTCTCCTCACCTTTCACTGCCTGTTTTGGAATCTCTTGTGTTGTCACAAGACATTGGTTTGGTCACCAGCTGTGTTCAGACTTTTCCCTTCACCTTCTGTGGCAGTTCAGGCTGGGTGCCTTCTATTCCTGCCACATAAGCTACACCTCCTGTGTCCAGAGGGTCCAACCCACTAAGGTGGACTGAGGAAACAGTCTCTTTCATACCCATAATATCCTGCACCCTCTAAATCCATCTGCAAAGTCCTTCTCTTCCTCCTTCTTCCCTCTCAGCTCCCATGGGAGATGCTCCCTATTGGGTAATGGTGGGGGAGTATCTCATGGCCAAGGGCTCTGGCAAGGCTGAGAGGCCCAACAGGACCAAGGTCTTTGTGCCCTTGACTCTGGCAGTTGCCTCTGCTACCAAGGCCTGTGAGGAGAAACTTGGCTTTGAGCCTTTGAGGTTCTTCTCTTGCAAGGGCAGTGGTCAGGGCTTGGCCTTTCTGCTTCGTACACCAAAGGCAAGTTTTTCTGCCCTGCACTTTGCCTTTGTCTCCCTGCAATCCTGGCCTCTAACAAGCTGCTCTAAGGAGTCCCTGGGGAGCCTTTGTCAGGAACAAGCCTCAGTGAGGCCAATCAATGCTTCAAGGGACTTTAAAGTTTTCTTCTGCCTTGGACTTCTTGAGAGGCTTCTTGGCAGTACCTAAGGATGATGTAATCAGCCCCAAATACTCCATGGGGCTCATTAAATCCTGCTGAACCTCTCATTCTTGCCAAGGTTTCTGCAGCTAATTGGAGAGGTTTTTATTGCTCAAAGCATCTGATAAAAAGTATTTTTAAAGGTACATTTCATTCCTTTTCAGCAGGAGTTGTCTCTTTGCAAGCAAACCACAGCAAAACCTGACAAGGTCCTACCCTGGTCACTGCTCATCCTCACTCCACACTGCCCCCAGCAGAGCCCTGAGCCACAGGTGAGGGACAGGATCTGCCTTGCCAGGGGCTGGGGGTCAGGGCTTGGCCCTTTGGATCAAGGAAACCCCTCCAGGTTTGCTCAGCAGCAGAGCCACCTTGAGCTGCTTGTCCTGACCTCTCAGCACTGCCTCAGGTCTCTGCTCTCCCCACAGCCTGGAGATGCTTCAGTGCCTCCAGTGATGCTTCCCTTGCATCAACTCTCTCCTTCTGCTCTAACCAGACCCTGGGGACCCTTTCCCAGTGTGCTTCACTGGGACCCATTAAGAGTAGAAGAAACTTCAGAGTTAGAATCTGACTTTGATTTCTGGAGAGGTTTCATCAGCTTCCTCTCAGTCCCTGAGGTTTTCAGGGCAACAAAAGCCACCAGAGGAGTCAATAAAACACCTTGGGCTGGTCCTCTGCTGCCCTATTGGGCCAGACTCCTGGCCTGGAAGGAACTGCTGGCAAGCAGGCAGCACTGCAGGAGACAGCTCTGGCCAGGAGCAGTTCCTCTGCACAGCACAGCAGGGCTGAGGACACTGTCAGAGGATCTCAGGGAGATGAGGAAGGCAGAGAGAGCTTCGAGGTGGCCAGGACTGGGAGGATGGTGAGAGCAAACTGGAGGAGAAGTCACTGCAAACCCTGACACAGTGAGGCTGTGGGGGCAGGACACTGCAGCTGTAGCTCCTGGAGGAATCTCCATCTCGGCTCCTGATGTTCAGCTGAAGGCTCCTGGAGTGTGCACACAGAAGGTGGAGCAAAGCCCTTCAGTTCCATCCTGTGAGCAGCAGTGAGCAGAGCTGGGGAAGGAGAAGGCTTCACCCCCAGCCCTTCTGCCTTTCTCTCTTCACTTCATTGTCTCTGCAGCACTGCAGGCCTGCTCCCTGTATCTCCACTTCTCAATGGGACTCTTGTTCCCTGGGATTGGGCTGTTTGTCACTTTGTGCTGTAACTCAAGAGACAGAGGTTCTGACTGTGCCATGGGTTGGTAGTCATGTGGACTGAGCTGATCCATTCCTCATGCAGCTCAGGGACAGGGCTTACAATGAGCCTCAGAGAAGTGTGCCCTAACTTGTCACTGCCTTTCCCTCCTTGCACAGGTCTCCATGGCCAGAGGCAGCAGATGGCCAACAGCAGCTCCATCACCCACTTCCTCCTCCTGCCGTTCCCAGGCACAAGGCAGCTGCAGCTCCTGCACTTCTGCCTCTTCCTGGCCATCTACCTGGCTGCCCTGCTGGGCAATGGCCTCATCATCACCACCATAGCCTGGGACCACCACCTCCACACCCCCATGTACTTCTTCCTCCTCAACCTCGCCCTCCTTGACCTGGGTGCAATCTCCACCACTGTCCCCAAATCCATGGCCAATTCCCTGAGGGACACCAGGGACATCTCCTATGCAGGATGTGTTCTCCAGCTCTTCTTTTTCATATTCCTAATTGCTGCAGAGGTTTCTCTCCTCACCATCATGTCCTACGATCGCTATGTTGCCATCTGTAGACCCCTGAACTATGAGACCCTCCTGGGCAGCAGAGTTTGTCTCCACATGGCAGCAGCTGCCTGGGCCTGTGGCTTTCTCTATGCTCTGCTGCACACAGCCAATACATTTTCCCTGCCCCTCTGCCAGGGCAATGTTGTGGAGCAGTTCTTCTGTGAAGTGCCCCAGATCCTCAAGCTCTCCTGCTCCACATCCTACCTCAGGGAACTTTGGCTTGTCGTGCTCAGTGCCTGTTTAGTTTTTGTCTGTTTTGTGTTGATTGTGGTGTCCTATGTGCAGATCTTCAGGGCAGTGCTGAGGATTCCCTCTCAGCAGGGACGCCACAAAGCCTTTGCCACCTGCCTCCCTCACCTGGCTGTGGTCTCCCTGTTTCTCATCAATGGCTCCATTGCCTACCTGAAGCCCTCCTCCATCTCCTCCCCATCCCAGGACCTGGTGGTGTCAGTTCTGTACTCAGTGGTGCCTCCAGCAGTGAACCCTCTCATCTACAGCCTGAGGAACCAGGAGCTCAAGGCTGCCCTGAGCCAACTGATCCCTGGATGCCTTCAGAAGCAATAAACTCTTTGTCTTCTCCTGCATAGCAGTTCTGATGTCACTCAGTGCAGGCCCAGCCTGGCTGCTGGAGTTCTGGCTGCTGCTGGGGCTGTTCCCCTTGGAAGAATGTTGTTCCCACAGCAATGTCTTTCTTCAGACCATTTCTGGTTCAGTGTTGTCCTGTCTGGTATGACCCAGAGACTGCAGACATGCCGAGCTGTGCCCGTGTGCAGAGGTGGAGGGGCAGAGTCCCAGCACAGTAGCAGTGCCAGGCAGCCCCACAGCTTGGGCTGTCCTCAACTGCTCTTTCTGCCCTTCCACCCTTTCCTGCTGTGCCTCTGTGCTGGGTCAAGGGCTAAGTGCTCTGGCAGCTTGGGCACTGTGCTGCTGTGTGGCAGTGCTGGGCCTGCAGGCAGGGAGAGTCCAGGGCTGCTTGTGGGACAGAGCTGTGCTCCAGAGCAGCACTGCCATCAGAACAGGAGTTCTCCTCATGCCTTCATACCCCAACCCCCTCCCATTGCAGAGTGCACCTCCTCAGAGTCCATACTGGATACCCTGACCCCCTTCCAGTATAGACTCAGTACAAGCATGGTTCCTTTATCCCCTCCCAGTACAGATGTGGCTTCATCCCACTACAAACTGTCCTCTAACACTGCAGCCTGGGTCCCATCCCAGCACAGAATGTATCCCCTGCCTCCCCTTCCCTGTACCATCTGCATCCATCCCGGTACAAACTGCACACCCTCATGCCCTCCCAGTACAATCTGGGCCCTGCCCCATTCCAAACAGGATCCCTTTCATCCTTCCAAGTACACATTAGGCCTTGCCTCAATAAAATCTGAATCCCCTTATCTGCTTCCAGTACAGCCTGGACCCCTCACACTAATCAGTCCCTGCCAGCCCTGCTCCTCCCCTGAACCCATTCCCCTGCTCTAACCCACAGGAGCTGATCTCACACCTCAACTCACCCATCCCACCTCAGCCTCTCCCACACCTACCCCTGACCCTGACTTTGTAATAATTTTTCCCCGTGGTCCAGGCTCTTACCCTTGGCATTGAGACCTTGCCCTTTACCCCAGCCCTCAACAGATCCCCAGTTCAAGCTTTGTGATCTGGTCCTCACCTCAGCCTTGCCCAGCACCCTCAGCAGGACACCAAAGCCTCTCCTCAGCCTTGGCCTGAGCCTCAGACTTGAAGGACACCTCTGAGCCCTCAGCCCCACTCTTGGCACCTCAGCCCCAGTCATCCATCCTTTGCTCTGACTCCTCACCTGCATCCCCTCCTACCCTTGAGGGGTTCTGCTTGGCCCCTGGCAGAGGGCAGGGGCTGGGAACTCCCAGAGCAACCCCATGGCCTTCGTAGAGGAGCAGGAGATGACCTGTGTCTTAGCAGGTGATGGACACAAGGAGCAGATAGGTGACAATGCTGTGGGCAGCTCAGCTGTGCCTCAGGATCTCCTGCACAGCAGCAGCCACAATACTGGACAGGGGCTGGGAGGTCACTGCTAGCTCAGCAGCTGATAGGGCAGCAGCAGGAAGAGGGCAGGAAAGGGACTAGGAGGTCACTTCTTGGTGCAGCAGCTGAGAGAGCAGCCCCTGACTCATGGCTGGCCTCTGTGCTTTTGGCCTCCCAGCTGCCAGAGTCCCCAGCAGGCCAGCAGAAGGCATGTGGTGGGCAAGGGACTTGTGTGACTCCCTGTCCCTGAGCACCTGGTGGCCCCTGCAGGAAGAGCCTTGGAGCTGGGTTGTCACCTCCCTGCCACCTGAGGGCCTGAGGGGACAGCAGCAGGGACAGGGCTTGGCTGTGGCTGCTGGAGAAGCTAAAATGCAGCAGCAGGGACCTGCCTTGGAAGGCCCTGCAGAGGTTTCTTGTGGCTGCTCAGCTGCCAGGCCATAAGCAGGCTGAGGCCTAGGGCCAGCATTGGGACATCAGGGATGGCTGAGAAGCTCCTAGGGCAGGAGGAGTCTCATGGCCAGGAGGTGAGTGTGAGCTCACTGCAAACTCCAATGCCTTTGTGTCATTGGCCAGCAGCAGGAGGCCCAGGGCTGGTCTGGGGACTGTGCCATCCCTTGTGCCTGCCAAGCTGAGAGGCAAGAGCAGGGAGGTTCCTTGGCTGTTGCTTTGGAGCTGGAGGCTCTGGTCAGTGCCCAGGCAGAAAGGCCTCAGGCAGGGACCATTCCCTCTGGCCTGGGATGGAGCAGAGTCTGAGGAAAGTGAAGAAGGCCAAGTGCAGCTGGGCTGTGGTAGGAGGAGTGTGGCCACCCAGACACAGAGGTTGTCCTCCCCTGCACTCAGCACTGCTGTGACCACATCTGCAATATTGGGGTCTGGCTGTGGAGTTCCTTAGTCTGGAGGAATGGAGAGGTACTGGAGAAGCTCCAGAGGAGATCTGCCTGGATGGCATTTGGAGTCTCTATCTAGAACCTGAAGCTGCTGATCTGCTTTACCCTGGTGAAGTGAAGGCTCAGGGGTGATGTGCACCTGCTTGAAGGGGGGTGTCAGCTGATGGAGCTTTTCTTGGTTGTGGACACAGAAGGAAGCCTTCAGAAGGTGTATCTGAAAGGTTCAGACTGGAGGCCAGGACTAAGAAATGTCACTGAAAGTGTAGAGCTATGGTGCAAGAGGTGACCCAGAAGGAGTCTGGACAGCCCATGTCTGCCTTTGTGTGTCAAGGAACAGGCAGCAAGAGTGGAGAGGCCTGAGGGAAGGTGTGGAAATGTCAGGGGGAGAGCTGGCTGGGGAAGCCAGGTGGATGTCAGCAGCCTGAAGGGAAAGAGCTGTAGACATGGAACAGTGTAGCACAGCCTGCAGGAGGGATGGCCAAGGGCTCTGGCAGGGCTGCAAGGCTCCACAGGGACAAGGTCTTGATCCTCTTCCTTCTGGCAGCAGCTTCTGCCACCATGGCTGCTGAGATAAAGGTTCAGTTGGAGGCTCTCAGGATCTGCCTTTCCAAGGCCTGAGGCTCAGAGCTTGGCCTTTCTCTTTCTGAAACCAAGGCCAGGGTTTGTTCAGCTGCACTTTGCCTTTGTCTGCCTTCAATCATGGCCTCCATGGAGGTTCTCTAAGCACCCCTGGGAGGCTTTGTTGCTAATGGCCCTCAGTGAGGCCAATTCATACTTGAAGGAAGTTTTGTTCTGCTTCTGACTTCTTGAGCAGATTCCTTCAGTCTCCTCTCAGTGTGTGAGGCTCAGGCAATGATCCCCAAGTGTCCTAAGAGCTCTTTGTGTCTCTGTGGTTTCCTTCAAGGTTTCAAAGTGCTCCTCACAAAGCTCCTTTAGTATTTATTTCATATCAAAGGGAGAATATTCTGTTAGCTTTCAGTTCAGAGCAGAGATGATAATTCCCCAAGTGACACTGACCCAGGCTGTCTCACCAGGACATCTGCACTTGCAGGAGGGTGCAGCACACCAAGGACACCTCTCAGGCTCTATTTCTCTCTGTCCTGATCCATACCTACCTTACCCTGGGCTACTTCATGGCCTTGGCAAGGGGGGAGTGGGAATCCCATCAGGTCTTGAGCAGGCTCCCTGTGACAGGGGGACTGTGCCACCACAATCCACTCTGTGACTTGAGTCCATTTCACTCAGCCAGAGAATGGCTGTGTGGTTGCCTCCTGTCTCTGTGCCTCTCAACAGAGAATGTCATCATCCAATCAGAATGGGAAGGACATTTGGTGGTTCCTTAGCCTCCAAAGTCTTCTTCAATGCCATTCAGTGACACAAAGCACACAGGAAACACTGATGATGGGAAATGTCTGCAGCAGTGTGACTTGCTTGGCCATCCTCCTAACTCTAACTGCAAACCAATGTGGAACAGCAAGCAGAGAGCAGAGCAGGCAGGAAAATCACAGTGGCTGTGCCACCAGGGGCAGTGTCCCAGCTGCTGCTGGACACCATCCAAACAGCACTTCCCACCAGCAGTGTTCTCCACTCCTCTTGATTACTTTTAGCACTCAATGGATTTCTTCAGTGTCAGGGTGGGCTATGGGCAGAGTCTTTTGTCCTGCTTGTCCTGGTTGCTGTAGCAGGCTGATGGAATCAGGGTGCTGGAGGAGCTGTTGAATTGCAGTGAAATTCTTTCCAGTGGGTGTAGGTTGTAGCTAACCATACAACATGTGAGCAAAGACACATCCTGGTGAGCAGTGAATGGTACAGAGAATTTCCAGTCACAGCCAATGATTACAGAGACATCACACAGACAGAAACTGAACTGATTGCTGTGGTGGTGTTCCAGAGCTGTGACAAATATTGTGGTGTAGGCCCAGCTGGTTCCAGCACCATGAGCTGAGATACAAACTAACAGAGCAGTTGAGAGCAGGACCAGGGCTGCAAGGGGAGCCAAGGGGCCCAGACCTGAAGAGCCTGTGGCTCCTTCTTCAGGCATAAGTGAATGTTACAACTCTCTTTTCCCACAGCCTATCCCCACTCAGCTCACTGTTGCATCTGGATTTGAACAGGGGCTCTTCTCCCCACTTGCCTTTCCCATCTGCTTCAGGGATGCAGCACTTGGTTCTTTTTCACTCCCAGCATTTCTCATATGGTTTGGTTGCACATCTGATCACCTCCAGGGCCTCACACAGATATGAAGGCCATCTCAACATTTCATTACCACTCCCTTTTTGTGTTCTTATATAGATTGATTCTATTGCAAACTAAGTCATTGATCAACATGGATCTACAGGATGCAGCCCAGGCTCTGGTTGTCTCTCTGGGCTGCAAGTGCTCACTGCTGCCTCCTGTTGAGCTTCTCATCCACCAGCACCCCCAAGGCCGTTTCTTCATGGCTACTCTCAAGCCAGTCCCTGCCCAGCCTATATCAGGATCCATGTACATGGTCTCTGTGCACAGCGTCCTGTGGGGTGCATGGGGATTGTCTTTTGGACTGTCCCTGGAACCCCAAATACAAAACCCAATTATGGGCTTGGTCATGGGGAAGTTACACCAACCACCTGAATTTGGTTGGCCTGTTGTGTTTCAATCTTTGTGTTCTGGATTGGTAAAATGGTTGTAGAAGATTCTCCTTTCATTTGGTTCCTGGTGAGTAGATCCATTGACTCCCTGCATCCACTCTGCATTTGCTCTTCTGCCATGGATTGCAGTTGAGCCACCTGAGGAGGGCTCCCCCAGCCCCAGGCAGGTTTGTTGTACCTTTCATTTCCAGGGAAACCAAGAGAGAGCTTAGCCTGCCTTGTTCTGTGCGGTTTCAGCACTTCTAGTGGATCTCAGCAGCACCTGGTCCCCAGGAGCTTATGCTTGGGCCCTGGTGAGTGTCCTTACTGGAAGGAGGAGGAAGAGAGGAGTGGGCAAGTGGTGTACATCGTACACGGAGTTGCCACTGGTGTCTCCCCAACTGATCCATGCAGTGAGGACAGAGTCTGCTCTCATCACGGGCTTGGTGACAAATCCAAAGCACAGCACCAGAGGAGCTGCTGGGAAGAAAATGAACTCCATCAAGGCTGAAACCAGGATGATCTCCCCCTCACTCCATGCCCTTATGTGGTGAAGGCACATTATGCCCAGAATTGTGCCCAGATATTGAAACCTGTCTCAGCACATGGACAAGTTCCCCCTCCTTTCATGAGGGGTCCAAAAAGGCCCAGGTAGCACAGACCCCTGCACACCCCCATGGCATGGGATGCTGGTGCTGATGCCAAGCATGGCATAATTCCAGCTTCACGCCTCCCATAGGCTGCAGCCGGTTGTTTACAAGAGTGCCCATTGGCCACATCCAGCCTCCAGGAACCTATCAGTATTGCCCCAGCTTGTAAATACGTTGCCCTCTTTCACTGTGTCCTCTTTCCTTGCTGGAGACTGAGCTCATGCCATAGCCTCTGCCATTGAACTCATTGCTGTTAAGTCTTCTTTCTCCTATATGCAAGCAAACTAGTGGCCTCTGCATGACGAGGAGAAGCCAGCAGCCAGGCAGCCTGTTGAGCCTTAGCCCTGAGTGTATCTCCAGAGGAGGGACCAACACTGAGCCTGAGAAGCTCCAGTGTCATACTATCAGTCTCAAAGTGGACACAACCTGTGTGTCAGCTGGGAGAGGAGTCACCACTTCTGTCGCTCCATGCCCTGGAAACCTCAGGGAAACTCAGAGCACTGTCCATGCCTGTGCTCCGAAGCTGGGACCACCCTGACAGGGTCCTGCTGCTCCTTCGAGCCAAGTAAAGGGGACACCACCGCTCCACACAGCTGTGCTTCTTTCTCAGGGCCAACCCACACCAGCCCCAAAGCCTGCTGCCACTGGGCTGACCCCTGTCAGGTCCAGTTCTGTCTGCCATTGTTCCAGATCAGAAACCTCCAAGCCTGCCTACAGAGAACCGTGGCCCCGCCCTGCCGTGCAGGCTGACTCTGTGAGGGCCGACCCCATCCCGGGACCAGCCCTACCGGCCCTGCCAGGCCAGCCTCGCAGGACAGCTCCATGCCATCCAGAGAGAGCCACCCAAGTCCTGCGAAGGGAACCTGCTGTACAGCTAGGCTAAGGTCCACTCCCTCTGCTGCCACGGAAGGGAGAAGGTTCCACCCACTGTCTCTGTCTGGAACAGCCAGGAGTCAGCAGTCTGCCAGAACCTAACCTTGCTACAAACAAAGGACACAGAGTACCTTCCACCTGCTTTCCACTCACTAACAGTCAGTTCAAAGCACCTGAGTCTAGCAGGATAATCTTTCCAGGCCAATCCTCTGATACACAGTGTAATATCTCTGCATATAGTTAGCAG
Source organism: Colaptes auratus (assembly GCA_015227895.2). Classification (NCBI taxonomy): domain Eukaryota; kingdom Metazoa; phylum Chordata; class Aves; order Piciformes; family Picidae; genus Colaptes; species Colaptes auratus. The sequence continues at coordinate 7,464,459 of JAAWVA010000030.1, read as the reverse complement.
TCGACTGAATCCTGTCGAGTCGCCACCTGGTGCACAAGCAGAGGAATTGCAACCTGCATTAGAGTAATAGAAATTAACTCTGTAAATATCCTGATTGAGTCCTAATTATAAATACTAAACCACTTATGGGATGTATTTCACAGTTGTTCACTAGATAATCTATATAAAATAGTGATTCATCATTTATTAATAATTTTAATAATTAATTAAAATAATATTATTCATATTTCATACTAATAAATTAATAACCTCTTCATCACAGACAGAACAGACCTCTCAGTCCCTTTCCAGCTGTGTTCCTGCTGTTGGCCAATCTCCTCCCCAGGCAGAGAGTGACCTCACAGCCCCTTCACACTCATTGGCTTCCTACTGAATGATGAGCTCCTGAGACACAACTGACCACATGATCCCACAACCAACCATCAACCTCCGTGTGGCCAGAGCCTGAGCAGATCAAAGTTTCACCCAATCCATCTGGCAGATTTCCTACCAAGGCTCTGAGTGGAGAAACCTTCCTCAGAGGAGCTGCTGGATCCGTCCTGGTCATCTGTGGAAGAGGTCCGTGGATTTTATAGTGGTGCAAAGGATTATGGTAGGAGATAGTGCATGTACACTAATGCACGAAGCATGGGTAACAAACAAGAGGAGCTGGAAGCCTTGCTGCAGCAGGAAAGTTATGATGTAGTTGCCATCACAGAGACGTGGTGGGACAACTCATATGTTTGGAGTGCTGCAATTGACGGCTACAGGCTGTTCAGGAGGGACAGGCAAGGAAGAAGGGGTGGAGGGGTGGCCCTGTACATCAGGGAGGCACTAGATGCCGTTGAGATGGAGATCAGGGATGACCGGGTTGAGTGCTTGTGGGTAAGAATTAGAGGGAAGTTCGGGAGGGCAGACATCCTGGTTGGAGTCTGTTATAGACCACCCAACCAGGAGGAAGATGTAGATGAGGCATTCTATAGGCAGCTTAAGGCTGTCTCAGGGTCACCTGACCTCATTCTCATGGGCGACTTCAACCTGCCTGATATCTGCTGGGATCTCAACACAGCAGAAAGAGGGCAGTCTAGAAGGTTTCTGGAGTGTATGGAGGACAGCTTCTTATCCCAGGTGCTGCGTGAACCTACCAGGGGTAAGGCCATGCTTGACCGCCTCTTCACCAACAGGGAAGGGCTGGTGGGGGATGTGGTGGTCGGAGGGTGTTTAGGCACCAGTGACCACGAGATAATTGAATTTTCGGTATTCAGCCAAGCCAAGAGGGGCAGCAAGAAGACCTCCACTCTGGACTTCCGGAGGGCAGACTTCAGGCTACTCAAGGAACTAACTCAGAAGGTTCCTTGGGATACAGCCCTTAAAAATAAAGGGGTCCAGGAGAGCTGGAGCTGCTTCAAGGAAGAACTCTTGAAGGCGCAGGAACAGGCTGTGCCAGTGTCCCGGAAGATGAGCCTCCAGGGCAGACAGCCAGCCTGGATGGGTAATGAACTTCTAAAGGAACTAAGAGAAAAAAAGAGGGTGTACCATCTCTGGAAGAAAGGGGAGGCAACCTATGAAATGTTTAGGGATGTTGCTAGGACATGTAGGAAGAAAATTAAGGAGGCAAAAGCACATTTGGAGCTTAGACTGGCCTCTGCTGTGAAGGACAACAAAAAGTCCTTCTATAAATACATTAATAGCAAGAAGAAGGGCAAGGACAACCTCCACTCCTTGGTTGACACGGAGGGGAAGGTTGTAACAAAGGATGAGGAAAAGGCAGAGGTACTTAACACCTTCTTTGCTTCAATCTATCCTAGCATGGCAGAACATCTTCCAGACAGCTGGCCTGCAGAGCTGGCAGAAGGAGCCAGGGAGCTGCATGGTTTCCCGCTGCTCCAGGAGGCAGTTAGAGATCTTCTGAGCCGCTTGGACCCCCACAAGGCCATGGGACCGGATGGGATCCACCCTAGGGTGCTGAGAGAGCTGGCAGATGAGCTGGCCAAGCCACTCTCCATCATTTTTCAGCAGTCCTGGCTCACTGGAGTTGTCCCAGACTGGAAGCTGGCCAACGTGGTGCCCATCCACAAGAAGGGCCGGTTGGAAGAGCCAGGGAATTATAGGCCTGTCAGCCTGACCTCAGTGCCAGGCAAGATTATGGAACAGGTCATCTTGAGTGCAATCACACAGCACTTACAGGATGGCCAAGGGATCAGGCCCAGCCAGCATGGATTTAGGAAGGGCAGGTCCTGCCTGACCAACCTGATCTCCTTCTATGATCAGGTGGATGTGGGGAGGCCTGTGGATGTACTCTACCTGGACTTCAGCAAGGCCTTTGACACTGTCCCCCACAGCAAACTCCTGGCCAAGCTGGCAGCCCATGGCTTGGACAGGAGCACACTGTGTTGGGTTAGGAATTGGCTGGAGGGCCGAGCCCAGAGAGTGGTGGTGAATGGTGCCACATCCAGCTGGCAGCCAGGCACTAGTGGTGTGCTCCAGGGATCAGTGCTGGGCCCCATGGTCTTCAACATCTTTATTGACGATCTCGATGCGGGCATTGAGTCCACCATCAGTAAGTTTGCGGACGACACCAAGCTGGGGTCAGGAGTTGATCTGCTGGAGGGTAGAGAGGCTTTGCAGAGGGACCTCGACAGGCTGGACAGATGGGCAGAATTTAATGGCATGAGATTGAACACATCCAAGTGACTGACTCAGAAGAATAGTGAAGAGGTGATTTGGAGCAGTCAGCATGGCTTTGCCAAGGGCAAATCCTGCCTGACAAACCTGGTGGCCTTCTCTGAACAGGTCACAACATTAATAGATGAGGGGCGAGCAACTGATGTCGTTTACCTGGAGCTGAGCAAAGCCTTTGACACTGTCCCACACCACATCCTGGTCTCCAAGCTCGTGACACATGGGTTTGATGGATGGACCACTAGACGGATAAAGAACTGGCTTGATGGCCGCACCCAAAGAGTGGCTGTCATGTCCATGTCCCGGTGGAGGCCAGTGACAAGCACAGTCCCTTAAGGATCAGTCCTGGGATCAGTCTTGGTCAACATCTTTGTGGGTGACATGGACAGTGGCATTGAGTGCACCCTCAGCAAGTTTGCTGATGACACCAAGCTGTGTGGTGCAGCAGACAGGCTGGAGGGAAGGGATCCATCCAGAGGGACCTGGACAGGCTGGAGAGGTGGGCACAAGCCAGCCTCATAAGCTTCAACAAGACCAAGGGCAGGGTCCTGCATCTGGGTTGAGGCAATCCCAGGCACAAATCCAGGCTGGGCAGTGACTGGCTGGGGAGCAGCCCAGAGGAGAGAGACTTGGGGGGTGCTGGTGGAGGAGAAGCTCAACATGAGCTCTCAGTGTGCACTTGCAGCCCGGAAAGCCAATCAGATCCTGGGCTGCATCAGGAGAAGTGTGGCCAGCAGGTCAAGGGAGGGGATTCTCCCCCTCTACTCAGCTCTGCTGAGACCCCACCTGGAGTACTGCATCCAGTTCTGGAGCCCCTATTACAAAAGGGATCTGGAGGTGCTGGAAGGTGTCCAGAGAAGGGCCACGAGGATGATCAGAGGGCTGGAGCACCTCTCCTATGAGGACAGACTGAAGGAGTTGGGGCTGTTCAGTCTGGAGAAGAGAAGGCTCTGAGGTGACCTCATTGTGGCCTTCCAGTACCTGAAGGAGGCTACAGGAAGGCTGGGGAGGGACTTCTCAGTCTATCAGGTAGTGATAGGACTAAGGGGAATGGAATGAAGCTGGAGGTGGGGAGATTCAGGCTGGAGGTGAGGAGGAAGTTCTTCCCCCATGAGAGTGGTGAAGCCCTGGAATGGGTTGTCCAGGGAGGGGGTTGAGGCCCCGTCCCTGGAGGTGTTTAAGACCAGGCTGGATGAGGCTCTGGCCAGCCTGATCTAGTGTGGGGTGTCCCTGCCCATGGCAGGGGGGTTGGAATTAGATGATCCTTGTGGTCCCTTCCAACCCTGACTGATACTATGATACTATGACCTCGTTCTGTGGGACGTTTTACTCTGGTAACACCTAATATTAGTATGATATTAAACCATACCCAACTGGCTTTTCACAGACACAGGAGAAGCCTCATTATGAACAGTAAATGTAGGGATGACATAGATTTGTGGCATAAACATGAGCCAGCAGTGTGCACAGGTGGCCAAGAAGGCAAATGGCATCCTGGCCTGCATCAAGAATCGTGTGGCCAGCAGGAGCAGGGAAGACATTGTGCCCCTGTACTCAGCACTGGTTGGGCCACACCTTGAGTCCTGTGTCCAGTTCTGGGCCTCTCAATTTAAGAAGCACATTGAGACTCTTGAAAGTGTCCAGAGAAGGGCAACGAGGCTGGGGAGAGGCCTCAAGCACAGCCCTGTGAGGAGAGGCTGAGAGAGCTGGGGTTGTTTAGCCTGGAGAAGAAGAGGCTCAGGGGAGACCTCATTGCTCTCTACAACTACCTGAAAGGAGGTTGTAGCCAGGTGGGGGTTGGTCTCTTCTCCCAGGCAACCAGCACCAGAACAAGAGGACACAGTCTCAAGCTGCACCAGGGGAAGTTTAGGCTTGAGGTGAGGAGAAAGTTCTTCACAGAGAGAGTTGTTAGCCATTGGAATGTGCTGCCCAGGGAGGTGGTGGAGTCACCATCCCTGGAGGTGTTCAAGAGGGGACTGGACGTGGCACTTGGTGCCATGGTCTAGTTGTGGGGTCTGTGGTGACAGGTTGGACTTGATGACCTTTGAGGTCTCTTCCAACCTTATTGATTCTATGATTCTAAAGGAGAAATAATAGCAGGTAGCATCTTGACTCCTGGAGCAGCTGCTGTGAAAGCTCTCTCGCAGTTAAATAGAATGAGTTGTTGGTTAGGAAAACAAAACAATGTCACATCAGAGATATTAAGTGATTCAGCTACTGAGCATCAATCTGCTAGACATGCTACTTTACAGAATAGGGCTGCCATAGATGTCTTGTTACTATTCCATGGTCATGGGTGTGAGGATTGCTCCCATCTGCAAAAAGGGTAAGAAGGAGGAACCAGGGAACTCCAGGCCAGTCAGTCTCACCTCTGTGCCCAGAAAGATCATGGAGCAGATCCTCCTGGAGGCACTACTGACTCAGAAGAATAGTGAGGAGGTGTTTATGCCCAGGCTGGATGAGGCTCTGGCCAGCCTGATCTAGTGTGGGGTGTCCCTGCCCATGGCAGGGAGGTTGGAACTGGATGATCCTTGTGGTCCCTTCCAACCCTGACTGATACTATGAAACTATGAAACTATGAAACTATGAAACTAAGATTTTGATGGGATGTGTTGCATCAATCTTACTGACAAATCTAGCTCCATCCACCAGCGAATAAAAACCCTGATGGGTCGAACAGCAAAGATTCACCGAGACCAAACGTTATTTGGACTGGAGAAGGTCTTCCATGGATGGAGCTTCCCTGGATGGATAAAATCTTTCATCAAAACTGGATTGCTGATTTTATTAATTGCTTTTGTTATATTGCTAATTTCACCCTGCTTGCTTCTATGTATGTGAAAAAACATTGGAAAGGTCAATGACTAGTGTGTTCTTGTGAGAAAAACAAGGAGGGGGAAATGGAGGGCAAGATTTGCCTGTGTTCAAATTAGAGAAGACTGTGTTTGGTCTGTAGCTCAGAGACGAATGTAAACACCTTGCAACTGGGCAGAATTTGGTTGGATGTGTTAAAATAGTGTTTTGGTTTCTTACCCTATTGTATGGGTTAGGAACTGGCTGGAGGCTGAGCCCAGAGAGTGGTGGTGAATGGTGCCACATCCAGCTGGCAGCCTGTCACTAGTGGTGTGCCCCAGGGATCAGTGCTGGGCCCCATGCTCTTCAACACCTTTATTGATGATCTGGATGAGGGCATCGAGTCCATCATCAGTAAATTTGCGGAGGACACCAAGCTGGGGGCAGGAGTTGATCTGCTGGAGGGCAGAGAGGCTCTGCAGAGGGATCTCGACAGGCTGGACAGATGGGCAGAGTCCAAGGGCAGGAGATTGAACACATACAAGTGCCAGGGGCTGCGCTTTGGCCACAGCAACCCCATGCAGAGCTACAGGCTGGGGTCAGAATGGCTGGAGAACAGCCAGGCAGAGAGGGACCTGGGGCTACTGGGTGATTGTAGGCTGAACATGAGCCTGCAGTGTGCCCAGGCAGCCAAGAAGGCCAATGGCATCCTGGCCTGCATCAGGAAGTGTGGCCAGCAGGAGCAGGGAGGTCATTCTGCTCCTGTACACTGCACTGGTTAGGCCGCACCTTGAGTCCTGTGTCCAGTTCTGGGCCCCTCAGTTTAGGAAGGAGGTTGACTTGCTGGAACATGTCCAGAGAAGGGCAACAAAGTTGGTGAGGGGTTTGGAAGACAAGCCCTATGAGGAGAGGCTGAGGGAGCTGGGGTTGCTTAGCCTGGAGAGGAGGAGACTGAGGGGTGACCTTATTGCTCTCTACAACTACCTGAAGGGAGGTTGTAGCCAGGCAGAGGTTGGTCTCTTCTCTCAGGCAGCCAGCACCAGAACAAGAGGACACAGTCTCAGGCTGCGCCAGGGCAGGTTTAGGCTGGATGTTAGGAGGAAGTTCTACACAGAGAGAGTGATTGCCCATTGGAATGGTCTGCCCAGGGAGGTGGTGGAGTCACCTTCATTGGAGGTTTTCAGGAAGAGGCTTGATGGGGTGCTTGGTGCCATGGGTTAGTTGTTTAGGTGGGTTGTATTGTATGTATTGTATGTATTGTATTGTATTGTATTGTATTGTATTGTATTGTATTGTATTGTATTGTATTGTATTTAGGTGGGTTGGACTGGTTGATGGGTTGGACGCGATGATCTTGAAGGTCTCTTCCAACCTGGTGGTGTATTGTATTGTATTGTATTGTGTATTGTATTGTATGCCTTAATGACAGCATGCCAGCAGAGAACAGCCACTGAAGATGTGACTCCTGTGCCTGCTGATAGGCTAGAGAACTTTGCTGTATAACGTAATAAACGTCTTCCCCTCTCTACATCTTGTCCTGGAAACTTTGCTCTGGGTGATTAGAACCATCTACTTAACAACATCAATGACATTGATGAGGATATTGAACAGGTCAGGACCCAGCACTGATCCCTGAGAGACTCCACTGGTTACAGCTCTCCTGCTGGACCTGGCACCATTGACCACCCCTCTTTGGACCCTATTTTGTAACCAGTTCCTGATCCATCTCACTGTCTCCTCTTCCATCCCACACTTCCTGAGCTTACTCACAAGGATGTTATGGGAGACAGTGTCAAAAGCATTACTAAGGTCAAGGAAGACTACATCCACTGTCAGGGCTCTGCCAGGCAACATGAACTCCTTCTGCACCTCAGGATGTTCAGAGACAGAGTCTTTCCCATCCCTCACACAAGCTCTGCACTGCAGCAGGCAGAGTGTCCCTGGCCTCCTGCTGCCCCTGCCAGAGGCTGGGAGGCTCCTCACACCTCCAGTGCCTTGGTACCCCAGCAACAGCTGATGGTGTTTGTGCTCACTCAGGTTCCTCTTACCCCACACACCATGGCCATGCTTGCATCTCATCTGTGCAATGCCAGCAGCCACTGCTGACCTCCTGATCCTGTGACCTGCGACTGAGGGACAAAGAAACTTTCCAAGCTGTGGTGAGAGGCCAGTGCTGGAAATGGTGGTGGTGAGTGGCTAGAGCAGGATGATTACCCTGGGACAGCTTCCCCAGGCTGTGCAGAGAACACAGACACAGATCAGAGCCTGCTCTGCTGCTCCTTCAGGCCTCTGGCAGGAGGCCTCTCTGTATCAGCACACTGCTGTGTGCCCCAGCCCTGCACACTCACACTTGAGCTGTTCCCTGCTGTTTACATCCCTGGGACACTTTCTAGGGTCTGCTCTTGAAAGAACATTGGAAGAAGCCCTAAGCCTTCAGCCTCTACCCTGAGCAGATCATCTGTCTTTGTGGAACTGCTCTTGGGGGCCAGCTCAGTCAGAGTAGTTCCCATGGCCTGTCCCTGCCTGTGCTCACAGGGCTGGCATGCAGCAGAGCCCTGACCAAGCTGCCACAGCACTCAGGCCTTGTACTGACCCAGGAAAGTCTGGAATTGGAAGAGAACAGCCCTGGAAATCCAGGTGCTGGCGCTCCCTGGAAGTGCTGCTGTGCTGGGACTCTTTTCCCCCCAAAATATGCACAGGACCTGGCTTGAAAGCTCTGGTGAAGTCCTGGAGGAAGAATCACAGGAAGGAAAATGTTAATGAAAAGTTCTTTATTTTATAAACCAAAGAAAGAGCAGAGGTCCTGCTGCACAAACTCTTGGTCAGCAAATCAGAGAATGTGTTAGAAAAGGGATGACAGTTTTAGAAAGAGTAAAACACAACCACCACCACAAAGTGCAGAAGCCAGGCTGGGCCTGCACTGAGTGACATCAGAACTGCTCTGCGTGAGAAGACAGAGAGTTTATTGCTTCTGAAAGCATCCAGGGATCAGTTGGCTCAGGGCAGCCTTCAGCTCCTGGTTCCTCAGGCTGTAGATGAGAGGGTTCACTGCTGGAGGAACCACTGAGTACAGAACTGCTACCACCAGGTCCAAGGGTGGAGAGGAGATGGAGGAAGGCTTCAGGTAGGCAAAGAATCCAGTGCTGAAAAAAAGGGAGACCACAGCCAGGTGAGGGAGGCAGGTGGCAAAGGCTTTGTGGCGTCCCTGCTGAGAGGGGATCCTCAGCACTGCCCTGAAGATCTGCACATAGGACACCACAATCAACACAAAACAGACAGAAACTGAACAGGCATTGACCACTATAACCCAAAGTTCCCTGAGGTAGGATGTGGAGCAGGAGAGCTTGATGATCTGGGGCATTTCACAGAAGAACTGATCCACAGCATTGCCCTGGCAGAGGGGCAGGGAAAATGTATTGGCTGTGTGTAGCACAGCATAGAGAAAGCCACAGCCCCAGGCAGCTGCTGCCATGTGGAGACAAACTCTGCTGCCCAGAAGGGTCTCATAGTGCAGGGGTCTGCAGATGGCAACGTAGCGATCGTAGGACATGGTGGTGAGGAGAGCAAACTCTGCCTGAATTACAAATACTGAAAAGAAGATTTGGAGAACACATCCTGCATAGGAGATGTCCCTGGAGTCCCTCAGGGAATTGGCCATGGATTTGGGGACAGTGGTGGAGATGCAGCCCAGGTCGAAGAGTGCGAGGTTGAGAAGGAAGAAGTACATGGGGGTGTGGAGGTGGTGGTCCCAGGCTATGGTGGTGATGATGAGGCCATTGCCCAGCAGGGCAGCCAGGTAGATGGCCAGGAAGAGGCAGAAGTGCAGGAGCTGCAGCTGCCTTGTGCCTGGGAATGGCAGGAGGAGGAAGTGGGTGCTGGAGCTGCTGTTGGCCATCTGCTGCCTCTGTCCATGGAGACCTGTGCAAGGAGGAAAAGGCAGTGACAAGTTAGGGTACACCTCTCAGAGTAAAGATTGCAGTGCTCATAGAACACCTCCTGCCTGAGCTGAATGAAGAATGGATCAGCTCATTCCCCACTTAACCCAACCTGTGGGATGTTCAGCACAGCATCCAATGCAGTTTGGATTCTTAGTTTCCATGAAGACACCTCTGGGGCAGGACTTGCAGAGTCAGTGTCAGAATAAAAGGTGAGCAAAAGTAGGAAATGTGTCTGCAGTGCAGAGAAAGGCACAGAGCTGCCTGATCCCCCTTGCCAGGGTATCAGTGATAGCAGATTCCTCTCCCTCCTTGCTCAAGTCTCTGCTGCCAGCAGCTGTCCCCGGCAGGAGCTGCTTCTCTGTGCCCAGCTCTCCTCCCTGTCCCTGCTGGCAGAGCCCATCCAACCTGCTGTGTTTTCAGCTCTGCCCTGCAGATCCCTCCCAGAAACAGGGCACTGCCCAGAGGCAGCTCTGGGTATGCAGGGTCTCAGGAGCAGCTCAGACAAAGGTTAATGAGACCTTTGGTCTCAGAGTCTTATGAACAGCAGTGAAATAATCTCTAGTCTCACACAGCTCACCCAGCACACCACAGTGATCAACATTCAAAGCCAAAACTCCTTCCCTTCCAGCAAAATGCTGCATTGATGCTCTTCTGGAAAGCATCCTCAGAAATGTCCAGCTGTGAGCAGCTCTGGCCAACACAGCCCCATCCCCACAGCAGAAAGTCCCTGCCCTGCCCTGCCCTGCCCGGGCTGTCTCCTGCCACTCACAGCTTCTCCCCACAGCACTGTGTGGAGCTCCCTGGGCAGGCTGAGAGCTGAGCCTGGCAGGCAGCAGAGTCCCTGCCCCAGCACACAGCCCCTGGGCTGCAGGGACCCTGCTCTGAAGGACAGCCCTCACCACCCCTGCCTGCACCCCAGGGCTCTACAGCTCTTCAGAAAAGCCTGAAAAGAGCCTCTGCACAGGAAGATTTTCTTCCAGCCCCCACCAGCTGTGGCTGTGCCAGCTTTAGGAGATGCCTCCAGGAGCTGCAGCTGCACTGCCCTGCCCCCACAGACTCACCGTGTCAGTGACTGCAGTGACTTCTCCTCCTGTCAGCTCTCAGTCACCCTCCTGGACACCTCCAAGCTCTCTTTGCCTTCTTCATCTTGCTAAGATCCACTGGCAGTGCCCTCAGCCCTGCTGTGCAGAGCAGAGGAGCTGTTCCTGGGTACAGATGACACTTTTCAGTGCTGCCTACTTTCCAGCAGCTCCCTCCAGCCATGGAGCTCAGCCCAGCTGAGGAGCAGAGGACCAACCCAGGGGCATTTTAATGACCCTCTGGGGGCTTTGCTGCCAGGTAAACATCAGAGACTGAGAGGGAGATGATGAAACCTCTCCAGAAGTTGAAGTCACTTTCCAACTCTGAAGTTTCTTCTCTTGTTGATGGGTCCCAGTGAGGACACTGCTGGGAAAGTGTCTGCAGGCTGTGGTTGGAGCAGAGAACTGGAGGCAGTGCTGAGAGGTCAGGACAAGCAGAGGAAGATGTCTCTGATGCTGAGCAAACCTGGAGGTATTTCATTAATGCCAAGGGTCAAGCCCTGAGCCCTGGCTCCTGGACAGGCAGATCCTGTCCCTCACTCACCCCTCAGGGGGATTCCGGGAGCAGTGAGATGTGGAGAGGACCAATGTCAAGGGCAGGACTATGGCACAACCCCTCCCAGGCTCCTGAGGATGGACAAGGAGGCAATGAGGCCCCAGGGCTGGAAGGAGGAGTTGTCTCCTCAGAGGCATCAGTGGCACAGACCACAGCCAGAACCCAAGGCAGGAAGAGCTTGGCTCTGCCAGGAGCCTTTCAGCTCTTCCTCATCCCTCTGTCATCTGCCCCTCAGGCTGTCCTCTGCTGCTGCATCAGCTGAGCCTCTTTCCCTTCAGGCTGTAGTCACCCAGCCAGCTGCCCCACCTTGCTGCCACCTTCCTTTGCTGCTCTCTCTCCATCCTCCCTGGCTGTCCCTTGAAACTCCAAGCCTTGGAGTGCTCCAGGGTGCTGCTGGGGGATGTCTTGCAGTGACATTTCTTTCTCCTCATCTCCAGCCTGGAGCTCCCCAGCTGCACTTTGTGGCTTTGTTTCTTTCTCTTGCACTTTGTCACTGTGCAGAAAAGCTTCTCCATGCCTCACACCACTCCCCAAGCACTCTCAGGCTACTCTGCTCCTATCCTCACTCTTCACACCACTGAGCCCATGGCCTTCAGCCTCTATCTACTGGCCATGTGCCTGAGGCCTCCCAAGCACATCTGGGGAGATCTCTGGGCACTCTCCAAGCTCTTTGCAGATGGAGATGTGGTGGTCACAGGACAAGAAAGAGACTTTTGACCAAGGGCTGTAGTGGGTGGGCAAGGGGAAGTGGTTTTGAACTGAAAGAGGAGACTGAGAATGCATAGAAGGCAGAAATATTTTGCAAGGAGGGTGGCAGGACACTGTGACAGGTTGCTCAGAGAAGGGGATGTCCATCCCTGGAAGTCTCCAAAGTCAGGAATTTCAGCAGCCCACCCTAGTGGGAGATGTCCCTGGCCATGGTCAGGCTGTTGCACTCGATGCTCTCTTCCATCTCTTCCAATCCAAACCATTCCTGGATGCTTTGATTCCAATATCCCCAACCCCTTCTCCACAGGGCTGCAGCTACCTCCCTACACCATGGGGCTGTTTGCATCTCCCCTAGGCCTCTGCACCCTCATACAAAGGAAATTGTTGCCATTCCTGGCCAGGAATGGCAATGCCTTGGGCAAATCCAATCCAAGCCCAAAGGCACCTCCCTCAGAAGAGGAAAGCAGCAATGAGTTCTGCTGAGGCAGGAGGAGAATCTGAGACACTGGAATGAATTGGGTGGAATTCAGCAAAGGGAAGAGAGATGTCAACAGGTTCAGTTTGGTGCCAAGGGTCACTCTCTCATGTTCACCATGGGAGACTCCTGCAGAGGAAAATCATTTTGGGGGAGGATGAGAAAGATTGTGAAAGGAAAATCTCCTTGGGGCTGGAAGGATTTTACTTGGAGCCTGGGAAGAAAGGTCTAAAGGAAGCCCTTCTGTTGCCTCACAAGGCTCTGAATGGACTCCCTCACTCTCTCAACAACTTGAGAGAGAAGCCTGTCTGGGTGTAAATCCAGTCCTAGTGCCAGACTTGGTCCCTGGTTTATGACTCAGAGTTTGGGTGCAGGGATTTCAGGGGCAGTGCTTCCCCAAGGCACTGTGGCTCCTATAGAACTTGAAGGCAGCAGCAGCAGCTTGAAATCCCTTCAAGAGTTCTGGTGAATCATATGCTCAGGCTGTGGGATTTCACAGCAGCACTTAACAAGTCAAACCCCAACAGCTGGTTACAATCAGTGCAGGGATTTAGATCAGGATTGCACAGGCTGTGACCCACGGTCCCCATCTGGAGGTCCAAGAGCTGAGGAGATGTGAGGAGAGAAGCTGCCAGGGAAGACTGAAGAAAAATGTGTTTGTGTTGCTCAGCCTTCTCCTCATGCATTGTTACCAGCTGTCCAGTCTTGCTCATCACAGAGGACATCCTTCCTTTGACTTCCCTTCTCTGGCTGGCAGACCTGCAGAAGCTGCTTCTTGTTCTTGGCATGCCTAGAAAGGTTCAGCTCCAGCCATAGCTTGGCCTTCCTGACCCCATCCCTACACCACAGGGCAGTGTCCCTGTGCTCTTCCCAGCATCCCTCTCCCTGCTTCCACTGCCTGTGCAGTTCCTTCTTGCCCTTCACTTTCACCAGCAGGTCTTGAGCAGGCCACCCAGGGGAGCAGTGGAATCCTGATCCCTAGAGGTGTTCCAATCTGTGCAGCCCTGGCACTGCAGGACAGGGGTTCATGGCCATGGTGGTGTCAGTTCTCAGAGGTCTGTTGCAGCAGAAAGGATTCTATCATTCTATGCTTCCATGACTCAGCCATGCCAGTCTCTTGCCTGCCTTGCCTGATCTCTTTCAGCCAGCTGTTAATGCTTGTGTGCAGCTGGCTCCCCCTGACTGTGCTGAGCCATCAACACAAGGCCACAAACTGAGAAACTGCAGGGCACTACAGCTAATGAAAGGAGTCCCTGGTTTTGTGCTGACCAGAGCAGGAGTCAGCATGACAAGCCTCTTGGAAACACCAAGTGGGGACACAAAGGCAGCAAAGCAAGGGGCAGTGGGGAGAGAGCCAAGCTGGGTTGCTGGGAGAGGAATGTTTGAGGAAGATCAAAGAGAAGAACTTGGAGGCAAAAGAAGGAAAAGAAAATCTAAAGCATAACCATCTGGCCTCTTTGGATTCCAGCTCCTAGTGGAGTTCCATCCTGTCTGGCACTGCTGCACTCACAGGTGGAGTTACTTGTGGAGGCACATTATGCCCAGAATTATGCCCAGATACTGAAACTTGTCCCAGCACATGGACAAGTTCCTCCTCCTTTCATGAGGGAAACAAAGGCTGAGGCAGCACAGACCCCTGCACACCCCCATGGCATGGGATGCTGGTGCTGATGCCAAGCATGGCATAATTCCAGCTTCACGCCTCCCATAGGCTGCAGCCGGTTGTTTACGAGAGTGCCCATTGGCCACATCCAGCCTCCAGAAACCTATCAGTATTGCCCCAGCTTGTAAATACGTTGCCCTCTTTCTCTTAGGATAGATAGGATAGGATAGGATAGGATAGGATAGGATAGGATAGGATAGGATAGGATAGACCATGTTGGAAAGACCTTTGAGATCATTGAGTCCAACCTATCACCCAACACCATCTAATCAACTAAACCATGGCACCAAGTGCCACATCCAGCCTCTTCCTAAACACCTCCAGTGATGGTGACTCCACCACCTCCCTGGGCTGCACATTCCAAGGGCAAATCCCTCTTTCTGTGAAGAACTTCTTCCTAACATCCATCTTCATCCTCTCTCCTTGCCAGAGCTGCTAAGCTCCTGCCATAGCCTTTGCCATTAAGCTCATTGCTATTAAGTCTTCTCTCTCCTGGATGCAAGCAAATGAGTGGCCTCTGCAAGGTGAGGAGAAGCCAGCATCTGAGCAGGCCTGTTGAGCCTCAGCCCTGAGAGTATCTCCAGAGGAGAGACCAACGCTGAGAGCCTGAGAAGCTACAGTGTTGTATTGCCAGCCTCACCTGTTGGAAGAGCCTAACATGCATTCAGGAGGACTGGACCAGTTGCCAGGAAGGGACTTAGCCCTTAGCCGAGTCCAGCAGTGCAAATGTCTGCCTCAGCCTGAAGCAGCAGGCTGAGGAGCTGCACAACCCTGTGTGTGTCAGCTCAGAAAGCAGGAGCAGCACTGCCCACATGACCCTGCCATTGTGGGATGAGAAGAGGAGTCGCCGCTTCTGCTGCTCTGTGCCCTGTGAACCCCAGGGGAATCCAGAGCACCGTTCATGCCCTGTGCTCCAAAGCCAGGACTGCTCCAAGAGGCTCCTGCCTGCTCCTTCAAGCCAACAAAGGGGAAGTTGCTGCTCTGCGCAGCTGCACCTCTTCCCCAGGGTCATCCTCACCAGCCCCAAAGATCATTGTCACGAGGGCCAACCCCGTCCCACGACCAGCCCTTCCGGCCCTGCTGGGCCCACACCGTAGGTCCACTCCCTGCCATCCAGAGGGAGCTGCCTGAGTCCTGCAAAGGGAGCCTGCCTACAGACTAGCCTACGTTCCATCCTCTCTCCACTGCCACAGGAGGGAGAAGGTTGCTTCCACTGTTGCTATCTGGACCAACCCAGGAGCCAGCCCCGGGGACAGCAGCCTGCTGGAACCTAACCTTGCAACTAACAAGGACACAGTGACTCTTCCACCTGCTTCCCACTCACTGATGCTCAGTTCAAAGCACCTGTGCCTAGCAGCACATTTCCACTTCCAGCCTCTGATGCATTGTAATACCTCTGTATAGAATTAAGCAGCTGCCAGCATCTCATTGAGTCGCCACCTGGTGGACAAGAAGTGGAACTGCATCCCGAGTTATATTAATAGAAATTAATTCTGCAAATATACTAATTGAGACCAAACTGTAAATACTGAACCACTTCTGGGATGTATTTCACAATCGTGCACTAGAATATGAATATGCAATAGTGACTCATTAGATATTGATAATTTCAATAATTAATAAATTTAATATTTATATAATGCACATTTCATATTCATAAATCAATAACCCCTTCATCACACAGGGACACGTTTTCTTCTGAGGAAAGAAGGTGTAAAAGAGGAGATTGCAGTTCGATAGGCTGGAAAAGGCCCCCCCAGGGGGGGTCACGTTTGGCCTGGCAGTGCCAGGGTCGGTGTATTGCTGTGTCCCCTGGGGCACGCTGGTCACCGGCGTGGGGGTGAACATGCCAGGTGAGGGAGGAGCTGCGGATGAAGCCCTTGCTGCGGCCGGTTCAGGGGGAGGGCTGGCACCAGTATGGGTGCAGCGGTGCAGCTGTGAGACAGTGCAGGACAAAGCTGTGGGAGAGCTGGCAAAGGGCAATGGCAGTGGTGGGAGTGATGAAGAGAAGCCAAGGCTGTGCCCTCTTGACTCTGGCAATTCTCTGCCCCTGAGGCCTGTGAGAAGATGTTGTCCTAAGGCACTGGGAGGGCCTCACTGCCTCTTTTCACAGCCCCAGGGTGGCTGGGGACTGTCAGGCCCTTGTCCTCCACTCAGCATCACAAACCCTACAGGGAGGCTAAAGGAAGGCTGGAGAGGGACTTTTCATGAGGGTGTCTGGTGACAGGGCAGGAGGGAAAGGTTGGAAGGTGAGGAAAAGGAGGTTTAGACTGGGTCTTAGGAAGAAAGTTTTTCAGTTTGAGGGTTTTGGGACTCTGGAATAGGCTGCCCAGGTAGGATGCCCTCTCCTGAGGGTGTTGAAGGCCAGGCTGGATGAGGCCTTGAGCAGCTGAGTCTATAGGAGAAGCATCCTTGCCTATGGCAGGGAGGTTGGAGCAGATGAGCTCTGAGGTCCCTTCCAACCTAGGCCCTGCTATGCTGCTATGAAACCCACACCCTACACCCACTGCACCTGAAGAGCCTTGACCCACATATGTGAGGCAGGATCTGCCTGCCCAGGGGCTGTGCTCAGGCCTTGGCCTTTGTGCTGCAGAAACCAGAGCCAGAGTTTGCTCTCCTGCACTTTGCCTTTGCCTGCTGCAATCACAGCTTCTCCTGAGCTGCTCTAACCAGTCCCTGGGGAGGCTTTGGCAGTAACAAGCCTCAGTGGGGCCAATCAGTGCTTCAAGGTACTTTGTCTTTTGCTTCTTGCTTCTTGCACAGTTTCTTCACTCTTCTCTCAGTACCTGAGGTTCATGGAATGATCCCCAAGTGCCCTGAGGAGCTCTTTGTGTCTTTGTTGTTTCCTTCCAGATTTCAAAGTGCACCTCACAAAGCTCAGCTTTTGACGGTAAACTATTTGGTTCCTTCTCAGATGAGGGCAGAGGTGACAGCAGCATCCACCAAGCCAGAACGATACAGGCTGTCTGCTCAGGAGGTCTGGAGTGGGAGGAGAAGCTGTCCTTTGAGGGCTGACACTGAGTGGACAACTTTGTTCCTCACCCTCCCCAACCTCCCCATTGCTGTCCCTGCCCACCTGGGCCTTCCATCCCTGCTCCTTGCCTCAGACTTCTCCACTGCTCTCTGCAGCTGGAGCTCACAGCTCCATGGCACCAGCTGCCCCCTGCTGTCCTTAGAGAACTACCTGCACACAGCCACAGAAGAATTGTTGCTCTTTGAAAGCAGAGCAAAGCCAAGGCTGAGAAAGTTCCCTCATCAGTTGTTTTGAGGAGTTTATTAAATTTATTATATGAAATATTAATTATGAAAATATTATATTTATTAATTATCTAATTTTTAATAACCAATTAATCGACAACTTCTATACATGTTCTAGTGCACGTTCGTGAAATGCATTCCATAAGTGCCTTAGTGTTATGATTAGAACTTAATTAAACTATCTACAGACTATTTCTATATTTTATATAATGAAGGGTGCAGTTCTGCCGCTTGGCCACTAGTTGGCGACTCGGTGAGACGCGGGCGGCTTCTGGCTGTATACAGAAATATTACAATCTTTCTGTGCATCAGCGATTCCTCTGCTACACGCGGCTACTTTGAGCTGAGTGCTAGTGGGTGGAAAGCACGTGGGAGATACTCTGTAGCTGTTGTTTGTAGCAAGGTGGGGGTCCGGCCGACTACTGCCGCCGGACTGGTTCCTAGTCTAGTTGGATGGTGGCGTTGGGTACTGTCTCCTCTCACACTACACACAATACACAATACACCACCAGGTTGGAAGAGACCTTCAAGATCATCGTGTCCAACCCATCAACCAATCCAACCCACCTAAATACAATACAATACAATACAATACAATACAATACAACCCACCTAAACATCTAAACCGTGGCACCAAGCACCCCATCAGGCTTCTTCCTGAACACCTCCAATGAAGGTGACTCCACCACCTCCACGGGCAGCCGATTCCAATGGGCAATCACTCTCTCTGTATAGAACTTCTTCCTAACATCCAGCCTAAACCTGCCCTGGCGCAGCCTGAGACTGTGTCCTCTTGTTCTGGTACTGGCTGCCTGGGAGAAGAGACCAAGCTCTGCCTGGCTACAACCTCCCTTCAAGGAGTTGCAGAAAGCAATAAGGTCACCCCTCAGTGTCCTCTTCTCCAGGCTAAGTAACCCCATCTCCCTCAGCCTTTCCTTGTAGGGCTTGTGTTCCAAACCCCTCACCAACCTTGTTGCCCTTCTCTGGACACCTTCCAGCAAGTCAACATCCTTCCTAAACTGAGGGGCCCAGAACTGGACACAGGACTCAAGGCGTGGCCTAACCAGTGCTGTGTACAGGGGCAGAATGACCTCCCTGCTCCTGCTGGCCACACTGTTTCTGATGCAGGCTAGGATGCCATTGGCCTTCTTGGCTGCCTGGGCACACTGCAGGCTCATGTTCAGCCTACCATCAAGCAGCACCCACAGGTCCCTCTCTGCCTGGCTGCTCTCCAGCCACTCTGACCCCAGCCTGTAGCACTGCATGGGGTTGTTGTGGCCAATGTGCAGAACCCAGCACTTGGATGTGTTCAATCTCCTGCCCTTGGACTCTGCCCATCTGTCCAGCCTGTCGAGGTCCCTCTGCAAAGCCTCTCTGCCCTCCAGCAGATCAACTCCTTCCCCCAGCTTGGTGTCGTCCGCAAATTTACTGATGATGGACTCAATGCCCTCATCCAGATCATAAATTAAGATGTTGAAGAGCATGGGGCCCAGCACTGATCCTTGGGGCACAACACTAGTGACAGGCCGCCAGCTGGATGTGGCACCATTCACCACCACTCTCTGGGCTCGGCCCTCCAGCCAGTTCTTAACCCAACACAGTGTGGTCTGGCAGATTTCCTACCAAGGCTTTGAGTGGAGGAGCTGCTGGCTCTGTCCTGCTGCAGTTGTGGAGGAGACTCCTGCACATCCCCTTGTCCAACAATCCTGCTCAAGGCAGGGGTAAGCAGATGAGGTCCCTCAAGGGCTCTGCCCACTTTGGCTTCAGCTCCAGAGGAGCTGCAAAGGCCCTGGCTCAGATGGTCCAGGGAGTTCATGAAGACATTGCACAGTGCTGGCCCAAGGGCTTGCCCTGAGGGATGCCACTGGCAAGTGTCTGCCAGGAGGACTCTCCACTGGTGACATTTGGCCTTCAGCCACCACCCAGCCACCCCCTCACCCATTTCTGCACTCCAGCTCTCAGCAGTCTGGCTCTAAAGAGACTATGTGGGACTATGGCAATGCCCTGGCTAAGGTCCAGGCACAAAACATCCCCTTCTTGCCCCTACTCATATGGCTTCAGCACTACCTCTCTTGTGCTGCAAGGGCCTGCAAATGGCTGCAGAGGTGTTTGAGCCTTCACCTTCCCAGGGACTGTGCTGAGGGTGACCAGCCTGCAATGTTCCCCATCCTCCTGTTTGTGTTCTTGAAGAGGCCTTTTCCAGGGAGCCCAGAATCTCTGGGATGGCTCTGTGCACATCTCAGGGCACAGTCCAGCAAGGCTGATGTGAGCAGACAGGAGCCTGCCCAAGCCATCTGAGATGAATCTGCCTGGGCCAGTAGGGCTTGTTCTGGAGTGGCACCCAGCAATGTCCCAGCTCTGCCAGGTGTCCACATCTGAGCTGGCCTCATGTGCCCCAGCCCTGCACACTCACATGCTTTAGCTGTTCCTTTGGTCTCTCACACCTGCTCTTTGCATCTGTTGGACAATTTCTTGGGCATGTTTTTGAAGGAAACTTTTGAAGAAGATCTAAGGCTTCAGATACTGCCCCAAGCTGATCACCTGTCTGGGTGCAACTGCTCTTGTGGAGGCCATCTGAACCAAAGAGGTTCCTATGGCCTGTGTCTGCTTGTGGTCATGGGACTGCCACACAGCAGGATGGTGCCCACGCTGGCAGAGCACTCAGGCCTTGCCCCAACCCAGGGGCTCAGCAGGAGAGTGTGGAAGTGGTAAAAGAACAGCCCTGGAAAAACAAGTGTGGGCCGGACCCTATCAGAGGGGTCCTGGCTTTGGAGCACAGGGCATGAACAGTGCTCTGCATTCCCCTGGGGTTCACAGGGCACAGAGCAGGGGAATCAGCAACTCCTGTCCTGCAGTGGCAGGGTCATGCAGGCTCGTGGCTAAGCACTGCTCCTGCTTTCTGAGCTGACACACAGGGTTGTGCAGCTCCTCAGTCTGCTGCTTCAGGCTGAGGCAGACGTTTGCACTGACTCGGCTAAGTCCCTTCCCCAGCAACTGGGCAGATCTTACCCTCGGGGGTCCAGTCCTCCTGAAGGCACGTCAGGCTCTTCCGACCGGTGAGGCTGGCAGCGCAATGCTGCAGCTTCTCAGGTTCTCAGCATTGGTCCCTCATCTGGAGATCCTCTCAGGGCTGAGACTCAACAGGCCTGCCTGGATGCTGGCTTAATAGCAAAGGCTATGGCATGAGCTCAGTGTCATGTTGCCCCAACAACAGCTGCTGCTCTGCAGGCAGGACAAGCCCAGCTCCCTCAGCTCTGATCACAGCCAAGGCCTTGAGCTTCTGCTCAGCTTCCGCTGGCACAGGCTGTCCCCGCAGGGGCCATGACACCTGTAAGCCTCCCCAGTCAGCTCTGTGCCAGGCTCTGCCAGGGTGTGTGCCAGGAGAGAGGCTGGGCAGGGTATCTCCTCTGGAGATATTCTCAGGGCTGAGGCTCAACAGGCCTGTCTGGATGCTGGCTTCTCCTCGCCTTGCAGAGGCCACTAGTTTGCTTGCATCTAGGAGAGAGAAGACTTAATAGCTATGAGCTTAATGGCAAAGGCTATGGCAGGAGCTTAGCAGCTCTGGCAAGGAGAGAGGACAAAGATGGATGTTAGGAAGAAGTTCTTCACAGAAAGAGTGATTTGCCATTGGAATGTGCAGCCCAGGGAGGTGGTGGAGTCACCATCACTGGAGGTGTTTAGGAAGAGACTGGATGGGGCACTTGGTGCCATGGTTTAGTTGATTAGATGGTGTTGGGTGATAGCTTAGACTCAATGATCTTGAAGGTCTTTTCCAACCTGGTTAATTCTATTCTATTCTATTCTATTCTATTCTATTCTATTCTATTCTATTCTATTCTATTCTATTCTATTCTATTCTATCCTATCCTATCCTATCCTATCCTATCCTATCCTAAGAGAAAGAGGACAATGTATTTACAAGCTGGGGCAATACTGATAGGTTCCTGGAGGCTGGATGTGGCCAATGGGCACTCTCGTAAACAACCGGCTGCAGCCTATGGGAGGCGTGAAGCTGGAATTATGCCATGCTTGGCATCAGCACCAGCATCCCATGCCATGGGGGTGTGCAGGGGTCTGTGCTGCCTCAGCCTTTGTTTCCCTCATGAAAGGAGGGGAACTTGTCCACGTGCTGGGACAAGTTTCAGTATCTGGACATAATTCTGGGCATAATGTGCCTCCACCCAAGTAACTCCACCTGTGAGTGCAGCAGTGCCAGACAGGATGGAACTCCAGCAGGAGCTGGAATCCAAAGAGGCCAAATGGTTATGCTTTAGATTTTCTTTTCCTTCTTTTGCCTCCAAGTTCTTCTCTTTGATCTTCCTCAAACATTCCTCTCCCAGGAACCCAGCTCTGCTCTCTCCCCACTGCCCCTGGCTTTGCTGCCTTTGTGTCCCCACTTGGTGTTTCCAAGAGGCTTGTCATGCTGACTCCTGCTCTGGGCAGCACAGATCCAGGGACTCCTTTCATTAGCTGTAGTGCCCTACAGTTTCTCAGCTTGTGGCCTTGTGTGGATGGCTCAGCACAGTCAGGGGGAGCCAGCTGCACACAAACATTAACAGCTGGCTGAAAGAGATCAGGCAAGGCAGGCAAGAGACTGGCATGGCTGAGTCATGGAAGCACAGAATGATAGAATCCTTTCTGCTGCAACAGACCTCTGAGAACTGACACCACCATAGCCATGAAGCCCTGTCCTGCAGTGCCAGGGCTGCACAGATTGGAACACCTCTAGGGATGAGGATTCCACTGCTCCCCTGGACAGACTCAGTCAAGACCTGCTGGTGAAAGTGAAGGGCAAGAAGGAACTGCACAGGCAGTGGAAGCAGGGAGAGGGATGCTGGGAAGAGCACAGGGACACTGCCCTGTGGTGTAGAGATGGGGTCAGGAAGGCCAAGCTATGGTTGGAGCTGAACCTTTCTAGGCATGCCAAGAACAAGAAGCAGCTTCTGCAGGCCTGCCAGCCAGAGAAGGGAAGTCAAAGGAAGGATGTCCTCTGTGATGAGCAAGGCTGGACAGCTGGTAACAATGGCTGAGGAGAAGGCTGAGCTACACAAACACATTTTGCTTCAGTCTTCGCTGGCAGCTTCTCTCCTCACATCTCCTCAGCTGTTGGACCTCAAGATGGGGACTGTGGGTCACAGCCTGTGCAATCCTGATCCAAATCCCTGCATTGATTGTAACCAGCTGTTGGGGTTTGACTTGTTAAGTGCTGCTGTGAAATCCCACAGCCTGAGCTCATGATTCACCAGAACTCTTGAAGGGATTTCAAACTGCTGCTGCTGCCTTCAAGTTCTATAGGAGCCACAGTGCCTTGGGGAAGCACTGCCCCTGAAATCCCTGCACCCAAACTCTGAGTCATAAAGCAAGGACCAAGTCTGGCACTAGGATTGGATTTAACCCCAGACAGGCTTCTCTCTCAAGTTGTTGAGAGAGTGAGGGAGTCCATTCAGAGCCTTGTGAGGCAACAGAAGGGCTTCCTTTAGGCCTTTCTTCCCAGGCTCCATGTCAAATCCTTCCAGCCCCAAGGAGATTTTCCTTTCACAATCTTTCTAATCCTCACCCAAACTGATTTTTCTCTGCAGGAGTGTCCCATGGTGAATGTGAGAGAGTGACCCTTGGCACCAAACTGAACCTGGTGACAACTCTGTTCCCTTTGCTGAATTCCATCCAATTCATTCCAGTGTCTCAGATTCTCCTCCTGCCTCAGCACAACTCATTGCTGCTTTCCTCTTCTGAGGGAGGTGCCTTTGGGCTTGGATTGGATTTGCCCAAGCCATTGCTATTCATGGCCAGGAATGGCAACAATTTCCTTTGTATGGGGGTGCAGAGGCCTAGGGGAGATGCAAACACCCCCATGGTGTAGGGAGGTAGCTGCAGCCCTGTGGAGAAGGGGTTGGGGGTATTGGAATCAAAGAATCCTGGAATGGTTTGGATTGGAAGAGATGGAAGAGAGCATCGAGTGCAACACCCTGGCCATGGCCAGGGACATCTCCCACTAGGTTGGGTTGCTGAAAGTCCTGACTTTGGAGACTTCCAGGGATGGACATCCCCTTCTCTGGTCGGCCTGTTCCAGTGTCCTGCCACCCTCATTGCAAAACATTTCTTCCTTCTATCCAATCTGAGTCTCCTCTTCCAGTTCAAAACCACTGCCCCTTGTCCACCCACTACAGCACTTGGTCAAAAGTCTCTTTCTTGTCCTATGAGCACCACATCTCCATCTGCAAAGACCTTGGAGAGTGCCCAGAGTCCTCCCCAGATGTGCTTGGGAGGCCTCAGGCACATAGCCAGTAGATAGAGGCCGAAGGCCATGGGATGAGTGGTGTGAAGAGTGAAGCCAGGAGCAGAGTAGCCTGAGAGTGCTTGGGGAGTGGTTTGAGGCATGGAGAAGCTTTTCTGCACAGTGACAACGTGCAGGAGAAAGAAAGCCACAAAGTGCAGCTGGGGAGGTCCAGACTGGAGATGAGGAGAAAGAAATGTCACTGCAAGACAAGGTGGTGCCAGCCTGTATTTGGAGGGGACCAAGGGGTCCAGGGAGTGCTGGTGCTCCCTGGCAGTGAGGCTGTGCTGGGACTCTCTTCTCTGCAAACTCTGCAAGCAGGATTTGTCCCTGAAGCTCTGGGAAAGGTCCTTTATTTTGTGTAACCAAAGAAGGAGCAGAGCTCCTGTTACATGAATTTGCAAAGAGAAAAACAAAGCAGACAGTGAATTAGAAAGCTGATGACAAAGAAGAAATTCACCACCACAACCCCCCAAAATACAGCAGCCAGGCTGGGCCTGCACTGAGTGACATCAGAACTGCTCTGCAAAAGTAGATAAAGAATTTATTGCTTCTGAAAGCATCCAGTGATCAGCTGGCTCAGGGCAGCCTTGAGCTCCTGGTTCCTCAGGCTGTAGATGAGAGGGTTGACTGCTGGAGGCACCACTGAGTACAGAACTGACACCACCAGGTTCCAGGATGTAGAGGAGATGGAGGGGGGCTTCAAGTAGGCAAAGAAAGCAGTGCTGAGAGACAGGGAGAACACAGCCAGGTGAGGGAGGCAGGTGGCAAAGGCTTTGTGGCGTCCCCTGCTGAGAGGGGATCCTCAGCAATGCTCTGAAGATCTGCACATAGGACACCACAATCAACACAAAACAGACAAATAATAAACAGGCACTGAGCACAAGAAGCCAAAGTTCCCTGAGGTAGGATGTGGAGCAGGAGAGCTTGAGGATCTGGGGGATTTCACAGAAGAACTGTTCCACAGCATTGCCCTGGCAGAGGGGCAGGGAAAATGTATTGGCTGTGTGCAGCAGAGCATAGAGAAAGCCACAGGCCCAGACAGCTGCTGCCAGGTGGAGACAAACTCTGCTGCCCAGGAGGGTCTCATAGTGCAGGGGTCTGCAGATGGCAACGTAGCGATCGTAGGACATGGTGGTGAGGAGAAAATACTCTGTATCAATTAGGAATACAAAAAAGAAGACCTGGAGAACACATCCTGCATAGGAGATGTCCCTGGTGTCCCTCAGGGAATTGGCCATGGATGTGGGGACAGTGGTGGAGATGGCACCCAGGTCAAGGAGGGCGAGGTTGAGGAGGAAGAAGTACATGGGGGTGTGGAGGTGGTGGTGCCAGGCTATGGTGGTGATGATGAGGCCATTGCCCAGCAGGGCAGCCAGGTAGATGGCCAGGAAGACCCAGAAGTGCAGGAGCTGCAGCTGCCTTGTGCCTGAGAATGGCAGGAGGAGGAAGTGGGTGATGGAGCTGCTGTTAGCCATCTGCTGCCTCTGGCCATGGAGACCTGTGCAAGGAGGGAAAGGCAGAGACAAGTTAGGGGACACTTCTCTCAGCCTCATTGTAACCTCCGTCCCTAAACTGCAGGAGGAATGGATCAGCTCAGTCCCATCACTACCAACCAGGGATGGTTCATCACAGCTTCAAATGCAGCAGGGACCCAGAATTGCCATGAAGATTCCTCTGGTGTCAGAACACAGTGACCAACAGCCCAATCCCAGAGAACAAGAATCCCATTGTGGTAGGTTGAAATTCCCCTCCAGCATTAGCTTTGCAGAGCAACTCAGTTAGAAGCAAATGAAGCTGTATTGACAAGCAAGAGCTACACTCTACAATGGAATGCAATGAACAGGTACAGAACAGACAGGAGTGACAATATTAGACAGGTATTTACAATTAGCACATGACATGAAACCCCCTGGTCAGAGACCAGGGAAGCTGTTCCACTGCCCCTAACCCCTTCACCCCTGCTCCAAGAGAGAAAGGAGGAGTGGAGAGAGAAGAAAAAAAGCAGTGAGTTAGGTTTAGCCAAGGCCAGCCAAAGCAAAACAGCTGAGATCAGAAGAGAAGAGAGAGAATTGTTATGGTACAGCTCCTCTGATTCCAGAGATTTATCCAATGAATTTGTTTAGAAGAATCTTTTCTTTTCCTTTTCACACCCAAGAGTGATCTATTTATTTTGTTTCTACTTTTCTGCCCAAAATCTGTAACTAAATTTTAAAGGCATTGCCTAAACCCACCACACCCATGGAGAGGTGGAGAAACAGGGAGCAGGCCTGCAGTGCTGCAGAGACAGTGAAGGGAAGAGAGAAAGGCAGAGGGGCTGGGGGTGAAGCCTTCTCCTTCCCCAGCTCTGCTCACTGCTGCTCACAGGATGGAACTGAAGGGCTTTGGTCCTCCTTCTGTGTGCACACTCCAGGAGCCTTCAGCTGAGTGTCAGCTGCCGAGATGGAGATGCCTCCAGGAGCTCCAGCTGCAGTGTCCTGCACCCACAGCCTGACTGTTTTCAGTGACTGCAGTGACTTCTCCTCCAGTGAGCTCTCAGCATCCTCCCAGTCCTGGATACCATGAAGCTCTCTCTGCCTTCTTTATCTTCTCGAGAACCTCTGGCAGTGTCCTCAGCCCTGATCCTGCCCAGAGCTGTCTCTCTGTAGTGCTGCTTGCTTGCCAGCAGCTCCTTCCAGGCCAGGAGCCTGGCCCAATAGGGTAGCAGAGGACCAGCCCAAGGTGTTTTAATAACTCCTCTGTTGGCTTTTGGTGCCCTGTAAACCTCAGGGACCGAGAGGAAGCTGATGAAACCTCTCCAGAAGTCAAAGTCAGATTCCAACTCTGAAGTTTCTTCTACTCTTAATGGGTCCCAGTGAAGCATACTGGGAAAGGGTCCCCAGGGTCTGCTTAGAGCAGAAGGAGAGAGTGGATGCAGGGGAAGCATCACTGGAGGCACTGAAGCACCTCCAGGCTGTGGGGAGAGCAGAGACCTGAGGCAGTGCTGACAGGTCAGGAGAAGCAGCTCAAGGTGGCTCTGCTGCTGAGCAAACCTGGAGGGGTTTCATTGATCCAAGGGGCCAAGCCTGGACCTCCAGCCCCTGGCAAGGCAGATCCTGTCCCTCACCTGTGGCTCAGGGCTCTGCTGGAGGCAGCGGGGAGTGAGGGTGAGCAGTGAGCAGGGTAGGACTTTGTCAGGTTTTGCTGTGGTTTGCTTGCAAAGAGACAACTCCTGCTGAAAAGGAATGAAATGTACCTTTAAAAATACTTTTTATCAGATGCTTTGTGCACTAAAAACCTCTCCAATTAGCTGCAGAAACCTTGGCAATAATGAGAGGTTCAGCAGTATTTAATGAGCCCCATGGAGTATTTGGGGCTGATTCCGTCATCCTCAGGTACTGCCAGGAGACTCTGCCAAGGTACTGCCAAGAAGCCTCTCAACAAGTCCAAGTCAGAAGAAAACTCCAAAGTCCCTTGAAGCACTGATTAGCCTCACTGAGGCTTGTTACTGCCAAAGGCTCCCCAGGGACTCCTTAGAGCAGCTTGTTAGAGGCCATGACTGCAGGGAGATAAAGGCAAAGTACAAGGGAGAAAAACTTTTCTTTGGTCTGTGAAGCAGAAAGGCCAAGCCCTGACCACCGCCCTTGGAATAGAAGAACCTCAAAGGCTCAAAGCCAAGTTTCTCCTCACAGGCCTTGGTGGCAGAGGCAACTGCCAGAGCCAAGGACACAAAGGCCTTGGTCCTGTTGGGCTTCTCGGCCTTGCCAGAGCCCTTGGCCATCCCTACTGCAGCCTCTCCTACACTGTCCTATGCCTGCTCCTCTTTCCCTTCAGGTTGCTGACACCAATCTTGTTTCCCCAAGAAACAAGATGTCTCCCCCTGCCATTTCCATCCCTTCCCTGAGCTGTCTCAGCTCTCCCTGCCATTTCCTGACACCTCTGGATGGCCTCATGCATAGCAGCTCTGCGCTTTGAGGGACATTTCTTTGGCCTCATCTCCACTCTGAACTTCCCAAGCTGCTCTTTGTGGAGGTTTTGGTCTCTTCCCACTCCCCAGAAGAGCTCCATCCTCTCTGAAACCACCTTTCAGCCATGTGCACACTGCTATGGCAGTGCCCTGAGCCTCCATGCAGCAGGCTGCAGCAGCCCAGGTCCCTCAGCCTCTCCACCAAGATGTCAACCCCCATTCTGGCAGATCTCCTCTGCTATCTCTCCAGTTCCTCCCTTCTCTATCAAACTGCAGAGCTCCACACCCAGACACCAAGCATCCAGGTGTGACCACAGCAGTGCTGAGTCTGTGGGAGGACAACCTCTGTGTCTGGGTGGCCACACTCCTCCTGCCACAGCCCAGCTGCAGTTGGCCTTCTTCACTCTGTGCAGGGTTTGCTTCATCCCAGGGCATTGGGAATGGTTCCTCCCAGACTCCGTGCTGCCTTTTGGACTGGGCCTGTGTGGTGGTTTGGCCCTGCCTGGGGGCTTAATGCCCACCAAAACCACTCTATCACTGTGTTTCTTAGATGGACAGGGGAGAAGGGAAAAGATGACAAAAGGCAGTGTAAGATAGAAGCAATTTAACACTCAGGATAGGCACAAGCAATAGACACACAGGGTGAAGCAGAGAGAGAAGTGAATCTCTACTGCCCAGCAGCACAGGGAGGTCAGTCTCAGGCAGCAGGGCTCTGTGCAGAGTGGTTCCTCTGCAGGACAAACTCCATGGACCAATCTCCTTCCCACTTTGCTCTTATAGCTGAGCTGACCACACATGGCATGGAGCACTCCTTTGGCCACTTCAGGTCACCTGGCCTGGCTGTGTCCCCTCCCAATATCTTGCGCCCCCCTCAGCATACCCTTGGGGCAGGGAAATGTTGGAAAAGCACAGCCTGAGTGCTCAGCCAAGCAGCAGCCAAAACACTGCTGTGTTACCAACACCCAGCCACAGCCCTGCAGCACTAGCAGGATGCTCAGAGGAGAATTAACTCCAGCTCAACGCAAACCAAATACAATCTCCACTCCTTATTCCTACTCCGAAACCCCAGTGGCTGACCTTGGGTTTCACCTGATGATTTCTGCCAGAGACTCCAAGTGCTCCATGGTCCTCAGCTGCAGTGTAGAGGATATTTTGCACCAATGGTGCCATTCAGATAGGCCCAAGTGCCACTGCACAGCTCCCTCCTGTTTGATCTGCTCAAAGCCTTGTTGCTCACTGCCCCACTCACAATGATTTTGCTTTCAGGTCACTCGATAGAGAGGGCTCACAAGCTGACTGCAGCCTGGGACCTGCACTCTGCAGAGCCCCACAAGGCCTAGGACAGACTGTGTCTCCTTCTTGGATAGTGGAGACATGATTGCTATCCTGCTGACCGTGTCCATAGGTACATGACAGCATCCAGCCTGCCATTTTCTTGCCCAGAACTGAATTTCCTATGCAGATCCTTTGACCTTGCTTTTCTTCATGGCAAATTCAGCCTTCAGAAGTATCTGAATATTTTTTTTCTCCCTTCTCCAACACTTCTTCTGCCTTGTGGCCCCACACAATGATGTCATGGATGTATTGGAGATATTCAGTAGCATCAGCCTTCCCAGTGCAGTCTGGATTAGTCCATGACAAATGGTGGAGCTCTGCTTCCACCTCTGGGAGAGTTGATTCCAGGTGTCTTGCACACCCCTCCAGGTGACAGCAAATTGTGGCCTGCACTCTGCTGCCAATGGAATTGGGAAGGCAGCATTGGCGATGTTGATCACAGAGAACCTCTTGACTGCCTTTGACTCCAGCTCATCCTGGAGCTCCAGCATGTCTGGCACTCAGCACTCAGAGGTGGTGACACCTCATTCAGGCCTCAATAGTTCACTGTTAATCTCCACCCTCTGTCAGGTTTCTGCACTGCCCAGCTGGGACTGTTGAAAGGCAAATGTGTCTTGCTGGTCACTCCCTGGATCTCCAGATGGTGAATCAGTTCATGAATGGGAGCCAGGGTGTCTTGGTTTGTGTGATATTGCTGCCTGTGTGCAGTCCTGGTAGCAGCTGGCAGCTGTTGTTCTCCAACCTGCAGCAGTCCCACAAGGAAGGGATTCTCTGCCAGGCCAGGCAGGGCAGGCAGCTCTCTGATCTTCTCTGTATTCACCATGGCCACACCAGAAGCCCATTGAGAGCCTTTTGGGTCCTTGAAGTAGCCTCTCTTGAGGTAATCTGTGCCAAGAATGTAAGGGGCCTCTGGGCCAGGCACAATGGGATGTTTTTCCCACTTATTCCCTCTTAGGCTCATGTCAGCTTCTAGTAGAGACAGATGCTGGCAGCCTCCTGTCACTCCAGAAATCCAGATGGATCCAGTGCCTTTGTGCCCTGATGGCATCAATGTACACTGTGCCCCTGTGTCTGCCAGCACCTCCTGTTCCTGTGGCTTTGATGTGCCAGGCCATCAAACCAGCACACTGCTATCCCTTTCCTCCTCCTGGCCAAAGGCAGGGACCTTCTATTCCTGGTCAGGATCAGAGTATTCACTGTCTGATCCTGGTCTATCCAAAGGACTCCAAACTCATCTGGATTATACAACAAAAGAGAGTGAGCCAACACTGAGCTGGGCCCTGAGATGCTGGGACAAGGGGGTGGACACAGTGGACCTGGATAAGAGGGAGGTGAAGCTTTTAGGCTCCCTGACTCACAGTGCCAGCCTGGACAAAGAGTTAGCCAAACTCGATGGAACACACACTCTCTGGGCCCAGATCCTCAATGCCATCAAGAGCCAGTACTGCTCAATAGATGACCTGCCCTGGGCCCCAGCTATTGCTGAACGGCTCAGCAAGCCAGAGCAGCCACAGAGCCAGGGGGAAAGGTGGGGGGGGGAAGGAAAGGGGAGGTGGTGGTGGGAGAACTCCGCTGAATTCACAGCAGCTGCCTTTTTTTAACAGCTTCCAGCTGAAGTGTAGTTTTCCTCAGAGGCAGGAACATTTCAGTGGGTGGTGACATCAGTGATTTGAGCTTAATTGTTGCTGGTTTTGAGGCTGAAATTTGAGCTGCTTAGAGTGGACGCCATAGTTTCTTCTCGGGCCCATACCGCTGGATGTTGGCGTGTAAGGCTGTTGGCACATCGCTCGGAGCAGCATTTCCTAGAGCACACAGAAGCACCTGGCAGTCAGCAGTTCTCATTTTCTTCCCTAAGTTAGGCATTGCCTTAATTTTTCTGATCTTACTTTCTTTCTTAGCCAGAGTCCCAAAACTTAGGATGTGCCTTCTGTCCAGAATCAAAACACGTTGGGGAGCTTTTGAGAGTTGTGGCAGGGGGGTCCAGGGACGGGCTGCTGTCTTTGTTGGGGAGACACCATCGACTGCAGCCCCAGGGGTGCAGGTGGGGTTAGCGGCCACGGTGGTGGAGGGGGAGGGGGTATGTAGATGTCAAAGAAGAGTTTTGTTCTGGAGAAGTGCCCTTAATTACTGCTGAAGTTGCCTTAGGGTCTTCTGCTAGCTGTTCTAAGGAATCTTTAACTAATTTCCAGGCTGTAAATGAACATGTAGCAATTTTGCTTACCTTTGTTGCCCAGAACATAGCCATCTCTCCCTGCTCCCCTCTCCTTTCATCAGACACTGCCCAGGGAGGTGGTGGCTGCCCAGGGAGGTGGTGGCTGCCCAGGGAGGTGGTGGAGTCGCCGTCCCTGGAGGTGTTCAAGGGGAGATTGGACGTGGCACTTGGTGCCATGGTCTAGTTGTGAGGTCTGTTGGGACAGGTTGGACTTGATGATCCTTGGGGTCTCTTCCAACCTTGGTTATACTGTGTGATACTCTGGATGAGCAAGCAGCTCCTGGGGGAATTAAGGGGAAAAAAGAGGCTGTATCACCTTTGGAAGGAGGGGAAGGCTTCTCGAGGTAGGTTCAAGGAAGTGGTTAGATTATGTAGGAATAAAATTAGAGAGGCAAAGGCCCAGTTAGAACTGAAACTGGCCACCTCTGTGAAAGAAAATAAAAAGCAATTTTACAAATATATCAACGCTAAAAAGAAGGGCAAGAAGAACCTCCACTCCTTACTGGACCTGGAGGGGAACACGGTGACCGAAGATGAGGAAAAGGCTGAGGTCCTGAACGCCGCCTTTGCCTCCATGTTTAACAGCAAGGCAGGAGTCCAGGATGAGTGGCCTCCTGAGCTGGGTAATAGGGTCGGGGAGCAGTGTAATGCCCCAGAAATCCATGAGGAATTAGTTCGGGACCTGCTGAGCCACTTGGACACCCACAAGTCCATGGGACCGGATGGGATCCATCCTAGGGTGCTGAGAGAGCTGGCAGATGAGCTGGCCAAGCCGCTCTCCATCATTTTCCTCCAGTCCTGGCTCACTGGAGAGGTCCCAGATGACTGGAAACTGGCCAATGTGATCCCCATCCACAAGAAGGGACGGATGGAGGAACCCGGAAACTACAGGCCAGTCAGCCTGACCTCAGTGCCAGGGAAAGTGATGGAACAGATTATCCTGGAGGCAATAACTGCGCACCTGAAGGATGGCCAAGGGCTCAGGTCCAGCCAACATGGATTTAGGAAGGGCAGGTCCTGCCTCTCCAACCTGATCTCCTTCTATGATCAGGTGACCCGTCTGGTGGACGTGGGGAGGCCTGTGGATGTAGTCTATCTGGACTTCAGCAAGACCTTTGACACCGTCCCCCACAGTAAACTGCTGGCTAAACTGTCAGCTCGTGGTTTGGACCGCAACACTCTGTGCTGGGTTAGGAACTGGCTGGAGGGCCGAGCCCAGAGAGTGGTGGTGAATGGTGCCGCGTCCGGCTGGCGGCCAGGCACCAGCGGCGTCCCCCAGGGATCGGTGCTGGGCCCCATCCTCTTTAACATCTTCATTGATGATCTGGATGAGGGGGTTGAGTCAGTCATCAGCAAGTTTGCAGATGACACCAAGTTGGGAACAGATGTTAGTCAGTTAGAGGGTAGAAAGGCTCTGCAGAGGGACCTCGACCGACTGGACAGATGGGCAGAGTCCAATGGGATGGCATTTAATAAGTCCAAGTGCCGGGTGCTGCACTTTGGCCACGGCAACCCCATGCAGAGCTACAGGCTGGGGTCAGAGTGGCTGGAGAGCTGCCAAACAGAGAGGGACCTGGGGGTGCTGATTGACACCCACCTAAACATGAGCCAACAGTGTGCCCAGGTGGCCAAGAAGGCCAATGGCATCCTGGCCTGTATTGGGAATAGTGTGGCCAGCAGGAGCAGGGAGGTCATTCTGCCCCTGTACTCTGCATTGGTTAGGCCACACCTTGACTACTGTGTCCAGTTCTGGGCCCCTCAGTTTAAGAAGGACATCGAGACACTTGAACGTGTCCAGAAAAGGGCAACAAGGCTGGGGAGAGGCCTTGAGCACAAGCCCTATGAGGAGAGGCTGAGGGAGCTGGGATTGTTTAGCCTGGAGAAGAGAAGGATCAGAGGTGACCTCATTGCCCTCTACAACTACCTGAAAGGTGGTTGTAGACAGGAGGGGGTTGGTCTCTTCTCCCAGGCAACCAGCACCAGAACAAGGGGACACAGTCTCAAGCTGTGCCAGGGGAGGTTTAGACTCGAGGTGAGGAGGAAGTTCTTCACTGAGCGAGTCATTCGTCATTGGAATGGGCTGCCCAGGGAGGTGGTGGAGTCGCCGTCCCTGGAGGTGTTCAAGGGGAGATTGGACGTGGCACTTGGTGCCATGGTCTAGTTGTGAGGTCTGTTGGGACAGGTTGGACTTGATGATCCTTGGGGTC
This sequence comes from Colaptes auratus, assembly GCA_015227895.2. Classification (NCBI taxonomy): domain Eukaryota; kingdom Metazoa; phylum Chordata; class Aves; order Piciformes; family Picidae; genus Colaptes; species Colaptes auratus. The sequence goes on along the minus strand of JAAWVA010000030.1, from coordinate 7,431,354 downwards.
TCTTCCAACCTTGGTTAAAAAAAAAAAAAAAAAAAAAAAAAAAAAGACAGGAGCAGAGTAGCCTGTGAGTGCTTGGGGAGTGGTTTGAGACATGGAGAAGCTTTTCTGCACAGTGACAACCTGCAAGAGAAAGAAAGAAAGCCACAAAGTGCAGCTGGGGAGCTCCAGAGTGGAGATGAGGAGAAAGAAATGTGACTGCAAGACATCCCCCAGCAGCAGCCTGGAGCACTCCAAGGCTTGGAGTTTCAAGGGACAGCCAGGGAGGATGGAGAGAGAGCAGCAAAGGAAGGTGGCAGCAAGGTGGGGCAGCTGGCTGGGTGACTACAGCCTGCAGGGAAAGAGGCTCAGCTGATGCAGCAGCAGAGGACAGCCTGAGGGGCAGATGACAGAGGGCTGTGGGAGAGCTGAAAGGCTCCTGGCAGAGCCAAGCTCTTCATGCCTTGGGTTCTGGCTGTGGTCTGTGCCACTGCTGCCTCTGAGGAGACAACTCCTCCTTCCAGCCCTGGGGCCTCATTGCCTCCTTGTCCATCCTCGGGAGCCTGGGAGGGGTTGTGCCATACTCCTGCCCTTGACATTGGTCCTCTTCACATCTCACTGCTCCAGGAATGACCATGAGGGGTGAGTGAGGGACAGGATCTGCCTGTCCAGGAGTCAGGGCTCAGGGCTTGACCCTTTGCATTAATGAAGCACCTCCAGGTTTGCTCAGCATCAGAGACATCTTCCTCTGCTTGTCCTGACCTCTCAGCACTGCCTCCAGTTCTCTGCTCCAACCACAGCCTGCAGACACTTTCCCAGTAGTGTTCTCACTGGGACCCATCAACAAGAGAAGAAACTTCAGAGTTGGAAAGTGTCTTCAACTTCTGGAGAGGTTTCATCATCTCCCTCTCAGTCTCTGATGTTTACCTGGCAGCAAAGCCACCAGAGGGTCATTCAAATGCCCTTGGGTTGGTCCTCTGCTGCTCAACTGGGCTGAGCTCCGTGGCTGAAGGGAGCTGCTGGCAAGTAGGCAGCAATGAAAAGTGTCAGCTGTGCCCAGGAGCAGCTCCTCTGCTCTGCACAGCAGGGCTGGGGGCCCTGCCAGTGGATCTCAGCAAGATGAAGAAGGCAAAGAGAGCTTGGAGGTGTCCAGGAGGGTGACTGAGAGCTGACAGGAGGAGAAGTCACTGCAGTCCCTGACAGGGTGAGTCTGTGGGGGCAGGGCAATGCAGGTGCAGCTCCTGGAGGCATCTCCTAAAGCTGGCACAGCCACAGCTGCTGGGGGCTGGAAGGAAATCTTCCTGTGCAGAGGCTCTTTTCAGGCTTTTCTGAAGAGCTGTGGAGCCCTGGGGTGCAGGCAGGGGTGGTGAGGGCTGTCCTTCAGAGCAGGGTCCCTGCAGCCCAGGGGCTGTGTGCTGGAGCAGGGACTCTGCTGCCTGCCAGGCTCAGCACTCAGCCTGCCCAGGGAGCTCCACACGGTGCTGTGGGGAGAAGCTGTGAGTGGCAGGAAACAGCCCTGGCAGGGCAGGACAGGGGAGGGCAGGGCAGGGCAGGGCAGGGCAGGGTCCTTCTGCTGTGGGGAGGGAGCTGTGTTGGCCAGAGCTGCTCACAGTTCCAGCTCCCCCCTGGGCATTTCTCAGGTGGCTTCCAGAAGAGCATCAAGTCAACATTTTGCTGGAAAGGCAGGAGTCTTGGCTTTGAATGTTGATCCCCTTGGTGTGCTGAGTGAGCTGTGTGAGACTGGAGTTTGTTTCTCCACCCTGGAGAAGACTCTCATTAGCCTTTGAGCTGCTCCTGAGCCCTGCACACCCAGAGCTGCCCTGGGCAGTGTTCTGCTGCTGGGAGGGATCTGCAGGCAGAGCTCAGCACACAGCAGGTGGGATGGGTGGCAGGGACAGCGAGGAGTGCTGGACACAAAGAAGCAGCTCCTGGCAGGGACAGCTGCTGGCAGCAGGGACTTGGGCAGGGGGGGAGAGGGATCTGCTGTCAGAGATGCCCTGGCAAGGGGGATCAGGCTCCTCTGTGCCATTCTCTGCACTGCAGACACATTTCCCAATGCAATCTTTTGCTCTCCTCTTCTATCCAGCAGAGGCAGTGCCCTCAAAGCCATGGGCTCCAGCTCAGGAGTCACAACCTTGGCAGCTGACATTCATCTGAAGGCTCCTGGAGTGTGCACACAAAAGGAGGACAAAAGCTCTTCAGTTCCATCCTGAGCAGAGCTGCAGAGAGCAGAGCTGGGGAAGGAGAAGGCTTCACCCCCAGCCCCTCTGCCTTTCTCTCTTCCCTTCACTGTCTCTGCAGCACTGCAGAGCTGTTCCCTGTTTCTCCACCTCTCCATGGGACTCTTGTTCTCTGGGATTGGGCTGTTGGTCACTTTCTGTTGTGACACCAGGGGAATCCTCATGGCAATTCTGGGTCCCTGCTGCATTTGGAGCTGTGATGAACTCTGCCATGGGTTGGTAGTGATGGGAACTGAGCTGATCCATTCCTCATGCAGCTCAGGGACAGGGGTTACAATGAATATGAGAGAAGTGTGCCCTAACTTGTCACTGCCTTTCCCTCCTTGCACAGCTCTCCATGGCCAGAGGCAGCAGATGTCCAACAGCAGCTCCATCAGCCACTTCCTCCTCCTGCCATTCCCAGGCACAAGGCAGCTGCAGCTGCTGCACTTCTGCCTCTTCCTGGCCATCTACCTGGCTGCCCTGCTGGGCAATGGCCTCATCATCACCACCATAGCCTGGGACCACCACCTCCACACCCCCATGTACTTCTTCCTCCTCAACCTCGCCCTCACTGACCTGTGTGCCATCTCCACCACTGTGCCCAAATCCATGGCCAATTCCCTGAGGGACACCAGGGACATCTCCTATGCAGGATGTGCTGCTCAGGTATTTCTCTTTCCCTTTTTCATGTCAGCAGAGTATTTTCTCCTCACCACCATGTCCTACGATCGCTACATTGCCATCTGCAGACCCCTGCACTATGAGACCCTCCTGGCCAGCAGAGTTTGTCTCCACCTGGCAGCAGCTGTCTGGGCCTGTGGCTTTCTCTATGCTCTGCTGCACACAGCCAATACATTTTCCCTGCCCCTCTGCCAGGGCAATGCTTTGGAGCAGTTCTTCTGTGAAGTGCCCCAGATCCTCAAGCTCTCCTGCTCCACATCCTACCTCAGGAAACTTTGGCTTATTGTGGCCAGTGCCTGTTTAGTTTTTTTCTGTTTCATGTTGATTGTGGTGTCCTATGTGCAGATCTTCAGGGCAGTGCTGAGGATCCCCTCTCAGCAGGGACGCCACAAAGCCTTTGCCACCTGCCTCCCTCACCTGGCTGTGGTCTCCCTATTTATCACCACTGGTATCTTTGCCAGCCTGAAGCCCTCCTCCATCTCCTCCCCATCCCTGGACCTGGTGGTGTCAGTTCTGTACTCAGTGGTTCCTCCAGCAGTGAACCCTCTCCTCTACAGCCTGAGGAACCAGGAGCTGAAGGCTGCCCTGAGCCAGCTGCTCCCTGGATGCTTTCAGAAGCAATAAACTCTTTGTCTTCTCCTGCAGAGCAGTTCTGATATCACTCATTACAGGCTCAGCCTGGCTCTTGTAATTTTCACTACTGCTGGTGATGTTCCCCTTGTGAGAATGTTGTTCCCACGCAAATATTTCTTCAGAGCATTTCTGGTTCAGTGTTTTCCTGTCTGGTGTGACCCAGAGGCTGCAGACATGAGGAGCTGTGCTCCCTGGGTGTTCAACACAAGAAAGGACTCTGTAGGGAGTTGTTTCTCTGAGTTCCTTCCTGCAAGGCTTCTGCGGAGCTGCAGGGCAGTGCCTGTGTGCAGAGGTGGAGGGGCAGAGTCCCAGCACAGCAGCAGTGCCAGGCAGCCCCACAGCTTGGGCTGTCCTCAGCTGCTCTTTCTTCCCTTCCACCCTCTCCTGCTGAGCCTCTGTGCTGGGGCAAGGCCTGAGTGCTCTGGCAGCTTGGGCACTGTGCTGCTGTGTGGCAGTGCTGGGACTGCAGGCAGGGAGAGTCCAGGGCTGCTTGTGGGACAGAGCTGTGCTCCAGAGCAGCACTGCCATCAGAACAGGAGGTCTCCTCATTCCTTCATCCCCCAACCCCATCCCATTACAGACTGCACCTTCTCAGAGTCCAAACTGGATACCCTGACCCTTTGCAATAAAGACTCAAGTCCAAACATGGTTCCTTCAGTGCCTCCCAGTACAGATGTGGCCTCATGCCAGGACAAACTGGATCCTACTGTCCTCTAGCACTGCAGCCTGGGTCCCATCCCAGCACAGTATGTATCCCCTGGCTCCCATCCCAGTATTGAATGCATCCATCCCAGTACAAACTGCACATCCTCATCCCCTCCCAGTACAATATGGGTCTAGGCCTGTCCAAACTGGATCCCAGCACAATCTGGGTCATCTTGCTCCATCCCAGTGCACTCTGGGTCCCATCCCAGTACAAAGTGGATTCCCTGCTGCCTTCCAGCACCTACTGCATTCCTCCACATGTTAACTGTGTACTCTGGTTCCAACCCAGTACACACTGGGCCCCCTCCCATTAGAAACTGCATCTCCTGACCCCCTCCCAGTTCCAGCTGCATCCCTCCCAGTGCCAACCAGAGAGCAGGACTCATTCCCAGTACAGACTGGGCCTGCTCCCAGGAAAAATTGCATCACCTGAACACTTTCCAGGACCAGACTGAGCCCTCTCCCAGTACCACAGTGCAGTCTGGGACTCATCCCAGTGCATACTGGGTTCCTTTAACCACCCCCCACAAGTTGGGCCCTGTCACAGTCACAACTCCATACCCTAATCAAACCAGAGTCCAGTTTTCAAACTGGGTCCCATTAACATCTCCAAAGTACAACCCTAGGCCTTGTCCCAGGAAAAACTGCTTCCACTCATCCCATCCTGTGCTGTTTTTTATTTTGATCAGTGCAATAGACAGAGGGATGGAGACACCAACAGCAAGTGTGCAGATGGCACCAAGCTGAGTGGTGCTCTTGAGATGCCAGAGGGACAGGATGGCATCCAGAGGGCCCTGGACAAGCTGGAGAGGTGGTGCCCAGGTGACCCTCATGAGATTCAACATGAGCAAGAGCAGGGTCCTGCAGCTGGGCTGGAACAATCCTCACTAACAATACAGGCTGGGGAGGAGGAGATAAAAGCAGTCCTGAGGAAAAGGACTTGGGGGTGCTGGTGGGGGAGAAGCTGGCCAGGAGCAGGCAGTGTGAGCTTGCAGCACAGAAGGCCAAGGACAGCCTGGGCTACATCCAAAGCAGCATGGCCAGAGATGGAGGGAGAGGATCCTGGCACTTTATGATGCTCTGGTGAGACCTCCCCTGGAGTCCTGCATCCAGCTCTGAAGTCTCAACACACGAAAGGACATGGAGCCGATGGAGCAGGTCACAGGGTTGGCCGCAAAAATGATCAGGGGCTTGGAGCAGCTCTGCTATGAGGACAGGCTGAGGGAGCTTGGGTTGGTCAGACTGAGAAGAAGAAAAGCCTCTGGGGAGACCTAGTAGCAGCCTTCCAGTGCCTGTGTGGTACTGGATGGAGAGAGACTGTTTGCAAAGTCCTGCAGGGACAGGACCAGGAGCAATGGCTTCAAGCTAGAGCACAGCAGATGGAGATTGGATATGAGGAAGAAGTTTTTTACCATGAGGGTGGTGGAACACTGGAACAGGTTGCCCAGGGAGGTGGTTGAGGCAGATATTCAAGGTGAGGCTCAACAGGGCTCTGGACAGCCTGATCTATTTGAGGATGTCCCTGCTGACTGCAGAGTGGATTGCACTGGGTGACTTTCAGTGGTTCCTTCCAACCCAGACCATTCTATGATTCTATGATCCCAGTACAGATCTGGCCTCAATGAAGTAAAACTGGTTCCCCTCACCCCCTCCCACTACCAACTGGATCCCACCTAGTGCAAAATGGATACTCTGAGACCCTCCCAGGACAGACTCAACTTCCTCCCAGGACAGAATGTATCCACAGACCTCCTCTCAGCACACACTGTGCTCTCTCCCAGCACAAACTGGACCCATCCCAGTTCCCTCTGCAACCTCTTCTTGTAGAAATCAGATCTCATGGTCTTCTCCCAGTCCAGACTGGACCATGTGACAACACAAACTGCTTTGCTTTTGCCCCTCACAGTTCAGACTTGGCTCTCTCCCAGTACCAACTTTCTTCCCTGTCCCACTCCCAGTACAGTCTGGACTCCCTCCCAGTACTAACAGCAGCCCCTGGTGCCTCCTAGTAAAGTCCCTGTAAAAGCTGACCCCATGGCTTCATCTAGTAACACTGGGCCTGGTCCCAGGACACTCTGAAACTCTAATCCTGTCCCAGTACAGACTGGGCCCTTCCTGTCCAAACTGGATCCCTGAAGTTTGGGCTCCCCAGGTCAAGAGAGACAGAGATCTGCTGGAGAGAGTCCAACAGAGGCTCAGAGGATGAGGAAGGGACTTGAACATCTCTGTGGCCAAGCCACTCTCCATTATTGACCTGGAGTCCTGGCTCACTGCGGAGGTCCCAGGGTATTAGAGAGGAGCAAATGTGGCACCCAGCTGCAAGAAAGGAAGAAAGGAGGATCCAGGAAACTATAGAGCTGGCAGTGAGAGCTGGGTAGCAGGGCAGGGCCTGGAGCAGAGCATCTCCAGCACCATTACATGACCTGGAGAGGACAAGCAGGGGATCAGGTCCAGGCAGCATGGGTTTAGGAAGGGCAAGTGCTGCCTGACCCACCTGATCTCCTTCTCTGACAGCATGACTGACTGTTGGATGAGGGCAAGGCTGTGGCTATTGTGTCCCTAGACTTCCCAAAAAGCCTTTGGCACTGCTCCCCACAGAATTCTCCTGGGCAAAGTGGCTGCTCCTGGCTTGGATGAGCAATGCTCTGCTGGATGCAGCCCTGGCTGGGTGAAAGGGCCCAAAAAGTGGTGGTCAGTGGAGCTCAATCCAGCTGGTGGCAGGTCACAAGTGGTGTTCCTCAGAGCTCAGTGTTGGGACCACTTCTGTTGAACATCTTTATTGATGACCTTGATGAAGACACAGAGTGAGTCAGCAGTGAGCCAGCAGATGACACCAAGTGAGGTGGCAGAGTTGATCTGCATGAGGGTAGGGAGGCTCTGCAGAGGGACTTGGATAGATGGGATCCATGGCCAACATTACCAGGAGGAGCTTCAAGAAGGCCAAGTGCCAGGTCCTGCCCTTGGGTCACAACAACCCCAAGCAATGCTCCAGAGGTAGTGTGGCTGGAGAGCTGTCTGGCAGAAAGGACCCTGGGGTTGCCAAAGGACAAAAAGGTGAATAGGAGGCAGCAGTGTGCCCAGGTGGCCAAGAAAGCCAAAGGCATCCTGGCTGCGATCAGCAATGCTGTGTCCAGCAGGAGCAGGGAGGTGACTGTCCCCTGGGACTCAGCTCTGGGGAGGCCACACCTTGAGTGCTGTGTCCGGTTTTGGGCAGCTCCATCCAAGAGAGATGTGGAAGTGCTGGAGCCAGGGCAGAGGAGGGCAAGGAGCTGGGGAAGGGCCTGGAGAAGAAATCTGATGAAGAGCAACTGAAGGAGCTGGGGCTGCTTAGTTTGGAGAAGAGGAGGCTGAGGGGTGACCTCCTGGCTCTCTACAACTACCTGAAAGGAGGTGGTGGAGAGGCTGCAGCTGGTCTCTTCTCACAGGTCATTAGTGACAGAACAAGAGGGACTGGCCTCAAGCTAGGACTGGGTAGGATCAGACTGGACAGTAGGAAAAAAATATTTCCATCCAGAGTGTTCAGGGAGTGGAATGTGCTGCCCAGGGAGGTGGTGGAGTCACCAAGCCTGGAGGTGTTTCAAAGTGCTTTGGATGTGGTGCTTGGGGATATGGTTTAGGGGTGACCCTTGTAGAGTAGGGTTAATGGTTAGACTTGGTGCTCCTGAGGGACTTCTCCAACGTGAATGTTTCTGTGATTCTGTGACAGACTGAGAGCCCTGGGGCTGTTTAGTCTGGAGAGGAGAAGCCTGAGAGGGGATCTGATCAATGGCTATCAATGTCAGAGGGGGGTGTCAGAGCAAGGTGCCAGGCTCTTGGCAGTGGTGCCCAGTGATAGGACAAGGAGCAATGGGTGCATGATGGGACACAGCAAGTTCCACCTCAGCATGAAGAGATTCTCCTGTGCTGTGAGGGTGCTGGAGCCCTGGAGCAGGCTGCCAGAGAGGTTGTGGAGTCTTCTTCACTGGAGACTTTCACACCTGGCTGGATGAATTCCTGTGTGACCTGGTCTGGGTGATCCTGCTCTGGTGGTGGGGTTGGACTGGAGCAGCAGCCACAAGGCCTGGCTGGGGACTCTGCCATCCATTGTGCCTGCCAAGCTGAGAGGCAGCAGCAGGGAGGTGCCTTGGGTGCTGCTTTGGAGGTAGAGGTTGTGCTCTGCCCCCAGGCAGAAAGGCCTCTGGCAGGGACCATTGCCAATGGCCTGGGATGGAGCAGAGCCTGAGCAGAGTGCAGAAGGCCAAGTGCAGCTGGGCTGTGGCAGGAGGAGTGTGGCAACCCAGACACAGAGGTTGTCCTCCCCTACACTCAGCACTGCTGTGACCACATCTGGATTCTTAGTCTCTGGTTTGGGACCTCTTGCACTGAAGGAGTTTTGAAGAACCTGAGAAGCTTCAGAAGATATCTGCAAGGACTGGGGTGGAGAGCCTGAGGGACTGGGGCTTCTGTAACCTGCTGAAGTCCAAGCTCAGGGCACTACAGATGCAGTGAGCACATGCTTGAAATTTGGTGATGTTGTAGCTTCTGGTGGTTGTGGGACAGGAAGACAACCTCCATAGAGTGCAAATTTTAGGGTTCAGCGTGGAGGTGTCCTGGTTTGAGGCCAGGCAGATCCTCGCTTGCCCCTGAGAGCATACAGGAGGTGAGGAGAAAGAAAAGTCACTCAAAGGGGATCCTTGTGGTTCAAGAGGTCCTGGCTCTGTGTTTCAAGAAATGGCCATGGAGAGTAGAGACAGAGCAGGGAGGGTACAGAAATGTCATGGAGAGAGGTGCTGGGAAAGCAAGATGGGTGTCAAGGGCAGGAAGGGAAAGAACTGCAGGCAGGGGGCAGTGTAGCACCACCTGCAAAACTGAAAGCTCAACAGCACTGAGGTCTTTCTCCTCCTGCCTCTGCCACCAAGGACAGGGAGATGAAACATGAGCTTGAGCCTCTCTGGATCTGACTGCCCAGGCTCTGTGGTCAGGGCTTGGCCTTTCTGCTGCAGAAACCAAAGCCAGTGTGGGGGACAGTGTAGGACAACGTGTGGTGGGGATGGCAATGGGCACTGGCAAGGCTGGAAGTCATCAGGAGAACCCAAGGCTTTGCCTTCTTGGCTATGGCAATCATCCACCACCAAGGGCTGTGAGGAGACTTCCTAAGGCACCAGGGGGTCCTCAGTGCTTCCTTAAACACCCCCAGGAAGGCTGGGGACTCTCATCCCCTTGTCCTTCCCTCAGCATCACAAACCCCACAGCCCACAGCACCTGAGGAGCCCTGACCCATACAGGAGGGACAGGATCTGCCTGCCCAGGCACTGTGCTCAGGGTTTGGCCTTTCTGCTCCACAAACCCAACCCAGAGTTTGCTCTCCTGCACTTTGCCTTTGTCTGCTGCAATCATAGCCTCCACTGAGCTGCTCTAAGCAGCCCTTGGGAGGCTTTGTTGGTAATGCCCCTCAGTGGGGCCAATCAGTGCTTCAAGGCACTTTGTGTTTTCCTTCTGACTTCTGAAGAAGTTTCTTCAGTCTCCTCTCAGTACCTGAGGTTCCTGCAATGAGTCCCAAGTGCCCTGAGGAGATGTTTGTGTCCCTGTAATCTTCTTCAGGATTTCAAAGTGCACCTCACAAAGCTCAATTTTGTATGTCAAAGATAAAATATTTTACTCCATTTCAGTTTAGCTCAGAGATGATAATTCCCCAAGTGACACTGACCCAGGCTGTCTCAGCAGGACATCTGCACTTGCAGGAACATCAGTCCTTCAGGGCTGACATTGAATGGACAACTTTGCTCCTCACCCTCCCCAACCTCCCCATTGCTGTCACTGCCCACCTGGGGCTTACAAGGTGATTCAGCAGAATGTGTTCTAATCCAAGAGCCTCTGAAGGACAGAGTGGATAAGGACAAGGCTGACCCTGACTGGCTGCAGGGGATCCTGAAGTCAAATCTCTTTCTATGGCTGTGCCTGGAGAGAAGCAGCAAGCACACAGACAGAGGGACAGAGCTGGCTGGGTCCAGTGCAAGATAGAAACCTTGTCCCTGGTGACAGCAAAGGTGTCTGTGCAAAGAACAGACAGGTGGAGAGGAGGCTGGCAGAGGGTGCCCTGGAGTTCAGTTTCCTTCTTCTGGAGCTCAGGGTAAACCCTCGCAAAGCTTTGGAATTCTTAGGGCACAAGACCTGAGCCTGGAGAAGTCTGACTTGGTGCTGGCCCTTGGTGCAGGTTGTGCCTGAGAGATGTCTGAGTGGAGGAGATGCTGGACACAGCTGCTGTGATCCAGGGGAGCTCCAAGGCTCTGGCTTTAGGCTCACTCTTTTTAGAGGTGGAGATCATTGACTTCCATCAGGTGTTTCTCTGATCTGGAATACCTTGGATGCTGACTCATCCTGGGATCTTTTGCCACTTGCACAGACCCTGAAGGTTTTGACCTCCAGAGTTTTCTATCAGCTCCCTGTTGGCTGTGATCCAAGCACAGATGCACTGAGCTGGCAGGAGGTGACAAAACCCCAAGCCATAGGGAGAGCAGTGCAAGGCTGGGAGAGTGAGGGTGCAGCACACCAAGGACACCTCTCAGGGCTCTATTTCTGTCTGTCCTGATCCATACCTGCCTTACCCTGGGCTAGCTCATGGCCTTGGCAAGGGGGGAGGGGGAATCCCATCAGGTCTTTAGGAGGTTTCCAGTGACAGGGGGACTGTGCCACCTTATGTGGTGAAGGCACATTATGCCCAGAATTATGCCCACATATTGAAACCTGTCCCAGCATGTGGACAAGTTCCCCCTCCTTTCATGAGGGGAACAAAGGCCAAGGTGGCACAGACCCCTGCACACCCCCATGGCATGGGATGCTGGTGCTGATGCCAAGCATGGCATAATTCCAGCTTCACGCCTCCCATAGGCTGCAGCCGGTTGTTTACGAGAGTGCCCATTGGCCACATCCAGCCTCCAGGAACCTATCAGTATTGCCCCAGCTTGTAAATACGTTGCCCTCTTTCACTGTGTTCTCTCTCCTTGCTCTAGACTGAGCTCATGCCATAGCCCCTGCTATTGAGCTCATTGCTATTAAGTCTCTCTCATATATGCAAGCAAACTAGTAGCCTCTGCACGACCAGGAGAAGCCAGCAGCCAGGCAGGCCTGTTGAGCCTCAGCCCTGAGAGTATCTCCTGAGGAGGGACCTTCACTGAGCCTGAGAAACTACTGCATTGCATTGCCAGCCTCACCAGTCAGAAGAGCCCAACATGCCTTCAAGAAGACTGGACCTCCGAGGGTAAGATCTGCCCAGCTGCCAGGGAAGGGACTTAAACATCTGCCTCAGCCTGAAGCAGCAGACTGACAAGAGGCACAACCCTGTGTCTTTCAGCTTGGAGAGCAGGAGCAGTGTCAGCCTCATGCCTGTGTAACCCTGACATCACAGGAGAGGAGTCTCTACTTCTGCCACTCCATGCCCTGTGAACCTCAGGGGGATCCAGAGCACTGTCTGTGCCTATGCTCCAAAGCCAGGACTGCTGCGATAAGGGTCCTGCCACGCCTTCAAGCCGAGCAAAGGGGAAGCTGCTGCTTCATGCACCTGTGCCTCTTCCCCAGGGCCATCCATGCCAACCCCAAAGCCCCTTGCTACGGGGCTCACCCCTGCTGGGTCCAGCCCCATCTGCCATCGCACCAGGTTGGAAACCTCCAAGCCTGCCTACTGGGAACCGTGGCCCTGCCCTGCTGTGCAGGCTGACTCTCTGAGGGCTAACCCCTGATGGGTTGACCCTGCAGGACAGCTCCCTGCCATCCAGAGGGAGCCGCCCGAGTCCTGCAGAGGGAAACTGCTTAACAGCTAGCCTGAGGTCCATTGCCTCTCTGCTGCCACGGAAGGGAGAAAGTTCCACCCACTGTCACTGTCTGGACCAGCCAGGAGTCAGCAGTCTGCTGGAACCTAACCCTGCTACTAACAGGGGACACAGAGTACCTTCCACCTGCTTTCCACTCACTAACAGTTCAAAGCACCCAAGTCTAGCAGGATAATCTTTCCAGTCCAATCCTCTGATATACAACGTAATAGCTCTATATATACTTAGCAGTCACCAGAGTCCTGTCGAGTCACCATCTGGTGGACAAGTGGTGGAACTGCAGCCTGTGTTATATGAATAGAAAATGATTCTGTATATATTCTAATTGAGTCCTAATTATAAATGATAAACCACTTATGGGATGTATTTCACAATCGTGCACAAGAATATCCTTGGTTATTAATAATTTTAATGATTAATAAAATTATTATAATTAATATTTCATATTAATAAATTAATAACCTCTTCATCACAGACAGAACAGACTGCTCAGCCCCTTTCCAGCTGTCTGGCTCTACAGAGACCATGGAAAACCATGCAAAGACCTGGCTAAGGTCCAGGGACCAAACATCTCCTTCTTGCCCCTACTCAGACAGGTTTGATGATCTCTCTCTTGTCCTGCAAGGGCCTGCAGTGTCTGACATGTCACTTTTGACCCAGCACCACGACTGTGCTGAGGGTGACCAGCCTAGAGTTTGCTCCAGCCTCCTTCTTGGCCTTCCCGAAGATGCCTTTCCCAAGGGGCAAGAACCTCTCTGCTGGCTCTGTGCACATTTCAGGGCACAGCCCAGGAAGGGTGATGTGAGCAGACAGCAACATTTGCAATGAGCCTGTGCAGGACACCCGAGAGGAATCTCCCTGGGGCAGGGAGGTTTGGGCTACAGTCACACACAGAAATGACTCAGGATCACAGGATGTTAGGGGGTGGAAGGAGCTTCCAAAGAAGTCCAACCTCCTGCCAGACCAGGACCATAGAATCTAGTGCAAGATGCACAGGAAGGCATCCAGATGGGTCTGGAAAGTCTCCAGAGAAGGAGACTCGACAACAGCTTTGAGCAGCCTGTTCCAGTGCTCTGTGACCCTCACAGTGAAGAAATTCCTCCCCCTGTTGAGATGGAACCTCCTGTGCTGGAGTTTATAGCCATTGCCCTTTGTCCTATCCCAGGGTGCCACTGAGCAGAGCCAGCCTGTCCCTGTCCCTTCCTTCCTGACCCCCAGCCCTCAGATATTTATAAACATTTATTAAATCCCCTCTCAGTCTTCACCTCTTCAGACCAAACAACCCCAGGGCTCTCAGCCTCTCCTCTTCAGGCAGTGCTGCAGTCCCTTCAGCATCCTGGAAGCCCTCCCTTGGACTCTCTCCAGCAGATCCTTGCCCCTCTTGAACTGGGAAGCCCAGAACTGGATGCAATATTCCAGGTGGGGCCTCACCAGGGTAGAGTAGAGGGGGAGCAGAACCTCCCTGGATGTGGTGGACACACTCCTCCTAATGCACCCCAGGACCCCATTGACCTTCTTGGCCCCCAGGGCACATTGCTGTCCCATTCAGAACTTGCTGCCCACCAGCACTCCCAGCTCCTTCTCCTTGGGGCTGCTCTCCAGCAGATCACCTCCCAGCCTGTACTGCTGCAGTTTATTCTTCCTCCCCAGGAGCAGGACTCTGCTCTCATCCTTGTTGAACCTCCTTAGGTTACTCTCTGCCCAGCTCTCAGTCTGTCCAAGTCTGTGAATGGTTGCACAGCCTTCAGGGGGCTCAGCCAAGCCTCCCAGTTTGGTATTGTCAGCAAACTTGCCGAGCAGTCTCTGTCTGTCTGCCCCCTCATCAATGTCATAGATGCAGATGTTGAACAGGACAGGACCCAGCACTGATCCCTGAGGGACTCCACTGGTTACAGCTCTCCAGCTGGACCTGGCACCTTTGACCACCAGTCTTTGGACTCTATTTTGTAACCAGTTCCTGATCCATCTCACACTCTGCTCTTCCATCCCACCCTTCCTGAGCTTACTCACAAGGATATTATGGGAGACAGTGTCAAAAGCATTACTAAGGTCAAGGTAGACTACATCCAGTGTCAGGGCTCTGCCAGGCATTGTGAACTCCTTCTGCACCTCAGGATGTTCATACAGAGTCTTTCCCTACCACTTACACAAGCTCTGCACTGCAGCAGGCAGAGTGTCCCTGGCCTCCTGCTGCCCCTGCCAGAGGCTGGGAGGCTCCTCACACCTCCAGTGCCTTGGTACCCCAGCCACAGCTGATGGTGTTTGTGCTCACTCAGGTTCTCCTTGCCTCACGTGCATGGTGTCCATGCAACATCTCATCTGCACAATGCCAGCAGGCACTGCTGACCTCCTCATTCTCTGTCCTCCCATGGAGGGACAAAGGACCTCTCCAAGCTGTGGTGAGAGACCAGTGATGGAAATGGTGGTGGTGAGAGGCTCATCCAGGATGATTGCCCTGGACAGCTTCCCCAGGGTGTGCAGAGAACACAGGCAGAGATCAGAGCCTGCTCTGCTGCACCCTCAGGCTCTTGCAGGAGGCCTGTCTGTGTCAGGACACTGCTGTGTGCCCCAGCCCTGCACACTCACACTTGAGCTGTTCCCTGCTGTTTGCATCCCTGGGACACTTTCTTGGGCCTGCTCTGGAGAGAAACTTTGGATGAAGCCCTAAACATTCAGACTCTGCCCTAAGCAGATCATCATTGTGGAACTGCTCTTGGGGGCCAGCTCAGTCAGAGTAGTTCCCATGGCCTGTCCCTGCCTGTGGTCACAGGACTGGCATGCAGCAGAACAATGACCAAGCTGCCACAGCACTCAGGCCTTGCACTGCCCCAGGAGAGGCTGGAAGTGGAAAGAGAACAGCCCTGGAAGTGCAGGTGCTGGTGCTCCCTGGCACTGCTGCTGCTGTGCTGGGACTCTTTTCTCCCCCAGATCTGCACAGGACCTGTCCCTGAAGCTCTGGAGAAGTCCTGGAAGAAGGATCTCAGGAAGGAAAATGTAAATGAAATGTTCTTTATTTTTTAAGAAAACAAAAAGCAGAGGTCCTGCTGCACAAACTCTTGGTCAGCAGAGCAGAGAATGTGTTAGAAAAGGGATGAGAGATTTATAAAGAGTAAAACACCACAACCACCAAGTGAAGAAGCCAGGCTGGGCCTGCACTGAGTGACATCAGAACTGCTCTGCAGAAGAGTTTATTGCCTCTGAAAACATCCAGTGATCAGTTTGGTCAGGGCAGCCTTCAGCTCCTGGTTCCTCAGGCTGTAGATGAGAGGGTTCACTGCTGGAGGCACCACTGAGTACAGAACTGATACCACCAGATTCAGGGATGGGGAAGAGACAGAGGGAGGCTTCAGGTAGGCAAAGAAGCCAGTGCTGATAAACAGAAAGACCACAGCCAGGTGAGGGAGGCAGGTGGCAAAGGCTTTGTGGCGTCCCTGCTGAGAGGGGATCCTCAGCACTGCCCTGAAGATCTGCACATAGGACACCACAATGAACACAAAACAGACAAATGAAAAAGAGGCAGTGACCACAAGAAGCCAAAATTCCCTGAGGTAGGATGTGGAGCAGGAGAGCTTGAGGATCTGGGGGATTTCACAGAAGAACTGCTCCACAGCATTGCCCTGGCAGAGGGGCAGGGAAAATGTATTGGCTGTGTGCAGCAGAGCATAGAGAAAGCCACAGGCCCAGGCAGCTGCTGCCAGGTGGAGACAAACTCTGCTGCCCAGGAGGGTCTCATAGTGCAGGGGTCTGCAGATGGCAACGTAGCGATCGTAGGACATGGTGGTGAGGAGGTAATACTCTGATGACATCATAAAGAAAAAGGTAAATACTTGAGCAGCACATCCTGCATAGGAGATGTCCCTGGTGTCCCTCAGGGAATTGGCCATGGATTTTGGGACAGTGGTGGAGATGCAGCCTATGTCAGTGAGGGCGAGGTTGAGGAGGAAGAAGTACATGGGGGTGTGGAGGTGGTGGTGCCAGGCTATGGTGGTGATGATGAGGCCATTGCCCAGCAGGGCAGCCAGGGAGATGGCCAGGAAGAGGCAGAAGTGCAGGAGCTGCAGCTGCCTTGTGCCTGAGAATGGCAGGAGGAGGAAGTGGGTGATGGAGCTGCTGTTGGACATCTGCTGCCTCTGGCCATGAGGCACTGTCAGAAGAAAAGGAGACAAGGACAAGTCAGAGGAGACTTCTCTCAGCACAGCCAAAATCACTCCCCACAGACTCTCCCCTGTCACACAGACTCCTGCTGCTGCTTCTTCTCAGGGACCTTCCTTCAGCTCCAAGGCTGGAGTACTGCTCGGTCCAGGCTTATGGTAAAAGGCAAAAGTGGGAGAGCTCCCCATGGACTCTAAGTCACCCTGCTCTGTACCTCAGCTGGAGGGTGACCATGCTCCCATGGTACCCTGAGAAGCCACCAGACACTGCTGAGTGCAGAGGCATCCACCACACACCACTCAGTGTCTCAGTGTCTCAGCATCCCACTTCTAGTCCAGGAGACACTTGGCTCAGTGTCCCCTGGAAGGCAGCACAGCCTGGGTGGACACCTCAAGGACACAGCCAAGGCATGACCATGGCAGCTCCTGCACTCAGCTCATTGCCAGCCTTACAGCCTGCACTGCCCAGAGCTTCCCAGGCTGGAGGACAGCTGGGACACCTCATTGCTGTGGCTCCACCTGCACAGAAGATCTCACAGTGTCTGTGTCTGACTCTGCAGCTGAAGCTTTCATGCCCAGGGAGCCATAAGCAACAGAAAGAACATCTGAGACAGGCAAGGAGGGGGACAGACAGACACTCAGGAAGGGCCTCAGGTGAGGAGTGTAGGCACTTGGTGAAAGCTCTGAGTGATGGTTTAAGAGGCTCAGCCCCTGCTCTAAAGGCACAGCTGAGTTTTCCTCCTCACCAGCCAGGCCAGAGACAGTGGAAGCAGAGACTCAGGAGAGCAGAGCCTGGGTCAGGAAGCCCTGGCCTGAACATAGTCATGAAAAATGCCTCTGGAAATGATCTGGGCATGAGCTGGAGCTGAGAGCAGCCCTGACCTACCCAGCAGCCTCTCCACAGCAGAAGGACCCTGCACTGCCCTGCCTTGCGCTGCCAAGAGTGACTCCTCCCAAACACAGCTTCTCCCCAAAGCAGCAGGAAGAACTCCCTGGGCTGCCTGAGAGCTGAGCCTGGCAGGCAGCAGAGTCCCTGCCCCAGTACACAGCTCCAGCTTTAGGAGATGCCTCCAGGAACTGCAGCTGCACTGCCCTGCAACCACAGACTCACCCTGTCAGCAACTGCAGTGACTTCTCCCGTGAGCTCTCAGCATCCTCCCAGTCCTGGCCACCTTGAAGCCCTCTCTGCCTTCCTCATTTCCTGAGATGCCCTGGCAGTGCCTTCAGCCCTGCTGTGCTGTGCAGAGGAGCTGCTCCTGGCCAGAGCTCCATCATGCCAGGGAGCCTGGCCCAGCTCAGCAGCAGCAGACCAGCCCAAGGCATTTAAAGGAGCCCTCTGGTGGCTTTGGTGCCAAGTCCATGAACCTCAGAGACTGAGAAGCTGATGAAACCTCTCCAGAAGTCAAAGTCAGATTCAAACTCTGAAGTTTCTTCTACTCATAATGAGTCCCAGTGAAGCATACTGGGAAAGGGTCCCCAGGGTCTGCTTAGAGCAGAAGGAGACAGTGGATGCAAGGGAAGCATCACTGGAGGCACTGAAGCATCTCCAGGCTGTGGGGAGAGCAGAGAGCTGAGGCAGTGCTGAGAGGTCAGGACAAGCAGCTCAAGGTGGCTCTGCTGCTGAGCAAACCTGGAGGGGTTTCATTGATGCCAAGGGCCAAGCCCTGACCCCCAGCCCCTGGCAAGGCAGATCCTGTCCCTCACTTGTGGCTCAGGGATCTACTGGGGGCAGTGGGGAGTGAGGGTGAGCAGTGTCAAGGGTAGGACCTTGACAGGATTGCTGTGGTTTGCTTGCAAAGAGACAACTCCTGCTGAAAAGGAATGAAATGTACCTTGAAAAATCAGATGCTTTGTGCACTAAAAACCTCTCCAATTAGCTGCAGAAACCTTGGCAATAATGAGAGGTTCAGCAGTATTTAAAGAGCCCCATGGGGTATTTGGGGATGATTACATCATCCTTAGGTACTGCCAGGAGACTCTGCCAAGGAACTGCCAAGAAGCCTCTCAACAAGTCCAAGTCAGAAGAAAACTCCAAAGTCCCTTGAAGCACTGATTGGCCTCACTGAGGCTTGTTCCTGACAAAGGCTCCCCTGGGACTCCTTAGAGCAGCTTGTTAGAGGCCTGGATTGCAGGGAGACAAAGGCAAAGTGCAGGGCAGAAAAACTTGCCTTTGGTCTGTGAAGCAGAAAGGCCAAGCCCTGACCACTGCCCTTGCAATAGAAGAACCTCAAAGCCTCAAAGCCAAGTTGCTCCTCACAGGCCTTGGTGGCAGAGGCAACTGCCAGAGCCAAGGGCACAAAGACCTTGGTCCTGTTGGGCCTCTCAACCTTGCCAGAGCTCTTGGCCATCCCTACTGCAGCCTCTCCTACACTGTCCCATGCGTGCAGCTCTTTGCCTTCAGGCTGCTGACACCAATCTTGCTTCCCCAGCCAGCTCTCCCCCTGCCATTTCCATCCCTTCCCTGAGCTGTCTCAGCTCTCCCTGTCGTTTCCTGACACCTCTGGATGGCCTCATGCATAGCAGCTCTGCCCTTTGAGGGACATTTCTTTGGCCTCATCTCCACTCTGAACCTTCCAAGCTACGCTTTTTGGAGGTTTTGGTCTCTCCCCACTCCCCAGAAGAGCTCCATCCTCTCTGAAACCACCCTTCAGCCATGTGCACACTGCTCTGGCAGTGCCCTGAGCCTCAACAGGCTGAAGCAGACCAGGTCCCTCAGTCTCTCCACAGTGATGTCCCCCCTGTGCTGCCAGATCTCCTCTGCAGTCTCCGAAGTTCCTCCCTTCTCTGTCAGTCTGCAGAACCCCACACCTAGACACCAAGCATACAGATGTGGCCACAGTAGTGAGGAGTCCAGGGGAGGACAGCTTCTGTGTCTGGGTGGCCACACTCGTCTTGCCACAGCCCAGCTGCCGTTGGCCTTCTTCCCTGTGTGCAGGGTCTGCTCCATCCCAGGCTATTTGGAATGGTTCCTTCCAGATGCTGTGGTGTCTTTCTGACTGGGGATGGGACACACCAGAACCTCCAGCTCCAAAGAGCAGGCAGAGAGTTTGTACTGTGATGGGCCCAGTCTGTCAGGGAGTGGGAAAGGGGATATAGGTTGTACGGGAAAGAGACACAGATGAGTGGTTGGAAGGCTTCAGGTGGTGTAGCCTTATCTGGGAGTGAGCAGAATCTGTCCTGGGGAAGGAGTCCTGTTATGGCTGTTATTAATATTTAATAGTTGGCTGCTGGCGACAGAGAATGGAGTCAGTATGGACGACCAATGTGATCCAGTGTTGTTTGTTTATTAAGGGAACCTCTACAGCTTATAGAGACTCGGGGAGCATCATTGGCACAGCTTCATTGGCTCCCCACTAGTGACCACACATTGCACTGTTATAGATTATTGGTCACACTACTAATACCACGCAAGGTTGTTGATGCAGGTGTTGTGTCCTATTATTCCCAGATAACTCTCTGTGTTTATAGCTGCCAGTGCCCTGCTTTAGTTACATGCTGCAGGCACAGCACTGCTTTGCTACACTGCTAGCCACTTCTGCACTTCGGCTGAGCATGGCCTACCACCATGTCAGGCTCTAGGCCTCCACTGCCAGATTGCTCACACTGCTCGTCGCTGGCATTGCCACAAATCCCCTTTTTGTTTTTGGGAGCAATCTGCTCATGGGAGTTGTTCCCATCCCATACAAGATACTCTTTGCATACACAGAAGCAAGCGAGTTAAAGCTAAGCTGGATAGCAAAAGCAAAAGTCCTGTAGCGCAGCATGTCTGACAGACTGATGTAACCCATACAAGGCACAATGCTTAAGTTGAGCTAGTTAGAATGTTCTAACAGAGCTGGCATAATACATGGTCAGAGATAGCAAACCTTGTAAAGAAGAACTTAGATCTCAATAGTTCTGATCTCTACACCTCACTCTTCCCACTGACAGGGAAGACCTGACTATGCCTGAACACACTGCACACAGAGATTACGACACAAATCCAATCCTCAGCAATGTCTTTCAGAATCTGCATTAGGGGTAAGTTGCATCTTTATTTTTCTCTAGGATGGTCAAAAATAATGAATTGTTTAATGGTAGCAAGATTTCTTTCATCTGTAAAGGTAGATCTGGCCAGGCTCTCGCTTCACAGACAGAAAACTTGCAGGCAAACAGCAAGAGCAAAGGAGCTTCATTGCTTTGCCCAATATAAAATTACCCATAATAATGTGTTTTTACTCACCCTAGTAATACTGATCCCTTAATGTTCACACAACAGTTAAGCAATAGAATAGAATACAATAGCAGTCATGACACTCAGTTATAAGTTAGATGCTTTCTGTTGACATCTTGGATTACTGTGACAGTCGCTGATGTCAGTGCTAGGCAGGTTTGCTGACTGTCATCTTCATGACAGTTGTGCCGTGTTCGTGCTGTCTTGTGGTGAGAGGGTTGCAGCACTTGGCAAGGTTGATGTTTCTAGGTGTTGACATGAGCTAACTATCTCTTGTTGGTACCATTAGAAAACCTGCCCTGCCTGACCCATAGATGAGGGACAGGATCTGCCTGCCCAGGCACTGTGACCAGAGCTTGGTCTTTCTGCTCCATAAACCCAACCCAGAGATTGCTCTCCTGCACTTTGCCTTTGTCTGCTGGAATCATGGCCTCCACTGAGCTGCTCTGAGGAGCCCTTGGGAGGCTTTGTTGGTAATGCCCCTCAGTGGGGCCAATCAGTGCTTCAAGGTACTTTGTGTTTTCCTTCTGACTTCTGGAGAAGTTTCTTCAGTCTCCTCTCAGTACCTGAGGTTCCTGCAATGAGTCCCAAGTGCCCTAAGGAGATGTTTGTGTCTCTGCAATCTTCTTCAGGATTTCAAAGTGCACCTCACAAAGCTCAAGTTTTTTATGTCATAGATAAAATATTTTACTCCATTTCAGTTTAGCTCAGAGATGATAATTCCCCAAGTGACACTGACCCAGGCTGTCTCAGCAGGACATCTGCACTTGCAGGAACATCTGTCCTTCAGGGCTGACATTGAATGGACAACTTTGCTCCTCACCCTCCCTAACCTCCCCATTGCTGTCACTGCCCACCTGGGGCTTACAAGGTGATTCAGCAGAATGTGTTCTAATCCAAGAGCCTCTGAAGGACAGAGTGGATAAGGACAAGGCTGACCCTGACTGGCTGCAAGGGATCCTGAAGTCAAATCTCTTTCCATGGCTGATCCTGGGGGGAAGCACCAAGCACACAGACACAGGGACAGAGCTGGCTGCCTCCAGTGCAAGATAGAAACCTTGACCCTGGTGACAGCAAAGGTGTCTGTCCTAACACAGAGAGGTGGAGAGGTTGCTGGCAGAGAGGCTGCCTGGAGTTTGGTTTCCTTCTGCTGGAGTTCAAAGCAAACTCTCACAAACCTTTGGCATTCTTAGGGCACAAGAATTGATCCTGGAGAAGTCTGACTTGGTGCAGGCCCTTGGTGCAGGTTGTGCCTGAGAGATGTCTGACTGGAGGAGATGCTGGACACAGCTGCTGTGATCCAGGAGAGCTCCAAGGCTCTGGCTTTAGGGTCACTGTTTGTAGAGGTGGAGATAATTTACATTCATCAGGTGTTTCTCTGATCTGGGTAACCTTGGGTGCTGAATCATCCTGGGATCTTTTGCCACTTTCTAGACCCTGAAGTTTATTACTTTCAGTGTTTCTTATCACCTCCCTGTTGTCTGTGATCCAAGCACAGATGCACTGAGCTGGCAGGAGGTGACAAACCCCCAAGCCATAGGGAGAGCAGTGCAAGGCTGGGAGAGCGAGGGTGCAGCACACCAAGGACACCTCTCAGTGCCCTATTTCTGTCTGTCCTGATCCATACCTGCCTTACCCTGGGCTAGCTCATGGCCTAGGCAAGGAGGGAGGGGGAATCACATCAGGTCTTGAGGAGGTTCCCAGTGACAGGGGGACTGTGCCACCTTATGTGGTGAAGGCACATTATGCCCAGAATTATGCCCAGATAGTGAAACCTGTCCCAGCATGTGGACAAGTTCCCCCTCCTTTCATGAGAGGAACAAAGGCCAAGGTGGCACAGAGCCCTGCACACCCCCATGGCATGGGATGCTGGTGCTGATGCCAAGCATGGCATAATTCCAGCTTCACGCCTCCCATAGGCTGCAGCCAGTTGTTTACGAGAGTGCCCATTGGCCACATCCAGCCTCCAGGAACCTATCAGTATTACCCCAGCTTGTAAATATGTTGCCCTCTTTCACTGTGTTCTCTCTCTTTGCTCTAGACTGAGCCCATGCCATTGTCTTTCTCATATGTGCAAGCAAACTAGTGGCCTCTGCAGAAAGAGGAGAAGCCAGCAGCCAGGCAGGCCTGTTGAGCCTTAGCCCTGAGAGTATCTCCTGAGGAGGGACCTTCACTGAGCCTGAGAAACTACTGCATTGCATTGCAAGTCTCACCAGTTGGAAGAGCCCAATGTGCCTTCAAGAGGACTGGACCCCCGAGGGTAAGATCTGCCCAGCTGCCAGGGAAGGGACTTAGCTGAGTCCAGCAGTGCAAATGTCTGCCTCAGCCTGAAGCAGCAGACTGACAAGAGGCACAACCCTGTGTGTGTCAGCTCAGAGAGCAGGAGCAGTGTCAGCCTCATGCCTGTGTAACCCTGCCATCACAGGAGAGGAGTTGCTACTTCTGCCACTCTGTGCCCTGTGAACCCCAAGGGAATCCAGAGCACAGTTCATGCCCTGTGCCCGAAAGCTGGGACAGCACTGATAAGGGTCCTGCCGCTCCTTTGAGCCAAGCAAAGGGGAAGCTGCTGCTTCATGCACCTGTGCCTCTTCCCCGGGGCCATCCATGCCAGCCCCAAAGTCTGTTTGCCATTAGGCTGACCCCTGCCGGGTCCAGGCCCATCTGCCATTGTACCAGATCAGAAACCTCCAAGCCTGCCTACTGAGGACCGTGGCCCTGCCCTGCTGTGCAGGCTGACTCTGTGAGGGCTGACCCCATCCCAGCACCAGCCCTACCAGCCCTGCCAGGCCAGCCTCGCAGGACCACTCCCTGCCATCCAGAGAGAGCCACCCGAGTCCTGCAAAGGGAACCTGCTGCACAGCTAGGCTAAGGTCCATTCCCTCTGCTGCCACGGAAGGGAGAAGGTTCCACCCACTGTCACTGTCTGGACCAGCCAGACAGTCTGCCAGAACCTAACCTTGCTACAAACAAAGGACACAGAGTACCTATCCACCTGCTTTCCACTCACTAACAGTCAGTTCAAAGCACCCAAGTCTAGCAGGATAATCTTTCCAGGCCAATCCTCTGATACACAGTGTAATATCTCTGCATATAGTTAGCAGTCGCCTGAGTTCTATCGAGTCGCCACCTGGTGGACAAGCAGAGGAATTGCAGCCTGTGTTATAGTAATAGAAATTAACTCTGTAAATATCCTGATTGAGTCCTAATTATAAATACTAAACCACTTATGGGATGTATTTCACAGTTGTTCACTAGATAATCTATATAAAATAGTGATTCATCATTTATTAATAATTTTAATTATTTTAAATAATATTATTAATATTTCATACTAATAAATTAATAACCTCTTCATCACAGACAGAACAGACCTCTCAGTCACTTTCCAGATGTGTTCCTGCTGTTGGCCAATCTCCTCCCCAGGCAGAAGTGACCTCACAGCCCCTTCATACTCATTGACATGCTAGTGAATGATGAGCTCCTGAGACACAACTGACCACCTGATCCCACACCCAACCATCAGCCTCCTTGTGGCCAGAGCCTGAGCAGATCAAAGTTTCATCCAATCCATCTGGCAGATTTCCTACCAAAGATCTGAGTGGAGAAACCTTCCTCAGAGGAGCTGCTGGCTCTGTCCTGGTGATCTGTGGAAGAGGTCCCTGCACATCATCTTGACCAATGACCCTGCTCAGGGCAGGGTTAAGCAGAGGAGGACACTCAAGGCCTGTGCCCAGTTTGGTCTCATCCCCAAAGAGGCTGCAGTAACTCTATCAGAAGGTGCAGGGAGCTGATGGAGAGAATGCACAGTGCTGGCCCAAGGGCTTGCCCTGGGGGATGCCACTGGGAAGTGTCTGCCAGGAGGACTCTGCCCTGGTGACATCTGGGCTTGATCCACCACCCACCTTCCCACCCAACACCTCATCCATTCCTTCAGTCCTGCTATCACCAGTCTGGCTCTACAGAGATGATGGCAAAGGCCTGGCTAAGGTCCAGGAAAAAAACATGCCCTTCTTGCCCCTCCCCAGACAGGTTTGGTGACCTCTCTCTTGTCCTGCAAGGGCCTGCAGTGTCTGACCTATCACTTTTGACCCAGCACCACGACTATGCTGAGGGTGACCAGCCTAGCGTTTGCCCCAGCCTCCTTCCTGGCCTTCTTGAAAATGCCTTTTCCAAGGAACAAGAACCTCTCTGCTGGCTCTGTGCACATTTCAGGGCACAGCCCAGGAAGGCTGATGTGAGCAGACAGCAACATTTGCAATGAGCCTGTGCAGGACACCTGAGAGGAATCACCCTGGGGCAGGGAGTTTTGTGCTGCAGTCACACACAGAAATTACTCAGGATCACAGGATGTTAGGGATTGGAAGGGACCTCCAAAGGAGTCCAACCCCCCTGCCAGAGCAGGACCACAGAATCAAGTGTAGGTTGCACAAGAATACATCCAGATGGGTCTTGAAAGTCTCCAGAGAATGAGACTCCACCACCCATCTGGACAGCCTGTTCCAGTGCTCTGTCACCCTCACAGTGAAGAAGTTCCTCCTCCTGTTGAGGTGGAACCTCCTGTGCTGGAGTTTATAGCCATTGCCCTTTGTCCTATCCCAGGGTGCCACTGAGCAGAGCCTGTCCCTGTCCCTTCCTTCCTGACCCCCAGCCCTCAGATATTTATAAACATTTATTAAATCCCCTCTCAGTCTTCTCCTCTCCAGACCAAACAGCCCCAGGGCTCTCAGCCTCTCCTCTCCAGGCAGTGTTGCTGTCCCTTCAGCATCCTTGGACTCTCCTTGGACTCTCTTCAGCAGATCCCTGTCTGTCTTGAACTGGTGAGCCCAGAACTGGATGCAATATTCCAGGTGGGGCCTCACCAGGGCAGAGTAGAGGGGGAGCAGAACCTCCCTGGATCTGCTGGACACACTCCTCCTAATGCACCCCAGGACCACATTGGCCTTCTTGGCCCCCAGGGCACGTTGCTGTCCCATGCAGAACTGGCTGCCCACCAGCAGTCCCAGTCCTTCTCCACAGGGCTGCTCTCCAGCAGATCACCTCCCAGCCTGTACTGCTGCAGTTTATTCTTCCTCCCCAAGAGCAGGACTCTGCTCTCATCCTTGTTGAACCTCATTAGGTTCCTCTCTGCCCAGCTCTCAGTCTGTCCAAGTCTGTGAATGGTTGCACAGCC
The DNA here is from genome assembly GCA_015227895.2 of Colaptes auratus. Lineage (NCBI taxonomy): Eukaryota > Metazoa > Chordata > Aves > Piciformes > Picidae > Colaptes > Colaptes auratus. The sequence continues at coordinate 7,405,798 of JAAWVA010000030.1, read as the reverse complement.
TTCAGGGGTCTCAGCCAAGCCTCCCAGTTTGGTATTGTCAGCAGACTTGCTGAGCAGTCTCTGTCTGTCTGTCCCCTCATCAGTGTCATAGATGCAGATGTTGAACAGGACAGGACCCAGCACTGATCCCTGAGGGACTCCACTGGTTACAGCTCTCCAGCTGGGCCTGGCACCTTTGACCACCACTCTTTGGACTCTATTTTGTAACCAGTTCCTGATCCACCTCACTCTCTGCTCTTCCATCCCACACTTCCTGAGCTTACTGACAAGGATATTATGGGAGACAGTGTCAAAAGCATTACTAAGGTCAAGGAAGACTACATCCAGTGTCAGGGCTCTGCCAGGCATTGTGAACTCCTTCTGCACCTCAGGAAGTTCAGAGACAGAGTCTTTCCCCATCACTCACACAGGCTCTGCACTGCAGCAGGCAGAGTGTCCCTGGCCTCCTGCTGCCCCTGCCAGAGGCTGGGAGGCTCCTCACACCTCCAGTTCCTTAGTACCTCAGCCACAGCTGATGGTGTTTGTGCTCACTCAGGTTCTCCTCACCTCATGTGCATGGTGTCCATGAAACATCTCATCTGTGCAATGCCAGCAGGCACTGCTGACCTCCTCATTCTCTGTCCTCCCATGGAGGGACAAAGAACCTCTCCAAGCTGTGGTGAGAGACCAGTGGTGGAAATGGTGGTGGTGAGTTGCTAGATCAGGATGATCAGCCTGGGACAGCCTCCCCAGGGTGTCCAGTGAACAGAGACACAGCTCAGAGCCTGCTCTGCTGCTCCTTCAGGCCTCTTGCAGAGGCCTGTGTAAGGACACTGCTGTGTGCTCCAGCCCCGCACACTCACACTTCAGCTGTTCCCTGCTGTTTGCATCCCTGGGACACTTTCTTAGGCCTGCTCTGGACAGAAACTTTGGATGAAGCCCTAAGCCTTCAGACTCTGCCCTGAGCAGATCATCTGTCTTTGTGGAACTGCTTTTGGGGGGCAGCTCAGTCAGAGTAGTTCCCATGGCCTGTCCCTGCCTGTGCTCACAGGGCTGGCAGGCAGCAGAACAATGACCAAGCTGCCATAGCACTCAGGCCTTGCACTGCCCCAGGAGAGGCTGGAATTGGCAAGAGAACAGCCCTGGAAGTCCAGGTGCTGGTGCTCCCTGGCAGTGCTGCTGTGCTGGGACTCTTTGCCCCTCTGCCTCTGCACACATGACCTGTCGCTGGAGCTCCAGAGGAGGCTTGGAGGAAGGTACTCAGGAAATAAAATTGCTACTGTAAGGCTCTTTATTTATTTCCCTTCCCCAGATCTGCACAGGACCTGGCCTAAAAGCTCTGGAAATGTTCTGGAGGAAGGATCTCAGGAAGGAAAATGTTAATGAAAGGTTCTTTATTTTTTCAACCAAAGAGCAGAGGTCCTGCTGCACAAACTCTAGGTCAGCAAAGCAGAGAATGTGTTAGAAAAGGGATGACGGTTTGATAAAGAGTAAAACATCACCACCACCAAGTGCAGAAGCCAGGCTGGGCCTGTACTGAGTGACATCAGAGCTGCTCTGCAGAAGAGTTTATTGCTTCTGAAAGCATCCAGGGATCAGTTGGCTTGGGGCAGCCTTGAGCTCCTGGTTCCTCAGGCTGTAGATGAGAGGGTTCACTGCTGGAGGCACCACTGAGTACAGAACAGAATCCACCAGGTCCAGGGATGGGGAGGAGATGGAGGAGTGCCACAATTAAGAGATGGGACTCAGCCTGATGCAGGCCAGGTGTCCAGTTTATTACACAAAATCCTTCTTTATAAAAAGTTTATACAATACAAAAGCAGCCTACTACTGGAACAGAGACTCCGTTATAACAATCTGGTCTGTCTCAAGTCATACACACTCCAGTCACAGCAACCATTCGTCATCAAATGTATGCCCTCCTCCAACCACACTGCTGGACTGTAATTCACAAGCCATCAAGGCCAACACTATCCCCTCTTATCAGGCCAACAGTGCTTGGAGTTTGGCTCTCCAAGATTTAACCCTTCAATTCCCCCTTCTGTTATATAACAAGAATCCCTTTAACAAAGCAACTAATCAAACTCTATAAGCATTACAATAAACAAGGCAAAAAAGGTAGCAAAAAGAATAAAGCAGCAAAAGCATACATAATTGTTCTAAGAAAACTACAAATCTGGAGAAAGAATCCCCAGTTACCAAACAATTTAAAAGATGAAGGAACTGGCCACTTATCCAAAGACAGTCCTTCTAAACAAGTAGAAAAAAGGGGTTCTCGGAAGATTGACCAGAAACAATGTTTGGTGAGAACGTCCAACAAATATTTCCAAGGTGGTACATTCTGAATTTTCTCAGATGCTACACAAAAACCCACTTGAGTCACAGTGGACACAGTAAGGGCTACAGCTTTCTCCATGAGCTTGGGGCTTTGTGCTGTCACGAGGATGTCATCCATGTAATGATATATCAGAGCATCAGGAAATGCCTCTCAAACAGGACTGGGAATTTTTGCTACATACCACTGACAAATTGTAGGACTATTTTTCATTCCTTGTGGAAGCACAACCCAATGGTATCTCTGCAAAGGTTGTTGCATGTTGATGTTTGGAACTGAGAAAGCAAATTTAGGAGCATCATTTGGCTGTAAAGGAATGCTAAAGAAGCAGTCTTTTAGGTCAATAACAGTTAAATGCCAATATCGTGGTATCATTGTGGGTGAGGGTAGCCCTGATTGAAGGCTGCCCATATCTTCCATAACGTCATTAATCTTTCTGAGATCATGGAGCAAGCGCCACTTGCCTGTTTGGTTTTTTATGACAAAAATAGGAGAATTCCAAGGACTTGTGGAGGGTACAATATGCCCTTTTCCCAATTGCTCTGTGACCAGTTCTTGAAGTGCGCGAAGCTTTTCCAATGGCAGGGGCCATTGATCCACCCAGACAGGGGATTTGCTTTCCAAGTTAACTGAAGGGTGTCGCACACCGCAATGGCCCCCTCTAAAAATGGGTGTTCATGGTCATCCCCCATTGTGAAAGCACATCACGACCCCCTAGCACCATAGGCACAGGTAAAACAAAGGGTTTCACAGAAGCTATGTGTCCCTCTGGTCCCTGAATCTGAATGAAATCCAGGCTCTGATGACTTTCTCCAGCTCCCCCTATGCCTGCCAGCGCCCGAGATGCACTAGCTACAGGCCAGCGGGGGGGCCATTTAGCTTTAGAACTTACTGTGATGTCTGCTCCAGTATCAATAATACCACTAAGTGCTATTTTTCTGCTGACCATACATCAGGACACACTGACAGATAGGACGTTTTTGAGAGATAGTCTGTACCCACAGAATCTGTGGATCCCCAGTAGACCCGAATCCTCCTTTATTTCTTAAAGGTCCCTTTGCAGGGGGACGTTCTGATCCCAAGGGAAGCAGTAACAGCTGTGCAATACGACTTCCCTTCAGTACCGTGCAGGGAGGAAACGGAGTCCCTGCCATGATCTGAATCTTATCTGTGCTGTCAGAATCAACAACCCCAGGAAGCACACAAAGTCCTGAGATCATTGTTGATGATCTACCTAATATTAGTGCCTGAGTTTTTACTGGGAGAGGACCTGACACACCTCGTGGCAACAAATGTACCGTGGTATCAAGTGAAGTTACTGTGTCGGAAGTTGCCAGGTCCAGTCCTGTGCTGCCTGCTGTTGCTGGGCGGAGGTCAGAGACGCGCGTGCTGCCGGCACCTGGCTGGCTGGTGCCGGCTGGGTGATTTGTGTCTGCGCGCGGCGCCGTCCCACGCTCCACATCCAGTTTCCCTGTGCAGGCTGCCCTTGAGAATTATACTTAGCTCGACATTGGTTAGCATAATGCCTCCCCTTCTGGCACTTAGGGCAAATCCCGGGTGCCTTAGGTTTGGCTCCGCTATTAGCTACCAAACAATTCTTTCTGAGATGACCCGGTTTCCCACAGCCGTAACAAACTCCTGTATCCATTGGACCATTCAGAGCTGCAAAAGCTGCAGCCATAGCTTCATACTTATATTCCATCGTACCTATCTTATTACATGCTTCGATCATTTCTAGCAAGGTGGGATTTTGATTAGGCAAAGATTTTAACAACTTCTTACAATCTGCATTTGCATTCTCCACAGCTATTTCAACAGTAATATTTCTCTTGCCTCCCCATTATCAATTTGACGTTCTAAGGCCAATTTAAGCCTATCTATGAATTGCATATAAGGTTCCCACGGTTCCTGAACGATATTCGTAAAAGCTTTTTGCAGCTTTTGAAAGTCCGGGACTTTAAGAGAAGCCTTTCGTGCCTCTTCTCGCGATGCTTCCAGGGCTTCTGTGGACAGTCGCGGGCTTGCGCTGCCGGGTCGGTGTGCTGACCTGTGCCCATGAGGTGATACAGTACAGGGGCCACAATTCTTGCGGCAACCTCAGTGTCTCCATCCCGCAAAGCTTGACGCTTAATAGAAGCCCACACATCGTGAGGATCCCGGGGTAAAAGGTCTGGTTCCCGTTCAGGATCGACAGGACCTGGATCTAGAAGGTCGTCCTCGGGGGGTTGTTCTGCTACGTATGTACCCAGAGTCTTAGTCCGCAGCTTCGGCTTTGGTGGCAGCTTAGAGGGTAATGGAGGAGGAGTCTGAGCTCCCTCAATACTCTGTTCCAAATTCCCTTCTTGCACTCTAAGCATCTCGAATATAATTCGCCACCACGGGAGCATACACTGCGCTTCATCATTCCCTGTGGTAGCAGCATCCCATAACTTCACCCCCGCTTGGTCCCAGATTTTACTTGTAAACATTCTAGACATTGTAACTGTCGGGATGTTCTCCTGCACCCACTCCAGTATCTCCTTAAGATCACGGCCACAGATAGCTTTGCCATGCTTTCTAAGGAGTTCTTGCATTAATTCATAAACGTCTCTTTCTGAGGAGCTCTCCTGGTTCCCCATGTTTCCCACGGCTCACCTCTCGTCCAGCGGGAGGGATTGCTCTGGCCGGCCGGCTTTTCCTGCTTCCTTTCAGCAGCTCATTCAAAGTTCCGAGGGAATACGCGGCAGGATGCAGCTCAGCATTTCATCGTCCCCATCACATCGGGGATCACCATTTGCCGCAATTAAGCGACGGGACTCAGCCTGATGCAGGCCAGGTGTCCAGTTTATTACACAAAATCCTTTATAAAAGCTTATACAATACAAAAAAGGCAACTTACTACTGGAGCAGGGACCCCATTACAACAATCTGGCATGTCTCAAGTCTTACTCCAGTCATAACAACCGTTCGTCATCAAATGTATGCCCTCCTCCAACCACACTGCTGGACCGTAATTCACAAGCCATCAAGGCCAACACTATCCCCTCTTATCAGGCCAGCAGTGCTTGGAGCTCGGCTCTCCAAGATTTAACCCTTCACACACACCCATGGCATGGGATGCTGGTGCTGATGCCAAGCATGGCATAATTCCAGCTTCACGCCTCCCATAGGCTGCAGCTGGTTGTTTACAAGAGTGCCCATTGGCCACATCCAGCCTCCAGGAACCTATCAGTATTAGCCCAGCTTCTAAATCTGTTGCCCTCTTTCACTGTGTTCTCTCTCCTTGCTGGAGACTGAGCTCATGCCATAGCCTCTGCCATTGATCTCATTGTTATTAAGTCTCTCTCATATATGCAAGCAAACTAGTGGCCTTCCCACGATGAGGAGAAGCCAGCAGCCGGGCAGGCCTGTTGAGCCTTAGCCCTGAGAGTATGTCCAGATGAGAGACCAATGCTGAGAGCCTGAGAAGCTGCAGCATTGTGTTGCCAGCCTCACCGGTCGGAAGAGCCTAACGTGCCTTCAAGAGGACTGGACCCCCAGTTGCCCTGTTGCTGGGGAATGGATTTAGCTGAGTCCAGCAGTGACAACGTCTGCCTCAGCCTGAAGCAGTAGGCTGAGGAGCTGCACAACCCTGTGTGTGTCAGCTCAGAAAGCAGGACCAGCACTGCCCACATGACGCTGCCATTGTGGGATGAGAAGAGGAGTCGCCGCTTCTGCTGCTCGGTGCCCTGTGAACCCCAGGGGAATCCAGAGCACCGCTCGTGCCCTGTGCTCCAAAGCAAGGACTGCTCTGTTAGGCTCCTTCCTGCTCCTTCAAGCCAAGCAAAGGGGAAGTTGCCACTCTGTGCAGCTGTGCTTCTTAGAATAATACAATACAATACACTAGGTTGAAAGAGACCTTCAAGATCATTGCGTCCAACCCATCAACCAATCCAACCCACCTAAACAACTAAACCATGGCACCAAGCACCCCACCAAGTCTCCTCTTGAACACCTCCAATGAAGGTGACTCCACCACTTCCACAGGCAGCTGATTCCAATGGCAAATGACTCTCTCAGTGAAGAACTTTCTCCTCACCTCCAGCCTAAACCTCCCATGGTGCAGCTTGAGACTGTGTCCTCTTGTTCTGGTGCTGGTTGCTAGAGAGAAGAGACCAACCCCCTCCTGGCTACAACCACCCTTCAGATAGTTGTAGAGAGCAATGAGGTCTCCCCTGAGCCTTCTCTTCTCCAGGCTAAGCAACCCCAGCTCCCTCAGCCTCTCCTCATAGGGCTTGTCTTCCAAATCCCTCACCAACTTCGTTGCCCTTCTCTGGACAGGTTCCAGCAAGTCAACCTCCTTCCTAAACTGAGGGGCCCAGAACTGGACACAGTACTCGAGGTGTGGCCTAACTGGTGCAGTGTACAGAGGCAGAATGACCTCCCTGCTCCTGCTGGTCACACTGTTCCTGATGCAGGCCAGGATACCATTGGCCTTCTTGGCTGCCTGGGCACACTGCAGGCTCATGTTCAGCCTACCATCAGCCAGTACCCCCAGGTCCCTCTCTGCCTGGCCGCTCTCCAGCCACTCTGACCCCAGCCTGTAGCACTGCCTGGGGTTGTTGTGGCCAGTGTGCAGCACCTGGCACTTGGATGTGTTCAATCTCATGCCCTTGGATTCTGCCCATCTGTCCAGCCCGTTCTTCCCTGGGGCTGCCCTCACTGGCCCTGAAGGTCATTGCCACGAGGGCCAACCCCATCCCAGGACCAGCCCTACCAGCCCTACCAGCCCGACCCTGCAGGACTGCTCCCTGCCATCCCGAGGGAGCTGCCTGAGTCCTGCAAAGGGACCCTGCCTACGGGCTAGCCTATGTTCTGTCCCCTCTCTGCTGCCACCGGAGGGAGAAGGTTGCCTCCACTGTCGCTGTCCAGACCAGCCCAGGAGCCAGCCCCAGGGACAGCAGCCTGCTGGAACCTAACCTTGCTACAAAGGACACAGTGAACCTTCCACCTGCTTCCCACTCACTGATGTTCAGTTCAAAGCACCTGTGCCTAGCAGCACATTTCTACTTCCAGCCTCTAATGTATTGTAATACCTCTGTATATAGCTAAGCAGCTGCCAGAGTCTCATAGAGTCGCCACCTAGTGGACAAGCGGTGGAATTGCAGCCTGAGTTAATAGAAATTAATTCTGCAAATATTCTAATTGAGTCCAAATTATAAATATTGAACAACTTCTGGGATGCATTTCACAATCGTGCCCTAGAATATGGATATAAAATAGTGACTCAATGGTTAGTGATATATTTAATAATTAATACAAATTAATATTTTTATAACTCATATTTCATGTTCATAAATTAATAACCTCTTCATCACATCAAGAAATTTCATCTCTTGTCCTGGACCTTGACATTTGGAAGGTGGAATGTCTAACTCACTCTTGGTGGGCTTATAGGAAGGGAAGTGCCTCCCTCTCTCCCTGCCCAGCCCCCTGCAGTGGGGGAGTCTTACTGGGGTCTGCACTGAAAATACCACACCTCACAATACAGACTGGGCCCCTCCCATCCTCTCTACTCAGTCCCCTGCTCTAACACAGTGGAGCTGAACCCCTCCTGCACCTCACCCCATACAGCTCATCCCCTCCCAAACCCACCCCTCACCCTGACTCTGCCCCCATTGCTCATCTTGGCCCCAGCCTTTACCCTTTGTTAAGCATTGGTCCTTTGACCTTAACCCCAGCCTCAGCCTAGACCCAACACAACCCCTGCCCCTCAGAGCTGCCCCTCACCTGAGCCCTGCCCAGCACTCTCAGCAGGACAGCTGAAGGAAGGAGACTCATTAACTCCTCACTAACTGTTAGAAACTTTCCCACTCATTAGAGTAGCCTTCAGCCATCAATAAAGGGACCACTGAGCTTGGTAGAGTGAAGGGACATAAGGCAGCAGACCCCAGCCCCAGACATCAAAGAGAGAGGTAAGGCTGAGTCTGGAAAACAGGATGGGGTCTCACACACCTGGGCCTCAGTAACAAGATGAGAACAATCCTGTGGGATTGGCAGAAAACCAACAGGAAAAATACAAGAGGATGACACAGTGACTACAATGTTGACACAAGGACAGCAGATGGCAGCAAAGAGCAAGGAATGGAAGGATTTTAGCTCTTCAAAGATGTTTTTATCATTCCAATGCATCTGTATTACTAATACTATATGAGGCATATGGTTAACCTTGTTCAGCACTGTTATCAATTATTAATATTTCTTCAAATATATTAATACAAATATATTAATTCTTTAATAATATAAAAATAATTTAAATCCATGTATTAATATCAAATCTCATCAATGTGTATAAATATCTGAGGGGTGGGTGTCAAGTGGAGGGGGCCAATCTAAGGTAAGAAGCAACAGGTTCAAGCTTGAGCAGAGAAGATTTCACCTCAACATGAGGAGCAACTTCCCTGCAGTGCAGGTGACAGAGCACTAGAGCAGGCTGCCCAGAGAGCTTGTGGAGTTTCCTTCTCTGGAGACTTTCAAACCCACCTGGGTACACTCTTCTGTGGACTACCCTAAGTGATCCTCCTTTGGCAGGGGGGGTCAGACCTGATGGTCTCTTGAGGTCCCTTCCAACCTCTAATGTGATACTGTGATACCACCCACACAGGTACAGCTGTTTGGTTGTGGTTAATGTATTTCACAACATACACATTCAATACAACTTTAACAGCTGAATCAAGCCAGAATCTTTTAAACATTGATTCAGCTTAGGAAAGAGTTAATGACTCAAGGGCAGTTTACCTGCAAGGGGAATCTATGGCTGCTACAGAGGTGGCTGGCACAGAGCTGTACAAAGAGACTTGATAGGAATCAGCCTGTGTGCTCAGGGCACTGCCACCTGGACACTGCAATTATGCTCCAAAGCACAGAGTGCAGTCTGCACTAGTGAAACAAAGCAGAAAAGATGTTGCTCAGCAGAGGAGCTGTGCAGAGTGTGAGTGTGGAGGGGAGAAGCAGTCTCCCCCTGGAGCGGAATTTCTCTGTGAGCGGATAGGCAGCTGCTCTCAGCTTGGGCTGTAGCAGCTTGCTGGGGCTCTGAGTGAGTAGCTACTGGCTCACAGTGTGGGATGAGTGGTTCTCATTCACCTTGCCACGGCTCCAGCAGCTTGCACCAGCACCTCAGGTGTCACAGGTGGAGCAGAGCATCTTTCTGGCTGCAGACTCGGGCAGCAGGCATGCAGAGGCTGCCCTCGAGTCCAGCAGCATTCACCCGCTGCAGCTACTGAGTGTTCCGGGTTCACATGGACAAAATAGGCTCTGGGGAACCCCAGGGCTCCTTGGTACAACAAGGGAGAGTTGTTTACCCTCCTGGCTTGGATTAATAGGGTGCTGAAGACAATAATGGCCAATGGCAGAAGAGAAAGAAAGAGAGGAACAAGAGAGTTCAACCTAGAGAATAAAGTTTGCCCAACCCATGGGAAGCTGCACAGGGAGTCCATAAGCGTGGCAGCTGGCCAGGCACAGCTGCAAACTGTGCACTTTGTTTCCCTTGACCACAGGACCTGCCTAGACAAGCCTGGGCCTGTCCAGCTTTGCAGACTTACCAGCACCTTTCCCTTTTGTCTAGTTTTGTGCTGAGCACCTCAGCTCCACGGGGAGGGGGTGCAAGGGGGTTTGTGTTTGGGCATGTTCAGACTTGTGCCTCCAGGACAAGCACGTGTAAGCTTTGGAGTGATCCACTCCGTGTCCATGCAGGTTATTAAAGGATCCTGTTCAATGGCCATGAGTTGTTTTGATTTCCTCACTTCACCTTCGAGACTCTGCCAGGACCCAAGCACATGGCTCCAGCCCTGGCCCTGGGCAGAAATGCCCCCCAAAAGTGATCTTTTGGGAAAGAAATATCCAAGGAAAACCAACCAAAGACAATACTTTATTAGGGTTGGGGTTTCCATTCTAATTAGGCATTATCCTGGGGATGAGGTTTTCCTTTTACTTCTAGGAAACCCAAAGTGTTGAGGAACAAAGAGCCAAATCCCAACCCAGCTGCATTCTTGCTGCCAGCTGTGCTGACTTAGCACTGTCATTCCTCTCCTCAGCACTGGCTGGTGCAGAGAAGGGCAGGGGCACATTTGCTTCTGAGGAAAGAAGGTGTAGAAGAGGAGATTGCAGTTCAAGCAGCTGGAGAAGGCCCCCCCAGGGGGGGTCACGTTTGGCCTGGCAGTGCCGGGGTCGGTGTATTGCTGTGTCCCCTGGGGCACACTGGTGGGGGTGACTATGCCAGGTGAGGGAGGAGCTGCGGATGAAGCCCTTGTTGCAAACTGCAGGTAACACGCTGGCACCGGTGTGGGTGCAGCGGTGCTGTCTGAGGGTGGCCATCTGAGTGCAGCTCTTGCCTCAGGCAGCTCAGAGGTGCAGCTGCTTCTGGCTGTGGACGCAGCAGTGCCGGCTGCGGTTGGAGCTGAGGGTGAAGCTGTTGCCGTAGTCACCACTGACAGAGGTCTGGGCACTGGGCTGGGGGCAGTGGGGCTTCAGCAGCTCCAGCAGCTGGGTGGGAAGCTTTGCCCACCCTCAGGGGACTGATGTGGCTGCTTGGGCGGCACAGAGGGGCTGATATACCTTTCCAGTCTTGCTCCTCTTCATATTCCTCCTCCTTCTCTTCTTTGTCCTATTCCATATCATCCTCCTCTTCTTACACATCATCCCCTTTGTCCTCCACATATTTATTGTCATCCTACTCTTAATCCTCATATACTTCATCCTTGCTGTCCTCAGCCATGTCTCCATCAAACACTTCTGCTATTCCTCAAGGCTGAGCTTTGGCTCCTTCAGATTCTTCCTTCAGATTCCAGGAAATTCTTCTCCTTCCAGATCTTGTCCAGGTCCTTCTGGGAGGCCATGCTGCTGAGAGGAATGGTCAACCCCTGTGCTCTTGGGCAAATCCCTGGGGACCAAGTGACTGGGAATAAGGAGAATGTGTGTGACTCCTTGCAATGGAGGGATCAGAGCCCTAACTCCTCTGCTGAGTCCCCTGGTTGTAGTGCTGATGGGGCTGACACCCCCAGGATGTAGCCATCCCAACCATCCCCCTCTGGCCCCTGCAACTGATACCTGACCACCTGGGGCTCAGGGAGATGAACTTCTAAATTCCTAGCACAGCCAATGACCCTCAAAGCTCCAGAAGTGGTGAAGTGTGGTTTGGGAGGAGGGTCTGGAGAGGGCTGAGAGGTGCTCAGGGGTCAGCAGGAGCCTGGGATCTTGCTGCTGTCCCAAAGTTGGGTTCTTTATCTTCTGGCCTGTTCCAAGGAGCAGGTCTGAAAACTTTGCTCCTCCCCCTAGCACAGAGGAGCAGGGCTGATGGAGAGAAGAGAAGGATATGAGCCCAGGCAGAGAGAAGCAAAGGGTTCAGAGGAGATGACTGAGCTGCAAGGAATGGCTCAGGCCTGACCAAGGCTCTCCCAGCCTTGCACTGCTCTCCCTATGGCTTGGGGGTTTGTCAGCTCCTGCCAGCTCAGTGCATCTGTGCTTGGATCACAGCCAACAGGGAGCTGATAGAAAACTTTGGAGGTCAAAATCTTCAGGGTCTGTGCAAGTGGCAAAAGATCCCCAGGATGATTCAGCATCCAAGGATCTCCAGATCAGAGAAAGACCTGATGGAAGTCAATGATCTCCACCTCTCAAAACAGTGACCCAAAAGCCAGAGCCTTGGAGCTCTCCTGGATCCCAGCAGCTGTGTCCAGCATCTCCCCCACTCAGACATCTCTCAGGCACAACCTGCAGCAAGGGCCTGCACCAAGTCAGACTGCTCCAGGCTCAGGTCTCCTCCTCTGAGAATGTTGAAGCTTTGTGAGTGCTTGTCCTGAGCTTTAGCAGAAGGAAACTGAACTGCAGGGCAGCCTCTCTGCCAGCCACCTCTCCACCTCTCTGTGTCTTTAGACAGACACCTTTGCTGTCACCATGTTGGGGGCTCTATGTTCCAGTGGAGGCAGCCAGCTCTGTCCCTGTGTCTGTGTGCTTGGTGCTTCTCTCCAGGCACAGCCATGGGAATGGATTTGAATTCAGGATTGGTTCCTGAGGAAGGGCTGCTAGGATCCAACCTATTCGTCTGCTTCTCACTCTCAAGAACTCTTGACTGGCTGAGCAATCACAGCCATGGCACAACTTGTTGGCTTTGCCTCATCCTTGTGGACAGGCAAGCTGCTGAGAGACAGCTTGTGCTGAGCAGATGGGTCCAGAGGCCTTGGATTGCTGAGGGAACTTTCTCAGCCTTAGCTTTGCTTTGCTTCCAAAGAGCAACGATTATTCTGTGGCTGTGTGCAGGCAGTTGTCTAAGGAGAGCAGGGGGCAGCTGGTGCCATGGAGCTGTGAGCTCCAGCTGCAGAGAGCAGTGGAGAAGTCTGATGCAAGGAGCAGGGATGGAAGGCCCAGGTGGGCAGGGACAGCAATGGGGAGGTTGGGGAGGGTGAGGAACAAAGTTGTCCACTCAATGTCAGCCCTCAAAGGACAGCTTCTCCTCCCAGTCCAGACCTCCTGAGCAGACAGCCTGCATCATTCTGGCTTGGTGGATGCTGCTGTCACCTCTGCCCTCATCTGAGAAAGAATCCAATAGTTTACCCTCAAAACCTGAGCTTTGTGAGGTGCACTTTGAAATCTGGAAGGAAACAACAAAGACACAAAGAGCTCCTCAGGGCACTTGGGGATCATTCCATGACCCTCAGGTACTGAGAGAAGAGTGAAGAAACTGTGCAAGAAGCAAGAAGAAAAAGACAAAGTACCTTGAAGCATTGATTGGCCCCACTGAGGCTTGTTACTGCCAAAGCCTCCCCAGGGACTGGTTAGAGCAGCTCAGGAGAGGCTGTGATTGCAGCAGGCAAAGGCAAAGTGCAGGAGAGCAAACTCTGGCTCTGGGTTCTGCAGCACAAAGTCCAAGGCCTGAGCACAGCCCCTGGGCAGGCAGATCCTGTCCCTCATGTGTGGGTCAAGGCTCTTCAGGTGCAGTGGGGGTGGGGGGTGGGTTTCATAGCAGCATAGCAGGGCCTAGGTTGGAAGGGACCTTAGAGCTCATCTGCTCCAACCTCCCTGCCATAGGCAAGGATGCCTCTCCAATAGACTCAGCTGCTCAAGGCCTCATCCAGCCTGGCCTTCAACACCCTCAGGAGAGGGCATCCTACCTGGGCAGCCTATTCCAGAGTCCCCACAACCCTCACACTGAAGAACTTCTTCCTAAGGCCCAGTCTCAACCTCCTTTTCCTCACCTTCAAACCTTTCCCTCCTGCCCTGTCACCAGACACCCTCATGAAAAGGCCCTCTCCAGCCTTCCTTTAGCATCCCTGTAGGGTTTGTGATGCTGAGTGGAGGACAAGGGCCTGACAGTCCCCAACTTCCTGGGGCTGTGGAAAGAGGCAGTGAGGCCCTCCCAGTGCCTCAGGACAACAGCTCCTCAAAGGCCTCAGGGGCAGAGAATTGCCATAGTCAAGAGGGCACAGCCTTGGCTTCTCTTCATCACTCCCACCACTGCCATTGCCCTTTGCCAGCTCTCCCACAGCTTTGTCCTGCACTGTCTCACAGCTGCTTCTCCTGCCCTGCAGGCTGCAGACACTCCTCTCACTTCCCCACCTTGGCCTTCCCATGCCTTCACTGACACCTGCCCACACTCACACTCTGCTCCTGGGGACACAAAGAGAAGGGCTGATCCCAGACTCCTTCTGCAGAACTTCCCAGGCCACAGCACTACCCTTTGAGAGAGGTTTCTTGCTCCTCATGGCCAGGCTGCACCTGCCAGGCTGCACCATCTGGCAGTGTTCCTCTCTCCTGCTCTTGCCTACCTCAGCAGGAGCTCCCAAGGCTGCTGGCCTTGCAGTTTCTTGGCTAGACAGCACCAAGCCCTGTGCCTGCTGCTGTCCCATCAGGTCCTCAGGCAGCAGAGACACAGCAACCAACCCATCAGCCCCTTCCTGCAGTCAGCCCAGCCCTTTGGCAGAGGCCATCTCACAGATCACTCTGCCCATCTGCCAGCCATGAGCCCAGGGCTGTCCTAACAGCTCCTGCAGACACACCTGCCCTCACAGTCCCTTTCCCAGCTCTGTTCCTGCTGTTGGCCAATCCTCTCAGGAGGCAGATTGGCCTCACCTCCCCCTTCCCAGTCCTTGGCTTCCTACTGAATGGTGAGTTCCTGAGACACAGCTGAGCACAGGATTGCACCCTCAGCCCTCAGCCTCCTTGTGGCCAGAGCCTGAGCAGATCCAAGTTTCACCAGATCCATCTGGCAGATTTCCTACCAAGGCTTTGAGTGGAGGAGCTGCTGGCTCTGTCCTGCTGCAGTTGTGGAGGAGACTCCTGCACATCCTCTTGTCCAATGATCCTGCTCAGGGCAGGGGTAAGCAGATGAGGTCCCTCAAGGGCTCTGCCCAGTTTGGCTTCATCTCCAGAGGGGCTGCAAAGGCCCTGGCTCAGATGGTGCAGGGAGTTCATGAAGACATTCCACACTGCTGGCCCAAGGGCTTGCCCTGAGGGATGCCACTGGCAAGTGTCTTCCAGGAGGACTCTCCACTGGTGACATTTGGCCTTCATCCACCCCCCAGTCACCACCTCACCCATTTCTGCACTCCAGCTCTCAGCAGTCTGGCTCTAAAGAGACTATGGGGGACCATGGCAAAGCCCTGGATAAGGTCCAGGCAAAAAACATCCCCTTCTTGCCCCTACCCATATGGCTTCAGCAACACCTCTCTTGTCCTGCAAGGGCCTGCAAATGGCTGCAGAGGTGTTTGAGCCTTCACCTTCCCAGGGACTGTGCTGAGGGTGACCAGCCTGCAATGTTCCCCACCCTCTTGTTTGGTGTTCTTGAAGAGGCCTTTTCCAAGGAGCCCAGAACCTCTGGGATGGCTCTGTGCACATCTCAGGGCACAGTCCAGCAAGGCTGATGTGAGCAGACAGGAGCCTGCCCAAGCCATCTGAGATGAATCTGCCTGAGCCAGTAGGGTTTGTTCTGGAGTGACACACAGCAATGTCCCAGCTCTGCCAGGTGTCCACATCTGAGCTGGCCTCTGTTCAGAGACAGAGTCTTTCCCCATCACTCACACAGGCCCTGCTCTGCAGCAGTCAGAGAGTCTCCCTGGCCTCCTGCTGCCCCTGCCAGAGGCTGGGAGGCTCCTCAAGCCTCCAGTGCCCTGGTACCTCAGCAATAGCTGATGGTGTTTGTGCTCACTCAGGTTCACCTCAGCTCATCTGCTGACATCTCATCTGCACAATGCAAACAGGCTCTGCTGACCTCCTGAGGCCATGTCCTCCTGTGGAGGGACAAAGAGTCTCTCCAAGCTGAGGCGTGAGGCTGCTGCTGGAAACGCTGGTTGTGAAGGCTAGTCTGGGGTGACTGCCCTGGGACAGCTTCCCCAGGGTGTCCAGTGAACACAGACACAGTCCAGAGCCTTCTCTGCTGATCCTTCAGGTCACTTGCAGGAGGCCTGGCTGTGTGAGGACACTGCTGTGTGTCCCAGCCCTGCACACTCACACACTTTAGCTGTTCCCTGCTCTTTGCATCTGTTGGGCATGCTCTTGGAAATTTTTGGAAGACCTAAGCCTTCAGGCACTGCCCCAAGCAGATCACCTGTCTGGGTGGAAATGCTCTTGTGGAGGCCATCTGAGCCAAAGAAGTTCCCAGGGCCTGTGTCTGCCTGTGGTCATGGGACTGCCACGCAGCAGGATGGTGCCCAAGCTGCCAGAGCACTCAGGCCTTGCCCCCAACACAGGGGCTCAGCAGGAGAGGGTGGAAGTGGAAAGAGAACAGCCCAGGACAAGCAAGTCCAGGACAAACTTTTCAGGCTATCAGGTAGTGATAGGACTAAGGGGAATGGAATGAAGCTGGAGGTGGGGAGATTCAGGCTGGATGTGAGGAGGAAGTTCTTCACCGTGAGGGTGGTAAGGCCCTGGAATGGGTTGTCCAGGGAGGTGGTTGAGGCCCCATCCCTGGAGGTGTTTAAGCCCAGGCTGGATGAGGCTCTGGCCACCCTGATCTAGTGTAGAGTGTTTCTGCCCATGGCAGTGGGGTTGGAACTAGATGATCCTTGTGGTCCCTTCCAACCCTAACTGAAACTACAAAGCTATGAAACTATAAGTGCTGGTGTTCCCTGGAGCTGCTGCTGTGCTGGGATGCTGTTCTTCTCCAGCTTTGCACACAAAGCTGCCCCTAAAGCTCCAGAAAAGTCTTGGAGGAAGGATCTCAGGAGAAAAGACTACTGCAAGGCCCTTTATTGTGTTGAAACAAACAAGGAGCAGAGGTCCACTTACACAAACTGCTGGTCAGAAAAACAGAGAATGAATTAGAAAGTGTAGGAAGAAGATATAAATAGCAAAAAACTAGACTCCCCCACCAGAAAGTACAGCAGCCAGGCTGGGCCTGCACTGAGTGACATCAGAACTGCTCTGCAGCAGAAGACAAAGAGTTTATTGCTTCTGAAAGCATCCAGGGATCAGCTGGCTCAGGGCAGCCTTCAGCTCCTGGTTTCTCAGGCTGTAGATGAGAGGGTTCACTGCTGGAGGCACCACTGAGTACAGAACTGACACCACCAGATCCAGGGATGGGGAGGACATGGAGTGCTGATAAACAGGGAGACCACAGCCAGGTGAGGGAGGCAGGTGGCAAAGCTTTGTGGTGTCCCTGCTGAGAGGGGATCCTCAGCACTGCCCTGAAGATCTGCACATAGGACACCACCAGGAACACAAAACAGACAAAACTGAGCAGACACCAACTTGCTTAAGGCCCAGCGAAAAGCTCCTAGCAGCAAGCTCCTTGTAGCTGTTGTCTCTGCCAGGCCATCTGCCACTGCAGAAGAGTCTGGCTCCACCACATCTCCAGGCAGGTGCTGGCTGCCTTGAGACTGCCCTGTGCCTGCCCTTTCACCAGGCCAGAGAGGCCCAGCTGCCTCCAGCTTGCCACACAGCTCCTGTGCTGTGGGCCCCTGAGCCCTTCATGAGAGAATTTCTCTGCACTTCTCCAGGTTCTCCACCCTCTTTTAGAAGTTGGAACCTCACCACCTGATGTGGCTTCCATCATGACTCCCATGCCCCCCTCCCAGGGACACTGCCCAGCTGGTCACATCACAGCCTGTCCAGAGGCATGTGGTTGTTCTGCCCCAGTGCAGACCTTGCCTGCCTTGGCCTTGTCAAACTTCAGGAGGCCTTTGATGGCCAAATCCACTCACATGTGGAGGCCCCTGTGGACTAGCATCCCAGCATGACAGCATTTAAGGTTAGAGGGCCAGTGCCTCAAACAAGTTGACAGTGTGGGGGAGTGCAGGGCACTAACAGGCATAGAATGAAAACTGTTCCAAGGAGTTGCCACCCAAGGGGGTAAATACCACAGGAACCTCAGCAATACCATTGGAAGGTACAAACCCAGCAGTGCAGGGCCAGGAGGGTCAGAGGTTCTTTGTGGAGTGTATTGCAACAGTAACAGAGAAGATCTTGAGTGAAGCAAAGGATGTGGTCAGTGCTGGCTGGGATACCCTGTGAGAAAGCTCTGCACTTGCTGGGAATGAGTGCTGTGATCAGGGAGAGTCCAAGAGCTTTCCCTAATTGGAAGCTATGAAGTGCAAGGGAGGACAGCAGCAGTCAGGCTGGAAGGGACTTCAGGAGGTGTCTCGAGCAACCTCCAGCTCTAAGCAGCATCACAGCAGATTTCTCAGGGTTTGAGCCAAACATGTAGTGGTCACTGCCTGGGGCAGAGCTCCTGCACACTCTGGGAAACAGCTTCCAGGGGTTGATTATCCTCCTGTTGGAAAACTTTCTCTCTCTGTGCAGCCTGAACCTCATCAGTTTCAGACCATTGTCTATTGTCCAAGTGTCCTGAACAATGGACAAGAGCCTGACACATTGTTCCTAGGATCAGAGCCTTGCTGCTGCTCATTCCTCCCAAGATCTTCCTTTCTCCAGGCTGGACAAGCCCAGCAACCTCTACTGGGACTCTGCCTCCTTAGCTCTGCACACAGGAACTGCCCTGCAGCTTCAGAGAAAGCTTTCAGGATGGTGCTCAGAGAAACAAACCTTGAAGGGTTCTTGATGGTGTTGAAAACACAGGGAACAGTGTTCCTCATGTCTGCAGTTTCTGGGTCACAGCAGACAGAGCAGTGCTGAATCAGACATGGCCTGGAGAAAAACATTGGACTCTGAGTAGGTGCAGTCTGTAATGGGAGGGGGTTGGGGGATGAAGGCATGAGGAGACCTCCTGTTCTGATGGCAGGGCTGCTCTGGAGCACAGCTCTGTCCCACAAGCAGCCCTGGACTCTCCCTGCCTGCAGTCCCAGCACTGCCACCCAGCAGCACAGTGCCCAAGCTGCCAGAGCACTCAGGCCTTGCCCCAGCACAGAGGCTCAGCAGGAGAGGGTGGAAGGGAAGGAAGAGCAGCTGAGGAAAGCCCAAGCTGTGGGGCTGCCTGGCACTGCTGCTGTGCTGGGACTCTGCCCCTCCACCTCTGCACACAGGCACTGCCCTGCAGCTCCACAGAAGCCTTGGAGGAAGCAACTGAGACAAGGGAACTCAGGAGGAAGGAATGCAGAGAAACAGGGTACTTTATTGTTGAACACCCAGGGAGCACAGCTCCTCATGTCTGCAGCCTCTGGGTCACAGCAGGCAGGACAACACTGCACCAGAAATGGTCTGAAGAAAGACATTTGTGTGGGAACAACATTCTCCCCAAGGGGAACAGCACCAGCAGCAGCCAGAACTGGGTCTGCACTGAGTGGCATCAGAACTGCTCTGCAGGAGAAAACAAAGTTGATTGCTTCTCAAAGCATCCAGGGATCAGTTGGCTAAGGGCAGCCTTCAGCTCCTGGTTCCTCAGGCTGTAGATGAGAGGGTTCACTGCTGGAGGCACCACTGAGTACAGAACCGAAACAACCAGGTCCAGGGATGGGGAGGAGATAGAAGTGGGCTTCAGGTAGGCAAAGGCGGCAGTGATGAGAAACAGGGAAATGACAGCCAGGTGAGGGAGGCAGGTGGCAAAGGCTTTGTGGCGTCCCTGCTGAGAGGGGATCCTCAGCACTGCCCTGAAGATCTGCACATAGGACACCACAATCAACACAAAACAGACAAAGAAAAAATAGACACTGACCATAATAAGCCAAAGTTCCCTGAGGTAGGATGTGGAGCAGGAGAGCTTGAGGATCTGGGGCACTTCACAGAAGAACTGCTCCACAGCATTGCCCTGGCAGAGGGGCAGGGAAAATGTATTGGCTGTGTGCAGCAGAGCATAGAGAACCCCAAAGGCCCAGGTAGCTGCTGCCAGGTGGAGACAAACTCTGCTGCCCAGGAGGGTCTCATAGTGCAGGGGTCTGCAGATGGCAATGTAGCGATCGTAGGACATGGTGGTGAGGAGAAAATACTCTGTTGAAATGAAAAAGGGAAGGAGAAAGACCTGAGCAACACATCCTGCATAGGAGATGTCCCTGGTGTCCCTCAGGGAATTGGCCATGGATTTTGGCACGGTGGTGGAGATGGCACCCAGGTCAAGGAGGGCGAGGTTGAGGAGGAAGAAGTACATGGGGGTGTGGAGGTGGTGGTCCCAGGCTATGGTGGTGATGATGAGGCCATTGCCCAGCAGGGCAGCCAGGTAGATGGCCAGGAAGAGGCAGAAGTGCAGGAGCTGCAGCTGCCTTGTGCCTGGGAATGGCAGGAGGAGGAAGTGGCTGATGGAGCTGCTGTTGTCCATCTGCTGCCTCTGTCCATGGAGACCTGTGCAAGGAGGGAAAGGCAGTGACAAGTTAGGGCACACTTCTCTCAGCCTCATTGTAACCCCTGTCCTTGAGCTGCATGAGGAATGGATCAGCTCAGTCCCATCACTGCCAACCCATGGCAGAGTTCATCACAGCTTCCAATGCAGCTGGGACCCAGAACTGCCATGAAGATTCCTCTGGTGTCAGAGCAGAGAGTGGCCACATCCCAAAAGCAATGCCACAGAGCAAGAGTGCCTGTGGATCCAAGGAGAACCAGGGAACAGCTCTGCAGCACTGCAGAGACAGTGAAGGGAAGAGAGAAAGGCAGAGGGGCTGGGGGTGAAGCCTTCCCCTTACCCAGCTCTGCTCTCTGCAGCTCACAGGATGGAGCTGAAGAGCTTTTGTCCTCCTTCTGTGTGCACACTCCAGGAGCCTTCAGATGAATATCATCTGCCAAGGTTGTGACTCCTGACCTGGAGCTCAGAGCTTTGAGGGCACTGCCTCTGCTGGGTAGAAGAGGAGAGCAAAAGGTTGCATTGGGAAATGTGTCTGCAGTGCAGAGAATGGCACAGAGAAGCCTGATCACCCTTGCCAGGGCATCTCTGACAGCTGATGCCTCTTCCCCCTGCCCAACTCTCTGCTGCCTGCAACTGTCCCTACCAAAAGCTGCTTCTCTGGGCCCAGCTCTCCTCCCTGTCCCTGCTGACTGAGCGCATCCCACCTGCTGTGTGCTCAGCTCTGCCCTACAGACCACTCTCAGCAGCAGGACACTGACCAGGGGCAGCTCTGGGTGTGCAGGGGCTCAGGAGCACATCAGACAAAGACTAAGGAGACCTTTGGTCTCAGAGTCTTCTGCAGAGTAGAGAAATAAACTCTACTCTCACACAGCCCACCCAGCACACCAAGGGGATCAACATTCAAAGCCAAGACTCCTTCCCTTCCAGCAAAATGCTGCCTTGATGCTCTTCTGGAAGCCTCCTCAGAAATGCCCAGGGGGGAGCTGCAACTGTGAGCAGCTCTGGACAACACAGCTCCCTCCCCACAGCAGAAGGACCCTGCCCTGCCCTGCCCTGCCAGGGCTGTCTCCTGCCACTCACAGCTTCTCCCCACAGCACTGTGTGGAGCTTCCTGGGCAGGCTGAGAGCTGAGCCTGGCAGGCAGCAGAGTCCCTGCCCCAGCACACAGCCCCTGGGCTGCAGGGACCCTGCTCTGAAGGACAGCCCTCACCACCCCTGCCTGCACCCCAGGGCTCCACAGCTCTTCAGAAAAGCCTGAAAAGAGCCACTGCACAGGAAGATTTCCTTCCAGCCCCCACCAGCTCTGGCTGTGCCAGCTTGAGGAGATGCCTCCAGGAGCTGCAGCTGCACTGCCCTTCCCCCACAGACTCACCCTGTCAGTGACTGCAGTGACTTCTCCTCCTGTCAGCTCTCAGTCACCCTCCTGGACACCTCCAAGCTCTCTTTGCCTTCTTCATCTTGCTGAGATCCACTGGCAGTGCCCTCAGCCCTGCTGTGCAGAGCAGAGGAGCTGCTCCTGGGCACAGCTGACACTTTTCATTGCTGCCTACTTGCCAGCAGCTCCCTCCAGCCACAGAGCTCAGCCCAGCTGAGCAGCAGAGGACCAACCCAAGGGCATTTTAATGACCCTCTGGTGGCTTTAGTGCCAGGTAAACATCAGAGACTGAGAGGGAGATGATGAAACCTCTCCAGAAGTTGAAGTCACTTTCAAACTCTGAAGTTTCTTCTCTTGTTGATGGATCCCAGTGAGGACACTGCTGGGAAAGTGTCTGCAGGCTGTGGTTGGAGCAGAGAACTGGAGGCAGTGCTGAGAGGTCAGGAGAAGCAGAGGAAGATGTCTCTGATGCTGAGCAAGCCTGGAGGTGCTTCATTAATGCAAAGGGTCAAGCCCTGAGCCCTGGCTCCTGGACAGGCAGATCCTGTCCCTCACTCACCCCTCAGGGTGATTCCTGGAGCAGTGAGATGTGGAGGGGACCAATGCCAAGGGCAGGACTATGGCACAACCCCTCCCAGGCTCCTGAGGATGGACAAGGAGGCAATGAGGCCCCAGGGCTGGAAGGAGGAGTTGTCTCCTCAGAGGCAGCAGTGGCACATACCACAGCCAGAACCCAAGGCAGGAAGAGCTTGGCTCTGCCAGGAGCCTTTCAGCTCCCCCACAGCCCTCTGTCATCTGCCCCTCAGGCTGTCCTCTGCTGCTGCATCAGCTGAGCCTCTTTCCCTGCAGGCTGTAGTCACCCCCCCCAGCTGCCCCACCTTGCTGCCACCTTCCTTTGCTGCTCTCTCTCCAACCTCCCTGGGTGTTCCTTGAAACTCCAAGCCTTGGAGTGCTCCAGGCTGCTGCTGGGGGATGCCTTGCAGTGACATTTCTTTCTCCTCATGTCCAGCCTGGAGCTCCCTAGCTGCCCTTTGTGGCTTTGTTTCTTTCTCTCGCACTTTGTCACTGTGCAGAAAAGCTTCTCCATGCCTCAAACCACTCCCCAGGCACTCTCAGGCTACTCTGCTCCTGGCCTCACTCTTCACACCACTGATCCCATGGCCTTCAGCCTCTATCTGCTGGCCATATGCCTGAGGCCTCCCAAGCACATCTTGGGAGATCTCTGGGCACTCTCCAAGGTATTTGTAGATGGAGATGTGGTGCTTATAGGGCAACAAAGAGACTTTTGACCATGGGCTGTAGTGGGTGGACAAGGGGCAGTGGTTTTGAACTGAAAGAGGAGACTGAGATTGGATAGAAGGAAGAAATGTTTTGCAAGGAGGGTGGCAAGACACTTGAACAGGCTGCCCAGAGAAGGGGATGTCCATCCCTGGAAGTCTCCAAAGTCAGGAATTTCAGCAACCCAACCTAGTGGGAGATGTCCCTGGCCATGGTCAGGATGTTGCACTCGATGCTCTCTTCCATCTCTTCCAATCCAGACCATTCCAGGATGCTTTGATTCCAATATCCCCAAACCCCTTCTCCACAGGGCTGCAGCTACCTCCTACACCATGGGGGTGTTTGCATCTCCCCTAGGCCCCTGCACCCCCATACAAAGGAAATTGTTGCCATTCCTGGCCATGAATGGCAATGGCTTGGGCAAATCCAATCCAAGCTCAAAAGCAACTCCCTCAGAAGAGGAAAGTAGCAATGAGTTGTGCTGAGGCAGGAGGCGAATCTGAGACACTGGAATGAATTGGATGGAATTCAGTAAAGGGAACAGAGATTTCAACAGGTTCAGTTTGGTGCCAAGGCTGAAGGATTTTGCATGGAGCTTGGGAAGAAAGGCCCTCAAGGAAGCCCTTCTGCTGACTCACAAGGCTCTGAATGGACTCCCTCACTCTCTCAACAACTTGAGAGAGAAGCCTGTCTGGGGTTAAATCCAATCCTAGTGCCAGACTTGGTCCCTGGTTTGTGACTCTCAGTTTGGATGCAGGGATTTCAGGGGCAGTGCTTTCCCCAGGCACTGTGGCTCCTGTAGAACTTGAAGGCAGCAGCAGCAGTTTGAAATCCCTTCAATAGTTCTGGTGAATCATATGCTCAGGCTGTGGGATTTCATGGCAGCACTTAACAAGTCAAACCCCAACAGCTGCTTACAATCAATGCAGGGATTTGGATCAGGATTGCACAGGCTTTGACTCACAGTTCCCATCTTGAGGTCCAAGAGCTGAGGAGATGTGAGGAGAGAAGCTGCCAGGGAAGACTGAAGCAAAATGTGTTTGTGTAGCTCAGCCTTCTCCTCATGCATTGTTACCAGCTGTCCAGTCTTGCTCATCACAGAGGACATCCTTCCTCTGACTTCCCTTCTCTGGCTGGCAGGCCTGCAGAAGCTGCTTCTTGTTCTTTGCATGCCTAGAAAGGTTCAGTTCCAGCCATAGCTTGGCCTTCCTGACCCCATCCCTACACCACAGGGCAGTGTCCCTGTGCTCTTCCCAGCATCCCTGTCCCTGCTTCCACTGCCTGTGCAGTTCCTTCTTGCCCTTCCCTTTCACCAGCAGGTCTTGACCAGGCCACCCAGGGGAGCAGTGGAATCCTCATCCCTAGAGGTCTTCCAATCTGTGCAGCCCTGGCACTGCAGGACAGGGGTTCATGGCCACAGTGGTGTCAGTTCTCAGAGGTCTGTTGCAGCAGAAAGGATTCTATCATTCTATGCTTCCATGACTCAGCCATGCCAGTCTCTTGCCTGCCTTGCCTGATCAATTTCAGCCAGCTGTTAATATTTGTGGGCAGCTGTCTCCCCCTGACTGTGCTGAGCCATCAACACAAGGCCACAAGCTGAGAAACTGCAGGGCACTACAGCTAATGAAGGGAGTCCCTGGATCTGTGCTGACCAGAGCAGGAGTCAGCATGACAAGCCTCTTGGAAACACCAAGTGGGACACAAAGGCAGCAAAGCCAGGGGCAGTGGGGAGACAGCAGAGCTGGGTTGCTGGGAGATGAATGTTTGAGGTAGATCAAAGAGAAGAACTTGGAGGGGAAAGAGGGAAAATAAATGTTAAAGCATAACCATTTGGCCTCTTTAGATTCCAGCTCCTACTGGAGTTCCATCCTGTCTGGCACTGCTGCACTCACAGGTGGAGTTACTTGTGGTGAAGGCACATTATGCCCAGAATTATGCCCAGATACTGAAACTTGTCCCAGCACATGGACAAATTCCCCTTCTTTCATGAGGGAAACAAAGGCTGAGGCAGCACAGACCCCTGCACACCCCCATGGCATGGGATGCTGGTGCTGATGCCAAGCATGGCATAATTCCGGCTTCACGCCTCCCATAGGCTGCAGCCGGTTGTTTATGAGAGTGCCCATTGGCCACATCCAGCCTCCAGGAACCTATCAGTATTGCCCCAGCTTGTAAATACGTTGCCCTCTTTCTCTTATGATAGATAGGACAGGATAGGATAGGATAGGATAGGATAGGATAGGATAGGATAGGATAGACCATGTTGGAAAGACTTTTGAGATCATTGAGTCCAACCTATCACCCAACACCATCTAATCAACTAAACCATGGCACCAAGTGCCACATCCAGCCTCTTCCTAAACACCTCCAGTGATGGTGACTCTACCACCTCCCTGGGCTGCACATTCCAAGGGCAAATCCCTCTTTCTGTGAAGAACTTCTTCCTAACATCCATCTTCATCCTCTCTCCTTGCCAGAGCTGCTAAGCTCCTGCCATAGCCTTTGCCATTAAGCTCATTGCTATTAAGTCTTCTCTCTCCTAGATGCAAGCAAATGAGTGGCCTCTGCAAGGCAAGGAGAAGCCAGCATCTGAGCAGGCCTGTTGAGCCTCAGCCCTGCGAGTATTTTCCAGAGGAGAGACAAACGCTGAGAGCCTGAGAAGCTACAGCATTGCATTGCCAGCCTCACCTGTTGGAAGAGCCCAACGTGCCTTCAGGAGGACTGGAGCCCCAAGGGTAAGATCTGCCCAATTGCCAGGGAAGGGACTTAGCTGAGTCCGGCAGTGCAAACGTCTGCCTCAGCCTGAAGCAGCAGACTGAGGAGCTGCACAGCCCTGTGTGTGTCAGCTCAGAAAGCAGGAGCAGCACTGCCCACATGACCCTGCCATTGTGGGATGAGATGAGGAGTCGCCGCTTCTGCCGCTCTGTGCCTTGTGAACCCCAGGGGAATCCAGAGCACCGTTCATGCCCTGTGCTCCAAAGCCAGGACTGCTCCAAGAGGCTCCTGCCTGCTTCTTCAAGTCAACAAAGGGGAAGTTGACGCTCTGTGCAGCTGTGCTTTTTCCCCAGGGTCATCCTCACCAGCCCCAAAGATCATTGTCATGAGGGCCAACTCCGTTCCAGGAACAGCCCTACTGGCCCTACTGGGCCGACACCATAGGTCCACTCCCTGCCATCCGGAGGGAGCTGCCCGAGTCCTGCAAAGGGAGCCTGCTTTACCGGCTAGCCTATGTTCCGTCCCCTCTCTGCTGTGGGTTCAGTGGTGTGGAGACTGAGTTCAGCAGAGGAGCAGCCTGAGAGTGCTTGAGGAGTGCTTTGAGACTACTTCATAGTGACCAACTGCAAGAGCAAGAAACAAAGACATGAGGTGCAGCTGGGGAGGTCCAGACTGGATATGAAGAGAAAGAAATGTCATTGCCAGGGCAGTGCTGTGGTGCAAGACATGCCCCAGCTGGAGCCTGGAGCACTCCAAGGCTTTGTGTTTCAGGAACAACCAGCAGGGATGGAGAGAGAGCAGGAAAGGAAGGTGGCAGCAAGGTGGGGCAGCTGGCTGGGTGACTACAGCCTGCAGGGAAAGAGGCTCAGCTGATGCAGCAGCAGAGGACAGCCTGAGGGGCAGATGACAGAGAGATGAGGAAGAGATGAAAGGCTCCTGGCAGAGCCAAGCTTTTCATGCCTTTGCTTCTGGCTGTGATCTGTGGCACTGCTGCCTCTGAGGAGACAACTCCTCCTTCCAGCCCTGGGGCCTCATTGCCTCCTTTGATTGCTTCCTTGTCCTTCCTCAGGAGGCTGAAAGGCATTGTGCCATAGTCCTGCCCTTGGCATTGCTTCTCTCTGTATCTTAATGTGCCAGGAAGAGCTCTGAGGGGTGAGTGAGGGACAGGTTCTCCTTTACTAGTGTCTGGGGACAGGGCTTGGCCCTTTGCATTAATGAAACACCTCCAGGATTGCTCAGCATCAGAGACACCTTCCTCTGCTTGTCCTGACCTCTCAGCACTGCCTCTAGTTCTCTGCTCCAACCACAGCCTGGAGACACTTTCCCAACAGTGTCCCTCATTATTAACACTGCAGGAAACTTCTGGATGCAGTATTCCAGGTGTGGCCTCACCATGGCAGAGTAGAGTAGAGGGGGAGGAGAACCTCCCTCTGTCTGCTGGACAAACTTCTCTGAAACATCCCAGGATCCCATTGGCCTTCTTGGGCACCAGGGCACATTGCTCTGCCATGCAGAACTTGTTATCCACCAGGACTCTCAGGTCTCCTCTCCAGCAGATCACCTCCCAGCCTATACAGCTGCAGATTATTCTTCCTTCCCAGATGCAGAACTGAGCAGGATCATTGGACAAGATGATGTGCAAGGATCTCTTCCACAAGTGTACCAGGACAGATACAGCAGGTCCTCTGAGGAAGGCTTCTCCACTCAAAGCCTTGGTAGGAAATCTGCCAGATGGATCTGGTGAAACTTGGATCTGCTCAGCCTCTGGCCACAAGGAGGCTGAGGGCTGAATGTGCAATCCTGTGCTCAGCTGTGTCTCAGGAACTCACCATTCAGTAGGAAGCCAAGGACTGGGAAGGGGGAGGTGAGGCCACTTCTGCCTCCTGAGAGGATTGGCCAACAGCAGGAAGACAGCTGGGAAAGGGACTGTGAGGTCAGGTGTGTCTGCAGGAGCTGCTAGGGCAGCCCTGGGCTCATGGCTGGTTGTTGGGCAGAGTGATCTGTCAGATGGCCTCTGCCAAAGGGCTGATGGGCTGACTGCAGGAAGGGGCTGATGGTTTAGTTGCTGTGTCTCTGCTGCCTGAGTAGCTGATGGGACAGCAGCAGGCACAGGGCTTGGTGCTGTCTATGCAAGAAACTGCAAGGCCAGCAGCCTTGGGAGCTCCTGCTGAGGTAGGCAAGAGCAGGAGAGAGGAACACTGCCAGATGGTGCAGCCTGGCAGGTGCAGCCTGGCCATGAGGAGCAAGAAACCTCTCTCAAAGGGTAGTGCTGTGGCCTGAGAAGTTCTGCAGAAGGAATCTGGGATCAGCCCTTCTCTTTGTGTCCCAGGGAGCAGAGGGTGAGTGTGGGCAGGTGTCAGTGAAGGCATGGGAAGGCCAAGGTGGGGAAGTGAGAGGAGTGTCTGCAGCCTGCAGGGCAGGAGAAGCAGCTGTGAGACAGTGCAGGACAAAGCTGTGGGAGAGCTGGCCAAGGGCAATGGCAGTGGTGGGAGTGATGAAGAGAAGCCAAGGCTGTGCCCTCTTGGCTATGGCAATTCTCTGCCCCTGAGGCCTGTGAGGAGCTGTTGTCCTAAGGCCCTGGGAGGGCCTCACTGCCTCTTTCCACAGCCCCAGGAAGGCTGGGGGCTGTCAGGCCCTTGTCCTCCACTCAGCATCACAAACCCTATAGGGATGCTAAAGGAAGGCTGGAGAGGGACTTTTCATGAGGGTGTCTGGTGACAGGACAGGAGGGAAAGGTTTGAAGGTGAGGAAAAGGAGGTTTAGACTGGGCCTTAGGAAGAAGTTCTTCCGTTGGTCAGGGTTGTGGGACTCTGGAATAGGCTGCCCAGGTAGGATGCCCTCTCCTGAGGGTGTTGAAGGCCAGGCTGGATGAGGCCTTGAGCAGCTGAGTCTATTGGAGAGGCATCCTTGCCTAAGGCAGGGAGGTTGGAGCAGATGAGCTCTGAGGTCCCTTCCAACCTAGGCCCTGCTATGCTGCTATGAAACCCAACCCCCCACCCCCACTGCACCTGAAGAGCCTTGACCCACACATGAGGGACAGGAGCTGCCTGCCCAGGGACTGTGCTCAGGCCTTGGCCTTTGCGCTGCAGAACCCAGAGCCAGAGTTTGCTCTCCTGCACTTTGCCTTTGCCTGCTGCAATCACAGCCTCTCCTGAGCTGCTCTAACCAGTCCCTGGGGAGGCTTTGGCAGTAACAA
This sequence comes from Colaptes auratus, assembly GCA_015227895.2. Lineage (NCBI taxonomy): Eukaryota > Metazoa > Chordata > Aves > Piciformes > Picidae > Colaptes > Colaptes auratus. The sequence goes on along the minus strand of JAAWVA010000030.1, from coordinate 7,377,246 downwards.
GCCTCAGTGGGGCCAATCAATGCTTCAAGGGACTTTGTGTTTTGCTTCTTGCTTCTTGCACAGTTTCTTCACTCTTCTCTCAGTACCTGAGGTTCATGGAATGATCCCCAAGTGCCCTGAGGAGCTCTTTGTGTCTTTGTTGTTCACTTCCAGATTTCAAAGTGCACCTCACAGAGCTCAGGTTTTGAGGGTAAACTATTTGATTCTTTCTCAGATGAGGGCAGAGGTGACAGCAGCATCCACCAAGCCAGAATGATGCAGGCTGTCTGCTCAGGAGGTCTGGACTGGGAGGAGAAGCTGTCCTTTGAGGGCTGACACTGAATGGACAACTTTGCTCCTCACCCTCCCCAACCTCCCCATTTCTGTCCCTGCCCACTTGGGTCTTCCATCCCTGCTCCTTGCATCAGACTTCTCCACTGCTCTCTGCAGCTGGAGCTCACAGCTCCATGGCACCAGCTGCCCCCTGCTCTCCTTAGACAACTCCTGCACACAGACACAGAAGAATTGTTGCTCTTTGGAAGCAAAGCCAAGGCTGAGAAAGTTGCCTCAGCAATCCAAGGCCCCTGGACCCATCTGCTCAGCACAAGCTGTCTCTCAGCAGCTTGCCTGTCCACAAGGATGAGGCAAAGCCAACAAGTTGTGCCATGGCTGTGATTTCTCAGCCAGTCAAGAGTTCTTGAGAGTGAGAAGCAGAGGAAAAGGTTGGATCCTAGCAGCCCTTCCTCAGGAACCAATCCTGAATTCAAATCTCTTTCTATGGCTGTGCCTGGAGAGAAGCACCAAGCACACAGACACAGAGACAGAGCTGGCTGGGTCCAGTGCAACATAGAGCCCCCAAACATGGTGACAGCAAAGGTGTCTGTCCAAAGACACAGAGAGGTGGAGAGCTTGCTGGCAGAGAGGATGCCCTGGAGTTCAGTTTCTTTCTGCTAAAGCTCAGGACAAGCACTCACAAAGCTTCAAATTCTCAGAGGATGAGAACTGACCCTGGAGAAGTCTGACTTGGTGCTGGCCCTTGGTGCAGGTTGTGCCTGAGAGATGTCTGAGTGGGGGAGATGCTGGACACAGCTACTGGGATCCAGGAGAGGGACGTGGAGATCATTGACTTCCATCAGGTGTTTCTCTGATCTGGAGAACCTTGGATGCTGAATCATCCTGGGATCTTTTGCCACTTGGACAGACCCTGAAGATTTTGACTGTCAGAGTTTTCTATCAGCTCCCTGTTGGCTGTGATCCAAGCACAGATGCACTGAGCTGCCAGGAGGTGACAAACCCCCAAGCTGTAGGGAGTGCAGTGCAAGGCTGGGAGAGCCCTGGTTAGGACTGAGCCATTCCTTGCAGGTCAATCCTCTCCTCTGAACCTTTTGCTTCTCTCTGGCTGGGCTCATATCCTTCTCTTCTCTCCATCAGCTCTGCTCCTCTGTGCTGGGGAGGAGTAAAGTTTGCAGATCTGCTCCTTGGAACAGGCCAGAAGGTAAAGAACCCAACTTTGGCACAGCAGCAAGATTCCAGGCTCCTGCTGACCTCTGAGAACCTCTCAACCCCCTCCAGACCCTCCTCCAAAACCACACTTCACCACTTGTGGAGCTTTGAGGGTCATTGGCTGTGATGGGAATGTAGGAGTTCACCTGCCTGAGCCTCAGGTGGTCAGGTATCAGTTGCCTGGCCAGAGGGGGATGGTTGGGATGGCTATGTCCTGGGCTGTCAGCCCCATCAGCACTACAACCAGGGGACTCAGCACAGGAGTCAGGGCTCTGATCTCTCTGTTGCAAGGAGTCACACACAGTGTCCTTACTTGCCAGTCACTTGGTCCCCAAGGATTTGCCCAAGAGCACAGGGGTGACCATTCCTCTCAGCAGCATGGCCTCCCAGAAGGACCTGGACATGATCTGGGAGGAGAAGAATCACCTGAAGAATAATTTGGAGGAGCCAAAGCTCTGCCTTGAGGAATAGCAGAAGTGGTTGATGGAGGCATGGCTGAAGACAGCAAGGATGAAGTGTATGAGGATTAGGAGGAGGGGGATGCCAATAATTATGTGGAGGACAAAGGGGATGATGTGGAAGAAGAGGATGATGATATGGAGTAGGAGAAGTATAAAGAGAAGGAGGAAGAAGATGAACAGGAGGAAGAGGGCAAAGCCATATCAGCCCCTCTGTGCCACCCAAGCAGCCACATCAGTGCCCTGAGGTTAGGCAGAGCTGCCTTCCCACCCAGCTTGGAGCTGGTGAAGCCCCACTGCCCCCGGCCCAGTTTCCAGCCCTCTGTCAGTGGTGACTACGGCAACAGCTTCACCCTCGGCTCCAACCTCATCCAGCTCTGCTGCGTCCACAGCCAGGTGCAGCTGCACCTCTGAGCTGCCTGAGGCAAGAGCTGCACTCTGATGGCCACCCTCAGCCAGCACCGCTGCACCCACACCGGAGCCAGCCCTTTACCTGCACAGGCTGCAGCAAGGGCTTCATCTGCAGCTTCTCCCTCACCTGGCATAGTCACCCCCACGCTGGTGACCAGCGTGCCCCAGGGGACACAGCAATACACCGACCCCGGCACTACCAGGCCAAATGTGACCCCCCTGGGGTGCCCTTCTCCAGCAGCTCGAACTGCAATCTCCTCTTTTACACCTTCTTTCCTCAGAAGCAAATATGCCCCCTGCCCTTCTCTGCACCAGCCAGTGCTGAGGAGAGTAATGACAGTCCTGACCGCCAGTGCCACCACTACAGCTGGGCTGGGATTTGGCTGTTTGTTCCTCAACACTTTGGGTTTCCTAGAAGGAAAAGAAAAACCTCATCCCAAGGATAATGCTTAATTTTAATGGAAACCCAAACTCTAATAAAGTATTGCCTCTTGCTGCTTTTTTTTCACATTTCTGTCCCAAAAGGCTACTTTTGGGGACATTTCTTCCCCAGGGCCAGGGATGAAGCCATGTGCCCACTTCAGGGAGGTGTCCTTGAGGGGTCCTGGGAGGGTCTTGAATGTGAAGTGAGAAAATCAAACTCAGTGCCTGCCATAGCCATTCAGCAGTATCCTTCACTAACCTGCATGGACATGGAATGATGGCTCCAAAACGTTCCTGTGCTGATCACCCATCACAAAAAAATGTAAAAAACTGGTGCCTATTCCATGCGGAGCAATTGCTTGATTAATTAAGTACTGCTCAGAGTAAGGAAGCAAAAATGAAGCTGTTTTGGGTTTTGTGGCATTTGATATATTCTGCTCTGACTGGGATTCTGTACAGATGGTGTGTGGCCTTGAAGTTGGGTAAGCGAGGAAGATATTTGGCACATAAACTGTCCCTTTGGTTTAAACAGAAGCTGAAAATGCTGTATGAGCGCTGCTTGGGATTTCTGTGGCTTAACAGCTATGATAATGTGACTGTGACTGTTCCTGCAGGATTACATCAATTCAGCATTCCTGTTGCAGAGAGTTATGAGAGCAGCTGGGACCCCAGAATGATTTTACTGATGGCACTGCACGGAGAGAGACGAGCAGCGAATAGCTGTTCTGCTTTCAGACGCAGCAGACGCAGACGTCGTAGGGCTAGTTCTAACTCAAATGCAGACATTTCCAGTGATGAGGAAGACACAGAAACAGGACAAACAGGGGGAAACAGAGGGAAACAGGAAGACAGGAGTTAATGGGAAAGCAGCTCCAAGTGAGACCGGCAGCAGTTCTGGCATTCAGCCAGCGGGGGGCAGACGCAGCTCACAACAGCAGTGCCAGCGGCTGTGGCTCCACCGGCAGTCATGAACGAGGCAAAATCTCTTCCACCTGCAGCAGCAGGAATGGAAGCGAGTTCCACAGCAGCTACTGCGTCCCAAAGTCCACCTGCCAGTGGTGTTCCCTTGCAAACCCCTTCTGCTTCTGCAAAGTCTGCTGTAAACTTAAATGCAGCTCCAGTTCAACAAATCACAGCTGTGGATAAAAGGGGCAGGCACAAGGCAGATGCAGAGGCAGAAGAACAGAAAGAACAGCAAGATCCCTCTGCTGGTCAGGGACCTTCTGCTAAAAAGGATCCTTCTGAAAATGGAGAGAAAGTTTGCCTTAAAGATAGAGCTGAATTGCTGAGGCCATCAGTGGAGAGTGGAGATGCAGGACAGGATACAGGTTCTGGTAAGTCAGGAGATAATGGAGGTGCTTCTGAACTTAAAGACGTCCTATGGAGGGCAGCAGCAGGATTATGGGGACAGCTACTTCAAGAGGAGGAGACTGATGAAGATAACATCCAAGCAGCTAATGCCCCCTGGCAGGAAATCAGGCATGTAAGAAAGGATTACATTAGAGGAGAGAATGAGCCAATTCTTACATGGCTAGGCAGGTGCCACGATACAGGGACCTCTGCTTCAGTAGTGGGGGACAAGTCAGCATCTCAGCTTGGAACCCTCTCAAAAGCTAGTGGAATAGATAGACATCTAGGCAGGAACCTTGATAAGGTTCCTTTGTGGACATGCCTTTGACTGGCAGCTCTTAGGAGGTGTCCATCCAGAGATGACCTTCCATGGAACCCTAAGGCTTGGAACACCATAGATGAGGGAATTAAGAGTGCTGACAAGATTAACCATGGTCCTCATCTAGGACTCAGTCACACACAGGCATTAGAAGGATAAACATTTGATAGAGAAAATCCTTCCATGTCTTGGTCTTTGCTGCCATCGCCTGTCTTTTTAGCAACATTGCAGTCCCCATGTCTTCTTTCTTGTGTTTTGCCTGTTGGTCCTCTGCCAATCCCACAGAACTGTCCTTCTCTTGTTTGTGAGGCCCAGGGGTGTGAGAACCCAGCCTGCTTTCCAGACTCAGCCTTAGTTCTCTCTCTGTCTAGAGCTGCCATCTGCTACTCTAGCTCCATTTGCTCTCCCAGGCTCCAGGTTTGCTTGATTGATGTCAGAAAGCTAAGCTCTGAACTAGTGGGAGCATTTCTAACAGTTAGTGAGAAAGTTCAGAAGTCTCCTTCCCTCAGCTGTCCTGCTGAGTGTTCTGGGAAGGGCTCAGCTGAGGGCCAGTTCTGAGAGGCAGAGGTTGGGTTGTGGCTGGGTTGAGGCCTGGGGTTAACACCCAAGGGTCAATGCCAAGGGTAAAGGCTGGAGCCAGGATGAGCAATGGGGGCAGAGTCAGGGTCAGGAGTGGGTTTGGGAGGGGCTGAGGTGTAAGGGGTGAGGTGAGGGCTTGGCTCAGCTGCACTGCATTTGAGCAGGGCACTGAGTAGAGAGGATGGGAGGGGCCCAGGCTGGACTGGGAGGGCATCCTAGGATCCAGTCTGTACTGGGAGGTGCTAAAAGCATTCAGTCTGTCATGGGAGCTGTGAGAGTTTCAATTCAGACCCCGAGGAGACCCCCCAGACACTGGGGGAGGGCTGGATGGGGAAAGAGGAATACACTTCCCTGCCAAGGAGCCCTGCACCCATGCCTGGTGAAGGCAGACAAGGACCCCCTGATGAGAAGCAAGCTCCAGGGCTGGCCAGGAATGGATCTTGATCAGACTCCTGATGTCTTCTTTTTGCCTTGTCTTTTTTGGCTCCAATGCTGCTCATTGGACACTCACTGGAAAATGCAAAAGGCTCCAGCAAAAGTTTCCAACCTACCACAGCCTGGGACTGCAGACACAGTGCTGTTAGGTCTGCCCTATGAACTGTCTCCAGCTAAGGCAGCAGCTGAGCTGACCACAGACTCAAGTGCAGGAGGAGTGTGGTTCTCAGCTGACTCCACCCACTGTATGGGATGCAAATGGCAACAGAAAGCTGCAGTGCTGGAGGCTGGCACTGGGAAGACTGTGGCAGAGGAAGGTGGTGCACAGGTAGGAGGATTGCCCTGCACTCATGCTGGCAGCAGAGAATGGTGCCCCTGCTATTCACACTGATGCCTGTGCAGCCTCCAAGGGTGCCACTGAATGGGTGTGTCAGGGGGAATCAATCAGGAGAGCTGGAGACTGGCAATGACTCTGACAAATAGGTCACTCAAGACCCTCAAAGGCAGGAGGGGTCAAAGGCCATGCACAGAAGGGAAGAGCTGCTGCACAATGGAACCAGCAGGCAGATCACCCAGCAAGAATTCCTGTGGTGAACAATGAAGGGGAAGATTGAGCAAGATTGGCTGAGTGGCTGCACATGAGAAGAGGCCACCCAGGGAAGGCCAACCTCTATTCTGAGTGCCAGGCTCGAGGGAGGTCAGTTTGAAACATTTGGAACAATTCTTACAGCTTGGCCACAATGTTGGGTAAGGCTTAAGGCCAACCACCCAAACCAAGCCTCTGCCCCACAGATCAGACACAACAAGCCTCTGTGGAGCCCCTGGCAAGTTGATTATGTTGGCCCTTTGAAGACCTCTCCTGGGAAAAGTTATATCCTGGTAGGAGCAGAAGTGGTTCCAGGATGAGCCATGGCCACAGCTCTCAGCACTGCCACAGAAGTTCAAAGGATTGAAGCTCTGGAGAAATGGTTCAGCATTCTTCCTGTGCCTGAGTGTGTCCAAAGTGCCAATGGATCACACTTCACAGTGAGCACAGTGGCAGGCTGGGTGCAAGGAGAATGAATTAAAGGAGTGTTCCCTACCCCATATTATCCTCAGGCTAATGGTGTAGCTGAACAGACCAATGGTCTTATTGCAAGTCATGCTGATAGCTCAAGGCACAGCTGGGACTCACAGTTGGCACAAGCAGTTTTTACTGCCAGCAGATGATGAGGAATATATGGAAGCCCCAAAATTCAAACATTTAGTCCCATGGAACTAGTGATGGCTGCTGCCCATAGCCCTGATGGACAAAGGAGTGAATCCCTACCACAGACACAGAGAGCCCAACCTGTACTAGTGAAGCTACTGTCCATTGGCATTGTGCCCATGATATTGGCAAAACTCAGAGGCTTCTATGCCTGGGAAGCCTTGGATGGGATTGGGATTGGGCAGGGACAGCAAAGAGGAGGTTGGGGAGGGTGAGGAGCAAAGTTGTCCCTTCAATGTCAGAGCTGAAGGACAGATTTCCCTGCAAGTGCAGATGTCCTGCTGAGACAGCCTGGGTCAGTGTCACTTGGGGAATTATCATCTCTGCTCTGAGCTGAAAGCTAACAGAATATTCTCCCTTTGATATGAAATAAATACTAAAGGAGCTTTGTGAGGAGCACTTTGAAACCTTGAAGAAAACTACAGAGACACAAAGAGCTCTTAGGGCACTTGGGGATCATTGCCTGAGCCTCACACACTGAGAGGAGACTGAAGGAATCTGCTCAAGAAGTCAGAAGCACAACAAAAATTCCTTCCAGTATGAATTGGCCTCACTGAGGGCCATTAGCAACAAAGCCTCCCAGGGGTGCTTAGAGAAGCTCCATGGAGGCCATGATTGAAGGCAGACAAAGGCAAAGTGCAGCTGAACAAACCCTGGCCTTGGTTTAGGAAAGAGAAAGGCCAAGCTCTGAGCCTCAGGCCTTGGAAAAGCAGATCCTGAGAGCCTCCAACTCAAACTTCCTCTCAGTAGCCATGGTGGCAGAAGCTGCTGCCAGAAGGCACAGGATCAAGACCTTGACCCTCTTGAGCCTTTCAGCCCTGCCAGAGCCCTTGGCCATCCCTCCTGCAGGCTGTGCTACACTGTCCCATGCCTGCAGCTCTTTCCCTTCAGGCTGTTGACATCCATCTGGCTTCCCCAGCCAGCTCTCCCCCTGACATTTCCACACCTTCCCTCAGGCCTCTCCACTCTTGCTGCCTGTTCCTTGACTCACAAAGGATCTCCAGACTCCTTCTGGGTCACCTCTTGCACCACAGCTCTACACTTTGAGTGACATTGTTTTGTCCTGGCCTCCAGTCTGAACCTTTCAGTTGCACCTTCTGAAGGCTTCCTTCTGTGTCCACAAGCAAGAAAAGCTCCATCAGCTGACACCCCCCTTCAAGCAGGTGCACATCACCCCTGAGCCTTCACTTCCCCAGGCTAAAGAAGCTCAGCAGCTTCAGGTGCTAGAGAGAGACTCCAAACTCCATCCAGGCAGATCTCCTCTGGAGCTTCTCCAGTACCTCTCCATTCCTGCAGACTAAGGACCTCCACAGCCAGACACCAATATTGCAGATGTGGACACAGCAGTGCTGAGTGCAGGGGAGGACAACCTCTGTGTCTGGGTGGCCACACTCCTCCTACCTCAGCCCAGCTGCACTTGGCCTTCTGCACTCTGCTCAGCCTCTGCTCCAGCCCAGGCCATTGGGAATGGTCCCTGCCAAAGGCCTTTCTGCCTGGGGACAGAGCAGAACCTCCAGCTGCAAAGCAACAGCCAAGGCACCTCCCTGCTGCTGCCTCTCAGCTTGGCAGGCACAAGGGATGGCACAGTCCCCAGACCAGACCTGGGCCTGCTGCTGGCCAATGACACAAAAGGATTGGAGTTTGCAGTGAGCTCACACTCACCTCCTGGCCATGTGGCTCCTCCTGCCCTACGAGCTTCTCAGCCGTCCCTCATGTCCCAGTGCTGGCCCAAGGCTCAGCAGCCACAACAAACCTCTGCAGGGCCTTCCAAGGCAGGTCCCTGCTGCTGCCTTTCAGCTTCTCCAACAGCCACAGCCAAGTCCTGTCCCTGCTGCTGTCCCCTCAGGCCCTCAGGTGGCAGGGAGGTGACAACCCAGCTCCAAGGCTCTTCCTGCAGGGGCCACCAGGTGCTTAGGGGCAGGGAGTCACACAAGTCCCTTGCCCACCAGAGGCCTTCTGCTGCCTGCTGGGGACTCTGGCAGCTGGGAGGCCAAAAGCACAGAGGCCATCCAGGAGTCAGGGGCTGCTCTCTCAGCTGCTGCAGCAAGAAGTGACCTCCTAGTCCCTTTGCTGCCCTCTTCCTGCTGCTGCCCTATCAGCTGATGAGCCAGCAGTGACCTCCCAGCCCCTGCCCAGCCTTGTGGCTGCTGCTGTGCAGGAGATCCTGAGGCACAGCTGAGCTGCCCATGGCATTGCCACCCATCTGCTCCTGGTGTCCATCAGTTACTCAGGCATAGGTCACCTCCTGCTCCTCTTCCAAGGCTATCAGGCTGCTCTGTGAGCTCCCAGTACCTGCCCTGTGCTAGGGGCCAAGCAGAGTCCCTCAAGGGTAGGAGGGGATATAAAAGAGGGGTCAGAGCACAGGAAGGAGGTTTGTGGCTGAAGTGTCCAGGGGAAGGCTGAGGGCTCAGAGATACCTTTGAGGGCTGGGGCCTAGGCCAGGGCTTGGTGACAGCTTTGGTGTCCTGATGAGCCCAGTCTGAACTGGGAGGGCTTAAAACACAGAGTCACAGAATATGTGGGGTTGGAAGGGACCTCCAGAGATCATCCAGTCCAACCCCACTGCCAGAGCAGGAACACCCAGAGCAGGTCACACAGGAACACATCCAGGCAGGTTTGAAAGTCTCCACAGCAAGAGACTCCACAACCTCTCTGGCAGCCTGCTCCAGGGCTCCAGCACCCTCACAGCACAAAAGAGTCTCTTCATGCTGAGGTAGAACCTCCTGTGTTCCATCTTGCACCCATTGCTCCTTGTCCTATCACTGGGCACCACTGCCAACAGCCTAGCACCTTCCTCTGACACCCCCCTCTGATATTGATAGCCATTGATCAGATCCTCTCTCAGGCTTCTCCTGTCCAGACTAAACAGCCCCAGGGCTCTCAGTCTGTCACAGAATCACAGAAACATTCAGGTTGGAGAAGACCCTCAGGAGCACCAAGTCCAACCAATAACCCTACTCTACAAGGTCCATCCCTAAACCATATCCCCAAGCACAAGATCCAAACCACCTTGAAACACCTCCAGGCTTGGTGACTCCACCACCTCCCTGGGCAGCACATTCCACTCCCTGAACACTCTGGATGGGAAAATCTTTTTCTTCCTGTCCAGTCTGATCCTGCCCAGTCCTAGCTTGAGGCCATTCCCTCTTGTTCTGTCACTAATTACCTGTGAGAAGAGACCAGCAACAGCCTCTCCACAACCTCCTTTCAGGTAGCTGTAGAGAGCCAGGAGGTCTCCCCTCAGCCTCCTCTTCTCCAAACTAACCAGCCCCAGCTCCTTCAGTTGCTCTTCATCAGGTTTCTTCTCCAGGCCCTTCCCCAGCTCCTTGCCCTCCTCTGCCCTGGCTCCAGCACCTCCACATCTCTCTTGGATGGAGCTGCCCAAAACTGGACACAGCACTCAAGGTGTGGCCTCGCCCAGAGTCCCAGGGCACAGTCACCTCCCTGCTCCTGCTGGACACAGCATTGCTGATCCCAGCCAGGATGCCTTTGGCTTTCTTGGCCACCTGGGCACACTGCTGCCTCCTATTCAGCTGCTTGTCCATCAGCACCCCCAGGTCCCTTTCTGCCAGACAGCTCTGCATCCACACTGCCCCTGGAGCATTGCTTGGGGTTGTTGTGACCCAAGTGTAGGACCTGGCACTTGGCCTTCTTGAAGCTCCTCCTGGTAACGTTGGCCATGGATCCAATCTATCCAAGTCCCTCTGCAGAGCCTCCCTACCCTCATGCAGATCAACTCTGCCACCTCCCTTGGTGTCATCTGCTGACTCACTGCTGACTCACTCTGTGTCTTCATCAAGGTCATCAATAAAGATGTTCAACAGAAGTGGTCCCAACACTGAGCCCTGAGGAACACCACTTGTGCCCTGCCACCAGCTGGATTGAACTCCACTCAGCACCACTCTTTGGGCCCTTTCAGCCAGCCAGGGCTGTATCCAGCAGAGCATTGCTCATCCAAGCCAGGAGCAGCCACTTTGCCCAGGAGAATTCTGTGGGGAGCAGTGCCAAAGGCTTTTAGAAAGTCTAGGGAGACAATAGCCACAGCCTTGCCCTCCTCCAACAGTCACTCATCCTGTCAGAGAAGGAGATGAGGTGGGTCAGGCAGGACCTGCCCTTCCTAAACCCATGCTGCCTGGGCCTGATGCCCTGCTTGTCCTCTCCAGGTCATGTAATGGTGCTGGAGATGCTCTGCTCCAGGCCCTGCCCTGCTACCCAGCTCACCCTGCCAGCTCTATAGTTTCCTGGATCCTCCTTTCTTTCTTTCTTGGAGCTGGTGTCACATTTGCTCCTCTCCATACTCTGGGACCTCCCAGTGAGCCAGGACTCCAGGTCAATAATGGAGAGTGCTTGGCCACAGAGATGTTCAAGTCCCTCCTCATCCTCCTAGCCTCTGTTGGACTCTCTCCACCAGATCTCTGTCTCTCTTGACATGGGGAGCCCCAAACTGCAGGGATCCAGTTTGTACAGGAAGGGCCCAGTGGGTACTGGGAGAGGATTAGGCTTTCAGAGTGTTCTGGGACCCCTCCCAGTGTTACTGGGAGAGGCCATGGGGTCAGCTTTTACTGGGAGGTGACCAAGACTTGACTAGGAGCACCAGGGCTGCTGTTAGTAATGGGAGGGACCCCAGTCTATCCTGGGAGAGCATCAGGGTTCAGTTTGCAGGATGGGTCCTGTCTGTGCTGGGATGGATCAGGGTTTCAGGAGATGCACTTGTACTGGGATGAGACTCAGACTGTGTGGTGGATGGCAATGGGATCCCATGGTACCAGGATCAGGGCACAGCTGCACTGGGATCAGGATATCCACTTTGTTCTGTGCTGGGTGCAGCTGGGACTGGGAAGGGGTCCAAGGATGCACTTTGTAGGGCACAGGAAACTGTATGGGCGATGTCAAAGTGATGCAGTTTGTCTGAGATAAGACCACATCAGAGCTGGGACGGGTTCAGGAGATGCAGTTTGTGCTGAGATGTGACCAGGTACTGGGAATGGTTAAAAGATCCCAATTTGTGCTGAGCAGGGCCCAGAATGTCCTAGAATGTGGTCAGGGAATGCAGATTGTACAGGGACAGAATACAGTCTGTACTAGGAGTCCATAAAGGGATCCAGATTTATTGAGACAAGGCCCAATGTGTACCTGGAGGGATGAAAGGGATCCTGTTTGGACTGGGACACGGCCTAAGCCTTGTTCGGAGGGCATGAGGGTGTGCAGTTTGTATTGGGATGGATGCAGTTGGTACTGGGAAGGGAGCCAGGGGATCCATTCTGTGCTGGGATGGGACCCAGGCTGCAGTGCGAGAGGACAGTAGGATCCAGTTTGTACTGGGATGAGGCCACATCTGTACTGGGAGGGTTAAAGTAACCATGTTTGGACTGACTGGAAGGGGATCAGGGTATCCAGTTCGGACTCTGAGTAGGTGCAGTCTGAAATGGGATGTAGTTGGGGTATGAAGGCATGAGGAGACCTCCTGTTCTGATGGCAGTGTTGCTCTGCAGCACAGCTCTGTCCCACAAGCAGCCCTGGACTCTCCCTGCCTGCAGTCCCAGCACTGCCACCCAGCAGCACAGTGCCCAAGCTGCCAGAGCACTGAGGCCTTGCCCCAGTACAGAGGCTCAGCAGGAGAGGGTGGAAGGGCAGAAAGAGCAGCTGAGGACAGCCCAAGCTGTGGGGCTGCCTGGCACTGCTGCTGTGCTGGGACTCTGCCCCTCCACCTCTGCACACAGGCACTGCCCTGCAGCTCCACAGAAGCCTTGGAGGAAGGAACTGAGACAAGGAACTCAGGAGGAAGGAATGCAGAGAAACAGGGTACTTTATTGTTGAACACCCAGGGAGCAAAGCTCCTCATGTCTGCAGCCTCTGGGTCACAGCAGAGAGGACAACACTGAACCAGAAATGGTATGAAGAAAGACATTTGTGTGGGAATAGCATTCTCACAAGGGTAAAAGCAGCAGCAACAGCCAGAACTGGGTCTGCACTGAGTGACATCAGAAATGCTATGCAGGAGAAGACAAAGATTTATTGCTTCTGAAAGCATCCACGGATCATTGGCTCAGGGCAGCCTTCAGCTCCTGGTTCCTCAGGCTGTAGATAGAGGGTTGACTGCTGGAGGCACCACTGAGTACAGAACTGACACCACCAGGTCCAGGGATGGGGAGGAGATGGAGGAGGGCTTCAGGTAGGCAACGGAGCCAGTGCTGATAAACGGGGAGACCACAGCCAGGTGAGGGAGGCAGGTGGCAAAGGCTTTGTGGCGTCCCTGCTGAGAGGGGATCCTCAGCACTGCCCTGAAGATCTGCACATAGGAGATCACAATCAACACAAAACGAGGAAAGAAATACAGAGGCACTGGCCACAAGAAGCCAAAGTTCCCTGAGGTAGGATGTGGAGCGGAGAGCTTGAGGATCTGGGGATTTCACAGAAGAACTGCTCCACAGCATTGCCCTGGCAGAGGGGCAGGGAAAATGTATTGGCTGTGAGCAGCAGTGCATAGAGAACGCCACAGCCCCAGACAGCTGCTGCCATGTGGAGACAAACTCTGCTGCCCAGGAGGGTCTCATAGTGCAGGGGTCTGCAGATGGCAACGTAGCGATCATAGGACATGTGGTGAGGAGAAAATACTCTGCAGTAAGCAAAAAAACTACAAAGAAGACCTGGACAGCACATCCTGCATAGGAGATGTCCCTGGTGCCCCTAAGGGAATTGGACATGGATTTGGGCACAGTGGTGGAGATGGCACTCAGGTCAAGGAGGGCAAGTTGAGGAGGAAGAAGTACATGGGGGTGAGGTGGTGGTCCCAGGCTATGGTGGCGATGATGAGGCCATTGCCCAGCAGGGCAGCCAGGTAGATGGCCAGGAGAGGCAGAAGTGCAGGAGCTGCAGCTGCCTTGTGCCTGGGAATGGCAGGAGGAGGAAGTGGCTGATGGAGCTGCTGTTGGCCATCTGCTGCCTCTGGCCATGGAGACCTGTGCAAGGAGGGAAAGGCAGAGACAAGTTAGGGAACACCTCTCTCAGTGCCTGAGCTGCATTCCCCATCACTCCCAACTGTGGGATATTCAGCACAACTCAAACGCAGCTTGGACTCTCAGTTTCCATAGAGTCAGTGTCATAACACAAGTGACCACATCCCAACAGCACTGCCACAGAGCAGAAGTCCTGTGATCGATGGGGAACCAGAGAACAGCTCTGCAGTGCTGCAGAGACAATGAAGGGAAGAGAGAAAGGCAGAGGGGCTGGGGGTGAAGCCTTCTCCTTCCCCAGCTCTGCTCTCTGCAGCTCACGGGATGGAACTGAAGAGATTTTATCCTCCTTCTGTGTGCACACTCCAGGAGCCTTCAGATGAATGTCAGCTGCCAAGGTTGTGACTCATGTCCTGGAGCCCATAGCTTTGAGGGCACTGCCTCTGCTGGGTAGAAGAGGAGAGCAAAAGGTTGCATTGGGAAATGTGTCTGCAGTGCAGAGAATGGCACAGAGCTGCCTGATCCCCCTTGCCAGGGCATCTGTGACAGCAGATCCCTGTCCCCTCCCTGCCCTAGACCCTGCTGCCTGAAGCTGTCCCTGCTAGGAGTTACTTCCCTGTGCCCAGCTCTCCTCCCATCCCTGCTGACAGAGCCCTTCCCACTGCTGTGTGCTCAGCTCTGCCCTGCAGACCTTCCCAGCAGCAGGACACTGCCCAGGGGCAGCTCTGGGTGCAGGGCTCAGGAGCAGCTCGAAGGCTAATGAGAGTCTTCTGCAGAGAGGAGAACATACCTAGTCTCACACAGGCCACCCAGCACACCAAGGGGATCAACATTCAAAGCCAAGACTCCTTCTCTTCCAGCAAAATGCTGACTTGATCTTGTTCTTCAAAACCCCCTCAGAAATGCCCAGGAGGAGCTAGGACTGTGAGCAGCTCTGGCCAATGAAGCTCCCTCCCCACAGCAGAAGGACCCTGCTCTGCCTGGCCTGCCCTGCCCTGCCCTGCCAGGGCTGTCTCCTGCACTCACAGCTTCTCCCCACAGCACTGTGTGAGCTTCTGGGCAGGCTGAGAAGCTGAGCCTGGCAGGCAGCAGAGTCCCTGCCCCAGCACAAGCCCCTGGGCTGCAGGGACCCTGCTCTGAAGGACAGCCCTCACCCCCTGCCTGCACCCAGGGCTCCACAGCTCTTCAGAAAAGCCTGAAAAGAGCCTCTGCACAGGAAGATTTCCTTCCAGCCCCCAGCAGCTGTGGCTCTGCCAGCTTTAGGAGATGCCTCCAGGAGCTGCAGCTGCACTGCCTTGCCCCCACAGACTCACCCTGTCAGGGACTGCAGTGACTTCTCCTCCTGTCAGCTCTCAGTGTCCTCCAAATCCTGATTGCCTTGAAAGCACTCTCTTTGCCTTCTTCATCTCCCTGAGATCCTCTGGCAGTGCCCTCAGCCTGCTGTGCAGAGCAGAAGAGCTGCTCCTGGGCACAGCTGACACTTTTCACACTGCTGCTACTTTCCAGCAGCTCCTTCCAGCCACGGAGTCAGCCCAGCCGAGCAGCAGAGGACCAACCCAAGGGCATTTTAATGACCCTCTGTGGCTTTGGTGCCAGGTAAAACATCAGAGATGAGAGGAGATGATGAAACCTCTCCAGAAGTTGAAGTCACTTTCAAACTCTGAACTTTCTTCTCTTGTTGATGGGTCCCAGTGAGGACACTGCTGGGAAAGTGTCTGCAGGCTGTGGTGGAGCAGAGAACTGGAGGCAGTGCTGAGAGGTCAGGACAAGCAGAGGAAGATTTCTCTGATGCTGAGCAAACTGGAGGTGCTTCATAATGCAAAGGTCAAGCCCTGAGCTGGCTCCTGGACAGACAGATCCTGCCCTCACTGACCCCTCAGGCTGCTTTAGAGCAGTGAGATGTGGAGAGGACCAATGTCAAGGGCAGGCTATGGCACAACCCCTCCCAGGCTCCAGGGGATGGACAAGGAGGCAATGACTGGCCCCAGGGCTGGAAGGGGGAGTTGTCTCTCAGGGGAATCAGTGGCACAGACCACAGCAGAACCCAAGGCAGGAAGAGCTTGGCTCTCCAGGAGCCTTTCAGCTCTCCCACAGCCCTCTGTCATCTGCCCCTCAGGCTCTGTCCTCTGCTGCTGCATCAGCTGAGCCTCTTTCCCTGCAGGTTGTAGTCACCCCCCCAGCTGACCCACCTTGCTGCCACCTTCCTTTGCTGCGCTCTCTCATCATCCTGGGGGGTCCCTTGAAACTCCAAGCCTTGGAGTGCTCCAGGTGGCTGCTGGCTGCTGGGGATGTCTTGCAGTGACATTTCTTCTCCTCATCTTCACTCTGGACCTCCCCAGCTGCACTTGTGGCTTTGTTCTTTCTCTTGCACTTTGTCACTGTGCGAAAAGCTTCTCCATGTCTCAAACCACTCCCCAAGCACTCTCAGGCTACTCTGCTCCTGTCCTCACTCTTCACACCACTGAGCCCATGGCCTTCAACCTCTAGCTGCTGCTCATGTGCCTGAGGCCTCCCAAGCACATCTGGGATATCTCTGGGCACTCTCCAACGTTTTGCAGATGGAGATGTGGTGC
>JAAWVA010000030.1:7316941-7360514 GCA_015227895.2 Colaptes auratus | reverse complement strand
TGTCTAATATTGTCACTCCTGGATGTTCTGTACCTGTTCATTGCATTCCATTGTAGAGTGTAGCTCTTGCTTGTCCATACAGCTCATTTGCTTCTAACTGAGCTGCTCTGGCAAAGCTAATGCTGGGGGAAATTCAACCCACCACAATGGGACTCTTGTTCTCTGGGATTGGGCTGTTGGTCACTTTCTGTTCTGATTCCAGAGGAATCTTTATGGAAATCTGGGTCCCTGCTGCATTTGAAGCTGTGACAAGCTCTGCCATAGGTTGGTAGTGATGGGACTGAGCTGATCCATTCTCATGCAGCTCAGGCTGGAGGTTCTATGAGCACTTGAATCTTTCTTTTCAGAGAAGTGTGCCCTAACTTGTCCCTGCCTTTCCCTCCTTGCACAGGTCTCCATGGCCAGAGGCAGCAGATGGCCAACAGCAGCTCCATCACCACTTCCTCCTCCTGCCATTCCCAGGCACAAGGCAGCTGCAGCTCCTGCACTTCTGCCTCTTCATGGCCATCTACCTGGCTGCCCTGCTGGGCAATGGCCTCATCATCACCACCAAGCCTGGGCCCACCACCACCTCCACACCCCATGTACTTCTTCCTCCTCAACCTTGCCCTCCTTGACCTGGGTGCCATCTCCACCACTGTGCCCAAATCCATGGCTAACTCCCTCAGGAACACAGACATCTTGTATGCAGGATGTGCTGCTCAGCTATTTTTATTTCTCTTTTTCATGTCAGCAGAGTATTTTCTCCTCACCACCATGTCCTACGATCGCTACGTTGCCATCTGCAGACCCCTGCACTATGAGACCTCCTGGGCAGCAGAGTTTGTCTCCACCTGGCAGCAGCTGTCTGGGGCTGTGGGGTCTCTATGCTCTGCTGCACACAGCCAATACATTTTCCCTGCCCCTCTGCCAGGGCAATGCTTGGAGCAGTTCTTCTGTGAAATCCCCAGATCCTCAAGCTCTCCTGCTCCACATCCTACCTCAGGGAACTTTGGCTTCTTGTGGCCAGTGCCTGTTTAGATTTGTCTGTTTTGTGTTGATTGTGGTGTCCTATGTGCAGATCTTCAGGGCAGTGCTGAGGATCCCCTCTCAGCAGGGACGCCACAAAGCCTTTGCCACCTGCCTCCCTCACCTGGCTGTGGTCTCCTGTTTCTCACCACTGACATCTTTGCCTACCTGAAGCCCTCCTCCATCTCCTCCCCTTCCCGGATTGGTGGTGTCAGTTCTGTACTCAGTGGTGCCTCCAGCAGTGAACCCTCTCATCTACAGCCTGAGGAACAGGAGCTGAAGGCTGCCCTGAGCAAACTGATCACTGGATGCTTCAGAAGCAATAAACTCTTTGTCTTCTCCTGCAGAGCAGCAGCTTCTGTCACTCAGTGCAGGCCCAGCCTGGCTGCTGTACTTTCTGGTGTTGGATTTACTTTTATAATGTTGACATCCCTGTGCAAATTCACCTTGCTTTGCTTTGTTGACCAGGGAGTTAGTGTCCCAGGACCTGTGCTTTGTTCATTCAAACAAAATAAAGAGCCTTTCAGTAACAGTTTTGTTTCCTGAGACCTTCCTCCAAGCCTCCTCTGGAGCTCAGGGACAGGTCCTGTGTGCAGAGGCAGAAGGGCATAGAGTCCCAGCACAGTGGCACTGCGAGGGAGCACCAGGACTTGGTCTCCCAAGGCTTCTCCCTTTCAACTTCCACACTCCCCTGGGTCAGTGCAAGGCCTGAGTGCTGTGGCAGCTTGGTCAGGGCTCTGCGCATGCCAGCCTGTGAGCACAGGCAGGGACAGGCCATGGGAACTACTCTGCCTGAGCTGGCCCCCAAGAGCAGTTCCACAAAGACTGAGGATCTGCTCAGGGCAGAGTCTGAAGGCTTAGGGCTTCATTTCTCTCCAGAGAAAGTTACTTTCCAGAGCAGGCCCAGGAAGTGCCCAGGGATGGAAACAGCAGGGAACAGCTCAAGTGTGAGTGTGCAAGGTTGGGGCACTGTAGTGGGTTGAGGAGATGCCCTCCCCACCCCAGGCAGAAATAATGACTGACAAACGGATTGCAAAAGTGATGGAAAGTTAAATAGCAAAGAGTGAATGTGCACAGAGAGCCAGAAGCAGTGACAAAAGAGACCCCAAAGCAGACCAGAAACATCCATCCCACCTGAGGGTGCACCCAAGCCCCCAGGGCTCCTTCTTCCCCCCCCCACTGAGAAGCTAGTCTCAGCTGGCCAGACCTGAGACCGCCCATCCCCTGGCTTTGGGCCTAGCCAGGCCCAAGGCCAGGAGATGTCTCCCCCAGTTACCGGGTGCCAGCGAGGGAAGAAAGAGGCAGTGCCAGACCCCACGCTGGATTTTATAGCGGGCAGGGAACTGTGGTAGGAGATACTGGTTTCCTGTGTCCACCCACTGGGCTGGACTTCTGGACCAGGAAGCACACCATGTAGTAGAGGGCACCCAGCCCAAACCACACAGGCACACAGCAGTGTCCTGACACAGACAGGCCTCATGCAAGAGGCCTGAAGGAGCAGCAGAGCAGCCTCTGATCTGTGTCTCTGTTCACTGCACAGCCTGGGGAAGCTGTCCCAGGGTAATCATCCTGCTCTAGCCACTCACCACCACTATTCCCAGCACCGGTCTCTCATCACAATGTGCAAAGTTCTTTGTCCCCCAGTTGCAGGTCACAGGATCAGGAGGTCAGCAGTGGCTGCTGGCATTCACAGCTGAGATGCAAACATGGCCATGGTGTGTGGGGTGAGAGGAACCTGAGTGAGCACAAACACCATCAGCTGTGGCTGGGGTACCAAGGCACTGGAGGTGTGAGGAGCCTCCAGCCTCTGGCAGGGGCAGCAGAAGGCCAGGGACACTCTGCCTGCTGCCCTGCAGAGCCTGTGTGGGGAAAGACTCTGTCTGAACATCCTGAGGTGCAGAAGCAG
This sequence comes from Colaptes auratus, assembly GCA_015227895.2. Classification (NCBI taxonomy): domain Eukaryota; kingdom Metazoa; phylum Chordata; class Aves; order Piciformes; family Picidae; genus Colaptes; species Colaptes auratus. The sequence goes on along the minus strand of JAAWVA010000030.1, from coordinate 7,357,600 downwards.
TTCATGAGGCCAGCTCATGACAGAGCTCTGACATTTCTGTGGGTGACTGCAAGATAATCCAGAACTAGAAGCACAGGATGGGGATGGAAGAGGCTCCTGATCCAAAGAAGAGAGATTCCAAATGTGTCCAGAGATGCAACCTAATGATTAGCAAACATTGACTGCCTGAAGTCAAGTCACTCTGGGGGAAAAAAACACTCAGGGTGTGCATCCAGCCAGGCTGTCACCATCCCATAATAAGGAACAAACACACAGGGTGGCAGCAGCAGGAGGAGGAAAGGAAAGTCTTGGAGATGTGGCAGTAAAAGCAGGAAAAGATTAGCCCTCAGCTGGTCAGGAATCTGTGCCCCTGGGGCAGTGCTCCCAAAGACAACTGTGGCTGATCAGTGAGAGACTCAAAGTCCTCCTGTCTGCTCACATCAGCCTTGCTGGACTGTGCCCTGAGACGTGCACAGAGCCATACCAGAGGTTCTGGGCTCCTTGGAAAAGGCCTCTTCAAGAACACCAAACAGGAGGGTGGGGAACATTGCAGGCTGGTCACCCTCAGCACAGTCCCTGGGAAGGTGAAGGCTCAAACACCTCTGCAGCCATTTGCAGGCCCTTGCAGGACAAGAGAGGTAGTGCTGAAGCCATATGGGTAGGGGCAAGAAGGGGATGTTTTGTGCCTGGACCTTAGCCAGGGCTTTGCCATGGTCCCCCATAGTCTCTTTAGAGCCTGACTGCTGAGAGCTGGAGTGCAGAAATGGGTGAGGTGGTGGCTGGGTGGTGGCTGAAGCCCAAATGTCAGCAGTGGAGAGTCCTCCTGGCAGACACTTGCCAGTGGCATCCCTCAGGGCAAGCCCTTGGGCCAGCAGTGTGCAATGTCTTCATGAACTCCCTGCACCATCTGAGCCAGGGCCTTTGCAGCTCCTCTGGAGATGAAGCCAAACTGGGCAGAGCACTTGAGGGACCTCATCTGCTTACCCCTGCCCTGAGCAGGATCATTGGACAAGAGGATGTGCAGGAGTCTCCTCCACAACTGCAGCAGGACAGAGCCAGCAGCTTCTCCACTCAAAGCCTTGGCTGGAAATCTGCCAGATGGATCTGGTGAAACTTTGATCTGCTCAGGCTCTGGCCACAAGGAGGCTGAGGGCTGAGTGTGCAATCCTGTGCTCAGGTGTGTCTCAGGAACTCACCATTTAGTAGGAAGCCGAGGACTGGGAAGGGGAGGCCACTTCTGCCTCCTGAGAGGATTGGCCAACAGCAGGAACACAGCTGGGAAAGGGACTGTGAGGTGAGGCTTGTCTGCAGGAGCTGCTAGGGCAGCCCTGGGCTCCTGGCTGGCAGATGGGCAGAGTGATCTGTGAGATGGCCTCTGCCAAAGGGCCTGGGCTGACTGCAGGAAGGGGCTGATGGGTTGGTTGCTGTGTCTCTGCTGCCTGAGTAGCTGATGGGACAGCAGCAGGCACAGGGCTTGGTGCTGTCTATGCAAGAAACTGCAAGGCCAGCAGCCTTGGGAGCTCCTGCTGAGGTAGGCAAGAGCAGGAGAGAGGAACACTGCCAGATGGTGCAGCCTGGCAGGTGCAGCCTGGCCATGAGGAGCAAGAAACCTCTCTCAAAGGGTAGTGCTGTGGCCTGAGAAGTTCTGCAGCAGGAGTCTGGGATCAGCCCTTCTCTTTGTGTCCCCAGGAGCAGAGGGTGAGTGTGGGCAGGTGTCAGTGAAGGCATGGGAAGGTCAAGGTGGGGAAGTGAGAGGAGTGTCTGCAGCCTGCAGGGCAGGAGAAGCAGCTGTGAGACAGGGCAGGACAAAGCTGTGGGAGAGCTGGCAAAGGGCAATGGCAGTGGTGGGAGTGATGAAGAGAAGCCAAGGCTGTGCCCTCTTGACTATGGCAATTCTCTGCCCCCGAGGCCTGTGAGGAGATGTTGTCCTAAGGCACTGGGAGGGACTCATTGCCTCTGTCCACACCCCCAGGAAGGCTGGGGACTGTCAGGCCCTTGTCCTCCACTCAGCATCACAAACCCTACAGGGATGCTAAAGGAAGGCTGGAGAGGGACTTTTCATGAGGGTGTCTGGTGATAGGACAGGAGGGAAAGGTTTGAAGGTGAGGAAAAGGAGGTTAGACTGGGCCTTAGGAAGAAGTTCTTCAGTATGAGGGTTGTGGGACTCTGGAAGAGGCTGCCCAGGTAGGATGCCCTCTCTGAGGGTGTTGAAGGCCAGGCTGGATGAGGCCTTGAGCAGCTGAGTCTATAGGAGAGGCATCCTTGCCTATGGCAGGGAGGTTGGAGCAGATGAGCTCTGAGGTCCCTTCCAACCTAGGCCCTGCTATGCTGCTATGAAAGCCACCCCCCACCCCACTGCACCTGAAGAGCCTTGACCCACACATGAGGGACAGGATCTGCCTGCCCAGGGGCTGTGCTCAGGCCTTGGCCTTTGTGCTGCAGAAGCCAGAGCCAGAGTTTGCTCTCCTGCACTTTGCCTTTGCCTGCTGCAATCACAGCCTCTCCTGAGCTGCTCTAACCAGTCCCTGGGGAGGCTTTGGCAGTAACAAGCCTCAGTGGGGCCAATCAATGCTTCAAGGGACTTTGTCTTTTTCTTCTTGCTTCTTCCACAGTTTCTTCACTCTTCTCTCAGTACCTGAGGTTCATGGAATGATCCCCAAGTGCCCTGAGGAGCTCTTTGTGTCTTTGTTGTTAACTTCCAGATTTCAAAGTGCACCTCACAAAGCTCAGATTTTGAGGGCAAACTATTTGATTCTTTCTCAGATGAGGGCAGAGGTGACAGCAGCATCCACCAAGCCGGAATGATGCAGGCTGTCTGCTCAGGAGGTCTGGACTGGGAGGAGAAGCTGTCCTTTAGGGCTGACACTGAATGGACAACTTTGCTCCTCACCCTCCCCATCCTCCCCATTGCTGTCCCTGCCCACCTGGGCCTTCCATCCCTGCTCCTTGCATCAGACTTCTCCACTGCTCTCTGTAGCTGGAGCTCACAGCTCCATGGCACCAGCTGCCCCCTGCTCTCCTTAGACAACTGCCTGCACACAGCCACAGAAGAATTGTTGCCCTTTGGAAGCAAAGAAAAGCCATGGCTGAGAAAGTTGCCTCAGCAATCCAAGTCCTCTGGAACCATCTGCTCAGCACAAGCTGTCTCTCAGCAGCTTGCCTGTCCACAAGGATGAGGCAAAGCCAACAAGTTGTGCCATGGCTGTGATTTCTCAGCCAGTCAAGAGTTCTTGAGAGTGAGAAGCAGATGAAGAGGTTGGATCCTAGCAGCCCTTCCTCATGAACCAATCCTGAATTCAAATCTCTTTCTATGGCTGTGCCTGGAGAGAAGCACCAAGCACACAGACACAGGGACAGAGCTGGCTGGTCCAGTGGAACATAGAGCCCCGAACATGGTGACAGCAAAGGTGTCTGTCCAAAGACACAGAGAGGTGGAGAGGTGGCTGGCAGAGAGGCTGCCCTGGAGTTCAGTTTCCTTCTGCTAAAGCTCAGGACAAACACTCGCAAAGCTTCAACATTCTCCGAGGATGAGACCTGTGCCTGGAGAAGTCTGACTTGGTGCTGGCCCTTGGTGCAGGTTGTGCCTGAGAGATGTCTGAGTGGGGGAGATGCTGGACACAGCTGCTGTGATTCAGGAGAGCTCCAAGGCTCTGGCTTTAGGGTCACTGCTTTTAGAGTGGGAGATCATTGACTTCCATCAGGTGCTTCTCTGATCTGGAGAACCTTGGATGCTGAATCATCCTGGGATCTCTTGCCAATTGCACAGACCCTGAAGGTTTTGACCTCCAACGTTTTCTATCAGCTCCCTGTTGGCTGGGATCCAAGCACAGATGCACTGAGCTGGCAGGAGGTGACCAACCCCCAAGCCATTGGGAGGGAAATGCAAGGCTGGGAGAGCCCTGGTCAGGGCTGAGCCATTCCTTGCAGGTCAGTCCTCTCCTCCGAACCCTTTGCTTCTCTCTGCCTGGGATCATATCCTTCTCTTCTCTCCATCAGCCCTGCTCCTTTGTGCTGGGGAGGAGCAAAGTTTGCAGATCTGCTCCTTGGAACAGGCCAGAAGGTAAAGAACCCAACTTTGGCACAGCAGCAACATTCCAGGCAACAGCTGACCCCTGAGCACCTCTCAACCCCCTCCAGACCCTTCTCCCAATCCACACTTCACCACCTGTGGAGCTTTGAGGGTCATTGGCTGTGATGGGAATGTAGGAGTTCACCTGCCTGAGCCCCAGGTGGTCAGGTATCAGTTGCATGGCCAGAGGGGGATGGTTGGGATGGCTACGTCCTGGGGGTGTCAGCCCCATCAGCACTACAACCAGGGGACTCAGCACAGGAGTTGGGGCTCTGATCCCTCCATTGCAAGGAGTCACACACAGTGTCCTTACTTCTCAGCCACTTGGTTCCCAAGGATTTGCTCAAGAGCACAGGGGTGACCATTCCTCTCAGCAGCATGGCCTCCCAGAAGGACCTGGACAAGATCTGGAGGAGAAAAATAGATAAAGAATAGTTTGGAGGAACCAAAGCTCTGCCTTGAGGAATAGTAGAAGAGGTTGATGGAGACATAAATGAGGACAGCAAAGATCAAGTGTATGAGGATTAGGAGGACGATGACAATAATTGTGTGGAGGACAAAGGGGATGATGTGGAAGAAGAGGATGATGATATGGAATAGGAGAAGAATAAAGAGAAAGAGGAGGAAGATGAAGAGGAACAAGATAGGAAAGGCATATCAGCCCCTCTGTGCCACCCAAGCAGCCACATTAGTGCCCTGAGGGTGGGCAAAGCTTCCTTCCCACCCAGCTTGGAGCTGGTAAAGCCCCACTGCCCCCAGCCCAGTGCCCAGCCCTCTGTCAGTGGTGACTACGGCAACAGCTTCACCCTCAGCTCCAACCTCAGCCGGCACTGCTGCGTCCACAGCCAGAAGCAGCTGCACCTCTGAGCTGCCTGAGGCAAGAGCTTCACTCAGATATCTACCCTCAGCCAGCACCGCTGCACCCACAGCGGTGCCAGCGCTTTACCTGCACAGGCTGCAGCAAGGGCTTCATCCGCAGCTCCTCCCTCACCTGGCATAGTCACCCCCACGCCGGTGACCAGCGTGCCCCAGGGGACACCGCAATACACCGACCCCGGCACTGCCAGGCCAAACGTGACCCCCCTGGGGGGGACCTTCTCCAGCATCTTGAACTGCAATCTCCTCTTTTACACCTTCTTTCCTCAGAAGCAAATGTGCCCCTGCCCTTCTCTGCACCAGCCAGTGCTGAGGAGAGAAATGACAGTGCTGAGTCAGCACAGCTGGCAGCAAGACTGCAGCTGGGTTGGGATTTGGCTCTTTGTTCCTCAACACTTTGGGTTTCCCAGAGGTAAAAGAAAAACCTCATCCCAAGGATAATGCCTAATTAGAATGGAAACCCCAACCCTAATAAAGTATTGTCTTTGGTTGGTTTTTCTTTGACATTTCTGTCCCAAAAGGCCACTTTTGGGGACATTTCTTCCCAGGGCCAGGATGAAGCCATGTGCCCACTTCAGGGAGGTGTCCTTGAGGGGTCCTGGGAGAGTCTTGAAGGTCAAGTGAGGAAATCAAAACAACTCATGGCCATTGAACAGGATCCTTTAATAACCTGCATGGACACGGAATGGATCACTCCAAAGCTTACACTTGCTTGTCCTGGAGGCACAAGTCTCAACATGGCCAAACACAAACTCCCTTGCACCCCCTCCCCGTGGAGCTGGGGTGCTCAGCACAATACTAGACAGAAGGCAAGGTGCTGGTAGATCTCAAAGCTGGACAGGCCCAGGCTTGTCTAGGCAGATCCTGTGGCGGAGGGAAACAAAGTGCCCAGTTTGCAGCTGTGCCTGGCCAGCTGCCATGCTTATGGACTCCCTGTGCAGCTTCCCATGGCTTGGGCAAACTTTATTCTCTCCCTTGTTCTACCAAGAAGCCCTGGGGTCCCCAAACCTATTTTGTCCACATGAAACCAGAACATACTGTAGCTGCAGCTGGTGAATGCTGCTGGACTCGAGAGCAGCCTCTGCCTGCCTGCTGCCTGAGTCTGCAGCCAGAAAGTTGCTTTGCTCCACCTGTGACACCTGAGGTGCTGGTGCAAGCTGCTGGAGTTGTGGTGAGATTAATGAGAGCTGCTCATCCCACCCTGAGCACTGCAGAACTGTCAACTGCTTGCCTGGCCAGCAAGCTGCCCTGCAAGCCCATGAGCCACAAGCCGCTCCCTCAGCCCCAACAATTCCTCTCCAGGGGGAGACTGCTTCTCCCCTCCACACACACACTCTGCACTGCTCCTTTTCTGAACACCATATTTCTTGCTTTGTTTCACTTGTGCAGGCTGCACTCTCTGCTTTGGAGCATAATTGCAGTGTCCAGAAAGGTCCCAGGTGGCAGTGCCCTGAGCACACAGGCTGATTCCTATCCAGTCTCTTTGTACAGCTCTGTGCCAGCCACCTCTGTAGCAGCCATAGATTCCCCTTGCAGGTGAACTGCCCTTGAGGCATTAGCTCTTTCCTAAGCTGAATCAATGTTTAAAAGATTCTAGCTTGATTCAACTGTTAAAGTTGTATTGATTGTGCATGTTGTGAAATACATTAACCACAACCAAACAGCTGTACCTGTGTGGGTGGTATCACAGTATCACATTAGAGGTTGGAAGGGTCCTCAAGAGACCATCAGGTCTGACCCCCCCTGCCAAAGCAGGATCACTTAGGGTAGTCCACACAGGAGTGTACCCAGGTGGGTTTGAAAGTCTCCAGAGAAGGAAACTCCACCAGCTCTCTGGGCAGCCTGTTCTAGTGCTCTGTCACCTGCACTGCAGAGAAGTTGCTCCTCATGTTGAGGTGAAATCTATGTTCAAGCTTGAACCTGTTGCTTCTTACCTTAGATTGGCCTCCTCCACTTGACACCCACCCCTCAGGTATTTATACACATTGATGAGATTTGATATTAATACATGGATTTAAATGATTTTATATTATTAAAGAATTAATATATTTGTATTAATATATTTGAAGAAGTATTAATAATTGATAACAGTGCTGAACAAGGTTAACCATATGCCTCATATAGTATTAGTAATACAGATGCATAGGAATGATAAAATCTTCTTTGAAGAGCTAAAATCCTTCCATTCCTTGCTCTTTGCTGCCATCTGCTGTCCTCCTGTCAACATTGTAGTCACTGTGTCATCGCCTTGTATTTTTCCTGTTGGTCTTCTGCCAATCCCACAGGACTGTTCTCACCTTGTTACTGAGGCCCAGGTATGTGAGACCCCATCCTGTTTTCCAGACTCAGCCTTACCTCTCTCTTTGATATCTGGGGCTGTGGTCTGCTGCCTTATGTCCCTTCACTCTACCAAGCTCCATGGTTCCTTTATTGATGGCTGAAGGCTACTCTAATGAGTGGGAAATTTTCTAAGGGTTAGTGAGGAGTTAATGAGTCTCCTTCCTTCAGCTGTCCTGCTGAGAGTGCTGGGCAGGGCTCAGGTGAGGGCCAGCTCTGAGGGGCAGGGGTTGCGTTGGGGCTAGGTTGAGGCCAGGGTTAAAGTCAAAGGACGAATGCTTAACAAAGGGTAAAGGCTGGGGCCAAGATGAACAATGAGGGCAGAGTCAGGGTGAGGGGTGTGTTTGGGAGGGGATGAGCTGTATGGGGTGAGGTGCAGGAGGGGTTCAGCTCCACTGTGTTAGAGCAGGGGACTGAGTAGAGAGGATGGGAGGGGCCCAGTCTGTATTGTGAGGTGTGGTATTTTCAATGCAGACCCCAGTAAGACTCCCCCACTGCAGGGGGCTGGGCAGGGAGAGAGGGAGACAATTCCCTTCCTATGAGCCCACCAAGAGTGGGTTAGACATTCTACCTTCCAAATGTCAAGGTCCAGGACAAGAGATAAATTTCTTGATGTGATGAAGAGGTTATTAATGTAGGAATATTAAATATGAGTTATATAAATATTAAATGGTATTAATTATTAAATATATCACTAACCATGAGTCACTATTTTATATCCATATTCTAGTGCACGACTGTGAAATACATCCCAGAAGTGGTTCATATTTATAATTTGGACTCAATTAGAATATTTGCAGAATTAATTTCTATTAATATAACTCAGACTGCAATTCCACCGCTTGGCCACCAGGTGGCGACTGAACGAGACGCTGGCAGCTGCTTAGCTGTATACAGAGGTATCACCGTGCATCAGAGGCTGGCAGTAGAAATGTGCTGCTAGGCACAGGTGCTTTGAACTGAGCATCAGTGAGTTTGAAGCAGGTGGAAGATTCACTGTGTCCTTTGTTTGTAGCAAGGTTAGGTTCTGGCAGGCTGCTGTTGCTGGAGCTGGCTCCTGGTCTGGTCTGGATGGCGACAGTGGAGGCAGCCTTCTCCTTCCCATGGCAGCAGAGAGGGGATGGAATGTAGGCTAGCCAATAGGCAGGCTCCCTTCACAGGACTCAGGTGGCTCCCTCTGGACAGCAGAGAGCAGTTCTGCAGGGTCGGCCTGGCAGGGCCGTAGGGCTGGTCCCAGGACAGGGTCAGCCCTCATGGCAACGACCATCAGGGCCAGTGAGGATGGGCCTGGGGAAGAGGTGCAGCTGTGTGGAGGGGTGACTTCCCTGTTGCTTGGCTCAAAGGAGCAGGCAGGACCCCATTGGAGCAGTCCTGGCTCTGAAGCACAGGGCATGAACGGTGCTCTGGATTCCCCTGGGGTTCACAGGGCACAGAGAGGTAGAATTGGTGACTCCTCTTCTGTCCTGCAATGGCAGGGACCTGTGGGCAGTGCTGGTCCTGCTTTCTGAGATGACAGACACAAGGTTGTGCAGCTCCTCAGCCTGCTGCTTCAGGCTGAGGCAGACATTTGCACTGCCGGACTCAGCTAAGTCCCTTCCTGGCAACTGGGCAGATCTTACCCTCGGGGCTCCAGTCCTCTTGAAGGCACGTTAGGCTCTTCCTACTGGTGAGGCTGGCAACACAACGCTGCAGCTTCTCAGGCTCTCAGCATTGGTCTCTCCTCTGGAGATACTCTCAGGGCTAAGGCTCAACAGGCCTGCCTGGCTGCTGGCTTCTCCTCATCGTGGGAAGGCCACTAGTTTGCTTGCATATAGGAGAGAGACTTAATAGCAATGAGCTCAATGGCAGAGGCTATGGCATGAGCTCAGTCTCCAGCAAGGAGAGAGAACACAGTGAAAGAGGGCAACGTATTTACAAGCTGGGGCAATACTGATGGTGTCTGGAGGCTGGATGTGGCCAATGGGCACTCTCGTAAACAACCGGCTGCAGCCTATGGGAGGCGTGAAGCTGGAATTATGCCATGCTTGGCATCAGCACCAGCATCCCATGCCATGGGGGTGTGCAGGGCTCTGTGCCACCTGGGCCTTTGTTCCTCTCATGAAAGGAGGGGGAACTTGTCCACGTGCTGAGACAAGTTTCAATATCTGGGCAGAATGTGCCTTGAGCACAAGTGGGAGGGCTCAAAGAGATTGAGTTTGTACACAGGGAGGAAGCTCAGTCTGAACTGGGATGGCATCAGGGTCTGCAAGGGATCTGCTTTGTACATATCGGTACTGGGAGGGGATCAGAGGATCCAGTTTGAGCTGAGAGCCAGCCAGGGCTGTACTGGGAGGGCTTAAAAGGATCAAGATTGTGCTGGGATAAGGCCCAGACTATGGCAGTGGGGCTAGGAGATCCAGGTGGTATTTTAACAAGGCCCAGACTGTGCTGGGAAGGTCTCTGGGTGTCCAGTTTGTGCTGGGATGGATGTTGTTGTTCCTGGGAGAGGCTCAGGCTGCCCACACTCTGTCCTGGGACAGAGCTGACACAAAGGCCCTGGCCAAGAGCTTCCAGGGAGAGACTCTCCTGATGCTGCAGAAGTGTTGCTCTAGAGGGAGCCTCAGCCTCTGGCTGCAGCCTGCTGCCTCTTGTCCTTGTGTCTTGTGCCATGGCCATGAGCCTGCCCCCCTCTGCTGGGATCAGAGCCCTGCTGCTGCCTGTTGCCCCAGCAGCTGTTGCTCTGCAGGCAGGACAAGCCCAGCTCCCTCAGCTCTGATCACAGCCAAGGCCTTGAGCCTCTGCTCAGTTCTGCTGGCACGGGCTGCCCCTGCAGAGGCCATGACACCTGTGGGCCTTCCCAGTCAGCTCTGTGCCAGGCTCTGCCAGGGTGTGTGCCAGGAGAGAGGCTGGGCAGGGCTGGCTGTTCCCTGCCACAGGCCCTGGGCCCAGTAGGAGAGGGCTGTGAGCAGCAGGGCAGGGTCTAGTTGGAAGCCTGTGGCCAGTGATGTTCCCCAGGGTCAGGGCTATTTCCAGTCCTGTTCAGCATCTTCATCAAGGAGCTGGATGAAGGAGCAAAGTGGAACCTCAGCAGGTTTGCTGGTGACACAACCTGGGAGGAGTGGCTGAGCCCTGCCAGGCTGTGCTGCCATGCAGTGACACCTGGAGGGGCTGCAGAGCTGAGCAGAGGAGAACCTCCTGGAGTTCAAGCAGGACAAGCTTAGAGTCTTGCCCCTGTGAAGGAGCAATGCCCTGCACCAGTGCAGGTGAGCAGCTCCCTTGCTAGACAGGAGCTCTGTGTGGAAGGACCTGGCAGTGGTGGTGGTGAAGTTCCCCAGGAGGCAGCAATGTGCCCTCATGCCCAAGTAGGCCAAAGGATTGCAAGGGAGGTTGTCCTTCCCCCTTAACTCTGCCCCAGTGAGGCCCCTTCTGGACTACTGGGTCCACTTCTGGGCTCCCCAGTACAAGCAAGACAGGGAACTACTGGAGAAATTCCAGTGGTAGGACAGAAGGATGCTGAGGGGACTGGAACAGCTCTGGTCCAAGGGGAAGCTGAGAGCTCTGGGGCTGTTTAGGCTGGAGAAGAGCAGCCTGAGAGGGGATCTGAGCAGTGCAAGGAATATCTAAAGGTCATGAGCACAGGACTGGGATCATTTCAGTGGTGGGCAGTGACAGGACAAGGGGCTACAGGCACAAACTAGAGCACAGGAGGCTTCACTTGAGCTTAAGGAGGAACTTCTTTACTGTGAGGGTGCTGGAGCCCTGGAGCAGGCTGCCCAGAGAGGCTGTGGAGTCTCCTCTGGAGGCTTTCAAAACCCTCTTGGTCATGTTCCTGGGTAGCTACTGCTTGAAATGATCACTGAAGGACACTGTGGGGGGACAAATACCCTGTGGCACCATCTCATTCTGTTCACGTCTCCAAGGGCAGGAACCAGGTTCCTCTCTTTTGCACCTCCATGTCTTTGTTCCCTTCCACCAGCCCTGGCTCTTCACCACAAACCTTTCTCTGAGCCCTCACCCCACATGCCCATGCCATAGGTGTTACTCATGGAGGAGTTTCTCTTCTATCACTTTTCAGTCCAGCTCAGCTCCCTCCAAGCTCTTCCACCTCCCCTGCTCTCTACCCAGAGCCAATGTCCTCTCCCCAGCACAGCCCAGTCTGGTCTGCCCCCACAGCAGTGCCCACCCCTGCAGTGTGCTCAGGGCAGTCCCACCACAGCCTCAGCCACTCTGAAAGGCACAGCAGCTGCTGGGAGTCAGAGGGAGGTAAGCTGCAGAGGTGAGAGGCATCCATGTCACAAAGGAAAGTCACCCTGTGTGCTCTGCTCTGCCCTCCAGAAGATTCAAAGAGGTCTTCAGACCCTTCATGTCACCCCATGTACCCAAGGCACAACAAGCACCCCAGCCTCAGAGGTCCTCAGGCTGCTTCTGCAGCTACACTGACAGAGCCATCCCAGAGGTATTCAGGCACAAAGATGTTTTCATTCCCCACTCCTTCCTGCCCTGTCGAGGTTGGATCTCAGACAGCAAGCTGTGGGTTCCTTTATTGTGGTTAAACACACAGAGAGCCTGGCTGGTCATGGACACAGAGCCTCTGGGTCACACAAGGTGCAGGGGTACTGAAATAGGAGGGAGAGAACAACTGGATTTCTGTGCAGAGCAGAACATCACAGATGGATAAAGGTTAAAAAAAGAGTAAAGGAGGAAAGTCAGCCACAGTCTCTCATGGTACACATGGGGTGTCAGTGGTAGAGAAAGGCTGGAAGTCTCTCTTGCTGCTTAAAAATGTCCAAGGGTTTCCTCAGGGCATCCTTGAGCTCCTGGTTCCTCAGGCTGTAGATGAGAGGGTTCACTGCTGGAGGAACCACTGAGTACAGAACTGACACCACCAGGTCCAGGGATGGGGAGGAGATGGAGGAGGGCTTCAGGTAGGCAAAGAAGGCAGTTGTGATAAACAGGGAGACCACAGCCAGGTGAGGGAGGCAGGTGGCAAAGGCTTTGTGGCGTCCCTGCTGAGAGGGGATCCTCAGCACTGCCCTGAAGATCTGCACATAGGACACCACAATCAACACAAAACAGACAAAAACTAAACAGGCAGTGACCACAATAAGCCAAAGTTCCCTGAGGTAGGATGTGGAGCAGGAGAGCTTGAGGATCTGGGGGATTTCACAGAAGAACTGTTTGAGAGCATTGCCCTGGCAGAGGGGCAGGGAAAATGTATTGGCTGTGTGCAGCAGAGCAGTGAGAAAGCCACAGCCCCAGGCAGCTGCTGCCAGGTGGAGACAAACTCTGCTGCCCAGGAGGGTCTCATAGTGCAGGGGTCTGCAGATGGCAACATAGCGATCGTAGGACATGGTGGTGAGGAGAAAATACTCTGCACCAATTAGAAATACTGAAAAGAAGAGCTGGAGAACACATCCTGTGTAGGATATGTGCCTGGAGTTCCTGAGGGAATTTGCCATGGATTTGGGGACAGTGGTGGAGATGGCACCCAGGTCAAGGAGGGCAAGGTTGAGGAGGAAGAAGTGCATGGGGGTGTGGAGGTGGTGGTCCCAGGCTATGGTGGTGATGATGAGGCCATTGCCCAGCAGGGCAGCCAGGTAGGTGGCCAGGAAGAGGCAGAAGTGCAGGAGCTGCAGCTGCCTTGTGCCTGGGAATGGCAGGAGGAGGAAGTGGCTGCTGGAGCTGTTGTTGGCCATCTGCTGCCTCTGGCCATGGAGACCTGTCAGAAGAGAAGGAGACAGTGACAAATCAGAAGAGAATTATCTCAGTACAAAACCACTCCCCACAGACCCTCCCCTGTCACACAGACTCCTGCTGCTCCTTATTCTCAGGGACCTTCCTTCAGCTCCAAGGCTGGAGCACTGCTTGGTCCTGGCTTAGGCTAAAAGGCAAGAGTGGGAGAGCTCCCCATGGACTCTAAGTCACCCTTCTCTGTACCTCAGCTGGAGGGTGACCATGCTCCCATGTCACCCTGAGAAGCCACCAGACACTGCTCAGAGCAGAGGGATCCACCACACACCACTCAGTGTCTCAGGGTCTCAGCATCCCACCTCTAGTCCAGGAGACACTTGGCTCAGTGTCCCCTGGAAGGCAGCACAGCCTGCATGGACACCTCAAGGACACAGCCAAGGCATAACCATGGCAGCTCCTGCAGTCAGCTCATTGCCATCCTCACAGCCTGCACTGGCCAGAGCTTCACAGGGTGGAGGACAGCTGGGACACCTCATTGCTGTGGCTCCACCTGCACAGAAGATCTCACAGTGTCTGTGCCTGACTCTGCAGCTGAAGCTTCCATGCCCAGAGAGCCATCAGCAACACAAAGAGCCTCTGAGACAGGCAAGGAGAGGGACAGACACACAGGAAATCTCTCAGGTGAGCAGTGTAGGCACTTGGTGAGGTTCCCAGTAAAGCTCTGTGTGATGGTTTAAGAGGCTCAGCCCCTGCTCTAAAGGCACAGCTGAGTTTTCCTCCTCACCAGCCAGGCCAGAGACAGTGGAAGCAAACATTCAGGAGAGCAGAGACTGGGTCAGGAACCCCTGGCCTGAACATAGACATGAAAAGTCCCCCTGAAAATGTTCTGGAAATGAGCTGAAGCTGAGAGCAGCCCTGACCCACACAGCCACTTCTCCACAGCAGAAGGACCCTGCCCTGCCTTGCCCTGCCTTGCCCTGCCCAGGGTGACTCCTTCCAACCATAGCTTCTCCCCAAAGCAGCATGAAGAGCTCCCTGGGCTGTTTGGGACCTGAGCCTGACAGGCAGCAGAGTCCCTGCCCCAGCACACTGTCCCAGCTTTAGGAGATGCCTCCAGGAACTGCAGCTGCACTGCCCTGCAACCACAGACTCACCCTGTCAGCAGCTGCAGTGACTTCTCCTCCAGTGAGCTCTCAGCATCCTCCCAGTCCTGGCCACCTTGAAGCTCTTTCTGCTTTCCTCACCTCCCTGAGATGCCCTGGCAGTGCCCTCAGCCCTGCTGTGCTGTGCAGAGGAACTGCTGCTGGGCAGAGCTTCATGCAGCCCAGGAGCCAGGCCCAGCTGAGCAGCAGATGATCAGCCCAGGGCATTTAAAGGAGCCCTCTGGTGGCTTTGGTGCCAGGTACACCTCAGGGACTGAAAGGAAGCTGATGAAAACTCTGCAGAAGTCAAAGTTAGAGTCAAACTCTGAAGTTTCTTGTAGTGTTAATTGGTTCCACTTGGGAACTCCAGAGCCTCCAAAGAAGTTTCTCCTGGCAGCATTTCTCCATCACCCACATCTTGTACTGAGCAGATGGCTGCAGAGTGTGGTACTCCTGATCAGACCTTGTCAGGTTTTGCTGTGGTTTGCCTGCAAAGAGAAAATTCCTGCTGAAAAGTAATGAAATGTACCCTTAAAAAAAAATTATCAGATGCTTTGTGCAATAAAAACCTCTCCAATTAGCTGCAGAAACCTTGGCAACAATTAGAGGAGAGGTTGTGGCTCAGCAGTATTTTAATGAGCCCCATGGAGTATTTGGGGCTGATTACATCATCCTTAGGTACTGCCAGCAGACTCTGCCAAGGTACTGCCAAGAAGCCTCTCAACAAGTCCAAGGCAGAAGAAAGCTCCAAAGTCCCTTGAAGCACTGATTGGCCTCACTGAGGCTTGTTCCTGACAAAGGCTCCCCAGAGACTCCTTAGAGCAGCTTGTTAGAGGCCAGGATTGCAGGGAGACAAAGGCAAAGTGAAGGGGAGAAAAATTTGCTTTTGGTCTGTGAAGCAGAAAGGCCAAGCCCTGACCACTGCCCTTGGACTAGAAGAACCTCAAAGCCTCAAAGCAAAGTTTCTCTTCCCAGGCCTTGGTGCAGAGGCAACTGCCAGAGCCAAGGGCACAAAGGCCTTGGTCCTGTTGGGCCTCTCAGCCTCGCCAGAGCCCTTGGTCATCCCTACTGCAGCCTCTCCTACACTGTCCCATGCCTGCAGCTCTTTCCCTTCAGGCTGCTGACACCAATCTTGCTTCCCCACCCAGCTCTCCCCCTGCCATTTCCATCCCCTCCCTGAGCTGTCTCAGCTCTCCCTGCCATTTCCTGACCCTTCTGGATGGCCTCATGCATAGCAGCTCTGCCCTTTGAGGGACATTTCTTTGGACTCCTCTCCACTCTAAACCTTCCAAGCTGCACTGTGTGAAGGTTTTGATCTCTCCCTATCCTGCAGAAGAGCTCCTTCCTTTGTGAAACCACTCTTCAACCATGTGCACACTGCCACGGCAGTGCCCTGAGCCTCCATTCAGCAGGCTGAAGCTGCCCAGGTCCCTCAGCCTCTCCACAGAGATGTCACCCCCCATCCTGGCAGATCTCCTCTGCAGTCTCTTCAGTTTTGTGGTAGGGTGAGAAAATTCTCCTGCACACACACAGAAACCACAGCTAACTCAGTTGGAGAAGCAAATGAAATAAGCTATATTTACAGGCATAAATGGAATGCAATGAATATGTACACAAATATACAGTATTTACAATATATACAGAAATATACAGCAATGAACGTAATACAGAAGACCCCCAGCCAGGGGGATTCCCCTGAACCCCCCTGTCTCCCTCACTACCTCCCTTTTTTCCCAAAAAGGGTTAGAGAGAGAGAGAAAGGCAATTAAGGAGAAAAATTCTGTTAGCTCAAAGCATGTGCAGGAATTAGTTTTCTTCTCTGGTTAGCTTTGGTAATTCAAGGTCGCTCCTGTCCGGCAAAGCTGTTGCTTCAGAGGAAGAAACAGGCCCACACGAACAGAGGGGAAAACAGACTGAACCCAGAATGAACACAGACTGAACTGACAGAACTTAAAGTTGCATTCTACCAATCCACCAATGAAATTAGTTTAGACTATCTTGTTGATATTTAAATATCAAAAACATTCAGCCAGAGTGTTCAGCAACTGTCCCTTTCTTAAAGGCACAGCCTAAACTGGACACAATCCACCCCTGCTAAACAATTTCATTGGCTGTTCATACTGTCCATCCAATCTAACACAATATCTACAATTTGCAAGTAAAGTTCATAGTCCATTCCGGCTATCCTCAGGTGGAGATGATTCAGAAGTCCAAGAAAAAAGAAAAATGGAAAACAGTTTGTCTCTTCGCAGACGAAGCGAAGAAAAGGGAAACAGGGAAACAGGGAAACAGGGAAGCAGGGACTCTCAGTTGACTCAGGGCTCTCAGGGTTCTCAGGGTTCGTGCACCGTGGATTCCTCAAGGATTCTTCCTTTGGGCGCGATGTAGCTGTACAACACTCTGAAATTAAACTCTTTCAGCTAAAGTTAGATTTCTTTGTGGAATACACTGAATTTCACCATTCTCTTGCATTACCCAATAAGTGCGACCCGGACCTTCAGCTGAAACCACCCCTCGGACAGGTTTAGCCTCTCCTGAGGGAGAAAACACCCAAACAGTTTTACCTAACAGATTCTTTTCTCTAACAACAGGAACTCTATCACCTTCTACTTTCTGTAGCAGATCTGAGTGTGCAGGTCCAGCTCGGTTCACTGAACCTCTGCTATTTACCAGCCAGGTTGCTTGTGCTAAATGCTTTTCCCAGTTTTTCAAAGATCCACCCCCCATGGCTTTAAGAGTGGTCTTCAGCAAACCGTTGTAGCCTTCAATCTTCCCTGCAGCTGGTGCATAGTAGGGGATGTGGAATATCCACTCAATGCCGTGCTCTTTGGCCCAGCTCTTTACAAGGTTGTTTTTGAAATGAGTTCCGTTGTCTGACTCAATCCTCTCTGGAGTTCCGTGTCTCCACAGGATTTGTCTCTCCAGACCCAGAATGGTGTTGCGTGCAGTTGCATGTGGAACTGGATAAGTTTCCAACCATCCAGTGTTTGCCTCTACCATAGTGAGCACATACTGCTTACCAGAACGAGAACGTGGTAGAGTGATGTAGTCAATCTGCCAAGCCTCACCATACTTGTACTTGGACCATCTGTCACCATACCATAAGGGCTTAAGTCTCTTTGCCTGCTTAATAGCAGCACAAATGTCACAGTCATGGATGACTTGTGTGATAGCATCCATGGAAATGTCTATGGATCTGTCACGTGCCCACTGGTAGGTTGCATCTCTGCCTTGATGTCCTGACGAATCGTGAGCCCACCGAGCTAAGAATATCTCACCTCGGTGTTTCCAGTCAAGATTTAGATCAGAGTCCATGTCTACTTGAGAAACTCTTGCAGCTAGATCTGCCTGATGGTTGTGTTGCTGTTCCTCAGTAGCTTTGCTCTTAGGGATGTGAGCATCAATGTGTCTCACCTTCACTGGAATTCTCTCGATTCGATCAGCAATGTCCTGCCACAGCTCAGCTGCCCAATAGGCTTTCCTTTTCTCTGCCAACCACTCTTCTTCCAGTTCTTTAGCCAACCCACAGAGCATTGGCTACCATCCATGAGTCGGTGTAGAGATAAAGCTTTGGCCACCTCTCACGTTCAGCTACGTCGAGAGCTAGCTGGACAGCTTTTACCTCTGCCAACTGACTGGATTCTCCTTCTCCATCCTTTGCCTCTGCAACTCGGCGTGTTGGACTCCACACTGCAGACTTCCACCTTCGCTTGTTCCCGACAAGACGACAGGAACCGTCTGTGAACAAAGCATATTGCTTTTCATCATCAGAAAGGTCATTGTAAGGAGGAGCTTCCTCAGCACGAGTTACTCTCTCCTCTGGAGGTTTAGTACAGTTGGTACCTTCAGGCCAACTTGAGATCACCTCCACCAGACCAGGTCTTTCAAGATTTCCCATTCGAGCTCTCTGTGTTATCAGAGCCATCCACTTAGACCAGGTGGAATCTGTTGCATGATGTGGTGTGGAACCTTTGCCTTTGAACATCCAATTCAAAACTGGAATCTGGGAGCTAAGAGAAGTTGTGATTCAGTTCCAATCACTTCAGAAGCTGCTTTTACTCCTTCATAGGCAGCTAGAATCTCTTTCTCTGTTGGAGTATAATTAGCCTCTGAACCTCTGTAACCTCGACTCCAAAACCAAGAGGTCGTCCACGTGTCTCACCTGGAGCTCTTTGCCACAAGCACCAGGTTGGACCATTGTCACTTGCAGCCGTGTACAAAATGTTCTTAATGTCTGGACCATCTCGGACAGCTCCCAGACCCATTGCTTGAACCACCTCTTGCTTTATCTGGTCAAAAGCTGCTTGTTGTTCAGGTCCCCAGTGGAAATTGTTTCTCTTTCGAGTCACATCATACAGAGGTTTCACAATCTGACTGTATCCAGGAATGTGCAGTCTCCACAATCCCACTATCCCCAAGAAACGTAGAGTTTCTTGCTTGTTCATGGGATTGGCCATGGTAGAGACTCTATTTACCACATCCACTGGAATGTGTCGGCGTCCATCCTGCCACCGCACTCCCAGAAACTGGATCTCTCTGGTAGGTCCTTTCACCTTGTCTCGCTTGATGGCAAAACCTGCATTCAGGAGAATGTCAATGACTTTGTTACCTTTCTCGAAGACTTCCTCAGCAGTTTTACCCCAGACGATGATCTCATCGATGAACTGGATGTGTTCTGGAGCACCACCTTTCTCCAGAGCATCGTGGATCACCGCATGACAGATGCTGGAGCTGTGGATCCAGCCCATTGGCAATCTGTTGAAAGTGTACTGGATTCCTCTCCAGGTGAAAGCAAACTGAGGCCTGCATTCCTCTGCTATGGGAATAGAGAAGAAGGCATTAGCAATGTCTATGGTAGCATACCATTTGGCCTCTTTGGATTCCAGCTCATCCTGGAGTTCCATCATGTCTGGTACTGCTGCACTCATAGGTGGAGTTACTTCATTCAGGGCTCGGTAGTCGACTGTCAGACGCCAGTCTCCATTCTGCTTTCGCACAGGCCACACTGGACTGTTGAAAGGGGAATGAGTTTTGCTGATGACTTTCTGACTCTCCAACTGACGAATCAGATTCTGAATGGGCAACAAAGAGTCAGGGTTGGTTCTGTATTGTCTGTGATGCACAGTCTGAGAAGCAACCGGCAATTTAATGTCCTGAATCTTGTGTTGTCCCACAACTGCAGATTCATCAGAAAGATCAGGTCTAACAGACAGCTTCAGTTTTTGTCCATCAACTTCTACAGATGCTACTCCAAAAGCCCATTTGTAACCTCTAGGGTCTTTGAAACGCCCTTCTCTCAGAAAATCAATTCCCAGAATACAAGGTGCGTCAGGTCCGGTCACAACTGTATGCTTCCTCCACCTTAGTTAACTCTTGAGATCCACCAGTGACTCCCAGAATAGTTATAGCTTCTGATCCCTGATAATTTGATGGCATTATGGTGCACTGAGCCCCTGTGTCAACCAAGGCCCTGTACTTCTGAACTTGTGAAGTGCCAGGCCACTGGATGGACACATCCCAATAGATTCTATTATCTCTGTTACCCCTCTCCTCCCCCTGGCGGGAGGCAGGGCACCCCTAGTTATGGGGAACATGCCCACATGTGCAATGAGCACAGTGTGCAGTGTTAGAACTGGAGCCACTGTTGGAGCTACTAGAGTTGTCCTGGGGAACTGCGGAAGTAACAGCTACCCTTCTGGTATTGCTACCTCGGGCTCTGCCACTTTGCAGTTCCCTCAGTCTCCTGAAAAGATTAGCAGTTGGTTGCCCATCCCATCTGTTCATGTTCTCACCAAACTGATCACGCAGAGTTATCCAAATACTTCCACGTGACTGCCTTGGTGGTCTGTTTTGGTTGGATCTGTTTTGGAATGACATCCTTGGAGGACGCCTATTCCTCACAGAGGAAACCTGTATCCATCTGGAGGAAGAATTGGAATTATTTCCCTGTGTCAATTGGGAGATGGTATTTTTAAATTCATCCTTCAGCTCTTTCATGCAATTCTCAATTTTTCCAGACAGAGTTTCAATGGCTGAAACCAAAGAAACACGTGTCATGCTATCCTCCAATTGTCTCATCTGATCAGTGAATTGGCCAACCGTAGGAGAAGCTCCACCATAATTTCTTGCCACAATTCTGCTTGCCAGAATATTTGCACAATTAGGAGGAGCAAGTTTGATGAGCTTTTTAGCAAGACCAGTTCCTACAGGAATTTCATCAGGATTCAGAGTCTCATGGCCACCATAGAGTACCTCTCTAACAGCAAATTCTCTCAGACGCTTAATTCCTTCCTCTATGGTAGTCCAGGGCTTAGGATTCCATGGGAGATCATCTTGGGAAGGATATCTCATGAGGGTTGCCATTAAAAGGCGTATCCACAGAGTCACCTTACCGAGAGTCCTGCCCAGATGTCTATCTATTCCATTATCCTTTGAGAGAGTTCCTAGTTGAGCTGCTGACTTGTCTCCAACCATTAGAGCTGGAGCACCTGTATCGTAGCATCTACCAAGCCAAGCGAGGATTGGCTCCTTATCTGCTCTGATGTAATCTTTACGCACATTCCTTAGCTCTTCTCTTGGGGAAGAACAGTCCAGAATATCATCTGTCTCCTCCTCTTCCTGTGCCTCCTCTTCCTGAACTTGTTGCCCCATTAATCTTATTGTCACTCTCCTAAGAATCTCTTTAAGGTCAGGAGTACCACCTCTAGTTGTTCTGCTATCAGCAATTTGCCCTGCATCTCCATCCAGTGATGTTCTCAATAACTCAGCTATATCTTTAAGACAAATCTTCTCCTCCTCCTCAGCAGGGTCTCTTAAAGCAGAAGGTCCCTCACCAGCATCAGCTTCTGAATCAGCTTTGGTCTTTCCACCTCTCGTCTTTAAAACAGCTACCTGCTTAACTGGAGCTGTGTTTGAATTTACAGCTGGCTTAACAGAAGCTGACAGGTTCTGAGACGGATCAGCTGCTGTGGAGGACACTTCCGGTCCTGCTGAAGAAGAAGGAGGAACTGGCTTTGCCGCATTAATGGCTGCTGAGGATGTGGGAGCCGCCATGTTAGGCGCTGCCGCTGCCGCAGCAGCTGGCTGATTGCCAGAACCACCAACAGCACCGTTCAGAGCAGCCTTTCCGATGGAATTTTTAGCTTTATCTTTAACTGATACAGATCCTGCATTCTCCTCATCACTAGATATTTCTGGGGTCGAGTTAGAGCTGTTCTTTCTCCTCTTGGGTCTACGCCTAATTACAAAACAGGCCTTAGACACTTTCTTCTCCCGGTACAGAGCATATAACAAGTACGCAATCACCATCACCAGCAGCAGATTCAAACACATCGAATAAATCACCTTCGGATCCCAGCCATCACTTAAAACGACCCTTTCACTTACTGGGATCTTAAACTTGTTTATCTCTATGGGCAGAGTAGTCGAGGTCACATTCCTGTATCTATTAAGCCAAAAGAATCCCAGGCACCGCTCATAGAGAAGCTGAATCTTATACTTAAACCATAAATACAATTTATACATCAAGTATCTGCTTAAGCGATCGAAAATCAATCCCAGAACATGCTTATAGATAAGGACCCCAAAGATTGAAAAAAACAGACGCTCTAAAATCCAAAACACTTTCATCCTTGCAACTCCGACCTGAGCAGACAATAAATCAAGCAACTTTTGCTCTGCTTCTGGACAGCAACTATCCACAAGCCGCGTGTTGGGCCGCCAATTAAAAAATATGTGGTGGGGTGAGAAAGTTCCCTCCCCACACACAGGGAAAGAAACCACAGCTAGCTCAGTCGGAAAAGCAGATGAAAGCTATATTTACAGGCATCAATGGAATGCAATGACTATATACACAAATATACAATATTTACAATATATACAGGAAAATACAACAATGAACACAATGCAGAAAAACCTTTTCCCTCCAGCCGGCCAGGGGGGTTCCCTGAACCCCCCTCTCTCCCTCCCCACCTCCCCTTTTTCCCAAAAAGGGTTAGAGAGAGAGAGAAAGGCAATTAAGGAAGGAAAATTCTGTTAGCTCAAAAGCACATGCAAGAATTAGTTTTCTTATCTGGTTAGCTGTTAACTCAAGGCCGTTCCTGCTTCAGCAAGAGAGAAACCGTCCAGCCCACAGGACAGAGAAGCACAGACTGCACCCAGCCTGCACCCAGACCAGACACAGACTGAACCAACAGAACCCAAACTCAAAACTGAACCTTCCAAGCCACCAATGAAATTAGTTTAGACTATCTTGTTTTTGTTCAAATATCAAAAACATTCAGCCAGAGTGTTCAGCAACTGTCTCTTTCTTAAAGGCATAGCATCAACCGGTCACAGACCACCACCTCCACACCCCCATGTACTTCTTCCTCCTCAACCTCGCCCTCACTGACATAGGCTGCATCTCGACCACTGTGCCCAAATCCATGGCCAATTCCCTGAGGGACACCAGGGACATCTCCTATGCAGGATGTGCTGCACAAGTGTTTTTCTTTTTCTTTCTGCTTTCAGCAGAGTATTTTCTCCTCACCACCATGTCCTACGATCGCTACGTTGCCATCTGCAGACCCCTGCACTATGAGACCCTCCTGGGCAGCAGAATTTGTTTCCACCTGGCAGCAGCTGCCTGGGTCTTTAGCTTTTTCTATGCCCTGTTGCACACAGTCAATACATTTTCCCTGCCCCTCTGCCAGGGCAATGTTTTGGACCAATTCTTCTGTGAAATCCCTCAGATCCTCAAGCTCTCCTGCTCCACATCCTACCTCAGGGAACTTTGGCTTCTTGTGGCCAGTGCCTGTTTAGCATTTGTCTGTTTTGTGTTGATTGTGGTGTCCTATGTGCAGATCTTCAGGGCAGTGCTGAGGATCCCCTCTCAGCAGAGACGCCACAAAGCCTTTGCCACCTGCCTCCCTCACCTGGCTGTGGTCTCTCTGTTTATCAGCACTGGCATCTTTGCCTATCTGAAGCCTCCTTCCATCTCCTCCCCATTCCTGGATCTGGTAGTGTCTGTTCTGTACTCAGTGGTGCCTCCAGCAGTGAACCCTCTCATCTACAGCCTGAGGAACCAGGAGTTGAAGGCTGCCCTGAGCCAACTGATTCCTGGATGCTTTCAGAAGCAATAAACTCTTCTGCAGAGCAGTTCTGATGTCACTCAGTGCAGGCCCAGCCTGGCTTCTGTGCTTTCTGGTGGTGGTGTTTTACTCTTTATCCAACTGTCATCCCTTTTCTAACACATTCTCTGCTGTGCTGACCAAGAGTTTGTGCAGCAGGACCTCTGCTCTTTCTTTGGTTGAAAAAATAAAGAACCTTTCATTAACATTTTCCTTCCTGAGATCCTCCAGAACATTTCCAGAGCTTTTAGGCCAGGTCCTGTGCAGATTTGGGGGAGGGAAATAAATAAAGAGCCTTACAGTAACAGTTTCATTTGCTGAGCACCTTCCTCCAAGCCTCCTCTGGAGCTTCAGGGACACATCCTGTGTGCAGAGGCAGAGGGGCAAAGAGTCCCAGCACAGCAGCACTGCCAGGCAGCACCAGCACCTGGACTTCCAGGGCTGTTCTCTTGCCACTTCCAGCTTCTCCTGTGTTAATGCAAGACCTGAGTGCTGTGGCAGCTTGGTTATTTTTCTGCTGCATGCCAGCCCTGTGACCACAGGCAGGGACAGGCCATAGGATCTACTCTGACTGAGCTGGTCCCCAAGAGCAGTTCCACAAAGACAGATGATCTGCTCAGGGCAGAGTCTGAAGGCTTAGGGCTTCACCCAAAGTTTCTGTCCAGAGCAGGCCTAAGAAAGTGTCCCAGGGATGCAAACAGTAGGGAACAGCTCAAGTGTGAGTGTGCAGGGCTGGGGCACACAGCAGTGTCCTGACACAGACAGGCCTCCTGCCAGAGGCCTGAAGGAGCAGCAGAGCAGGCTCTGATCTGTGTCTGTGTTCACTGGACAGCCTGGGGAAGCTGTCCCAGGCTAATCATCCTGATCTAGCCACTCACCACCACCATTTCCAGCACTGGTCTCTCACCACAGCTTGGAGAGGTCCTTTGTCCCTCCATGGGAGGACAGAGAATGAGGAGGTCAGCAGTGCCTGCTGGCATTGTGCAGATGAGATGTTGCATGGACACCATGCACGTGAGGTGAGGAGAACCTGAGTGAGCACAAACACCATCAGCTGTGGCTGAGGTACCAAGGCACTGGAGGTGTGAGGAACCTCCCAGCCTCTGGCAAGGGGCATCAGGAGGCCAGGGACACTCTGTCTGCTGCCCTGCAGAGCCTGTGTGAGGGATGGGGTAAGACTCTGTCTCTGAACTTCCTGAGGTGCAGAAGGAGTTGACAATGCCTGGCAGAGCCCTGACAGTGGATGTAGTCTTCCTTGACCTTAGTAATGCTTTTGACTCTGTCTCCCATAACATCCTTGTGAGTAAGCTCAGGAAGGGTGGGATGGAATAGCAGAGAGTGAGATGGATCAGGAACTGGTTACAAAATAGAGTCCAAAGAGTGGTGGTCAAAGGTGCCAGGCCCAGCTGGAGAGCTGTAACCAGTGGAGTCCCTCAGTGATCAGTGCTGGGCCCTGTCCTGTTCAACATCTTCATCAATGACATTGATGAGGGGGCAGACAGACAGAGTCTGCTCGTCAAGTTTGCTGACAATACCAAACTGGGAGGCTTGGCTGAGCCCCCTGAAGGCTGTGCAACCATTCACAGACTTGGACAGACTGAGAGCTGGGCAGAGAGGAACCTAATGAGGTTCAACAAAGATGAGAGCAGAGTCCTGCTCCTGGGGAGGAAGAATAAACTGCAGCAGTACAGGCTGGGAGGTGATCTGCTGGAGAGCAGCCCTGTGGAGAAGGACCTGGGAGTGCTGGTGGGCAGCAAGTTCTGCATGGGACAGCAACGTGCCCTGGGGGCCAAGAAGGCCAATGGGGTCCTGGGGTGCATTAGGAGTGTCTCCAGCAGATCCAGGGAGGTTCTCCTCCCCCTCTACTCTGGTGAGGCCCCACCTGGAATATTGTATCCAGTTCTGGGCTCCCCAGTTCAGGAGGGACTGGGACAGCCTTTGTCATGGTCTCTGATACAACAATACAATAATACAATACACCAGGTTGAAAGAGACCTTCAAGATCATCGTGTCCAACCCATCAACCAATCCAACCCACCTAAACAACTAAACCATGGCACCAAGGACCCCATCAAGTCTCCTCCTGAACACCTCCAATGAAGGTGACTCCACCACCTCCCCGGGCAGCCCATTCCAATGGGCAATCACTCTCTCTGCATAGAACTTCCTCCTAACATCCAGCCTAAACCTGCCCTGGCGCAGCCTGAGACTGTGTCCTCTTGTTCTGGTACTGGCGGCCTGGGAGAAGAGACCAACCTCTGCCTGGCTACAACCTCCCTTCAGGTAGTTGTAGAGAGCAAGAAGGTCACCCCTGAGTCTCCTCTTCTCCAGGCTAAGCTCCCTCAGCCTCTCCTCATAGGGCTTGTCTTCCAAACCCCTCACCAACTTTGTTGCCCTTCTCTGGACACGCTCCAGTAAGACAACCTCCTTCCTAAACTGAGGGGCCCAGAACTGGACACAGGACTCAAGGTGTGGCCTAACCAGTGCAGTGTACAGGGACAGAATGACCTCCCTGCTCCTGCTGGCCACACTCTTCCTGATGCAGGCCAGGATGCCATTGGCCTTCTTGGATGCCTGGGCACACTGCAGGCTCATGTTCAGCCTCCCATCAACCCCCAGGTCCCTCTCTGCCTGGCCGCTCTCCAGCCATTCTAATCCCAGCGTATGGCACTGCATGGGGTTGCTGTGGCCAATGTGCAGAACCTGGCACTTGGATGTGTTCAATCTCATGCCCTTGGACTCTGCCCATCTGTCCAGCCTGTCGAGGTCCCTCTGCAAAGCCTCTCTGCCCTCCAGCAGATCAACTCCTGCCTCCAGCTTGGTGTTGTCCGCAAATTTACTGATGATGCACTTAATACCCTCATCCAGATCATCAATAAAGATGTTGAAGAGCATGGGGCCCAGCACTGATCCTTGGGGCACACCACTAGTACCAGGCTGCCAGCTGGCTGTGGCACCATTCACCACCGCTCTCTGGTCTCGGCCCTCCAGCCAGTTCCTAACCCAACGCAGTGTGCTCCCATCCAAGCCATGGGCTGCCAGCTTGGCCAGGAGTTTGCTGTGGGGGACAGAGTCAAAGGCCTTGCTGAGGTCCAGGTAGACCACATCCACAGGCCTCCCCACATCCACCAGGTGGGTCACCTGATCAGAGAAGGAGATCAGGTTGGTCAGGCAGGACCTGCCCTTCCTAAATCCATGCTGGCTGGGCCTGATCCCTTGGCCATCCTGGAAGTGCTGTGTGATCGCACTCAGGATGACCTGTTCCATAATCTTGCCTGGCACTGAGGTCAGGCTGACAGGCCTAGAATTCCCTGGTTCTTCCAACTGGCCCTTCTTGTGGATGGGCACCACGTTGGCCAGCTTCCAGTCTTCTGGGACCTCTCCAGTGAGCCAGGACTGGTGAAAAATGATGGAGAGCGGCTTGGCCAGCTCATCTGCCAGCGCTCTCAGCACCCTAGGGTGGATCCCATCTGGTCCCATGGCTTTGTGGGGGTTCAAGCGGCTGAAAAGATCTCTAACTGTCCCATCCTGGAACAGAGGAGAACTATGCTGCTCCCTGGCTCCTTCTGCCAGCTCTGCAGGCCAGCTGTCTGGAAGACATTCTGCCATGCTAGTAAAAATTGAGGCAAAGAAGGTGTTAAGCACCTCTGCCTTTTCTTCATCCTTTATTACAACGTTCCCCTCTGTGCCCACCATGGAGTGGAGGTTGTCCTTGTCCTTCCTCTTGCTATTGATGTATTTATAGAAGGACTTTTTCTTGTCCTTCACAGCAGAGGCCAGCCTGAGCTCCAAATGTGCTTTTGCCTCCCTAATTTTAGTGACACAAAGCACACAGGAAATGTTGATGATGGGAAAGGTCTGCAGCAGTGTGAATTGCTTGGCCATCCTCCTAACTCTAACTACAAACCAACGTGGAACAGCAAGCAGAGAGCAGAGCAGGCAGGAAAATCACAGTGGCTGTGACACCAGGGGCGGTGTCCCATCTGTTGCTGGACACCACCCAAACAGGACTTCCCACCAGCAGTGTTCTTCATCCCTCTCGATCCCTTTTGAGGACTCAATGGATCTCTTCCCTACCATAGTGGACTGTGAGAAGTCTTTTGTCCTGCTTCTCCTGTTTGTTGTAGCAGGCTGATGGAATCAGGGTGCTGGAGGAGCTGTTGGATTGCAGTGAAATTCTTCCCAGTGGGTGTAGGTTGTAGCTAACCATACAACATGTGAGCAAAGACACATCCTGGTGAGCAGTGATTGGTCCAGAGAATTTCCAATCACAGCCAATGATTACAGAGACATCACACAGAAACTGAACTGATTGCTGTGGTGGTACATCCTCACTGGTCCTGAAGGTCATTGCCACGAGGGCCAACCCTGTCCTGGGACCATCCCTACCAGCTCTGCCAGGCCAACCCCACAGGACTGCTCCCTGCTGTCTGGAGGGAGGCACCTGAGTCCTGCTAAGGGAGCCTGCCTACAGGCTAGCCTACGTTCCATCCCCTCTCAGCTGTCATGGCAGGGAGAAGGTTGTCTCCACCATTCCCATCCAGACCAGCCCAGGAGCCAGCCCTGGTGAGAGCAGCCTGCTGGAACCTAACCTTGATGCAAACAAAGGACACAGTGAATCTTCCACCTGCTTCCCACTCACTGATGTTCAGTTCAAAGCACCTCTGCCTAGCAGCACATTACTAGTCCAAGCCTCTGATGTATTGTAATACCTCTGTATAGAGTTAAGTAGCTGCCAGCGTCTCGTCGAGTCGCCACCTGGTGGACAAGCAATGGAATTGCAGCCTGAGTTATATGAATAGAAATTAATTCTGCAAATATTCGAATTGAGTCCAAATTATCAATACTGAACCATTTCTGGGATGTATTTCACAGTTGTGCACTAGACTATGGATATAAAATAGTGACTCATTGGTTATTGATAATGTTAATAATTAATACAAATTAATATATATATAACTCATATTTCATATTCATAAATAATAACCTCTTCATCACACCAAGAAATTTAATCTCATGTCCTGGACCTTGACATTTGGAAGGTGGAATGACCAACCAACTCTTGGTGGGCTCATAGGAAGGGAATTGTCTCCCTCTCTCCCAGCCCAGCCCCCTGCAGTGGGGGAGTCTTACTGGGGTCTGCATTGAAAATACCACACCTCACAATACAGACTGGGCCCCTCCCATCCTCTCTACTCAGTCCTCTGCTCTAACAGAGTGGAGCTGAACTCCTCCTGCACCTCATCCCATACAGCTCATCCCCTCCCAAACACACCCCTCACCCTGACTCTGCCCCCATTGCTCATCTTGGCCCCAGCCTTTACCCTTTGTCAAGCATTGGTCCTTTGACCTTAACCTCAGGCCCCAGCCTAGACCAAATGCAACCCCTGCCCCTCAGAGCTGGCCCTCACCTGAGCCCTGCCCAGCACTCTCAGCAGGACAGCTGAAGGAAGGAGACTCATTAACTCCTCACTAACTGTTAGAAAATTTCCCACTCATTAGAGTA
This sequence comes from Colaptes auratus, assembly GCA_015227895.2. Lineage (NCBI taxonomy): Eukaryota > Metazoa > Chordata > Aves > Piciformes > Picidae > Colaptes > Colaptes auratus. The sequence goes on along the minus strand of JAAWVA010000030.1, from coordinate 7,328,911 downwards.
GCCTTCAGCCATCAATAAAGGAACCATTGAGCTTGGTAGAGTGAAGGGACATAAGGCAGCAGACCACAGCCCCAGACATCAAAGAGAGAGGTAAGGCTGAGTCTGGAAAACAGGATGGGGTCTCACACACCTGGGCCTCAGTAACAAGATGAGAACAATCCTGTGGGATTGGCAGAAGACCAACAGGAAAAATACAAGAGGATGACACAGTGACTACAATGTTGACACAAGGACAGCAGATGGCAGCAAAGAGCAAGGAATGGAAGGATTTTAGCTCTTCAAAGTTTTTATCATTCTAATGCATCTGTATTACTAATACTATATGAGGCATATGGTTAACCTTTTTCAGCACTGTTATCAATTATTAATACTTATTAAAATATATTAATACAAATATATTATTCTTTAATAATATAAAAATCATTTAAATCAATGCATTAATATCAAATCTCATCAATGTGTATAAATATCTGAGGGGTGGGTGTCAAGTGGAGGGGGCCAATCTAAGGTAAGAAGCAACAGGTTCAAGCTTGAACAGAGAAGATTTCACCTCAACATGAGGAGCAACTTCTCTGCAGTGCAGGTGACAGAGCACTAGAACAGGCTGCCCAGAGAGCTTGTGGAGTTTCCTTCTCTGGAGACTTTCAAACCCACCTGGGTACACTCTTGTGTGGACTACCCTAAGTGATCTTGCTTTGGTAGGGGGGTCAGACCTGATGGTCTCTTGAGGTCCCTTCCAACCTCTAATGTGATACTGTGATACCACCCACACAGGTACAGCTGTTTGGTTGTGGTTAATGTATTTCACAACATACACATTCAATACAACTTTAACAGTTGAATCAAGCTGGAATCTTTTAAACATTGATTCAGCTTAGGAAAGAGCTAATGCCTCAAGGGCAGTTCACCTGCAAGGGGAATCTATGGCTGCTACAGAGGTGGCTGGCACAGAGCTGTACAAAGAGACTTGATAGGAATCAGTCTTTGTGCTCAGGACACTGTTGCCTGGGACCTTTTTGGACACTGCAGTTATGCTCCAAAGCACAGAGTGCAGCCTGCACAAGTGAAACAAAGCAAGAAATATGGTGTTCAGAAAAGGAGCAGTGCAGAGTGTGAGTGTGGAGGGGAGGAGCAGTCTCCCACTGGAGAGGAATTGTTGGGGCTGAGGGAGCGGCTTGTGGCTCATGGGCTCTCAGGGCAGCTTGCTGGCCAGGCAAGCAGTTGACAGTTCTGCAGTGCTCAGGGTGGGATGAGCGGTTCTCATTAATCTCACCACAACTCCAGCAGCTTGCACCAGCACCTCAGGTGTCACAGGTGGAGCAAAGCAACTTTCTGGCTGCAGACTCAGGTAGCAGGCATGCAGAGGCTGGCCTCGAGTCCAGCAGCATTCACCAGCTGCAGCTACAGCGTGTTCTGGTTTCATGTGGACAAAATAGGCTTTGGGGAACCCCAGGGTTTCTTGGTACAACAAGGGAGAGTTGTTTACCCTCCTGGCTTGGATTAATAAGGTGCTGAAGACAATAATGGCCAATGGCAGAAGAGAAAGAAAGAGAGGAACAAGAGAGTTCAACCTAGAGAATAAAGTTTGCCCAAGCCATGGGAAGCTGCACAGGGAGTCCATAAGCGTGGCAGCTGGCCAGGCACAGCTGCAAACTGTGCACTTTGTTTCCCTTGACCACAGGACCTGCCTAGACAAGCCTGGGCCTGTCCAGCTTTGCAGACTTACCAGCACCTTGCCTTTTGTCTAGTATTGTGCTGAGCACCCCAGCTCCACGGGGAGGGGGTGCAAGGGGGTTTGTGTTTGGGCATGTTCAGACTTGTGCCTCCAGGACAAGCACGTGTAAGCTTTGGAGTGATCCATTCCGTGTCCATGCAGGTTATTAAAGGATCCTGTTCAATGGCCACGAGTTGCTTTGATTTCCTCACTTGACCTTCAAGACTCTCCCAGGACCCCTCAAGGACACCTCCCTGAACTGAGCACATGGCTCCAGCCCTGGCCCTGGGAAGAAATGCCCCCAAAATTGGGTTTTTGGGACAGAAATGTCCAAGAAAACCAACCAAAGACAATACTTTATTAGGGTTGGGGTTTCCATTCTAATTAGGCATTATCCTTGGGATGAGGTTTTCCTTTTACCTCTAGGAAACCCAAAGTGTTGAGGAACAAAGAGCCAAATCCCAACCCAGCTGCAGTCTTGCTGCCAGCTGTGCTGACTCAGCACTGTCATTACTCTCCTCAGCACTGGCTGGTGCAGAGAAGGGCAGGAAAAGGCCCCCCCAGGGGGGTCACGTTTGGCCTGGCAGTGCCGAGGTCGGTGTATTGCTGTGTCCCCTGGGGCACGCTGGTCACCGGCGTGGGGATGACTATGCCAGGTGAGAGATAAGCTGCGGATGAAGCCCTTGCTGCAGCCTGTGCAGGTAAAGCGCTGGCACCGGTGTGGGTGCAGCGGTGCTGGCTGAGGGTGGCCATCTGAGTGCAGCTCTTGCCTCAGGCAGCTCAGAGGTGCAGCTGCTTCTGGCTGTGGACGCAGCAGTGCCGGATGAGGTTGGAGCTGAGGGTGAACCTGTTGCCATAGTCCCCACTGACAGAGGGCTGGGCACTGGGCTGGGGGCAGTGGGGCTTTACCAGCTCCAAGCTGGGTGGGAAGGAAGCTCTGCCCACCCTCAGGGCACTAATGTGGCTGCTTGGGTGGCACAGAGGGGCTGATATGGGTTTCACTCTCCTCCTGTTGATCTTCTTCCTCCTTCTCTTTATTCTTCTCCTATTCCATATCATCCTCTTCTTCCACATCATCCCTTTGTCCTCCACATAATTATTGTCATCCCCCCCCTAATCCTCATACACTTCATCCTTGCTGTCCTCAGCCATGTCTCCATCAACCACTTCTGCTATTCCTCAAGGCAGAGCTTTGGCTCCTCCAAATTATTCTTCAGGTGATTCTTCTCCTCCAGATCTTGTCCAGGTCCTTCTGGGAGGCCATGCTGCTGAGAGGAATGGTCACCCCTGTGCTCTTGGGCAAATCCTTGGGGACCAAGTGACTGAGAAGTAAGGACACTGTGTGTGACTCCTTGCAATGGAGGGATCAGAGCCCTAACTCCTGTGCTGAGTCCCCTGGTTGTAGTGCTGATGGGGCTGACACCCCAGGACGTAGCCATCCCAACCATCCCCCTCTGGCCATGCAACTGATACCTGACCACCTGGGGCTCAGGCAGGTGAACTCCTACATTCCCATCACAGCCAATGACCCTCAAAGCTCCACAAGTGGTGAAGTGTGGTTTGGGAGGAGGGTCTGGAGAGGGTTGAGAGGTGCTCAGGGGTCAGCAGGAGCCTGGGATCTTGCTGCTGTCCCAAAGTTGGGTTCTTTACCTTCTGGCCTGTTCCAAGGAGCAGATCTGCAAACTTTGCTCCTCCCCAGCACAAAGGAGCAGGGCTGATGGAGAGAAGAGAAGGATATGATCCCAGGCAGAGAGAAGCAAAGGGTTCAGAGGAGAGGACTGACCTGCAAGGAATGGCTCAGCCCTGACCAGGGCTCTCCCAGCCTTGCACTTTTCCTCCCTATGGCTTGGGGGTTTGTCACCTCCTGCCAGCTCAGTGCATCTGTGCTTGGATCACAGCCAACAGGGAGCTGATAGAAAACTCTGGAGGTCAAAACCTTCAGGGTCTGTGCAAGTGGCAAAAGATCCCAGGATGATTCAGCATCCAAGGTTCTCCAGATCAGAGAAACACCTGATGGAAGTCAATGATCTCCACCTCTCAAAACAGTGACCCTAAAGCCAGAGCCTTGGAGCTCTCCTGGATCCCAGCAGCTGTGTCCAGCATCTCCCCCACTCAGACATCTCTCAGGCACAACCTGCACCAAGGGCCAGCACCAAGTCAGACTTCTCCAGGCTCAGTTCTCATCCTCTGAGAATGTTGAAGCTTTGTGAGTGTTTGCCCTGAGCTCCAGCAGAAGGAAACTGAACTCCAGGGCAGCCTCTCTGCCAGCCACCTCTCCACCTCTCTGTGTCTTTGGACAGACACCTTTGCTGTCACCATGTTGGGGGCTCTATGTTGCACTGGAGGCAGCCAGCTCTGTCCCTGTGTCTGTGTGCTTGGTGCTTCTCTCCAGGCACAGCCATAGGAAGAGATTTGAATTCAGGATTGGTTCCTGAGGAAGGGCTGCTAGGATCCAACCTTTTCATCTGCTTCTCACTCTCAAGAGCTCTTGACTGGCTGAGAAATCACAGCCATGGCACAACTTGTTGGCTTTGCCTCATCCTTGTGGACAGGCAAGCTGCTGAGAGACAGCTTGTGCTGAGCAGATGGTTCCAGAGGGCTTGGATTGCTGAGGGAACTTTCTCAGCCTTGGCTTTGCTTAGCTTCCAAAGAGCAACAATTCTTCTGTGGCTGTGTGCAGGCAGTTGTCTAAGGAGAGCAGGGGGCAGCTGGTGCCATGGAGCTGTGAGCTCCAGCTGCAGAGAGCAGTGGAGAAGTCTGATGCAAGGAGCAGGGATGGAAGGCCCAGGTGGGCAGGGACAGCAATGGGGAGGTTGGGGAGGGTGAGGAGCAAAGTTGTCCACTCAGTGTCAGCCCTCAAAGGACAGCTTCTCCTCCCAGTCCAGACCTCCTGAGCAGACAGCCTGCATCATTCTGGCTTGGTGGATGCTGCTGTCACCTCTGCCCTCATCTGAGAAAGAATCAAATAGTTTACCATCAAAATCTGAGCTTTGTGAGGTGCACTTTGAAATCTGGAAGTGAACAACAAAGACACAAAGAGCTCCTCAGGGCACTTGGGGATCATTCCATGAACCTCAGGTACTGAGAGAAGAGTGAAGAAACTGTGCAAGAAGCAAGAAGCAAAAGACAAAGTACCTTGAAGCATTGATTGGCCCCACTGAGGCTTGTTACTGCCAAAGCCTCCCCAGGGACTGGTTAGAGCAGCTCAGGAGAGGCTGTGATTGCAGCAGGCAAAGGCAAAGTGCAGGAGAGCAAACTCTGGCTCTGGGTTCTGCAGCACAAAGGCCAAGGCCTGAGCACAGCCCCTGGGCAGGCAGCTCCTGTCCCTCATGTGTGGGTCAAGGCTCTTCAGGTGCAGTGGGGGTGGGGGGTGGGTTTCATAGCAGCATAGCAGGGCCTAGGTTGGAAGGGACCTCAGAGCTCATCTGCTCCAACCTCCCTGCCATAGGCAAGGATGCCTCTCCTATAGACTCAGCTGCTCAAGGCCTCATCCAGCCTGGCCTTCAACACCCTCAGGAGAGGGCATCCTACCTGGGCAGCCTATTCCAGAGTCCCACAACCCTCATACTGAAGAACTTCTTCCTAAGGCCCAGTCTAAACCTCCTTTTCCTCACCTTCAAACCTTTCCCTCCTGCCCTGTCACCAGACACCCTCATGAAAAGTCCCTCTCCAGCCTTCCTTTAGCATCCCTGTAGGGTTTGTGATGCTGAGTGGAGGACAAGGGCCTGACAGTCCCCAGCCTTCCTGGGGCTGTGGACAGAGGCAGTGAGGCCCTCCCAGTGCCTTAGGACAACATCTCCTCACAGGCCTCGGGGGCAGAGAATTGCCATAGCCAAGAGGGCACAGCCTTGGCTTCTCTTCATCACTCCCACCACTGCCATTGCCCTTGGCCAGCTCTCCCACAGCTTTGTCCTGCACTGTCTCACAGCTGCTTCTCCTGCCCTGCAGGCTGCAGACACTCCTCTCACTTCCCCACCTTGGCCTTCCCATGCCTTCACTGACACCTGCCCACACTCACCCTCTGCTCCTGGGGACACAAAGAGAAGGGCTGATCCCAGACTCCTTCTGCAGAACTTCTCAGGCCACAGCACTACCCTTTGAGAGAGGTTTCTTGCTCCTCATGGCCAGGCTGCACCTGCCAGGCTGCACCATCTGGCAGTGTTCCTCTCTCCTGCTCTTGCCTACCTCAGCAGGAGCTCCCAAGGCTGCTGGCCTTGCAGTTTCTTGCTAGACAGCACCAAGCCCTGTGCCTGCTGCTGTCCCATCAGGTCCTCAGGCAGCAGAGACACAGCAACCAACCCATCAGCCCCTTCCTGCAGTCAGCCCAGGCCCTTTGGCAGAGGCCATCTGACAGATCACTCTGCCCATCTGCCAGCCATGAGCCCAGGGCTGCCCTAGCAGCTCCTGCAGACACACCTGACCTCACAGTCCCTTTCCCAGCTCTGTTCCTGCTGTTGGCCAATCCTCTCAGGAGGCAGAAGTGGCCTCACCTCCCCCTTCCCAGTCCTTGGCTTCCTACTGAATGGTGAGTTCCTGAGACACAGCTGAGCACAGGATTGCACACTCAGCCCTCAGCCTCCTTGTGGCCAGAGCCTGAGCAGATCAAAGTTTCACCAGATCCATCTGGCAGATTTCCTACCAAGGCTTTGAGTGGAGAAGCTGCTGGCTCTGTCCTGCTGCAGTTGTGGAGGAGACTCCTGCACATCCTCTTGTCCAATGATCCTGCTCAGGGCAGGGGTAAGCAGATGAGGTCCCTCAAGGGCTCTGCCCAGTTTGGCTTCATCTCCAGAGGGGCTGCAAAGGCCCTGGCTCAGATGGTGCAGGGAGTTCATGAAGACATTGCACAGTGCTGGCCCAAGGGCTTGCCCTGAGGGATGCCACTGGCAAGTGTCTGCCAGGAGGACTCTCCACTGGTGACATTTGGGCTTCAGCCACCACCCAGCCACCACCTCATCCATTTCTGCACTCCAGCTCTCAGCAGTCTGGCTCTAAAGAGACTATGGGGGACCATGGCAAAGCCCTGGCTAAGGTCCAGGCACAAAACATCCCCTTCTTGCCCCTACCCATATGGCTTCAGCACTACCTCTCTTGTCCTGCAAGGGCCTGCAAATGGCTGCAGAGGTGTTTGAGCCTTCACCTTCCCAGGGACTGTGCTGAGGGTGACCAGCCTGCAATGTTCCCCACCCTCCTGTTTGGTGTTCTTGAAGAGGCCTTTTCCAAGGAGCCCAGAACCTCTGGGATGGCTCTGTGCACATCTCAGGGCACAGTCCAGCAAGGCTGATGTGAGCAGACAGCAGCCTGCCCAAGCCATCTGAGATGAATCTGCCTGGGCCAGTAGGGTTTGTTCTGGAGTGACACACAGCAATGTCCCAGCTCTGCCAGGTGTCCACATCTGAGCTGGCCTCATGGACCCCTAATGGAGTGTGGGATGTTCAGAGACAGAGTCTTTCCCCATCACTCACACAGGCCCTGCCCTGCAGCAGTCAGAGAGTCTCCCTGGCCTCCTGCTGCCCCTGCCAGAGGCTGGGAGGCTCCTCACACCTCCAGTGCCCTGGTACCTCCAGCAATAGCTGATGGTGTTGTGCTCACTCAGGTTCACCTCAGCTCATCTGCTGACATCTCATCTGCACAATGCAAACAGGCTCTGCTGACCTCCTGAGGCCATGTCCTCCTGTGGAGGGACAAAGAGTCTCTCCAAGCTGAGGTGTGAGGCTGCTGCTGGAAACGTGGTTGTGAAGGCTAGTCTGGGGTGACTGCCCTGGGACAGCTTCCCCAGGGTGTCCAGTGAACACAGACACAGTCCAGAGCCTTCTCTGCTGATGCTTCAGGTCACTTGCAGGAGGCCTGGCTGTGTGAGGACACTGCTGTGTGCCCCAGCCCTGCACACTCACACACTTTAGCTGTTCCCTGCTCTTTGCATCTGTTGGACAATTTCTTGGGCATGCTCTTGAAGGAAACTTTGGAAGAAGACCTAAGCCTTCAGACACTGCCCCAAGCAGATCACCTGTCTGGGTGCAACTGCTCTGGTGGAGGCCATCTGAGCCAAAGAAGTTCCCATGGCCTGTGTCTGCCTGTGGTCATGGGACTGCCACACAGCTGGATGGAGCCCAAGCTGCCAACACAGGGGCTCAGCAGGAGAGTGTGGAAGTGGAAAGAGAACAGCCCTGGACAAACAAGTGCTGGTGCTCCCTGGAGCTGCTGCTGTGCTGGGATGCTGTTCTTCTCCAGCTCTGCACACAGGAGCTGCCCCTAAAGCTCCAGAAAAGTCTTGGAGGAAGGATCTCAGGAAAAAGATACTACTGCAAGGCCCTTTATTGTGTTGAAACAACAAGGAGCAGAGCTCCACTTACACAAACTTCTGGTCAGAAAAACAGAGAGTGAATTAGAAAGTGTAGGATGAAGATATAAATAGCAAAAAACTAGACTCCCCCACCAGAAAGTACAGCAGCCAGGCTGGGCCTGCACTGAGTGACCTCAGAACTGCTCTGCAGGAGAAGACAAAGAGTTTATTGCTTCTGAAAGCATCCAGGGATCAGTTGGCTCAGGGCAGCCTTCAGCTCCTGGTTCCTCAGGCTGTAGATGAGAGGGTTCACTGCTGGAGGCACCACTGAGTACAGAACTGACACCACCAGATCCAGGGATGGGGAGGAGATGGAGGAGGGCTTCAGGTAGGCAAAGAAGGCAGTGGTGATAAACAGGGAGACCACAGCCAGGTGAGGGAGGCAGGTGGCAAAGGCTTTGTGGCGTCCCTGCTGAGAGGGGATCCTCAGCACTGCCCTGAAGATCTGCACATAGGACACCACCAGGAACACAAAACAGACAAAACTGAGCAGACACCAACTTGCTTAAGGCCCAGGGCAAAGCTCCTAGCAGCAAGCTCCTTGTAGCTGTTGTCTCTGCCAGGCCATCTGCCACTGCAGAAGAGCTTGGCTCCACCACCTCTCCAGGCAGGTGCTGGCTGCCTTGAGACTGCCCTGTGCCTGCCCTTCACCAGGCCAGAGAGGCCCAGCTGCCTCCAGCTTGCCACACAGCTCCTGTGCTGTGGGCCCTGAGCCCTTCATGAGAGAATTTCTCTGCACTTCTCCAGGTTCTCCACCCTCTTTTAGAAGTTGGAACCTCACCACCTGATGTGGCTTCCATCATGACTCCCATGCCCCCCTCCCAGGGACACTGCCCAGCTGGTCACATCACAGCCTGTCCAGAGGCATGAGGTTGTTCTGCCCCAGTGCAGACCTTGCCTGCCTTGGCCTTGTCAAACTTCAGGAGGCCTTTGATGGCCAAATCCACTCACATGTGGAGGTCCCTGTGGACTGGCATCCCAGCAGGACAGCATTTAAGGTTAGAGGGCCAGTGCCTCAAACAAGTTGACAGTGTGGGGGAGTGCAGGGCACTACAGGCATAGAATGGAAACTGTTCCATGGAGTTGCCACCCAAGGGGGTAAATACCACAGGAACCTCAGCAATACCATTAGAAGGTACAACCCCACAAGTGCAGGGCCAGGAGGGTCAGAGGTTCTTTGTGGAGTGTATTGCAACAGTAACAGAGAAGATCTTGAGTGAAGCAAAGGATGTGGTCAGTGCTGGCTGGGATACCCTGTGAGAAAGCTCTGCACTTGCTGGGAATGAGTGCTGTGATCAGGGAGAGTCCAAGAGCTTTCCCTAATTGGAAGCTATGAAGTGCAAGGGAGGACAGCAGCAGTCAGGCTGGGAGGGACTTCAGGAGGTGTCTCAACCAACCTCCAGCTCTAAGCAGCATCACAGCAGATTCCTCAGGGTTTGAGCCAAACATGTAGTGGTCACTGCCTGGGGCAGAGCTCCTGCACACTCTGGAAAACAGCTTCCAGGGGCTGATTATCCTCATGTTGGGAAACTTTCTCTCTCTGTGTAGCCTGAACCTCATCAGTTTCAGACCATTGTCTATTGCCCAAGTGTCCTGAACAATGGACAAGAGCCTGACACATTGTTCCCAGGATCAGAGCCTTGCTGCTGCTCATTCCTCCCAAGATCTTCCTTTCTCCAGGCTGGACAAGCCCAGCAACCTCTACTGGGACTCTGCCTCCTTAGCTCTGCACACAGGAACTGCCCTGCAGCTTCAGAGAAAGCTTTCAGGAAGGTGCTCAGAGAAACAAACCTTGAAGGTTCTTGATTGTGTTGAAAACACAGGGAAGAGTGTTCCTCATGTCTGCAGTTTCTGGGTCACAGCAGACAGAGCAGTGCTGAATCAGAAATGGCCTGGAGAAAACACTGGACTCTGAGAGGTGCAGTCTGTAATGGAGGGGGTTGGGGTATGAAGGCATGAGGAGACCTCCTGTTCTGATGGCAGTGCTGCTCTGGAGCACAGCTCTGTCCCACAAGCAGCCCTGGACTCTCCCTGCCTGCAGTCCCAGCACTGCCACACAGCAGCACAGTGCCCAAGCTGCCAGAGCACTCAGGCCTTGCCCCAGCACAGAGGCTCAGCAGGAGAGGGTGGAAGGGCAGAAAGAGCAGCTGAGGACAGCCCAAGCTGTGGGGCTGCCTGGCACTGCTGCTGTGCTGGGACTCTGCCCCTCCACCTCTGCACACAGGCACTGCCCTGCAGCTCCATAGAAGCCTTGGAGGAAAGAACTGAGAACAACTGCAAGGTCCTTTATTGTGTTGAACACACCAGGGAGCACAGCTCCTCATGTCTGCAGCCTCTGGGTCACAGCAGACAGGACAACACTGAACCAGAAATGGTCTGAAGAAAGACATTTGTGTGGGAACAACATTCTCCCAAGGGAACAGCACCAGCAGCAGCCAGAACTCCAGCAGCCAGGCTGGGCCTGCACTGAGTGACATCAGAACTGCTCTGCAGGAGAAGACAAAGAGTTTATTGCTTCTGAAAGCATCCAGGGATCAGTTGGCTCAGGCAGCCTTCAGCTCCTGGTTCCTCAGGCTGTAGATGAGAGGGTTCACTGCTGGAGGCACCACTGAGTACAGAACTGACACCACCAGATCCAGGGATGGGGAGGAGATGGATGAGGGCTTCAGTAGGCAAAGAAGCCAGTGCTGAGAACAGGAGACCACAGCCAGGTGAGGGAGGCAGGTGGCAAAGGCTTTGTGGCGTCCCTGCTGAGAGGGGATCCTCAGCACTGCCCTGAAGATCTGCACATAGGACACCACAATCAACACAAAACAGACAAAGAAAAAACAGACACTGACCACAATAAGCCAAAGTTCCCTGAGGTAGGATGTGGAGCAGGAGAGCTTGAGGATCTGGGGGATTTCACAGAAGAACTGCTCCACAGCATTGCCCTGGCAGAGGGGCAGGGAAAATGTATTGGCTGTGTGCAGCAGAGCATTGAGAACCCCACAGCCCCAGGCAGCTGCTGCCAGGTGGAGACAAACTCTGCTGCCCAGGAGGGTCTCATAGTGCAGGGGTCTGCAGATGGCAACGTAGCGATCGTAGGACATGGTGGTGAGGAAAAAACTCTGCTGAAATGAAAAAAAAAAAAAAGACCTGAGCAGCACATCCTGCATAGGAGATGTCCTGGTGTCCCTCAGGGAATTGCCATGGATTTTGGCACAGTGGTGGAGATGGCACCCAGGTCAGTGAGGGCGAGGTTGAGGAGGAAGAAGTACATGGGGGTGTGGAGGTGGTGGTCCCAGGCTATGGTGGTGATGATGAGGCCATTGCCCAGCAGGGCAGCCAGGTAGATGGCCAGGAAGAGGCAGAAGTGCAGGAGCTGCAGCTGCCTTGTGCCTGGGAATGGCAGGAGGAGGAAGTGGGTGATGGAGCTGCTGTTGGCCATCTGCTGCCTCTGGCCATGGAGACCTGTGCAAGGAGGGAAAGGCAGTGACAAGTTAGGGCACACTCTCTCAGCCTCATTGTAACCTCCTCCCTGAGCTGCATGAGGAATTGATCAGCTCAGTCTCCATCACTACCAATCCATGGCAGAGTTCATCACAGCTTCCAATGCAGCAGGGACCCAGAATTGCCATGAAGATTCCTCTGGTGTCAGAACAGAAAGTGACCAACAGCCCAATCCCAGGGAACAAGAGTCCCATTGGGTGGGTTGAAATTTCCCCCAGCATTAGCTTTGCCAGAGCAGCTCAGTTAGAAGCAAATGAAGCTGTATTGACAAGCAAGAGCTACACTCTACAATGGAATGCAATGAACAGGTACAGAACATACAGGAGTGACAATATTAGACAGTATTTACAATTACCAAATGACACAAACCCTCCTGGTCAGAGACCAGGGAAGCTGTTCCTCTGCCCCTAACCCCTACCCCCCT
>JAAWVA010000030.1:7257423-7316931 GCA_015227895.2 Colaptes auratus | reverse complement strand
CAGAGTCCAATGTTTTTCTCCAGGCCATTTCTGATCAGCACTGCTCTGTCTGCTGTGACCAGAAACTGCAGACATGAGGAGCACTGTTCCCTGTGTTTTCAAACCATAAGAACCCTTCAAGGTTTGTTTCTTGAACACCTTCCTGAAAGCTTTCTCTGAAGCTGCAGGGCAGTTCCTGGTGCAGAGCTAAGGAGGCAGAGTCCCAGTAGAGTGCTGGGCTTGTCCAGCCTGGAGAAAGGAAGGATCTTGGGAGGAATGAGCAGTAGCAAGGCATATGATCCTAGGAACAATGTGTCAGGCTCTTGTCCATTGTTCAGGACACTGGGCAATAGACAATGGTCTGAAACTGATTAGGTTCAGGCTACACAGAGAGAGAAAGTTTCCCAACATGAGGATAATCAGCCCCTGGAAGCTGTTTTCCAGAGTGTGCAGGAGCTCTGCCCCGGCAGTGACCACTACTGTTTGGCTCAAACCCTGAGGAATCTGCTGTGATGCTGCTTAGAGCTGGCATTTGGTTGAGACACCTCCTGAAGTCCCTCAGCCTGACATGCTGCTGTCCTCCCTTGCACTTCATAGCTTCCAATTAGGGAAAGCTCTTGGATTCTCCTGATCACAGCACTCATTCCCAGCAAGTGCAGAGCTTTCTCACAGGGTATCCCAGCCAGCACTGACCACATCCTTTGCTTCACTCAAGATCTTCTCTGTTACTGTTGCAATACACTCCACAACGAACCTCTGACCCTCCTGGCCCTGCACTGCTGGGGTTGTACCTTCTAATGGTATTGCTGAGGTTCCTGTGGTCTTTACCCCCTTGGGTGGCAACTCCATGGAACAGTTTTCATTCTATGCCTGTAGTATCCTGCACTCCCCACCACTGTCAACTTGTTTGAGGCACTGGCCCTCTAACCTTAAATGCTGTCCTGCTGGGATGCCAGACCACAGGGACCTCCACATGTGAGTGGATTTGGCCATCAAAGGCCTCCTGAAGTTTGACAAGGCCAAAGCAGGCAAGGTCTGCACTGGGGCAGAACAACCTCATGCTTCTGGACAGGCTGTGATGTGACCAGCTGGGCAGTGTCCCTGGGAGGGGGGCATGGGAGTCATGATGGAAGCCACATCAGGTGGTAAGGGTCCAACTTCTAAAAGAGGGTGGAGAACCTGGAGAAGTGCAGAGAAATTCTCTCATGAAGGGCTCAGGGTCCACAGCACAGGAGCTGTGTGGCAAGCTGGAGGCAGCTGGGCCTCTCTGGCCTGGTGAAGGGCAGGCACAGGGCAGTCTCAAGGCAGACTGCACCTGCCTGGAGAGGTGGTGGAGCCAAGCTCTTCTGCAGTGGCAGATGGCCTGGCAGAGACAACAGCTACAAGGAGCTTGCTGCTAGGAGCTTTGCCCTGGGCCTTAAGCAAGTTGGTGTCTGCTCAGTTTTGTCTGTTTTGTGTTCCTGGTGGTGTCCTATGTGCAGATCTTCAGGGCAGTGCTGAGGATCCCCTCTCAGCAGGGACGCCACAAAGCCTTTGCCACCTGCCTCCCTCACCTGGCTGTGGTCTCCCTGTTTATCACCACTGCCTCTTTGCCTACCTGAAGCCTCCTCCATCTCCTCCCATCCCTGGATCTGGTGGTACTCAGGGGTGCCTCCAGCACTGAACCCTCTCATCTACAGCCTGAGGAACCAGGAGCTGAGGGCTGCCCTGAGCCAACTGATCCCTGGATGGCTTCAGAAGCAGTAAACTCTTTGTCTTCTCCTGCAGAGCAGTTCTGAGGTCACTCAGTGCAGGCCCAGCCTGGCTGCTGTTCTTTCTGTGGGGAGGGGAGTCTAGTTTTTGCTATTTATATCTTCATCCTACACTTTCTAATTCACTCTCTGTTTTTCTGATCAGAAGTTTGTGTAAGTGGAGCTCTGCTCCTTGTTTGTTTCAACACAATAAAGGGCCTTGCAGTAGTATCTTTTTTCCTGAGATCCTTCCTCCAAGAATTTTCTGGAGCTTTAGGGGCAGCTCCTGTGTGCAGAGCTGGAGAAGAACAGCAACCCAGCACAGCAGCAGCTCCAGGGAGCACCAGCACTTGTTTGTCCAGGGCTGTCTCTTTCCACTTCCACACTCTCCTGCTGAGCCCCTGTGTTGGCCAGCTGGGGCTCCATCCTGCTGTGTGGCAGTCCCATGACCACAGGCAGACACAGGCCATGGGAACTTCTTTGGCTCTGATGGCCTCCACCAGAGCAGTTGCACCCAGACAGGTGATCTGCTTGGGGCAGTGTCTGAAGCCTTAGGTCTTCTTCCAAAGTTTCCTTCAAGAACATGTCCAAGAAATTGTCCAACAGATGCAAAGAGCAGGGAACAGCTAAAGTGTGTGAGTGTGCGGGGCTGGGGCACACAGCAGTGTCCTCACACAGCCAGGCCTCCTGCAAGTGACCTGAAGCATCAGCAGAGAAGGCTCTGGACTGTGTCTGTGTTCACTGGACACCCTGGGGAAGCTGTCCCAGGGCAGTCACCCCAGACTGGCCTTCACAACCACTGTTTCCAGCAGCAGCCTCACACCTCAGCTTGGAGAGACTCTCTGTCCCTCCACAGGAGGACATGGCCTCAGGAGGTCAGCAGAGCCTGTTTGCATTGTGCAGATGAGATGTCAGCAGATGAGCTGAGGTGAACCTGAGTGAGCACAAACACCATCAGCTATTGCTGGAGGTACCAGGGCACTGGAGGTGTGAGGAGCCTCCCAGCCTCTGGCAGGGGCAGCAGGAGGCCAGGAAGACTCTCTGACTGCTGCAGGGCAGGGCCTGTGTGAGTGATGGGGAAAGACTCTGTCTCTGAACATCCCACACTCCATTAGGGGTCCATGAGGCCATCTCAGATGTGGACACCTGGCAGAGCTGGGACATTGCTGTGTGTCACTCCAGAACAAACCCTACTGGCCCAGGCAGATTCATCTCAGATGGCTTGGGCAGGCTCCTGTCTGCTCACATCAGCCTTGCTGGACTGTGCCCTGAGATGTGCACAGAGCCATCCCAGAGGTCCTGGGCTCCTTGGAAAAGGCCTCTTCAAGAACACCAAACTGGAGGATGGGGAACATTGCAGGCTGGTCACCCTCAGCACAGTCCCTGGGAAGGTGAAGGCTCAAACACCTCTGCAGCCATTTGCAGGCCCTTGCAGGACAAGAGAGGTAGTGCTGAAGGGTATGGGTAGGGGCAAGAAGGGGATGTTTTGTGCCTGGACCTTAGCCAGGGCTTTGCCATGGTCCCCCATAGTCTCTTTAGAGCCAGACTGCTGAGAGCTGGAGTGCAGAAATGGGTGAGGTGGTGGCTGGATGGTGGAGGAAGCCCAAATGTCACCAGTGGAGAGTCCTCCTGGCAGACACTTGCCAGTGGCATCCCTCAGGGCAAGCCCTTGGGCCAGCAGTGTGGAATGTCTTCATGAACTCCCTGCACCATCTGAGCCAGGGCCTTTGCAGCCCCTCTGGAGATGAAGCCAAAGTGGGCAGAGCCCTTGAGGGACCTCATCTGCTTACCCCTGCCCTGAGCAGGATCATTGGACAAGAGGATGTGCAGGAGTCTCCTCCACAACTGCAGCAGGACAGAGCCAGCAGCTCCTCCACTCAAAGCCTTGGTAGGAAATCTGCCAGATGGATCTGGTGAAACTTTGATCTGCTCAGGCTCTGGCCACAAGGAGGCTGAGGGCTGAGGGTGCAATCCTGTGCTCAGCTGTGTCTCAGGAACTCACCATTCAGTAGAATCCAAGGACTGGGAAGGGGGAGGTGAGGCCACTTCTGCCTCCTGAGGATTGGCCAACAGCAGGAACAGAGCTGGGAAAGGGACTGTGAGGTCAGGTGTGTCTGCAGGAGCTGCTAGGGCAGCCCTGGGCTCATGGCTGGCAGATGGGCAGAGTGATCTGTCAGATGGCCTCTGCCAAAGGGCCTGGGCTGACTGCAGGAAGGGGCTGATGGGTTGGTTGCTGTGTCTCTGCTGCCTGAGTAGCTGATGGGACAGCAGCAGGCACAGGGCTTGGTGCTGTCCAGCCAAGAAACTGCAAGGCCAGCAGCCTTGGGAGCTCCTGCTGAGGTAGGCAAGAGCAGGAGAGAAGAAACACTGCCAGATGGTGCAGCCTGGCAGGCGCAGCCTGGCCATGAGGAGCAAGAAACCTCTCTCAAAGGGTAGTGCTGTGGCCTGAGAAGATCTCCAGAGGAGTGGGATCAGCCCTTCTCTTTGTGTCCCCAGGAGCAGAGGGTGAGTGTGGGCAGGTGTCAGTGAAGGCATGGGAAGGCCAAGGTGGGGAAGTGAGATGAGTGTCTGCAGCCTGCAGGGCAGGAGAAGCAGCTCTGAGACAGTGCAGGACAAAGCTGTGGGAGAGCTGGCCAAGGGCAAAAGCAGTGGTGGGAGTGATGAAGAGAAGCCAAGGCTGTGCCCTCTTGGCTATGGCAATTCTCTGCCCCCAAGGCCTGTAAGGAGATGTTGTCCTAAGGCACTGGGAGGGCCTCACTGCCTCTGTCCACAGCCCCAGGAAGGCTGGGGACTGTCAGGCCCTTGTCCTCCACTCAGCATCACAAACCCGACAGGGATGCTAAAGGAAGGCTGGAGAGGGACTTTTCATGAGGGTGTCTGGTGACAGGGCAGGAGGGAAAGGTTTGAAGGTGAGGAAAAGGAGGTTCAGACTGGGCCTTAGGAAGAGAAAGTTCTTCAGTATGAGGGTTGTGGGACTCTGGAATAGGCTGCCCAGGTAGGGTGCCCTCTCCTGAGGGTGGTGAAGGCCAGGCTGGATGAGGCCTTGAGCAGCTGAGTCTAGAGGAGAGGCATCCTTGCCTATGGCAGGGAGGTTGGAGCAGATGAGCTCTGAGGTCCCTTCCAACCTAGGCCCTGCTATGCTGCTATGAAACCCACCCCCACCCCACTGCACCTGAAGAGCCTTGACCACACATGAGGGACAGGAGCTGCCTGCCAGGGGCTGTGCTCAGGCCTTGGCCTTTTGTGCTGCAGAACCCAGAGCCAGAGTTTGCTCTCCTGCACTTTGCCTTTGCCTGCTGCAATCACAGCCTCTCCTGAGCTGCTCTAACAGTCCCTGGGGAGGCTTTGGCAGTAACAAGCCTCAGTGGGGCCAATCAATGCTTCAAGGGACTTTGTCTTTTGCTTCTTGCTTCTTGCACAGTTTCTTCACTCTTCTCTCAGTACCTGAGGTTCATGGAATGATCCCCAAGTGCCCTGAGGAGCTCTTTGTGTCTTGTTGTTCACTTCCAGATTCCAAAGTGCACCTCACAAAGCTCAGATTTTGATGGCAAACTATTTGATTCTTCTCAGATGAGGGCAGAGGTGTGACAGCAGCATCCACCAAGCCAGAATGATGCAGGCTGTCTGCTCAGGAGGTGTGGACTGGGAGGAGAAGCTGTCCTTTGAGGGCTGACATGGAGTGGACAACTTTGCTCCTCACCCTCCCCAACCTCCCCATTGCTGTCCCTGCCCACCTGGGCCTTCCATCCCTGCTCCTTGCCTCAGACTTCTCCACTGCTCTCTGCAGCTGGAGCTCACAGCTCCATGGCACCAGCTGCCCTCTGCTCTCCTTAGACAACTGCTTGCACACAGCCACAAAAGAATTGTTGCTCTTTGGAAGCTAAGCAAAGCCAAGGCTGAGAAAGTTCCCTCAGCAATCCAAGCCCTCTGGAACCATCTGCTCAGCACAAGCTGTCTCTCAGCAGCTTGCCTGTCCACAAGGGTGAGGCAAAGCCAACAAGTTGTGCCATGGCTGTGATTTCTCAGCCAGTCAAGAGCTCTTGAGAGTGAGAAGCAGAGAAAAAAGTTGGATCCTAGCAGCCCTTCCTCAGGAACCAATCCTGAGTTCAAATCTATTCCTATGGCTGTGCCTGGAGAGAAGCACCAAGCACACAGACACAGGGACAGAGCTGGCTGGGTCCAGTGCAACATAGAGCCCCCAACATGGTGACAGCCAAGGTGTCTGTCCAAAGACACAGAGAGGTGCAGAGGTTGTAGGCAGAGAGGCTGCCCTGGATTTCAGTTTCCTTCTGCTGCAGCTCAGGGCAAACACTCACAAAGCTTCAACATTCTCAGAGGATGAGACCTGAGCCTGGAGAAGTCTGACTTGGTGCTGGCCCTTGGTGCAGGTTGTGCCTGAGAGATGTCTGAGTGGGGGAGATGCTGGACACAGCTGCTGGGATCCAGGAGAGCTCCAAGGCTCTGGCTTTAGGGTCACTGTTTTGAGAGGTGGAGAGCATTGACTTCCATCAGGTGTTTCTCTGATCTGGAGAACCTTGGATGCTGAATCCTTCTGAGATCTTTTGCCACTTGCACAGACCCTGAAGGTTTTGACCTCCAGAGTTTTCTATCAGCTCCCTGTTGGCTGTGATCCAAGCACAGATGCACTGAGCTGGCAGGAGGTGGCAAACCCCCAAGCCATAGGGAGGAAAATTCAAGGCTGGAAGAGCCCTGGTCAGGGCTGAGCCATTCCTTGCAGGTCAGTCCTCTCCTCTGAACCCTTTGCTTCTCTCTGCCTGGGCTCATATCCTTCTCTTCTCTCCATCAGCCCTGCTCCTTGTGCTGGGGAGGAGCAAAGTTTGCAGATCTGCTCCTTGGAACAGGCCAGAAGGTAAAGAACCCACTTTGGACAGCAGCAAGATCCCAGCCTCCTGCTGACCCCTGAGCACCTCTCAACCCTCTGCAGACCCTCCTCCCAAACCACACTTGACCACTTGTGGAGCTTTTAGGGTCATTGGCTGTGATGGGAAGGTAGGAGTTCATCTCTCTGAGCCTCAGGTGGTCAGGTACCAGTTGCATGGCCAGAGGGGGATGGTTGGGATGGCTACGTCCTGGGGGTGTCAGCCCTATCAGCACTACAACCAGGGGACTCAGCAGAGTAGTTAGGGCTCTGATCCCTCCATTGCAAGGAGTCACACACAGTGTCCTTACTTCTCAGTCACTTGTTTCCCAAGGATTTGCCCAAGAGCACAGGGTGACCATTCCTCTCAGCAGCATGGCCTCCCAGAAGGACCTGGACAAGAACTTGGAGGAGAAGAATCACCTGAAGAATAATTTGGAGGAGCCAAAGCTCTGCCTTGAGGAATAACAGAAGTGGTTGATGGAGACATGGCTGAGGACAGCAAGGATGAAGTGTATGAGGATTAGGGGGGGGATGACAATAATGATGTGGAGGACAAAGGGAATGATGTGTAAGAAGAGGATGATATGGAATAGGAGAAGAATAAAGAGAAGGAGGAAGAAGATGAACAGGAGGAAGATGGGAAACATATATCAGACCCTCTGTGCCACCCAAGCAGCCACATTAGTGCCCTGAGGGTGGGCAGAGCTTCCTTCCCACCCAGCTTGGAGCTGGTAAAGCCCCACTGCCCCCAGCCCAGTGCCCATCCCTGTGTCAGTGGGGACTATGGCAACAGGTTCACCCTCAGCTCCAACCTCATCCGGCACTGCTGCATCCACAGCCAGAAGCAGCTGCACCTCTGAGCTGCCTGAGACAAGAGCTGCACTCAGATGGCCACCCTCAGCCAGCACCGCTGCACCCACACCGGTGCCAGCGCTTTACCTGCACAGGCTGCAGCAAGGGCTTCATCCGCAGCTTATCCTCTCTGGCCTAGTCATCCCATCCCCACGCCAGGTGACCAGCGTGCCCCAGGGGACACAGCAATACACCGACCTCGGCACTGCCAGGCAAACGTGACCCCCGGGGGGGCCTTTCCTGCCCTTCTCTGCACCAGCCGTGTGCTGAGGAGAGTAATGACAGTGCTGAGTCAGCACAGCTGGCAGCAAGACTGCAGCTGGGTTGGGATTTGGCTCTTTGTTCCTCAACACTTTGGGTTTCCTAGAGGTAAAAGGAAAACCTCATCCCAAGGATAATGCCTGATTAGAATGGAAACCCCAACCCTGATAAAGTATTGTCTTTGGTTGGTTTTCTTGGACATTTCTGTCCCAAAAACCCAATTTTGGGGGCATTTCTTCCCCAGGGCCAGGGCTGGAGCCATGTGCTCAGTTCAGGGAGGTGTCCTTGAGGGGTCCTGGGAGAGTCTTGAAGGTCAAGGGAGGAAATCAAAGCAACTCGTGGCCATTGAACAGGATCCTTTAATAACCTGCATGGACACGGAATGGATCACTCCAAAGCTTACACGTGCTTGTCCTGGAGGCACAAGTCTGAACATGCCCAAACACAAACCCCCTTGCACCCCCTCCCCGTGGAGCTGGGGTGCTCAGCACAATACTAGACAAAGGCAAGGTGCTGGTAAAGTCTGCAAAGCTGGACAGGCCCAGGCTTGTCTAGGCAAGTCCTGTGGTCAAGGGAAACAATGTGCACAGTTTGCAGCTGTGCCTGGCCAGCTGCCACGCTTATGGACTCCCTGTGCAGCTTCCCATGGCTTGGGCAAACTTATTCTCTAGGTTGAACTCTCTGTTCCTCTCTTTCTTTCTCTTCTGCCATTGGCCATATTGTCTTCAGCACCTTATTAATCCAAGCCAGGAGGGTAAACAACTCTCCCTTGTTGTACCAAGAAACCCTGGGGTTCCCCAAAGCCTATTTTGTCCACATGAAACCAGAACACGCTGTAGCTGCAGCTGGTGAATGCTGCTGGACTCGAGGCCAGCCTCTGCATGCCTGCTACCTGAGTCTGCAGCCAGAAAGTTGCTTTGCTCCACCTGTGACACCTGAGGTGCTGGTGCAAGCTGCTGGAGTTGTGGTGAGATTAATGAGAACCGCTCATCCCACCCTGAGCACTGCAGAACTGTCAACTGCTTGCCTGGCCAGCAAGCTGCCCTGAGAGCCCATGAGCCACAAGCCGCTCCCTCAGCCCCAACAATTCCTCTCCAGTGGGGAGACTGCTCCTCCCCTCCACACTCACACTCTGCACTGCTCCTTTTCTGAACACCATATTTCTTGCTTTGTTTCACTTGTGCAGGCTGCACTCTGTGCTTTGGAGCATAACTGCAGTGTCCAAAAAGGTCCCAGGCAACAGTGTCCTGAGCACAAAGACTGATTCCTATCAAGTCTCTTTGTACAGCTCTGTGCCAGCCACCTCTGTAGCAGCCATAGATTCCCCTTGCAGGTGAACTGCCCTTGAGGCATTAGCTCTTTCCTAAGCTGAATCAATGTTTAAAAGATTCCAGCTTGATTCAACTGTTAAAGTTGTATTGAATGTGTATGTTGTGAAATACATTAACCACAACCAAACAGCTGTACCTGTGTGGGTGGTATCACAGTATCACATTAGAGGTTGGAAGAGACCTCAAGAGACCATCAGGTCTGACCCCCCTACCAAAGCAAGATCACGTAGGGTAGTCCACACAAGAGTGTACCCAGGTGGGTTTGAAAGTCTCCAGAGAAGGAAACTCCACAAGCTCTCTGGGCAGCCTGTTCTAGTGCGCTGTCACCTGCACTGCAGAGAAGTTGCTCCTCATGTTGAGGTGAAATCTTCTCTGTTCAAGCTTGAACCTGTTGCTTCTTACCTTAGATTGGCCCCCTCCACTTGACACCCACCCCTCAGATATTTATACACATTGATGAGATTTGATATTAATGCATTGATTTAAATGATTTTTATATATTAAAGAAAAATATTTCTATTAATATATTTTAATAAGTATTAATAATTGATAAAAGTGCTGAAAAAGGTTAACCATATGCCTCATATAGTATTAGTAATACAGATGCATTAGAATGATAAAAACATTGAAGAGCTAAAATCCTTCCATTCCTTGCTCTTTGCTGCCATCTGCTGTCCTTGTGTCAACATTGTAGTCACTGTGTCATCCTCTTGTATTTTTCCTGTTGGTCTTCTGCCAATCCCACAGGATTGTTCTCATCTT
Source organism: Colaptes auratus (assembly GCA_015227895.2). Taxonomy (NCBI): domain Eukaryota; kingdom Metazoa; phylum Chordata; class Aves; order Piciformes; family Picidae; genus Colaptes; species Colaptes auratus. Next base: position 7,307,134 of record JAAWVA010000030.1, on the reverse strand, counting down.
GTTACTGAGGCCCAGGTGTGTGAGACCCCATCCTGTTTTCCAGACTCAGCCTTACCTCTCTCTTTGATGTCTGGGGCTGTGGTCTGCTGCCTTATGTCCCTTCACTCTACCAAGCTCAATGGTTCCTTTATTGATGGCTGAAGGCTACTCTAATGAGTGGGAAATTTTCTAACAGTTAGTGAGGAGTTAATGAGTCTCCTTCCTTCAGCTGTCCTGCTGAGAGTGCTGGGCAGGGCTCAGGTGAGGGCCAGCTCTGAGGGGCAGGGGTTGCATTTGGTCTAGGCTGGGGCCTGAGGTTAAGGTCAAAGGACCATGCTGACAAAGGGTAAAGGCTGGGGCCAAGATGAGCAATGGGGGCAGAGTCAGGGTGAGGGGTGTGTTTGGGAGGGGATGAGCTGTATGGGATGAGGTGCAGGAGGAGTTCAGCTCCACTCTGTTAGAGCAGAGGACTGAGTAGAGAGGATGGGAGGGGCCCAGTCTGTATTGTGAGGTGTGGTATTTTCAATGCAGACCCCAGTAAGACTCCCCCACTGCAGGGGGCTGGGCTGGGAGAGAGGGAGACAATTCCCTTCCTATGAGCCACCAAGAGTTGGTTGTCATTCCACCTTCCAAATGTCAAGGTCCAGGACATGAGATTAAATTTCTTGGTGTGATGAAGAGGTTATTTATTTATGAATAGAAATATGAGTTATATATATATATTAATTTGTATTAATTATTAAAATTATCAATAACCAATGAGTCACTATTTTATATCCATAGTCTAGTGCACAACTGTGAAATACATCCCAGAAATGGTTCAGTATTGATAATTTGGACTCAATTCGAATATTTGCAGAATAATTTCTATCATATAACTCAGGCTGCAATTCCATTGCTTGTCCACCAGGTGGCGACTCGACGAGACGCTGGCAGCTACTTAACTCTATACAGAGGTATTACAATACATCAGAGCTTGGACTAGTAATGTGCTGCTAGGCAGAGGTGCTTTGAACTGAACATCAGTGAGTGGGAAGCAGGTGGAAGATTCACTGTGTCCTTGTTTGCATCAAGGTTAGGTTCCAGCAGGCTGCTCTCACCAGGGCTGGCTCCTGGGCTGGTCTGGATGGGAATGGTGGAGACAACCTTCTCCCTGCCATGACAGCTGAGAGGGGATGGAACGTAGGCTAGCCTGTAGGCAGGCTCCCTTAGCAGGACTCAGGTGCCTCCCTCCAGACAGCAGGGAGCAGTCCTGTGGGGTTGGCCTGGCAGAGCTGTAGGGATGGTCCAGGACAGGGTTGGCCCTCGTGGCAATGACCTTCAGGACCAGTGAGGATGTACCACCACAGCAATCAGTTCAGTGTCTGTGTGATGTCTCTGTAATCATTGGCTGTGATTGGAAATTCTCTGGACCAATCACTGCTCACCAGGATGTGTCTTTGCTCACATGTTGTATGGTTAGCTACAACCTACACCACTGGGAAGAATTTCACTGCAATCCAACAGCTCCTCCAGCACCCTGATTCCATCAGCCTGCTACAACAAACAGGAGAAGCAGGACAAAAGACTTCTCACAGTCCACTATGGTAGGGAAGAGATCCATTGAGTCCTCAAAAGGGATCGAGAGGGATGAAGAACACTGCTGGTGGGAAGTCCTGTTGGGTGGTGTCCAGCAACAGATGGGACACCGCCCTGGTGTCACAGCCACTGTGATTTTCCTGCCTGCTCTGCTCTCTGCTTGCTGTTCCACGTTGGTTTGTAGTTAGAGTTAGGAGGATGGCCAAGCAATTCACACTGCTGCAGACCTTTCCCATCATCAACATTTCCTGTGTGCTTGTGTCACTAAAATTAGGGAGGCAAAAGCACATTTGGAGCTCAGGCTGGCCTCTGCTGTGAAGGACAAGAAAAAGTCCTTCTATAAATACATCAATAGCAAGAGGAAGGACAAGGACAACCTCCACTCCATGGTGGGCACAGAGGGAACGTTGTAATAAAGGATGAAGAAAAGGCAGAGGTGCTTAACACCTTCTTTGCCTCAATTTTTACTAGCATGGCAGAATGTCTTCCAGACAGCTGGCCTGCAGAGCTGGCAGAAGGAGCCAGGGAGCAGCATAGTTCTCCTCTGTTCCAGGATGGGACAGTTAGAGATCTTTTCAGCCGCTTGAACCCCACAAAGCCATGGGACCAGATGGATCCACCCTAGGGTGCTGAGAGCGCTGGCAGATGAGCTGGCCAGCGCTCTCCATCATTTTTCACCAGTCCTGGCTCACTGGAGAGGTCCCAGAAGACTGGAAGCTGGCCAACGTGGTGCCCATCCACAAGAAGGGCCAGTTGGAAGAACCAGGGAATTCTAGGCCTGTCAGCCTGACCTCAGTGCCAGGCAAGATTATGGAACAGGTCATCCTGAGTGCGATCACACAGCACTTCCAGGATGGCCAAGGGATCAGGCCCAGCCAGCATGGATTTAGGAAGGGCAGGTCCTGCCTGACCAACCTGATCTCCTTCTCTGATCAGGTGACCCACCTGGTGGATGTGGGGAGGCCTGTGGATGTGGTCTACCTGGACCTCAGCAAGGCCTTTGACTCTGTCCCCCACAGCAAACTCCTGGCCAAGCTGGCAGCCCATGGCTTGGATGGGAGCACACTGCGTTGGGTTAGGAACTGGCTGGAGGGCCGAGACCAGAGAGCGTGGTGAATGGTGCCACAGCCAGCTGGCAGCCTGTTACTAGTGGTGTGCCCAAGGATCAGTGCTGGGCCCCATGCTCTTCAACATCTTTATTGATGATCTGGATGAGGGTATTAAGTGCATCATCAGTAAATTTGCGGACAACACCAAGCTGGAGGCAGGAGTTGATCTGCTGGAGGGCAGAGAGGCTTTGCAGAGGGACCTCGACAGGCTGGACAGATGGGCAGAGTCCAAGGGCATGAGATTGAACACATCCAAGTGCCAGGTTCTGCACATTGGCCACAGCAACCCCATGCAGTGCCATACGCTGGGTTAGAATGGCTGGAGAGCGGCCAGCAGAGAGGGACCTGGGGGTTGATGGGAGGCTGAACATGAGCCTGCAGTGTGCCCAGGCATCCAAGAAGGCCAATGGCATCCTGGCCTGCATCAGGAAAGAGTGTGGCCAGCAGGAGCAGGGAGGTCATTCTGTCCCTGTACACTGCACTGGTTAGGCCACACCTTGAGTCCTGTGTCCAGTTCTGGGCCCCTCAGTTTAGGAAGGAGGTTGTCTTACTGGAGAGCGTGTCCAGGAAGGGCAACAAAGTTGGTGAGGGGTTTGGAAGACAAGCCCTATGAGGAGAGGCTGAGGGAGCTTAGCCTGGAGAAGAGGAGACTCAGGGGTGACCTTCTTGCTCTCTACAACTACCTGAGGGAGGTTGTAGCCAGGCAGAGGTTGGTCTCTTCTCCAGGCCGCCAGTACCAGAACAAGAGGACACAGTCTCAGGCTGCGCCAGGGCAGGTTTAGGCTGGATGTTAGGAGGAAGTTCTATGCAGAGAGAGTGATTGCCCATTGGAATGGGCTGCCCGGGGAGGTGGTGGAGAGTCACCTTCATTGGAGGTGTTCAGGAGGAGACTTGATGGGGTCCTTGGTGCCATGGTTTAGTTGTTTAGGTGGGTTGGATTGGTTGATGGGTGGACACGATGATCTTGAAGGTCTCTTTCAACCTGGTGTATTGTATTATTGTATTGTTGTATCAGAGACCATGACAAAGGCTGTCCCAGTCCCTCCTGAACTGGGGAGCCCAGAACTGGATACAATATTCAGGTGGGGCCTCACCAGAGTAGAGGGGGAGGAGAACCTCCCTGGATCTGCTGGAGACACTCCTAATGCACCCCAGGACCCCATTGGCCTTCTTGGCCCCCAGGGCACGTTGCTGTCCCATGCAGAACTTGCTGCCCACCAGCACTCCAGGTCCTTCTCCACAGGGCTGCTCTCCAGCAGATCACCTCCCAGCCTGTACTGCTGCAGTTTATTCTTCCTCCCCAGGAGCAGGACTCTGCTATCATCTTTGTTGAACCTCATTAGGTTCCTCTCTGCCCAGCTCTCAGTCTGTCCAAGTCTGTGAATGGTTGCACAGCCTTCAGGGGCTCAGCCAAGCCTCCCAGTTTGGTATTGTCAGCAAACTTGACGAGCAGACTCTGTCTGTCTGCCCCCTCATCAATGTCATTGATGAAGATGTTGAACAGGACAGGGCCCAGCACTGATCACTGAGGGACTCCACTGGTTACAGCTCTAGCTGGGCCTGGCACCTTTGACCACCACTCTTTGGACTCTATTTGTAACCAGTTCCTGATCCATCTCACTCTCTGCTATTCCATCCCACCCTTCCTGAGCTTACTCACAAGGATGTTATGGGAGACAGAGTCAAAAGCATTACTAAGGTCAAGGAAGACTACATCACTGTCAGGGCGCTCTGCCAGGCATTGTCAACTCCTTCTGCACCTCAGGAAGTTCAGAGACAGAGTCTTACCCCATCCCTCACACAGGCTCTGCAGGGCAGCAGACAGAGTGTCCCTGGCCTCCTGATGCCTTGCCAGAGGCTGGGAGGTTCCTCACACCTCCAGTGCCTTGGTACCTCAGCCACAGCTGATGGTGTTTGTGCTCACTCAGGTTCTCCTCACCTCACGTGCATGGTGTCCATGCAACATCTCATCTGCACAATGCCAGCAGGCACTGCTGACCTCCTCATTCTCTGTCCTCCCATGGAGGGACAAAGGACCTCTCCAAGCTGTGGTGAGAGACCAGTGCTGGAAATGGTGGTGGTGGTGGGGCTAGATCAGGATGATTAGCCTGGGACAGCTTCCCCAGGCTGTCCAGTGAACACAGACACAGATCAGAGCCTGCTCTGCTGCTCCTTCAGGCCTCTGGCAGGAGGCCTGTCTGTGTCAGGACACTGCTGTGTGCCCCAGCCCTGCACACTCACACTTGAGCTGTTCCCTACTGTTTGCATCCCTGGGACACTTCTTAGGCCTGCTCTGGACAGAAACTTTGGGTGAAGCCCTAAGCCTTCAGACTCTGCCCTGAGCAGATCATCTGTCTTTGTGGAACTGCTCTTGGGGACCAGCTCAGTCAGAGTAGATCCTAGGGCCTGTCCCTGCCTGTGGTCACAGGGCTGGCATGCAGCAGAAAAATAACCAAGCTGCCACAGCACTCAGGTCTTGCATTAACACAGGAGAAGCTGGAAGTGGCAAGAGAACAGCCCTGGAAGTCCAGGTGCTGGTGCTGCCTGGCAGTGCTGCTGTGCTGGGACTCTTTGCCCCTCTGCCTCTGCACACAGGATGGTCCCTGAAGCTCCAGAGGAGGCTTGGAGGAAGGTGCTCAGCAAATGAAACTGTTACTGTAAGGCTCTTTATTTATTTCCCTCCCCCAAATCTGCACAGGACCTGGCCTAAAAGCTCTGGAAAGTTCTGGAGGATCTCAGGAAGGAAAATGTTAATGAAAGGTTCTTTATTTTTCAACCAAAGAAAGAGCAGAGGTCCTGCTGCACAAACTCTTGGTCAGCACACAGCAGAGAATGTGTTAGAAAAGGGATGACAGTTGGATAAAGAGTAAAACACCACCACCAGAAAGCACAGAAGCCAGGCTGGGCTGCACTGAGTGACATCAGAACTGCTCTGCAGAAGAGTTTATTGCTTCTGAAAGCATCCAGGAATCAGTTGGCTCAGGGCAGCTTCAACTCCTGGTTCCTCAGGCTGTAGATGAGAGGGTTCACTGCTGGAGGCACCACTGAGTACAGAACAGACACTACCAGATCCAGGAATGGGGAGGAGATGGAAGGAGGCTTCAGATAGGCAAAGATGCCAGTGCTGATAAACAGAGAGACCACAGCCAGGTGAGGGAGGCAGGTGGCAAAGGCTTTGTGGCGTCTCTGCTGAGAGGGGATCCTCAGCACTGCCCTGAAGATCTGCACATAGGACACCACAATCAACACAAAAACAGACAAATGCTAAACAGGCACTGGCCACAAGAAGCCAAAGTTCCCTGAGGTAGGATGTGGAGCAGGAGAGCTTGAGGATCTGAGGGATTTCACAGAAGAATTGGTCCAAAACATTGCCCTGGCAGAGGGGCAGGGAAAATGTATTGACTGGTGCAACAGGGCATAGAAAAAGCTAAAGACCCAGGCAGCTGCTGCCAGGTGGAAACAAATTCTGCTGCCCAGGAGGGTCTCATAGTGCAGGGGTCTGCAGATGGCAACGTAGCGATCGTAGGACATGGGTGGTGGGAGAAAATACTCTGCTGAAAGCAGAAGAAGAAAGAAAAAGAAAAACACTTGTGCAGCACATCTGCATAGGAGATGTCCCTGGTGTCCCTCAGGGAATTGGCCATGGATTTGGGCACAGTGGTCGAGATGCAGCCTATGTCAGTGAGGGCGAGGTTGAGGAGGAAGAAGTACATGGGTGGTGTGGAGGTGGTGGTCTGTGACCGGTTGATGCTATGCCTTTAAGAAAGAGACAGTTGCTGAACACTCTGGCTGAATGTTTTGATATTTGAACAAAAACAAGATAGTCTAAACTAATTTCATTGGTGGCTTGGAAGGTTCAGTTTTGAGTTGGGTTCTGTTGGTTCAGTCTGTGTCTGGTCTGGGTGCAGGCTGGGTGCAGTCTGTGCTTCTCTGTCCTGTGGGCTGGACGGTTTCTCTCTTGCTGAAGCAGGAACGGCCTTGAGTTAACAGCTAACCAGATAAGAAAACTAATTCTTGCATGTGCTTTTGAGCTAACAGAATTTTCCTTCCTTAATTGCCTTTCTCTCTCTCTCTAACCCTTTTGGGAAAAAGGGGAGGTGGGGAGGGAAGAGGGGGGTTCAGGGAACCCCCCTGGCCGGCTGGAGGGGAAAAGGTTTTCTGCATTGTGTTCATTGTTGTATTTTCTGTATATATTGTAAATATTGTATATTTGTTATATAGTCATTGCATTCCATTGATGCCTGTAAATATAGCTTTCATCTGCTTTTCCGACTGAGCTAGCTGTGGTTTCTTTCCCTGTGTGTGGGGAGGGAACTTTCTCACCCCACCACATATTTTTTAATTGGCGGCCCAACACGCGGCTTGTGGATAGTTGCTGTCCAGAAGCAGAGCAAAAGTTGCTTGATTTATTGTCTGCTCAGGTCGGAGTTGCAAGGATGAAAGTGTTTTGGATTTTAGAGCGTCTGTTTTTTTCAATCTTTGGGGTCCTATCTATAAGCATGTTCTGGGATTGATTTTCGATCGCTTAAGCAGATACTTGATGTATAAATTGTATTTATGGTTTAAGTATAAGATTCAGCTTCTCTATGAGCGGTGCCTGGGATTCTTTGGCTTAATAGATACAGGAATGTGACCTCGACTACTCTGCCCATAGAGATAAACAAGTTTAAGATCCCAGTAAGTGAAAGGGTCGTTTTAAGTGATGGCTGGGATCGAAGGTGATTTATTCGATGTGTTTGAATCTGCTGCTGGTGATGGTGATTGCGTACTTGTTATATGCTCTGTACCGGGAGAAGAAAGTGTCTAAGGCCTGTTTTGTAATTAGGCGTAGACCCAAGAGGAGAAAGAACAGCTCTAACTCGACCCCAGAAATATCTAGTGATGAGGAGAATGCAGGATCTGTATCAGTTAAAGATAAAGCTAAAAATTCCATCGGAAAGGCTGCTCTGAACGGGCTGTTGGTGGTTCTGGCAATCAGCCAGCTGCTGCGGCAGCGGCAGCGCTAACATGGCGGCTCCCACATCCTCAGCAGCCATTAATGCGGCAAAGCCAGTTCCTCCTTCTTCTTCAGCAGGACCGGAAGTGTCCTCCACAGCAGCTGATCCGTCTCAGAACCTGTCAGCTTCTGTTAAGCCAGCTGTAAATTCAAACACAGCTCCAGTTAAGCAGGTAGCTGTTTAAAGACGAGAGGTGGAAAGACCAAAGCTGATTCAGAGCTGATGCTGGTGAGGGACCTTCTGCTTTAAGAGACCCTGCTGAGGAGGAGAGAAGATTTGTCTTAAAGATATAGCTGAGTTATTGAGAACATCACTGGATGGAGATGCAGGGCAAATTGCTGATAGCAGAACAACTAGAGGTGGTACTCCTGACCTAAAGAGATTCTTAGGAGAGTGACAATAAGATTAATGGGGCAACAAGTTCAGGAAGAGAGGCACAGGAAGAGGAGGAGACAGATGATATTCTGGACTGTTCTTCCCCAAGAGAAGAGCTAAGGAATGTGCGTAAAGATTACATCAGAGCAGATAAGGAGCCAATCCTCGCTTGGCTTGGTAGATGCTACGATACAGGTGCTCCAGCTCTAATGGTTGGAGACAAGTCAGCAGCTCAACTAGGAACTCTCTCAAAGGATAATGGAATAGATAGACATCTGGGCAGGACTCTCGGTAAGGTGACTCTGTGGATACGCCTTTTAATGGCAACCCTCATGAGATATCCTTCCCAAGATGATCTCCCATGGAATCCTAAGCCCTGGACTACCATAGAGGAAGGAATTAAGCGTCTGAGAGAATTTGCTGTTAGAGAGGTACTCTATGGTGGCCATGAGACTCTGAATCCTGATGAAATTCCTGTAGGAACTGGTCTTGCTAAAAAGCTCATCAAACTTGCTCCTCCTAATTGTGCAAATATTCTGGCAAGCAGAATGTGGCAAGAAATTATGGTGGAGCTTCTCCTACGGTTGGCCAATTCACTGATCAGATGAGACAATTGGAGGATAGCATGACACGTGTTTCTTTGGTTTCAGCCATTGAAACTCTGTCTGGAAAAATTGAGAATTGCATGAAAGAGCTGAAGGATGAATTTAAAAATACCATCTCCCATTGACACAGGGAAATAATTCCAATTCTTCCTCCAGATGGATACAGGTTTCCTCTGTGAGGAATAGGCGTCCTCCAAGGATGTCATTCCAAAACAGATCCAACCAAAACAGACCACCAAGGCAGTCACGTGGAAGTATTTGGATAACTCTGCGTGATCAGTTTGGTGAGAACATGAACAGATGGGATGGCAACCAACTGCTAATCTTTTCAGGAGACTGAGGGAACTGCAAAGTGGCAGAGCCCGAGGTAGCAATACCAGAAGGGTAGCTGTTACTTCCGCAGTTCCCCAGGACAACTCTAGTAGCTCCAACAGTGGCTCCAGTTCTAACACTGCACACTGTGCTCATTGCACATGTGGGCATGTTCCCCATAACTAGGGGTGCCCTGCCTCCCGCCAGGGGGAGGAGAGGGGTAACAGAGATAATAGAATCTATTGGGATGTGTCCATCCAGTGGCCTGGCACTTCACAAGTTCAGAAGTACAGGGCCTTGGTTGACACAGGGGCTCAGTGCACCATAATGCCATCAAATTATCAGGGATCAGAAGCTATAACTATTCTGGGAGTCACTGGTGGATCTCAAGAGTTAACTAAGGTGGAGTTTGATATATGTTTAACTGGTAAACAGTGGAGGAAGCATACAGTTGTGACCGGACCTGACGCACCTTGTATTCTGGGAATTGATTTTCTGAGAGAAGGGCGTTTCAAAGACCCTAGAGGTTACAAAGGGCTTTTGGAGTAGCATCTGTAGAAGTTGATGGACAAAACTGAAGCTGTCTGTTAGACCTGATCTTTCTGATGAATCTGCAGTTGTGGGACAACACAAGATTCAGGACATTAAATTGCCGGTTGCTTCTCAGACTGTGCATCACAGACAATACAGAACCAACCCTGACTCTTTGTTGCCCATTCAGAATCTGATTCGTCAGTTGGAGAGTCAGAAAGTCATCAGCAAAACTCATTCCCCTTTCAACAGTCCAGTGTGGCCTGTGCGAAAGCAGAATGGAGACTGGCGTCTGACAGTCGACTACCGAGCCCTGAATGAAGTAACTCCACCTATGAGTGCAGCAGTACCAGACATGATGGAACTCCAGGATGAGCTGGAATCCAAAGAGGCCAAATGGTATGCTACCATAGACATTGCTAATGCCTTCTTCTCTATTCCCATAGCAGACGAATGCAGGCCTCAGTTTGCTTTCACCTGGAGAGGAATCCAGTACACTTTCAACAGACTGCCAATGGGCTGGATCCACAGCTCCAGCATCTGTCATGCGGTGATCCACGATGCTCTGGAGAAAGGTGGTGCTCCAGAACACATCCAGTTCATCGATGATATCATCGTCTGGGGTAAAACTGCTGAGGAAGTCTTCGAGAAAGGTAACAAAGTCATTGACATTCTCCTGAATGCAGGTTTTGCCATCAAGCGAGACAAGGTGAAAGGACCTACCAGAGAGATCCAGTTTCTGGGAGTGCGGTGGCAGGATGGACGCCGACACATTCCAGTGGATGTGGTAAATAGAGTCTCTACCATGGCCAATCCCATGAACAAGCAAGAAACTCTACGTTTCTTGGGGATAGTGGGATTGTGGAGACTGCACATTCCTGGATACAGTCAGATTGTAAAACCTCTGTATGATGTGACTCGAAAGAGAAACTATTTCCACTGGGGACCTGAACAACAAGCAGCTTTTGACCAGATAAAGCAAGAGGTGGTTCAAGCAATGGGTCTGGGAGCTGTCCGAGATGGTCCAGACATTAAGAACATTTTGTACACGGCTGCAAGTGACAATGGTCCAACCTGGTGCTTGTGGCAAAGAGCTCCAGGTGAGACACGTGGACGACCTCTTGGTTTTTGGAGTCGAGGTTACAGAGGTTCAGAGGCTAATTATACTCCAACAGAGAAAGAGATTCTAGCTGCCTATGAAGGAGTAAAAGCAGCTTCTGAAGTGATTGGAACTGAATCACAACTTCTCTTAGCTCCCAGATTCCCAGTTTTGGATTGGATGTTCAAAGGCAAAGGTTCCACACCACATCATGCAACAGATTCCACCTGGTCTAAGTGGATGGCTCTGATAACACAGAGAGCTCGAATGGGAAATCTTGAAAGACCTGGTCTGGTGGAGGTGATCTCAAGTTGGCCTGAAGGTACCAACTGTACTAAACCTCCAGAGGAGAGAGTAACTCGTGCTGAGGAAGCTCCTCCTTACAATGACCTTTCTGATGATGAAAAGCAATATGCTTTGTTCACAGACGGTTCCTGTCGTCTTGTCGGGAACAAGCGAAGGTGGAAGTCTGCAGTGTGGAGTCCAACACGCCGAGTTGCAGAGGCAAAGGATGGAGAAGGAGAATCCAGTCAGTTGGCAGAGGTAAAAGCTGTCCAGCTAGCTCTCGACGTAGCTGAACGTGAGAGGTGGCCAAAGCTTTATCTCTACACCGACTCATGGATGGTAGCCAATGCTCTGTGGGGTTGGCTAAAGAACTGGAAGAAGAGTGGTTGGCAGAGAAAAGGAAAGCCTATTTGGGCAGCTGAGCTGTGGCAGGACATTGCTGATCGAATCGAGAGAATTCCAGTGAAGGTGAGACACATTGATGCTCACATCCCTAAGAGCAAAGCTACTGAGGAACAGCAACACAACCATCAGGCAGATCTAGCTGCAAGAGTTTCTCAAGTAGACATGGACTCTGATCTAAATCTTGACTGGAAACACCGAGGTGAGATATTCTTAGCTCGGTGGGCTCACGATTCGTCAGGACATCAAGGCAGAGATGCAACCTACCAGTGGGCACGTGACAGATCCATAGACATTTCCATGGATGCTATCACACAAGTCATCCATGACTGTGACATTTGTGCTGCTATTAAGCAGGCAAAGAGACTTAAGCCCTTATGGTATGGTGACAGATGGTCCAAGTACAAGTATGGTGAGGCTTGGCAGATTGACTACATCACTCTACCACGTTCTCGTTCTGGTAAGCAGTATGTGCTCACTATGGTAGAGGCAAACACTGGATGGTTGGAAACTTATCCAGTTCCACATGCAACTGCACGCAACACCATTCTGGGTCTGGAGAGACAAATCCTGTGGAGACACGGAACTCCAGAGAGGATTGAGTCAGACAACGGAACTCATTTCAAAAACAACCTTGTAAAGAGCTGGGCCAAAGAGCACGTCATTGAGTGGATATTCCACATCCCCTACTATGCACCAGCTGCAGGGAAGATTGAAGGCTACAACGGTTTGCTGAAGACCACTCTTAAAGCCATGGGGGTGGATCTTTGAAAAACTGGGAAAAGCATTTAGCACAAGCAACCTGGCTGGTAAATAGCAGAGGTTCAGTGAACCGAGCTGGACCTGCACACTCAGATCTGCTACAGAAAGTAGAAGGTGATAGAGTTCCTGTTGTTAGAGAAAAGAATCTGTTAGGTAAAACTGTTTGGGTGTTTTCTCCCTCAGGAGAGGCTAAACCTGTCCGAGGGGTGGTTTCAGCTGAAGGTCCGGGTCGCACTTATTGGGTAATGCAAGAGAATGGTGAAATTCAGTGTATTCCACAAAGAAATCTAACTTTAGCTGAAAGAGTTTAATTTCAGAGTGTTGTACAGCTACATCGCGCCCAAAGGAAGAATCCTTGAGGAATCCACGGTGCACGAACCCTGAGAACCCTGAGAGCCCTGAGTCAACTGAGAGTCCCTGCTTCCCTGTTTCCTGTTCCCTGTTTCCCTTTTCTTCGCTTCGTCTGCGAAGAGACAAACTGTTTTCCATTTTTCTTGTTTCTTGGACTTCTGAATCATCTCACCTGAGGATAGCCGGAATGGACTATGAACTTTACTTGCAAATTGTAGATATTGTGTTAGATTGGATGGACAGTATGAACAGCCAATGAAATTGTTTAGCAGGGGTGGATTGTGTCCAGTTTAGGCTGTGCCTTTAAGAAAGGGACAGTTGCTGAACACTCTGGCTGAATGTTTTTGATATTTAAATATCAACAAGATAGTCTAAACTAATTTCATTGGTGGATTGGTAGAATGCAACTTTAAGTTCTGTCAGTTCAGTCTGTGTTCATTCTGGGTTCAGTCTGTTTTCCCTCTGTTCGTGTGGGCCTGTTTCTTCCTCTGAAGCAACAGTTTTGCCGGACAGGAGCGACCTTGAATTACCAAAGCTAACCAGAGAAGAAAACTAATTCCTGCACATGCTTTGAGCTAACAGAATTTTTCTCCTTAATTGCCTTTCTCTCTCTCTCTAACCCTTTTTGGGAAAAAAGGGAGGTAGTGAGGGAGACAGGGGGGTTCAGGGGAATCCCCCTGGCTGGGGGTCTTCTGTATTACGTTCATTGCTGTATATTCTGTATATATTGTAAATACTGTATATTTGTGTACATATTCATTGCATTCCATTTATGCCTGTAAATATAGCTTATTTCATTTGCTTCTCCAACTGAGTTAGCTGTGGTTTCTGTGTGTGTGCAGGAGAATTTTCTCACCCTACCACAAAACTGAAGAGACTGCAGAGGAGATCTGCCAGGATGGGGGGTGACATCTCTGTGGAGAGGCTGAGGGACCTGGGCAGCTTCAGCCTGCTGAATGGAGGCTCAGGGCACTGCCGTGGCAGTGTGCACATGGTTGAAGAGTGGTTTCACAAAGGAAGGAGCTCTTCTGCAGGATAGGGAGAGATCAAAACCTTCACACAGTGCAGCTTGGAAGGTTTAGAGTGGAGAGGAGTCCAAAGAAATGTCCCTCAAAGGGCAGAGCTGCTATGCATGAGGCCATCCAGAAGGGTCAGGAAATGGCAGGGAGAGCTGAGACAGCTCAGGGAGGGGATGGAAATGGCAGGGGGAGAGCTGGGTGGGGAAGCAAGATTGGTGTCAGCAGCCTGAAGGGAAAGAGCTGCAGGCATGGGACAGTGTAGGAGAGGCTGCAGTAGGGATGACCAAGGGCTCTGGCGAGGCTGAGAGGCCCAACAGGACCAAGGCCTTTGTGCCCTTGGCTCTGGCAGTTGCCTCTGCACCAAGGCCTGGGAAGAGAAACTTTGCTTTGAGGCTTTGAGGTTCTTCTAGTCCAAGGGCAGTGGTCAGGGCTTGGCCTTTCTGCTTCACAGACCAAAAGCAAATTTTTCTCCCCTTCACTTTGCCTTTGTCTCCCTGCAATCCTGGCCTCTAACAAGCTGCTCTAAGGAGTCTCTGGGGAGCCTTTGTCAGGAACAAGCCTCAGTGAGGCCAATCAGTGCTTCAAGGGACTTTGGAGCTTTCTTCTGCCTTGGACTTGTTGAGAGGCTTCTTGGCAGTACCTTGGCAGAGTCTGCTGGCAGTACCTAAGGATGATGTAATCAGCCCCAAATACTCCATGGGGCTCATTAAAATACTGCTGAGCCACAACCTCTCCTCTAATTGTTGCCAAGGTTTCTGCAGCTAATTGGAGAGGTTTTTATTGCACAAAGCATCTGATAATTTTTTTTTTAAGGGTACATTTCATTACTTTTCAGCAGGAATTTTCTCTTTGCAGGCAAACCACAGCAAAACCTGACAAGGTCTGATCAGGAGTACCACACTCTGCAGCCATCTGCTCAGTACAAGATGTGGGTGATGGAGAAATGCTGCCAGGAGAAACTTCTTTGGAGGCTCTGGAGTTCCCAAGTGGAACCAATTAACACTACAAGAAACTTCAGAGTTTGACTCTAACTTTGACTTCTGCAGAGTTTTCATCAGCTTCCTTTCAGTCCCTGAGGTGTACCTGGCACCAAAGCCACCAGAGGGCTCCTTAAATGCCCTGGGCTGATCATCTGCTGCTCAGCTGGGCCTGGCTCCTGGGCTGCATGAAGCTCTGCCCAGCAGCAGTTCCTCTGCACAGCACAGCAGGGCTGAGGGCACTGCCAGGGCATCTCAGGGAGGTGAGGAAAGCAGAAAGAGCTTCAAGGTGGCCAGGACTGGGAGGATGCTGAGAGCTCACTGGAGGAGAAGTCACTGCAGCTGCTGACAGGGTGAGTCTGTGGTTGCAGGGCAGTGCAGCTGCAGTTCCTGGAGGCATCTCCTAAAGCTGGGACAGTGTGCTGGGGCAGGGACTCTGCTGCCTGTCAGGCTCAGGTCCCAAACAGCCCAGGGAGCTCTTCATGCTGCTTTGGGGAGAAGCTATGGTTGGAAGGAGTCACCCTGGGCAGGGCAAGGCAGGGCAAGGCAGGGCAGGGTCCTTCTGCTGTGGAGAAGTGGCTGTGTGGGTCAGGGCTGCTCTCAGCTTCAGCTCATTTCCAGAACATTTTCAGGGGACTTTTCATGTCTATGTTCAGGCCAGGGGTTCCTGACCCAGTCTCTGCTCTCCTGAATGTTTGCTTCCACTGTCTCTGGCCTGGCTGGTGAGGAGGAAAACTCAGCTGTGCCTTTAGAGCAGGGGCTGAGCCTCTTAAACCATCACACAGAGCTTTACTGGGAACCTCACCAAGTGCCTACACTGCTCACCTGAGAGATTTCCTGTGTGTCTGTCCCTCTCCTTGCCTGTCTCAGAGGCTCTTTGTGTTGCTGATGGCTCTCTGGGCATGGAAGCTTCAGCTGCAGAGTCAGGCACAGACACTGTGAGATCTTCTGTGCAGGTGGAGCCACAGCAATGAGGTGTCCCAGCTGTCCTCCACCCTGTGAAGCTCTGGCCAGTGCAGGCTGTGAGGATGGCAATGAGCTGACTGCAGGAGCTGCCATGGTTATGCCTTGGCTGTGTCCTTGAGGTGTCCATGCAGGCTGTGCTGCCTTCCAGGGGACACTGAGCCAAGTGTCTCCTGGACTAGAGGTGGGATGCTGAGACCCTGAGACACTGAGTGGTGTGTGGTGGATCCCTCTGCTCTGAGCAGTGTCTGGTGGCTTCTCAGGGTGACATGGGAGCATGGTCACCCTCCAGCTGAGGTACAGAGAAGGGTGACTTAGAGTCCATGGGGAGCTCTCCCACTCTTGCCTTTTAGCCTAAGCCAGGACCAAGCAGTGCTCCAGCCTTGGAGCTGAAGGAAGGTCCCTGAGAATAAGGAGCAGCAGGAGTCTGTGTGACAGGGGAGGGTCTGTGGGGAGTGGTTTTGTACTGAGATAATTCTCTTCTGATTTGTCACTGTCTCCTTCTCTTCTGACAGGTCTCCATGGCCAGAGGCAGCAGATGGCCAACAACAGCTCCAGCAGCCACTTCCTCCTCCTGCCATTCCCAGGCACAAGGCAGCTGCAGCTCCTGCACTTCTGCCTCTTCCTGGCCACCTACCTGGCTGCCCTGCTGGGCAATGGCCTCATCATCACCACCATAGCCTGGGACCACCACCTCACCCCCATGCACTTCTTCCTCCTCAACCTTGCCCTCCTTGACCTGGGTGCCATCTCCACCACTGTCCCCAAATCCATGGCAAATTCCCTCAGGAACTCCAGGCACATATCCTACACAGGATGTGTTCTCCAGCTCTTCTTTTCAGTATTTCTAATTGGTGCAGAGTATTTTCTCCTCACCACCATGTCCTACGATCGCTATGTTGCCATCTGCAGACCCCTGCACTATGAGACCCTCCTGGGCAGCAGAGTTTGTCTCCACCTGGCAGCAGCTGCCTGGGGCTGTGGCTTTCTCACTGCTCTGCTGCACACAGCCAATACATTTTCCCTGCCCCTCTGCCAGGGCAATGCTCTCAAACAGTTCTTCTGTGAAATCCCCCAGATCCTCAAGCTCTCCTGCTCCACATCCTACCTCAGGGAACTTTGGCTTATTGTGGTCACTGCCTGTTTAGTTTTTGTCTGTTTTGTGTTGATTGTGGTGTCCTATGTGCAGATCTTCAGGGCAGTGCTGAGGATCCCCTCTCAGCAGGGACGCCACAAAGCCTTTGCCACCTGCCTCCCTCACCTGGCTGTGGTCTCCCTGTTTATCACAACTGCCTTCTTTGCCTACCTGAAGCCCTCCTCCATCTCCTCCCCATCCTGGACCTGGTGGTGTCAGTTCTGTACTCAGTGGTTCCTCCAGCAGTGAACCTCTCATCTACAGCCTGAGGAACCAGGAGCTCAAGGATGCCTGAGGAAACCCTTGGACATTTTTAAGCAGCAAGAGAGACTTCCAGCCTTTCTCTACCACTGACACCCCATGTGTACCATGAGAGACTGTGGCTGACTTTCCTCCTTTACTCTTTTTTAACCTTTATCCATCTGTGATGTTCTGCTCTGCACAGAAATCCAGTTGTTCTCTCCCTCCTATTTCAGTACCCCTGCACCTTGTGTGACCCAGAGGCTCTGTGTCCATGACCAGCCAGGCTCTCTGTGTGTTAACCACAATAAAGGAACCCACAGCTTGCTGTCTGAGATCCAACCTCGACAGGGCAGGAAGGAGTGGGGAATGAAAACATCTTTGTGCCTGAATACCTCTGGGATGGCTCTGTCAGTGTAGCTGCAGAAGCAGCCTGAGGACCTCTGAGGCTGGGGTGCTTGTTGTGCCTTGGGTACATGGGGTGACATGAAGGGTCTGAAGACCTCTTTGAATCTTCTGGAGGGCAGAGCAGAGCACACAGGGTGACTTTCCTTTGTGACATGGATGCCTCTCACCTCTGCAGCTTACCTCCCTCTGACTCCCAGCAGCTGCTGTGCCTTTCAGAGTGGCTGAGGCTGTGGTGGGACTGCCCTGAGCACACTGCAGGGGTGGGCACTGCTGTGGGGGCAGACCAGACTGGGCTGTGCTGGGGAGAGGACATTGGCTCTGGGTAGAGAGCAGGGGAGGTGGAAGAGCTTGGAGGGAGCTGAGCTGGACTGAAAAGTGATAGAAGAGAAACTCCTCCATGAGTAACACCTATGGCATGGGCATGTGGGGTGAGGGCTCAGAGAAAGGTTGTGGTGAAGAGCCAGGGCTGGTGGAAGGGAACAAAGACATGGAGGTGCAAAAGAGAGGAACCTGGTTCCTGCCCTTGGAGACGTGAACAGAATGAGATGGTGCCACAGGGTATTTGTCCCCCCACAGTGTCCTTCAGTGATCATTTCAAGCAGTAGCTACCCAGGAACATGACCAAGAGGGTTTTGAAAGCCTCCAGAGGAGACTCCACAGCCTCTCGGGCAGCCTGCTCCAGGGCTCCAGCACCCTCACAGTAAAGAAGTTCCTCCTTAAGCTCAAGTGAAGCCTCCTGTGCTCTAGTTTGTGCCTGTAGCCCTTGTCCTGTCACTGCCCACCACTGAAATGATCCCAGTCCTGTGCTCATGACCTTTAGATATTCCTTGCACTGCTCAGATCCCCTCTCAGGCTGCTCTTCTCCAGCCTAAACAGCCCCAGAGCTCTCAGCTTCCCCTTGGACCAGAGCTGTTCCAGTCCCCTCAGCATCCTTCTGTCCTACCACTGGAATTTCTCCAGTAGTTCCCTGTCTTGCTTGTACTGGGGAGCCCAGAAGTGGACCCAGTAGTCCAGAAGGGGCCTCACTGGGGCAGAGTTAAGGGGGAAGGACAACCTCCCTTGCAATCCTTTGGCCTACTTGGGCATGAGGGCACATTGCTGCCTCCTGGGGAACTTCACCACCACCACTGCCAGGTCCTTCCACACAGAGCTCCTGTCTAGCAAGGGAGCTGCTCACCTGCACTGGTGCAGGGCATTGCTCCTTCACAGGGGCAAGACTCTAAGCTTGTCCTGCTTGAACTCCAGGAGGTTCTCCTCTGCTCAGCTCTGCAGCCCCTCCAGGTGTCACTGCATGGCAGCACAGCCTGGCAGGGCTCAGCCACTCCTCCCAGGTTGTGTCACCAGCAAACCTGCTGAGGTTCCACTTTGCTCCTTCATCCAGCTCCTTGATGAAGATGCTGAACAGGACTGGAAATAGCCCTGACCCCTGGGGAACATCACTGGCCACAGGCTTCCAACTAGACCTGCCTGCTGCTCACAGTCCTCTCCTACTGGGCCCAGGGCCTGTGGCAGGGAACAGCCAGCCCTGCCCAGCCTCTCTCCTGGCACACACCCTGGCAGAGCCTGGCACAGAGCTGACTGGGAAGGCCCACAGGTGTCATGGCCTCTGCAGGGGCAGCCTGTGCCAGCAGAACTGAGCAGAGGCTCAAGGCCTTGGCTGTGATCAGAGCTGAGGGAGCTGGGCTTGTCCTGCCTGCAGAGCAACAGCTGCTGGGGCAACAGGCAGCAGCAGGGCTCTGATCCCAGCAGAGGGGGGCAGGCTCATGGCCATGGCACAAGACACAAGGACAAGAGGCAGCAGGCTGCAGCCAGAGGCTGAGGCTCCCTCTAGAGCAACACTTCTGCAGCATCAGGAGAGTCTCTCCCTGGAAGCTCTTGGCCAGGGCCTTTGTGTCAGCTCTGTCCCAGGACAGAGTGTGGGCAGCCTGAGCCTCTCCCAGGAACAACAACATCCATCCCAGCACAAACTGGACACCCAGAGACCTTCCCAGCACAGTCTGGGCCTTGTTAAAATACCACTGGATCCCCTAGCCCCACTGCCATAGTCTGGGCCTTATCCCAGCACAATCTTGATCCTTTTAAGCCCTCCCAGTACAGCCCTGGCTGGCTCTCAGCTCAAACTGGATCCTCTGATCCCCTCCCAGTACCGATATGTACAAAGCAGATCCCTTGCAGACCCTGATGCCATCCCAGTTCAGACTGAGCTTCCTCCCTGTGCAAACTCAATCTCTTTGAGCCCTCCCACTTGTGCTCAAGGCACATTCTGCCCAGATATTGAAACTTGTCTCAGCACGTGGACAAGTTCCCCCTCCTTTCATGAGAGGAACAAAGGCCCAGGTGGCACAGAGCCCTGCACACCCCCATGGCATGGGATGCTGGTGCTGATGCCAAGCATGGCATAATTCCAGCTTCACGCCTCCCATAGGCTGCAGCCGGTTGTTTACGAGAGTGCCCATTGGCCACATCCAGCCTCCAGACACCCATCAGTATTGCCCCAGCTTGTAAATACGTTGCCCTCTTTCACTGTGTTCTCTCTCCTTGCTGGAGACTGAGCTCATGCCATAGCCTCTGCCATTGAGCTCATTGCTATTAAGTCTCTCTCCTATATGCAAGCAAACTAGTGGCCTTCCCACGATGAGGAGAAGCCAGCAGCCGGGCAGGCCTGTTGAGCCTTAGCCCTGAGAGTATCTCCAGAGGAGAGACCAATGCTGAGAGCCTGAGAAGCTGCAGCGTTGTGTTGCCAGCCTCACCAGTAGGAAGAGCCTAACGTGCCTTCAAGAGGACTGGAGCCCGAGGGTAAGATCTGCCCAGTTGCCAGGAAGGGACTTAGCTGAGTCGGCAGTGCAAATGTCTGCCTCAGCCTGAAGCAGCAGGCTGAGGAGCTGCACAACCTTGTGTCTGTCATCTCAGAAAGCAGGACCAGCACTGCCCACAGGTCCCTGCCATTGCAGGACAGAAGAGGAGTCACCAATTCTACCTCTCTGTGCCCTGTGAACCCCAGGGGAATCCAGAGCACCGTTCATGCCCTGTGCTTCAGAGCCAGGACTGCTCCAATGGGGTCCTGCCTGCTCCTTTGAGCCAAGCAACAGGGAAGTCACCCCTCCACACAGCTGCACCTCTTCCCCAGGCCCATCCTCACTGGCCCTGATGGTCGTTGCCATGAGGGCTGACCCTGTCCTGGGACCAGCCCTACCGGCCCTGCCAGGCCGACCCTGCAGAACTGCTCTCTGCTGTCCAGAGGGAGCCACCTGAGTCCTGTGAAGGGAGCCTGCCTATTGGCTAGCCTACATTCCATCCCCTCTCTGCTGCCATGGGAAGGAGAAGGCTGCCTCCACTGTCGCCATCCAGACCAGACCAGGAGCCAGCTCCAGCAACAGCAGCCTGCCAGAACCTAACCTTGCTACAAACAAGGGACACAGTGAATCTTCCACCTGCTTCAAACTCACTGATGCTCAGTTCAAAGCACCTGTGCCTAGCAGCACATTTCTACTTCCAGCCTCTGATGCACGGTAATACCTCTGTATACAGCTAAGCAGCTGCCAGCGTCTCGTTCATTCGCCACCTGGTGGCCAAGCGGTGGAATTGCAGTCTGAGTTATATTAATAGACATTAATTCTGCAAATATTCTAATTGAGTCCAAATTATAAATATTGAACCACTTCTGGGATGTATTTCACAGTCGTGCACTAGAATATGGATATAAAATAGTGACTCATGGGTTAGTGATATATTTAATAATTAATACCATTTAATATTTATATAACTCATATTTAATATTCCTACATTAATAACCTCTTCATCACATCAAGAAATTTAATCTCTTGTCCTGGACCTTGACATTTGGAAGGTAGAATGTCTAACCCACTCTTGGTGGGCTCATAGGAAGGGAATTGTCTCCCTCTCTCCCTGCCCAGCCCCCTGCAGTGGGGGAGTCTTACTGGGGTCTGCATTGAAAATACCACACCTCACAATACAGACTGGGCCCCTCCCATCCTCTCTACTCAGTCCCCTGCTCTAACACAGTGGAGCTGAACCCCTCCTGCACCTCACCCCATACAGCTCATCCCCTCCCAAACACACCCCTGACCCTGACTCTGCCCTCATTGTTCATCTTGGCCCCAGCCTTTACCCTTTGTTAAGCATTCGTCCTTTGACTTTAACCCTGGCCTCAACCTAGCCCCAACGCAACCCCTGCCCCTCAGAGCTGGCCCTCACCTGAGCCCTGCCCAGCACTCTCAGCAGGACAGCTGAAGGAAGGAGACTCATTAACTCCTCACTAACCCTTAGAAAATTTCCCACTCATTAGAGTAGCCTTCAGCCATCAATAAAGGAACCATGGAGCTTGGTAGAGTGAAGGGACATAAGGCAGCAGACCACAGCCCCAGATATCAAAGAGAGAGGTAAGGCTGAGTCTGGAAAACAGGATGGGGTCTCACATACCTGGGCCTCAGTAACAAGGTGAGAACAGTCCTGTGGGATTGGCAGAAGACCAACAGGAAAAATACAAGGCGATGACACAGTGACTACAATGTTGACAGGAGGACAGCAGATGGCAGCAAAGAGCAAGGAGTGGAAGGATTTTAGCTCTTCAAAGAAGATTTTATCATTCCTATGCATCTGTATTACTAATACTATATGAGGCATATGGTTAACCTTGTTCAGCACTGTTATCAATTATTAATACTTCTTCAAATATATTAATACAAATATATTAATTCTTTAATAATATAAAATCATTTAAATCCATGTATTAATATCAAATCTCATCAATGTGCATAAATATCTGAGGGGTGGGTGTCAAGTGGAGGAGGCCAATCTAAGGTAAGAAGCAACAGGTTCAAGCTTGAACATAGATTTCACCTCAACATGAGGAGCAACTTCTCTGCAGTGCAGGTGACAGAGCACTAGAACAGGCTGCCCAGAGAGCTGGTGGAGTTTCCTTCTCTGGAGACTTTCAAAACCCACCTGGGTACACTCCTGTGTGGACTACCCTAAGTGATCCTGCTTTGGCAGGGGGGGTCAGACCTGATGGTCTCTTGAGGACCCTTCCAACCTCTAATGTGATACTGTGATACCACCCACACAGGTACAGCTGTTTGGTTGTGGTTAATGTATTTCACAACATACACAATCAATACAACTTTAACAGTTGAATCAAGCTAGAATCTTTTAAACATTGATTCAGCTTAGGAAAGAGCTAATGCCTCAAGGGCAGTTCACCTGCAAGGGGAAATCTATGGCTGCTACAGAGGTGGCTGGCACAGAGCTGTACAAAGAGACTGGATAGGAATCAGCCTGTGTGCTCAGGGCACTGCCACCTGGGACCTTTCTGGACACTGCAATTATGCTCCAAAGCAGAGAGTGCAGCCTGCACAAGTGAAACAAAGCAAGAAATATGGTGTTCAGAAAAGGAGCAGTGCAGAGTGTGTGTGTGGAGGGGAGAAGCAGTCTCCCCCTGGAGAGGAATTGTGGGGCTGAGGGAGCGGCTTGTGGCTCATGGGCTTGCAGGGCAGCTTGCTGGCCAGGCAAGCAGTTGACAGTTCTGCAGTGCTCAGGGTGGGATGAGCAGCTCTCATTAATCTCACCACAACTCCAGCAGCTTGCACCAGCACCTCAGGTGTCACAGGTGGAGCAAAGCAACTTTCTGGCTGCAGACTCAGGCAGCAGGCAGGCAGAGGCTGCTCTCGAGTCCAGCAGCATTCACCAGCTGCAGCTACAGTATGTTCTGGTTTCATGTGGACAAAATAGGTTTTGGGGACCCCAGGGCTTCTTGGTAGAACAAGGGAGAGAATAAAGTTTGCCCAAGCCATGGGAAGCTGCACAGGGAGTCCATAAGCATGGCAGCTGGCCAGGCACAGCTGCAAACTGGGCACTTTGTTTCCCTCCGCCACAGGATCTGCCTAGACAAGCCTGGGCCTGTCCAGCTTTGGAGATCTACCAGCACCTTGCCTTCTGTCTAGTATTGTGCTGAGCACCCCAGCTCCACGGGGAGGGGGTGCAAGGGAGTTTGTGTTTGGCCATGTTGAGACTTGTGCCTCCAGGACAAGCAAGTGTAAGCTTTGGAGTGATCCATTCCGTGTCCATGCAGGTTATTAAAGGATCCTGTTCAATGGCCATGAGTTGTTTTGATTTCCTCACTTGACCTTCAAGACTCTCCCAGGACCCCTCAAGGACACCTCCCTGAAGTGGGCACATGGCTTCATTCCTGGCCCTGGGGAAGAAATGTCCCCAAAAGTGGCCTTTTGGGACAGAAATGTCAAAGAAAAACCAACCAAAGACAATACTTTATTAGGGTTGGGGTTTCCATTCTAATTAGGCATTATCCTTGGGATGAGGTTTTTCTTTTACCTCTGGGAAACCCAAAGTGTTGAGGAACAAAGAGCCAAATCCCAACCCAGCTGCAGTCTTGCTGCCAGCTGTGCTGACTCAGCACTGTCATTTCTCTCCTCAGCACTGGCTGGTGCAGAGAAGGGCAGGGGCACATTTGCTTCTGAGGAAAGAAGGTGTAAAAGAGGAGACTGCAGTTCAAGATGCTGGAGAAGGTCCCCCCCAGGGGGGTCACGTTTGGCCTGGCAGTGCCGGGGTCGGTGTATTGCGGTGTCCCCTGGGGCACGCTGGTCACCGGCGTGGGGGTGACTATGCCAGGTGAGGGAGGAGCTGCGGATGAAGCCCTTCCTGCAGCCTGTGCAGGTAAAGCGCTGGCACCGCTGTGGGTGCAGCGGTGCTGGCTGAGGGTAGATATCTGAGTGAAGCTCTTGCCTCAGGCAGCTCAGAGGTGCAGCTGCTTCTGGCTGTGGACGCAGCAGTGCCGGCTGAGGTTGGAGCTGAGGGTGAAGCTGTTGCCGTAGTCACCACTGACAGAGGGCTGGGCACTGGGCTGGGGGCAGTGGGGCTTTACCAGCTCCAAGCTGGGTGGAAGGAAGCTTTGCCCACCCTCAGGGCACTAATGTGGCTGCTTGGGTGGCACAGAGGGGCTGATATGCCTTTCCTATCTTGTTCCTCTTCATCTTCCTCCTCTTTCTCTTTATTCTTCTCCTATTCCATATCATCATCCTCTTCTTCCACATCATCCCCTTTGTCCTCCACACAATTATTGTCATCGTCCTCCTAATCCTCATACACTTGATCTTTGCTGTCCTCATTTATGTCTCCATCAACCTCTTCTACTATTCCTCAAGGCAGAGCTTTGGTTCCTCCAAACTATTCTTTATCTATTTTTCTCCTCCCAGATCTTGTCCAGGTCCTTCTGGGAGGCCATGCTGCTGAGAGGAATGGTCACCCCTGTGCTCTTGAGCAAATCCTTGGGAACCAAGTGGCTGAGAAGTAAGGACACTGTGTGTGACTCCTTGCAATGGAGGGATCAGAGCCCCAACTCCTGTGCTGAGTCCCCTGGTTGTAGTGCTGATGGGGCTGACACCCCCAGGACGTAGCCATCCCAACCATCCCCCTCTGGCCATGCAACTGATACCTGACCACCTGGGGCTCAGGCAGGTGAACTCCTACATTCCCATCACAGCCAATGACCCTCAAAGCTCCACAGGTGGTGAAGTGTGGATTGGGAGAAGGGTCTGGAGGGGGTTGAGAGGTGCTCAGGGGTCAGCTGTTGCCTGGAATGTTGCTGCTGTGCCAAAGTTGGGTTCTTTACCTTCTGGCCTGTTCCAAGGAACAGATCTGCAAACTTTGCTCCTCCCAGCACAAAGGAGCAGGGCTGATGGAGAGAAGAGAAGGATATGAGCCCAGGCAGAGAGAAGCAAAGGGTTCGGAGGAGAGGACTGACCTGCAAGGAATGGCTCAGCCCTGACCAGGGCTCTCCCAGCCTTGCATTTCCCTCCCAATGGCTTGGGGGTTGGTCACCTCCTGCCAGCTCAGTGCATCTGTGCTTGGATCCCAGCCAACAGGGAGCTGATAGAAAACGTTGGAGGTCAAAACCTTCAGGGTCTGTGCAATTGGCAAGAGATCCCAGGATGATTCAGCATCCAAGGTTCTCCAGATCAGAGAAGCACCTGATGGAAGTCAATGATCTCCCACTCTAAAAGCAGTGACCCTAAAGCCAGAGCCTTGGAGCTCTCCTGAATCACAGCAGCTGTGTCCAGCATCTCCCCCACTCAGACATCTCTCAGGCACAACCTGCACCAAGGGCCAGCACCAAGTCAGACTTCTCCAGGCACAGGTCTCATCCTCGGAGAATGTTGAAGCTTTGCGAGTGTTTGTCCTGAGCTTTAGCAGAAGGAAACTGAACTCCAGGGCAGCCTCTCTGCCAGCCACCTCTCCACCTCTCTGTGTCTTTGGACAGACACCTTTGCTGTCACCATGTTCGGGGCTCTATGTTCCACTGGACCCAGCCAGCTCTGTCCCTGTGTCTGTGTGCTTGGTGCTTCTCTCCAGGCACAGCCATAGAAAGAGATTTGAATTCAGGATTGGTTCATGAGGAAGGGCTGCTAGGATCCAACCTCTTCATCTGCTTCTCACTCTCAAGAACTCTTGACTGGCTGAGAAATCACAGCCATGGCACAACTTGTTGGCTTTGCCTCATCCTTGTGGACAGGCAAGCTGCTGAGAGACAGCTTGTGCTGAGCAGATGGTTCCAGAGGACTTGGATTGCTGAGGCAACTTTCTCAGCCATGGCTTTTCTTTGCTTCCAAAGGCAACAATTCTTCTGTGGCTGTGTGCAGGCAGTTGTCTAAGGAGAGCAGGGGGCAGCTGGTGCCATGGAGCTGTGAGCTCCAGCTACAGAGAGCAGTGGAGAAGTCTGATGCAAGGAGCAGGGATGGAAGGCCCAGGTGGGCAGGGACAGCAATGGGGAGGATGGGGAGGGTGAGGAGCAAAGTTGTCCATTCAGTGTCAGCCCTTAAAGGACAGCTTCTCCTCCCAGTCCAGACCTCCTGAGCAGACAGCCTGCATCATTCCGGCTTGGTGGATGCTGCTGTCACCTCTGCCCTCATCTGAGAAAGAATCAAATAGTTTGCCCTCAAAATCTGAGCTTTGTGAGGTGCACTTTGAAATCTGGAAGTTAACAACAAAGACACAAAGAGCTCCTCAGGGCACTTGGGGATCATTCCATGAACCTCAGGTACTGAGAGAAGAGTGAAGAAACTGTGGAAGAAGCAAGAAGAAAAAGACAAAGTCCCTTGAAGCATTGATTGGCCCCACTGAGGCTTGTTACTGCCAAAGCCTCCCCAGGGACTGGTTAGAGCAGCTCAGGAGAGGCTGTGATTGCAGCAGGCAAAGGCAAAGTGCAGGAGAGCAAACTCTGGCTCTGGCTTCTGCAGCACAAAGGCCAAGGCCTGAGCACAGCCCCTGGGCAGGCAGATCCTGTCCCTCATGTGTGGGTCAAGGCTCTTCAGGTGCAGTGGGGGTGGGGGGTGGCTTTCATAGCAGCATAGCAGGGCCTAGGTTGGAAGGGACCTCAGAGCTCATCTGCTCCAACCTCCCTGCCATAGGCAAGGATGCCTCTCCTATAGACTCAGCTGCTCAAGGCCTCATCCAGCCTGGCCTTCAACACCCTCAGAAGAGGGCATCCTACCTGGGCAGCCTCTTCCAGAGTCCCACAACCCTCATACTGAAGAACTTCTTCCTAAGGCCCAGTCTAAACCTCCTTTTCCTCACCTTCAAACCTTTCCCTCCTGTCCTATCACCAGACACCCTCATGAAAAGTCCCTCTCCAGCCTTCCTTTAGCATCCCTGTAGGGTTTGTGATGCTGAGTGGAGGACAAGGGCCTGACAGTCCCCAGCCTTCCTGGGGGTGTGGACAGAGGCAATGAGTCCCTCCCAGTGCCTTAGGACAACATCTCCTCACAGGCCTCGGGGGCAGAGAATTGCCATAGTCAAGAGGGCACAGCCTTGGCTTCTCTTCATCACTCCCACCACTGCCATTGCCCTTTGCCAGCTCTCCCACAGCTTTGTCCTGCCCTGTCTCACAGCTGCTTCTCCTGCCCTGCAGGCTGCAGACACTCCTCTCACTTCCCCACCTTGACCTTCCCATGCCTTCACTGACACCTGCCCACACTCACCCTCTGCTCCTGGGGACACAAAGAGAAGGGCTGATCCCAGACTCCTGCTGCAGAACTTCTCAGGCCACAGCACTACCCTTTGAGAGAGGTTTCTTGCTCCTCATGGCCAGGCTGCACCTGCCAGGCTGCACCATCTGGCAGTGTTCCTCTCTCCTGCTCTTGCCTACCTCAGCAGGAGCTCCCAAGGCTGCTGGCCTTGCAGTTTCTTGCATAGACAGCACCAAGCCCTGTGCCTGCTGCTGTCCCATCAGCTACTCAGGCAGCAGAGACACAGCAACCAACCCATCAGCCCCTTCCTGCAGTCAGCCCAGGCCCTTTGGCAGAGGCCATCTCACAGATCACTCTGCCCATCTGCCAGCCAGGAGCCCAGGGCTGCCCTAGCAGCTCCTGCAGACAAGCCTCACCTCACAGTCCCTTTCCCAGCTGTGTTCCTGCTGTTGGCCAATCCTCTCAGGAGGCAGAAGTGGCCTCCCCTTCCCAGTCCTCGGCTTCCTACTAAATGGTGAGTTCCTGAGACACACCTGAGCACAGGATTGCACACTCAGCCCTCAGCCTCCTTGTGGCCAGAGCCTGAGCAGATCAAAGTTTCACCAGATCCATCTGGCAGATTTCCAGCCAAGGCTTTGAGTGGAGAAGCTGCTGGCTCTGTCCTGCTGCAGTTGTGGAGGAGACTCCTGCACATCCTCTTGTCCAATGATCCTGCTCAGGGCAGGGGTAAGCAGATGAGGTCCCTCAAGTGCTCTGCCCAGTTTGGCTTCATCTCCAGAGGAGCTGCAAAGGCCCTGGCTCAGATGGTGCAGGGAGTTCATGAAGACATTGCACACTGCTGGCCCAAGGGCTTGCCCTGAGGGATGCCACTGGCAAGTGTCTGCCAGGAGGACTCTCCACTGCTGACATTTGGGCTTCAGCCACCACCCAGCCACCACCTCACCCATTTCTGCACTCCAGCTCTCAGCAGTCAGGCTCTAAAGAGACTATGGGGGACAATGGCAAAGCCCTGGCTAAGGTCCAGGCACAAAACATCCCCTTCTTGCCCATACCCATATGGCTTCAGCACTACCTCTCTTGTCCTGCAAGGGCCTGCAAATTTCTGCAGAGGTGTTTGAGCCTTCACCTTCCCAGGGACTGTGCTGAGGGTGACCAGTCTGCAATGTTCCCCACCCTCCTGTTTGGTGTTCTTGAAGAGGCCTTTTCCAAGGAGCCCAGAACCTCTGGTATGGCTCTGTGCACATCTCAGGGCACAGTCCAGCAAGGCTGATGTGAGCAGACAGGAGGACTTTGAGTCTCTCACTGATCAGCCACAGTTGTCTTTGGGAGCACAGCCCCCAGGGGCACAGATTCCTGACCAGCTGAGGGCTAATCTTTTCCTGCTTTTACTTCCACATCTCCAAGACTTTCCCTTTCCTCCTGCTGCTGCCCACCCTGTGTGTTTGTTCCTTATTATGTGATGGTGACAGCCTGGCTGGATGCACACCCTAAGTGTTTTTCCCCCCAGACGTGACTTGACTTCAGGCAGTCAATGTTTGCTAATCAGTTAGGTTGCATCTCTGGACACATTTGGAATCTCTCTTCTTTGGATCAGGAGCCTCTTCCATCCCCATCCTGTGCTTCTAGTTCTGGATTATCTTGCAGTCACCCACAGAAATGTCAGAGCTCTGTCATGAGCTGGCCTCATGAACTGCTTCTGCACCTCAGGATGTTCAGACGGAGTCTTTCCCCACACAGGCTCTGCAGGGCAGCAGGCAGAGTGTCCCTGGCCTTCTGCTGCCCCTGCCAGAGGCTGGGAGGCTCCTCACACCTCCAGTGCCTTGGTACCCCAGCCACAGCTGATGGTGTTTGTGCTCACTCAGGTTCCTCTCACCCCACACACCATGGCCATGTTTGCATCTCAGCTGTTGAATGCCAGCAGCCACTGCTGACCTCCTGATCCTGTGACCTGCACCTGGGGGACAAAGAACTTTGCACATTGTGATGAGAGACCGGTGCTGGGAATAGTGGTGGTGAGTGGCTAGAGCAGGATGATTAGCCTGGGACAGCTTCCCCAGGCTGTGCAGTGAACAGAGACACAGATCAGAGGCTGCTCTGCTGCTCCTTCAGGCCTCTTGCATGAGGCCTGTCTGTGTCAGGACACTGCTGTGTGCCTGTGGTGGTTTGGGCTGAGTGCCCTCTACTACATGGTGTGCTTCCTGTGTCCAGAAGTCCAGCCCAGTGGGTGGACACAGGAAACCAGGTATCTCCTACCACAATCCCCTGCACCGCTATAAAATCCAGCGTGGGGTCTGGCACTGCCTCTTTCTTCCCTCGCTGGCACCCGGTAACTGGGGGAGACATCTCCTGGCCTTGGGCCTGGCTAGGCCCAAAGCCAGGGGGATGGGCGGTCTCAGGTCTGGCCAGCTGAGACTAGCTTCTCAGTGGGGGGGGGAAGAAGGAGCCCTGGGGGGCTTGGGTGCACCCTCAGGTGGGGATGGGATGTTTCTGGGTCTGCTTTGGGGTCTCTTTTGTCACTGCTTCTGGCTCTCTGTGCACATTCACTCTTTGCTATTTAAACTTTCCATCACTTTTGCAATCCGTTTGTCAGTCATTATTTCTGCCTGGGGTGGGGAGGGCATCTCCTCAACCCACTACAGTGCCCCAACCTTGCACACTCACACTTGAGCTGTTCCCTGCTGTTTCCATCCCTGGGACACTTCCTTGGGCCTGCTCTGGAAAGTAACTTTCTCTGGAGAGAAATGAAGCCCTAAGCCTTCAGACTCTGCCCTGAGCAGATCATCAGTCTTTGTGGAACTGCTCTTGGGGGCCAGCTCAGGCAGAGTAGTTCCCATGGCCTGTCCCTGCCTGTGCTTACAGGGCTGGCATGCAGCAGAGCCCTGACCAAGCTGCCACAGCACTCAGGCCTTGCACTGACCCAGGGGAGTGTGGAAGTTGAAAGGGAGAAGCCTTGGGAGACCAAATCCTGGTGCTCCCTCGCAGTGCCACTGTGCTGGGACTCTATGCCCTTCTGCCTCTGCACACAGGACCTGTCCCTGAGCTCCAGAGGAGGCTTGGAGGAAGGTTCTCAGGAAACAAAACTGTTACTGAAAGGCTCTTTATTTTGTTTGAATGAACAGAAGCACAGGTCCTGGGACACTAACTCCTGGTCAACAAAGCAAAGCAGAGGGTGAATTTGCACAGGGATGTCAACATTATAAAAGTAAAATCCAACACCAGAAAGTACAGCAGCCAGGCTGGGCCTGCACTGAGTGGCATCAGAACTGCTCTGCAGGAGAAGACAAAGAGTTTATCGCTTCTGAGAGCATCCAGTGATCAGTTTGCTCAGGGCAGCCTTCAGCTCCTGGTTCCTCAGGCTGTAGATGAGAGGGTTCACTGCTGGAGGCACCACTGAGTACAGAACTGACACCACCAGATCCAGGGAAGGGGAGGAGATGGAGGAGGGCTTCAGGTAGGCAAAGATGTCAGTGGTGAGAAACAGGGAGACCACAGCCAGGTGAGGGAGGCAGGTGGCAAAGGCTTTGTGGCGTCCCTGCTGAGAGGGGATCCTCAGCACTGCCCTGAAGATCTGCACATAGGACACCACAATCAACACAAAACAGACAAATACTAAACAGGCACTGGCCACAAGAAGCCAAAGTTCCCTGAGGTAGGATGTGGAGCAGGAGAGCTTGAGGATCTGGGGGATTTCACAGAAGAACTGCTCCAAAGCATTGCCCTGGCAGAGGGGCAGGGAAAATGTATTGGCTGTGTGCAGCAGAGCATAGAGAGCCCCACAGCCCCAGACAGCTGCTGCCAGGTGGAGACAAACTCTGCTGCCCAGGAGGGTCTCATAGTGCAGGGGTCTGCAGATGGCAACGTAGCGATCGTAGGACATGGTGGTGAGGAGAAAATACTCTGCTGACATGAAAAAGAGAAATAAAAATAGCTGAGCAGCACATCCTGCATACAAGATGTCTGTTGTTCCTGAGGGAGTTAGCCATGGATTTGGGCACAGTGGTGGAGATGGCACCCAGGTCAAGGAGGGCAAGGTTGAGGAGGAAGAAGTACATGGGAGTGTGGAGGTGGTGGTGGGTGCCAGGCTTTGGTGGTGATGATGAGGCCATTGCCCAGCAGGGCAGCCAGGTAGATGGCCATGAAGAGGCAGAAGTGCAGGAGCTGCAGCTGCCTTGTGCCTGGGAATGGCAGGAGGAGGAAGTGGCTGATGGAGCTGCTGTTGGCCATCTGCTGCCTCTGGCCATGGAGACCTGTGCAAGGAGGGAAAGGCAGGGACAAGTTAGGGCACACTTCTCTGAAAAGAAAGATTCAAGTGCTCATAGAACACCTCCAGCCTGAGCTGCATGAGGAATGGATCAGCTCAGTCCCATCACTACCAACCTATGGCAGAGCTTGTCACAGCTTCAAATGCAGCAGGGACCCAGAATTTCCATAAAGATTCCTCTGGAATCAGAACAGAAAGTGACCAACAGCCCAATCCCAGAGAACAAGAGTCCCATTGTGGTGGGTTGAAATTTCCCCCAGCATTACCTTTGTCAGAGCAGCTCAGTTAGAAGCAAATGAAGCTGTATGGACAAGCAAGAGCTACACTCTACAATGGAAGGCAATGAACAGGTACAGAACATCCAGGAGTGACAATATTAGACAGGTATTTGCAGTTAGCAAATGACATGAAACCCCCCTGGTCAGAGACCTGGGAAGCTGTTCCCCTGCCCCTACTCTCCAGCCCCCTGTTCCATGAAAGAAAGGAGGAGTGGAGAGAGAAAAAAAGCCAAAGCAGGTGATCTCTCCTGAGCAAAGCAAAACAGCTGAGATCAGAAGAGAAGAGAGAGAATTGTTATGGTACAGCTCCTCTGATTCCAGATATTTATCCAATGAATTTTAGAAGAATCTTTTCTTTTTCTTTTTCCACCCAAGAGTGATCTATTTATTTTGTTTCTACTTTTCTGCTCAAAATCTGTAACTAAATTTTAAAGGCATTGCCTGAAACCACCACACCCATGGAGAGGTGGAGAAACAGGGAGCAGGCCTGCAGTGCTGCAGAGACAGTGAAGGGAAGAGAGAAAGGCAGAGGGGCTGGGGATGAAGCCTTCTCCTTCCCCAGCTCTGCTCACTGCTGCTCACAGGATGGATCTGAAGGGCTTTGGTGCTCCTTGTGTGTGCACACTCCAGGAGCCTTCAGCTGAGCATCAGCAGCCGAGATGGAGATGCCTCCAGGAGCTACAGCTGCAGTGTCCTGCACCCACAGCCTCAATGTGTCTGTGACTGCAGTGACTTCTCCTCCAGTGAGCTCTCAGTCATCCTCCCAGTCCTGGACACCTTGAAGCTCTCTCTGTCTTCCTCATCTTCCTGAGATGCTCTTGCAGTGTCCTCAGCCCTGCTGTGCTGTGCAGAGGAGCTGCTCCTGGCCAGAGCTGTCTCCTGCAGTGCTGCCTGCTTGCCAGCAGCTCCTTCCAGCCCAGTAGTCCAGCCCAATAGGGCAGCAGAGGACCAGCCCAAGGTGTTTTTATAACTCCTCTGGTGGCTTTTGGTGCCCTGTAAACCACAGAGACTGAGAGGAAGCTGATGAAACCTCTCCAGAAGTCAAAGTCAGATTCAAACTCTGAAGTTTCTTCTACTCTTAATGGGTCCCAGTGAAGCATACTGGGAAAGGGTCCCCAGGGTCTGCTTAGAGCAGAAGGAGAGAGTGGATGCAAGGGAAGCATCACTGCAGGCACTGAAGCATCTCCAGGCTGTGGGGAGAGCAGGGACCTGAGGCAGTGCTGAGAGGTCAGGACAAGCAGCTCAAGGTGGCTCTGCTGCTGAGCAAACCTGGAGGGGTTTCATTGATCCCAAGGGCCAAGCCCTGACCCCCAGCCCCTGGCAAGGCAGATCCTGTCCCTCACAATGTGGCTCTGGGCTCTGCTGGGGGCAGTGGGCAGTGAGGATGAGCAGAGAGCAGGGTAGGACCTTGTCAGCTTTTGCTCTGATTTGCTTGCAAAGAGACAACTCCTGCTGAAAAGGAATGAAATGTACCTTTAAAAATCAGATGGCTTGTGCACTAAACACCTCTCCAATTAGCTGCAGAAGCCTTGGAAATAATTAGAGATTCAGCAGTATTTAATGAGCCCCATGGAGTATTTGGGGCTGATGACATCATCCTTAGGTACTGCCAGGAGACTCTGCCAAGGGACTGCCAAGAAGCCTCTCAAGAAGTCCAAGTCAGAAGAAAACTGCAAAGTCCCTTGAAGCACTGATTGGCCTCCCTGAGGCTTGTTCCTGACAAGGGCTGCCCAGGGACTCCTTAGAGCAGCTTGTTAGAGGCCAGGATTGCAGGGAGACAAAGGCAAAGTGCAGGGGAGCAAAACTTGCCTTTGGTCTGTGAAGCAGAAAGGCCAAGCCCTGACCACTGCCCTTGCAATAGCAGAGCCTGAAAGCCTTAAAGGAAAGTTTCTCCTCCTAGGCCTTGTTGGCAGAGGCAAGTGCCAGAGCCAAGGGGACAAAACACCTTGGTCCTCTTGGGCCTCTCATCCTTGCCAGAGCCCTTAGCCATCCCTACTGCAGCCTCTTCTACACTGTCCCATGCCTGCGGCTCTTTCCCCTTCAGGCTGCTGACACCAATCTTGCTTCCCCACTCAGCTCTCCCCCTGCCATTTCCACCTTTTCCCTGAGGTGTCTCGGCTCTCCCTGCCATTTCCTGACCCTGCTGGATGGCCTCATGCATAGCAGGTCTGCCCTTTGAGGGATGTTACTTTTTCCTCATCTCCAGTCTGAATCTTCCAAGCTGCTCTTTGTGGAGGTTTTGGGTCTCTCCCCACTCCCAGAAGAGCTCCATCCTCTCTGAAACCACTCTTCAGCCATGTGCACACTGCTCTGACAGTGCCCTGAGCCTCCATTCATCAGGCTGAAGCAACCCAGGTCCCTCAGCCTCTCCACAGAGATGTCAGCCCCCATCCTGGCAGATCTCCTCTGCAGTGTCTGCAGTTTCTCTCCATTCCTTCAGACTGGAAATTCCCAAAGCCAAACACCTAGCATCCAGATGTGGCCACAGCAGGGCTGAATCCACAGGGAGGACAACTCCTGTGTCTGGGTAGCCACACTCCTACCGCAGCCCAGCTGCAGTTGGCCTTCTTCCCTGTGTGCAGCGTCTGCTCCATCCCAGGGCATTTGGAACGGTTCCTCCCATACCCTGTGGTGCCTTTTTGACTGGGGTTGGGACACACCAGAGCCTCCAGCTCCAAAGGTCAGGCAGACAGTTTGTAGTGGGATGGCACCCAGCCTGTCAGGGAGTGGGTAAGGGGATATAGGCTATACTGGGAGGATGGCTTTTTTGGCCCCAAGTTGATGGTTTTAGCCCCAAAAGTGAAGTTTTAAACCAAAACCTCTCACTGTTAACCCAAAAATCAACTGTTAAGCCTAAACTCTAACTTCTTAGCCCCAAAATTCAACTTTTCAGTCCCAAAATTCAACCTTTTGGGGCCCAGATTTAGGTTTTCAGGTAAAAATGAAGTATTTTAGTTAAAAATTGAGTATTTGAGGCAAAAAATTAAACCATTCCCAAAACTGAGGTTTTTAGCCCCAAAACTGAGGCTTTTATCCCATAAAACTGAAGATTTTTTCCCCAAAAATGAAGGTTTTTTGCCCCAAAATTGACAGGTAGAGACCCCATTAGAAACCACACCAGATGCCCTTAGAGACCCCCCGACCCCCTTATATACCCCCCTTAGAGACCCCCCCAGAGAACCCCCAGTGACCCCCTTAGAGAGCCACTTAGAGACCCCCCCAACCCTGCCAGAGACCCCCCCCAGAGTCCCCGTTAGAGACCCCCCCAGAGACCCCCCAGCGACCCCCACAGAGACGCCCCCAGAGACACCCTTAGAGACCCCCCGAGAGACCCCCCAGAGACCTCCCCAGAGAACCTCCCTGAGAACTCCGCAGAGACCCCCCGAGAGACCCCCCCAGAGATGCCCCCAGAGACCCCCCAGAGACCTCCCCCAGACACCCCTCCAGAGAACACCCCTGAGACCGCCCCAGAGACCCCCCTAGCGACCCCCCTAGAGACCCCCTTAGAGACCCCCCAGAGACCCCCCAGAGACCACCCCAGAGACCCCCTAAGAGACCCCCTTAGAGACCCCCCAGAGAACCCCCAGATACCCCCCTGGGACCCCCCCTGAGACCACCCCGGAGACCCCCTAAGAGACCCCCTTAGAGACCCCCCTAGAGACCCTCTTATACACCCCCTTAGAGACCCCCTAGAGACCCCCCGAGAGACCCCCTTAGATACCCTCTTAGAGACCCCACCAGAGCCCCCTGAGACGCCCCAGAGACCCCCCTGAGACCCCTCTAAGACCCCCAGAGACCCCCTAGAGACCCCCAGAGATGCCCCAGAGACCCCAGACACCCCACAGAGACCCCCTTAGAGACCCCCTAGAGAGCCCCTTAGAGGCCCCCCAAGAGACCCCTTAGAGACCCCCTTAGAGACCCCCTTAGAGACCCCCCCAGAGAACCACCATAGACCCCCCAGAGATCCCCCTAGAGACCAAATTAGAGACCCCATTAGAGAACCCCCCAGACCCCATTAGATAACCCATTAGAGATCCTGTTAGAGACTCACCCAGATGCCCTTAGAGACCCCCTTAGAGACCCCCCGACCACCATAGAGACCCCCCTTATTGACCCCCTTAGCGACCCCCCCAGAGCCCCCCAAGAGACCCCCTTAGAGACTTCCTTAGAGATCCCCCCAGAGACCCCTCTAGAGACCCCCTTAGAGACCCCCTAGAGACCCCCTTAGAGACCCCTGTAGAGACACCCCAGAGACCCCTCAAGAGACCCCCTTAGAGACCCCTAGAGACCCCCTTAGAGACCCCATTAGAGACCCCCCAGACACCCCCCTAGAGACCCCCTTAGAGACCCCCTTAGAGAGCCCCCTTATTGAGGCCCTTAGAGACCCCCCAGAGACCCCCCAGATACCCCCCAGAGAGCCCCCTGGAGACCTCCTTAGAGCCCCCCTTAGAGACCCCCTTAGAGACCCCCTGAGAGACCCCCGAAACCCCCTTACAGACCCCCTATGGACCCCCCAGAGAACCCCGAGAGCCGCAGAGACCCCCCGGAGAGCCCCCAGAGAGCCCCCTAGAGACCCCCGTAGAGACCCCCTTAGAGTGCCCCCTTAGAGACCCCCTTAGAGACAGCCCCAGAGACCACCCTAGAGACCCACTTAGAGACCCCCCTAGAGATCCCCTTAGAGACTCCCTTAGAGACCCCCAGCGACCCCCCAGAGACCCCCCACAGAGACCCTCTTAGAGACCCCCCCAGAAATCCCCCAGAGACACCCCCAGAGAACCCCCATGAGACCCCCACAGAGATGCCCCCAGAGACCCCCCAGAGATCCCCCCAGACACCCCTCCAGAGAACCCCCATTAGTACCCCCCAGAGACGTCCCTAGAGATCCCCCAGAGACCCCCTTAGAGACCCCCCTAGAGATCCCCTTAGAGACCCCTGAGAGACCCCCCAGACACCCCACAGAGATCCCCCCAGAGACCCCCCCTAGAGACCCCCTTCAAGACCCCCTTAATGACCCCCATAGAGACCCCCTTAGAGACCTCCCCAGAGACCCCCCCAGAGACAACTCCAGGGAACCACTAGAGACCCCCCAGAGACTCCCCCTAGAGACCCCCTTAGAAACCCCCCTAGAGACCCCTTAGAGACCCCCTTAGAGACC
This sequence comes from Colaptes auratus, assembly GCA_015227895.2. Taxonomy (NCBI): domain Eukaryota; kingdom Metazoa; phylum Chordata; class Aves; order Piciformes; family Picidae; genus Colaptes; species Colaptes auratus. The sequence goes on along the minus strand of JAAWVA010000030.1, from coordinate 7,270,315 downwards.
CCCAGAGACCCGCCTAAGAGACCCCCCAGAGACGCCCCCAGAGACCCCCTAAGAGACCCCCTAAGAGACCCACTTAGAAATGCCCCCAGAGACCCCCCAAGAGACCCCCTTAGAAAACCCCTAGAGACCCCCTTAGAGACCCCTTAGAGACCCCCCTGAGACCCCCCAGAGATCCCCCAGAGACGCCTCTAGAGACCCCCTCCGAGACCCCCTTAATGACCCCCTTAGAGACCCCCCCAGAGACCCCATGGAGACCCCCCCAGAGAGCCCCCTAGATACCCCCCAGAGACATCCCCAGACACCCCTCCAGAGAGCCCCGCTTAGTCCCCCCAGAGACATCCCAGAGACCCCCCAGAGAACCCCCAGAGACCCCCCAGAGACCCCCCAAAGACCCCCCAGAGACCCCCTTAGAGACCCCTTTAGAGACCCCCCAGAGACCCCATGGTGACCCCCCCAGAGAGCCCCCTAGATACCCCCCAGAGACCCCCCCCAGAGCCCCCCATAGAGACCCCCTTAGAGACCTCCCCAGAAACCCCCCCCAGATACAACCCCAGGGAATCCCCAGAGACCTATTGGAGAGCAGCGAGGGAAGACAGCAGCAATCAATATCAAAGGCTCTGTGTACATTCCCAGAAAACTCCCTTCTCACTAGCTCTTCCTTTCCCATCCAATTATCTTACCTAGCTCTCCCTTTCCCATCCAGTTATCTACAAACACACAGCTGCAAGAACAGCTACGAGGCCATAGTGAACCTTGCTGCTTCAGCAAGGCAGCTAACTATGAGCAGTAAACAACAAGATGGAGTAAGGCCTACACATTCTGCTCAAGTAGCTGTTCCACAGAGTCATGTCCCTTAGATTTAAGCCATTCTCCAACAATTCCCCCCTTTTTCTTTTGTACAAGAAAAGCTCGAGATGTTACTCATTTACACTTCTCACAATACATCCATATGCAATATGCAAAACAAGCAATATCAACAGAACAATACCAATCCAGCGTAAACCTTCTTTAAGCAGACCTAAAAACCAAGGAGACATATTTCCAAACCAAGATTGAAACCATTGATCAAAAGGATTTACATTTTTAACAATTGATTGAGCATGATTTCCAACCAAGCAATCCTTTTATAATTGATTGACTGTGATCAGACAAATTAAAACAACACATGCCTTCAAAATCCTCACAGCCATGACCATTAGCTAAAAGAAAAAATCAACAGCAGCTCTATTCTGTAAACATGCATGCCTTAAACTATTTTGATCTAAAAGCAGTTGATCTAAAATTACAGTAGTAACATTAGCCTGTTTAGCTGACCAACAAGATAACTTGCTGTGTTTGTAGCTACCAGTGTCCTGCTTTAGTTACACGGTGCAGGCACAGTGCTGTTTTGCTACACTGATAGCAACTTTTGCACTTCTGCTGAGCATGGCCTACCACCATGTCATGTTCTAAGCCTACACTGCCAGATTGCTCACACTGCTCGTCACGGCATTGCCACAAATTCCCCTTTTGTTTTGTGAGCAATCTGCTCATGGGAGTGTTCTCATCCCATACAAGATACTCTTGCATACACAGAAGCAAGCGAGTTAAAGCTAAGCTGTACAGCAAAAGCAAAAGTTTCATAACACAGCATGTCTGACAGACTGATGTAGCCCATACAAGGCACAATGCTTAAGTTCAGCTAGTTAGAATGTTCTAACAGAGTTGGCATAATGCATGGTCAAAGATAGCAAACATTGTAAAGAACTCAGGTCGTAATAGTTCCGATCTCCACATTTCACTCTTCTTATTGACAGAGAAGACTTGATTATGCCTGAACACAATACACACAGAGATTAAGACACAAATGCAATCCTTAGCACTGTCTTTTACAATCTGCTTTAGGGGTATGTTGCATCTTTATTTTCTCTAGGATGGTCAAAAATCATGAATTGTTTAATGGCAGCAAGATTTCTTTCATCTGTGAAGGTAGATCTGGCCAGGCTCTATCTTCACAGACAGAAAACTTGCAGGCAAACAGCAAGAGCAAAATGGCTTCATTGCTTTACCCAATAGAAAATTACACATAATAATGTGTTTTTGCTCATCCTAGTAATACTGGTCTCTTAATGTTCACACAACAGTTAAACAGTCATGACACTCAGTTATAAATTAGATACTTTCCGTTGACATCTTGGATTATTGTGACAGGTGTTGAGGTCAGCGCTGGGCAGCCCTGCTGACCATCACTTCATGACAGCCGTGCCACGTTCGTGCTGTCTTGTGGTGAGAGGGTTGCAGCACTTTGCAAAGTTTATGTTTCTAGGTGTTGACATGAACTAACTATTTCTTGTTGGTACCATTAAAAAACTTCTTTGCTATGGGGTGTTCTCTCTTTCCCCCTTTATCCTTTTTTTTTTTTTTTTTTTTTAATTTTTTCCCTTTTGCCTTTTTCCTTATCTTTTTCCCTTTAGCCTTTTTCTTTATCTTTTTTCCTTTATCCTTAATAATTTTTTTCTCCTTTTATCCTTTTATTCGTATTTTTCCTTTTATCCTCTTTTCCTTTTAACCTCTTTCCAGGGTCTACTATGTTTCTTGGCTGCATTATCATCATCTATAGCATTTAGCCACAAATCTTGACCAAAACTTATTCCACTCGCCCCGTTCAAAAATCTCATTAGGATCTTTAAAATATCCTAACGATTCAGCATAGTCAAACAACGGTCTCAACACCTTCTTAACATCTAGCTTACAACCTCGCTTTTCTAAAAAGCATGTCATTAAATCATACGTGGCCTGCCATCCATTTCCTCAGCGTTAGTACCTGTGCGCACAGTCCCAATAGCAGTCTGGCTCACCACGTCTTCGGCTCCTCAGGTCGTCCTATCCTGCGACTCCGGTACTGCTATCCCGGGCCGGCTTCTTGCCCACGTCACAGAACGAATCCCTGCGTCCCCGCGGAACGCTGCTACGGACGTTTTCCAAAGCTTTATCCTGTTCGGGTGCCACTTGTTGCAAGAAGGGGCTGGTACATAATCAATATGATTAACCAAGTCCTTATACCTTGCTACAATTACTATGTAATAAGTACCTGTAAATACAAATGCTTACTATTCATTTGCTTACTAGGAAAACTTAACAAAACTCTAAATAACCAAACTCTGAAAGACATTACAATCGAAATTATGAAATTAGCACTGTTGCTTTAAATCAGAACAGACCTTTGGTAGACTAGTCGTACCAGAAAAGAGACGAGGGGGGGCAAGGTGTGCAGTAGTTGCAATTGTTTCTGCGGTAAGGGTCCTAACAACTTGCAGCCTATCATGCCTGAGCGACCACTGCTCCACCCATACTGCATTAGCTGTTTTCCATTTTAATTTGAGGGTTGGTTGCCGACCAGTAGCCGCCACAGAAAAGGAACAGAAACAAGTTTTGCTCCTAGCTAACTTAAGGTGTCTCAACCCAATACAGTAACTGGAAGGGTTAACACGTACGGTCTTACAGTGATTGATTTGCCATCGTAAAAGCTAACTGCACTGGCTCTTTGCTGACCCAGGTTGTTTGGATACATTTAAAACCCTTTAAACCTTCTAAACTCAAGACCATTCCATTTATGACGAGATACAATAGTGATATCAGCTCCTGATAGTCACAGTCTGTTCTAATTTTCCCTTCTATTACTGCATTTCTCACAATACCTTTCCAGCGGCGCAGCAGGACAGTTCCCCGTCCTCCCACCTCCCGATCCCTTACAGCTGCCGTGGCTGCTGCCGTGGGGCCACCGTGAGGGCCGCTACAGTCCGCGCTGCCGGTGTCAGTGGTGCGTCGGTCGGTGCCGCCTCGGTCGGAGCCGTCGCTGCCCGTGGGGGCCGTCGGGGCTCGCGGAAGGGGTGCGGTCGTAAGAATGCCGTAACCGCGAGCCTCCAAGCGCTCCATTTTTTCTGAGAGGGACTGTGAAACAAAGTTGGCACTGTTTGATTTCTCAGCGTCGGTGTTGTCTCTTCCGAATCCGAGCTGTCGTTGGCGATATTAGGAGATGTTGATGAATGGGATCAAACACGCTGAACCACAAGTTTCGCTGCCTTTTTATCGCTTCCTCCTTGCTGGGATGGTGGCTGGTGTTTAGCGCCTCATCCCACAGCTAAGCTCCAGTTTGTCCCGTGCTTCGGTAGTAAAAGCTTCAGTTGCTCTGGGGATAAAATCATGATTCCGGGCCCATGCTAATAGCCCTTTCAAAATCCCAGTAATCTCAGTAACACCTCTCACGGAGAGGATAGTTAGCCCATTCAAAATGCCAGAATTGTCAGGAATACCTCTCTCGGAGAGGACAGTTTGGAGGGCGTTTAGCACAGCTCTTCTGTTTCGCGGAGTGCTTCACCGTGCCTCTCCCCGGCCGCTTTTGCAGCTTTACGGCACTTTTGTCACCATCTATGATCAAGTCCCACAGTTTGTTTCCATATTCTCTCCAACACATCAACACTAAACACATCTTCTGACGACTTGAAAAACCCATTCTCCCTACCAAACTGCAATAAACGTTCAGGATGCTTCTTTAAATCCACATCCTCTACACTGCGTTTCTCAAGGAAACTTAAAAATAAGTTAAGGGCTACTTCGCTTTCCATCCCTTAGTGCAGCCTTCAAAACCCGTGGAAGTCGAGCAGCAGCCCTTACCCGGACGGCGAGCTTAATTCCAATTCAGGAAACCCAGCTCAGGCACGGTACGAACTCCCTACGCCAGCGTTGAGTCGCACTTTTGCCCCTCGATTCGCTGCCAATCAATGCTTTTCCGGGCTCGCCACCACCCCGACCGCAAGAAGGTCTCCGCAGGCCTCCTATCCCGCGTCGGGGGTTCTCTCCCTTACCCCACTGGATCGTCCGTCCGTGTTCGGGCGCCAGATGTCGGGGAGCGGCGAGGGAAGACAGCAGCAATCAATGTGATTGATAAGCACGCTTCAACTTTATTGCCCGGATACACAGCTTATATAGCATCTCAGCTAAATATGCACAAGCGTCACTATTCTATTGGTCTCTGACTGAAGGCAACATTATAATATCCAGCCCACCTGCAATTATGTCTGTGTTCAATATCAAAGGCTCTGTGTACATTCCAAGAAAACTCCCTTCTCACTAGCTCTTCCTTTCCCATCCAATTATCTTACCTAGCTGTTCCTTTCCCATCCAGTTATCTTACAAACACACAGCTGCGAGAACAGCTACGAGGCCATAGTGACCTTGCTGCTTCAGCAAGGCAGCTAACTATGAGCAGTAAACAACAAGATGGAGTAAGGCCTACATATTCTGCTCAAGCAGCTGTTCCACAGAGACATGTCCCTTAGATTTAAGCCATTCTCCAACAGGCTACCATCCAGGAGTCAGTGTAGAGGTACAGCACTGGCCAGTTCTCTCGTTCTGCTATATCCAGGGCCAGCTGGACAGCTTTTACCTCTGCGTACTGACTGGATTCGCCTTCTCCATCCCTTGCTTCCGCCACTTGCCTTGTTGGGCTCCAAACAGCTGCCTTCCATCTCCGCTTGCTCCCCACAAGCCGGCAGGACCCATCTGTAAATAGAGCATAGCCTTCTCATTGTCAGGGAGATCGTTGTATGGGGGAGCCTCCTCAGCACGGCTCACTGTCTGCTCTGGTGGCATTCCCAAGTCAGCACCCTCTGGCCAGTTGGTGATCACTTCCACTATGCCAGGGTGTTCAAAGCTCCCCATTCGAGCTCGCTGCGTTATCAGGGCCATCCACTTACTCCAGGTGGCATCTGTGGCATGATGTGGGGTTGAGCCTCTTCCTTTGAACATCCAGGTCAGGACTGGAAGCCTTGGAGCCAGAAATAGAGGTGACTCAGTCCCAATGACCTCAGAGGCAGCCCGGACGCCCTCATAGGCAGCTAGGATTTCCTTTTCTGTCGCGGTGTAGTTGGCCTTGGAGCCTTTGTACCCCTTACTCCAGAAACCTAGGGGCCTGCCCCTGGTTTCACCAGGAGCCTTCTGCCACAAGCTCCACGTAGGACCATTCTCACCAGCCGCAGTGTACAGCACGTTCTTGATCTCTGGTCCGGTTCGAACAGGTCCCAGAGCCATAGCGTGGACCACCTCTCGTTTGATCTGGTCGAATGCCACCTGCTGCTCAGGTCCCCACACAAAATCATTTTTCTTCCTTGTTCCATGGAAGAGAGGCTTCACAATCTGACTGTACCCGGGAATGTGCATTTTCCAGAAGCCCACAAGCCCCAAAAAGGACTGTGTCTCTTGCTTGTTCGTGGGCTGCACCATAGTGGCTACCCTGTTCACCACCTCCTGAGGGATGTGGCGACGGCCATCCTGCCATTGAACGCCCAGGAACTGGATCTCCCTGCCAGGCCCTTTGACCTTACTTCTCTTGATGGCAAAGCCAGCCTCCAGTAGGATATCGATTATCTTCTCACCCTTCTGGTAGACTTCCTCTGCTGTCTCCCCATACGATGATGTCATCGATGAACTGCAGATGCTCAGGGGCTCCACCTTTCTCTAAGGCAGTCTGGATCACCTCATGGCAGATGGTCGAGCTATGGACCCAGCCCTGAGGCAACCGCTTCCACTGATACTGTACTCCCCTCCAAGTGAAAGCAAACTGTGGCCTGCATTCTTCTGCAATGGGAATGGAGAAAAAGGCATTAGCAATGTCACTTGTGGCATACCACTTGGCTGCCTTCGATTCCAGCTGGTACTGGAGCTCCAGCATGTCCGGCACGGCAGCGCTGATCGGAGGAGTCACCTCATTCAGGCCACGGTAGTCCACGGTCAGTCTCCATTCCCCATTTGCCTTCCGCACTGGCCATATCAGGCTGTTGAAGGGGGAGTGAGCCTTGCTGATCACCTTCTGGCTCTCCAGTCGTCGAATCAGTTGGTGTATGGGGTGCAGAGAGTCTCTGTTGGTCCTGGATTGCCTGCGATGCACTATGTGAGAGGCAAGAGGGAACTTCAAATCCTGCACCTTATGGCTGCCCACCACGGAGGGGTCATCCAACAGCTGGGGCTTGGTGGACAGCTGTTCTTTGCCTGCAGTCTCTACAGCTGCTACCCCAAATGCCCACTTGTGCCCCTTAGGGTCCTTGAAGCATCCCTCCTGCAGAAAGTCAATGCCAAGAATGCAAGGTGCATCTGGACCAGTCACTAGGTTGTGCTTTCCCCATTCATTCCCGGTCAGGCTTCTCTCAGCCTGCAGTACAGTCAGGTCTTGTGAGCCCCCTCTGACTCCTTGAATGCTTATGGGCTCAGCCCCTTTGTACCTCGATGGTATCAGGGTGCATTGGGCCCCTGTGTCCACCAGAGCTGGGTACTTCAGGGCTTCTGAAGTGCCAGGCCATTTTACATACACATCCCAGTATACTCTGTTGTCCCGGCCTCCACCTGGCTGGAGGTAGGGCACCTCTAATGCTGGCAGCGATGCCCACACTTGTCACAGGGTCCTGTGTTCCTAGGGGAAGGGTCTCTTGAGCGAGAGGGACCACTCTGGGAAACTGGGGCAGCCCTTCTCCTGGATGAGTTAACCCTGTGGTGCCCACCTTGCAGTTCCTGCACTCTGTTCCAGAGGGCAGAGGTGGGTTGGCCATGCCAGGTGTCCATGTCCTCTCTGTGGTCACTGAGGAACCTCCACAGAGACCCCCTAGATATCCCCCGATTGGCTTGGGGTGATCTCCTAGGGGAAGGTCGCCTGTTCCTGATTGCTGAAACCTGGACCCATTCTGAAGGGGAAGGGGAAAAGGAGGCATCGCTCCCCCTTTTCAGTTCAGACATGGAGGTCTTGATCTCTTTGACAATGTCTTTAGCCATAGTTTCTATGGCTGAGATTAGGGGTTTCTGATTTACATTCTCACATCCCCTCCAGCCCACTTTCAGGATGGTGGTAACCCATCACAGTCCCCTCCAGTGGTGATCCTGCACATAACTGCTCTGTCCAGCTGGGCCTGCACCACAATATTTATCACAGTTCTGGAACACCACCACAGCAATCAGTTCAGTTTCTGTCTGTGTGATGTCTCTGTAATCACTGGCTGTGATTGGAAATTCTCTGTGCCAATAACTGCTCACCAGGATGTGTCTTTGCTCACATGTTGTATGGTTAGCTACAACCTACACCCACTGGAAAGAATTTCACTGCAACCCAACACCTCCTCCAGCACCCTGATTCCATCAGCCTGCTACAACCACCAGGAGAAGCAGGACAAAAGACTCTGCCCAGAGTCCACCATGACACTGAAGCAATCCATTGAGTGCTAAAAGTAACCAAGAGGAGTGGAGAACACTGCTGGTGGGAAGTCCTGTTTGGATGGTGTCCAGCAGCAGCTGGGACACTGCCCCTGGTGGCACAGCCACTGTGATTTTCCTGCCTGCTCTGCTCTCTGCTTGCTGTTCAACATTGGTTTGTAGTTAGAGTTAGGAGGATGGCCAAGCAAGTCACACTGCTGCAGACATTTCCCATCATCAATGTTTCCTGTGTGCTTTGTGTCACTGAATGGCATTGAAGAAGACTTTGGAGGCTAAGGAACCACCAAATGTCCTTCCCATTCTGATTGGATGATGACATTCTCTGTTGAGAGGCACAGAGACAAGAGGCAACCACACAGCCACTCTCTGGCTGAGAGAGATGCACTCAAGTCACAGAGCAGATTGTGGTGGCACAGTCCCCCTGTCACTGGAAACCTCCTCAAGACCTGATGGGATTCCCCCTCCCACCTTGCCTAGGCCATGAACTAGCCCAGGGTAAGGCAGGTATGGATCAGGAAAGAGAGAAATAGTGCCCTTAGAGGTGTCCTTCGTGTGCTGCACCCTCCTGCAAGTGCAGATGTCCTGCTGAGACAGCCTGGGTCAGTGTCACTTGGGGAATTATCATAGTTTCATAGTTTCATAGTTTCAGTTAGGGTTGGAAGGGACCACAAGGATCATCTAGTTCCAACCCCCCTGCCATGGGCAGAACACCCCACACTAGATCAGCCTGGCCAGAGCCTCATCCAGCCTGGGCTTAAACACCTCTGCTCTGAGCTGAAAGCTAACAGAATATTCTCCCTTTGATATGAAAGAAATACTAAAGGAGCTTTGTGAGGAGCACTTTGAAACCTTGAAGAAAACTACAGAGACACAAAGAGCTCTTAGGGCACTTGGGGATCATTGCCTGAGCCTCACACACTGAGAGGAGACTGAAGGAATCTGCTCAAGAAGTCAGAAGCAGAACAAAACTTCCTTCAAGTATGAATTGGCCTCACTGAGGGCCATGAGCAACAAAGCCTCCCAGGGGTGCTTAGAGAAGCTCCATGAAGGCCATGATTGAAGGCAGACAAAGGCAAAGTGCAGATGAACAAGCCCTGGCCTTGGTTTCTGAAGGAGAAAGGCCAAGCTCTGAGCCTCAGGCCTTGGAAAGGCAGATCCTGAGAGCCTCCAACTCAAACTTCATCTCAGCAGCCATGGTGGCAGAAGCTGCTGCCAGAAGGCACAGGATCAAGACCTTGTCCCTCTTGAGTCTTGCAGCCCTGCCAGAGCCCTTGGCCATCCCTCCTGCAGGCTGTGCTACACTGTCCCATGCCTGCAGCTCTTTCCCTTCAGGCTGCTGACATCCATCTGGCTTCCCCAGCCAGCTCTCCCCCTGACATTTCACACCTTCCCTCAGGCCTCTCCACTCTTGCTGCCTGTTCCTTGACACACAAAGGATCTCCAGACTCCTTCTGGATCACCTCTTGCACCACAGCTCTACACTTGGAGTGACATTTCTTTGTCCTGGCCTCCAGTCTGAACCTTTCAGTTGCACGTTCTGAAGGCTTCTTTCTGTGTCCACAAGCAAGAAAAGCTCCATCAGCTGACACCCCCCTTCAAGCAGGTGCACATCACCCCTGAGCCTTCACTTCCCCAGGCTAAAGAAGCTCAGCAGCTTCAGGTGCTAGATAGAGACTCCAAACTCCATCCAGGCAGATCTCCTATAGAGCTTCTCCAGTACCTCTCCATTCCTCCAGACTTAGGAACTCCACAGCCAGACACCAATATTGCAGATGTGGTCACAACAGGGCTGAGTGCAGGGGAGGACAACCTCTTTGTCTGGGTATCCACACTCCTCCGGCCACAGCCCAGCTGCACTTGGCCTTCTGCACTCTGCTCAGGCTCTTCTCCAGCCCAGGCCATTGGCAATGGTCCCTGCCAGAGGCCTTTCTGCCTGGGCACAGAGCAGAACCTCCAGCTGCAAAGCAACAGCCAAGGCACCTCCCTGCTGCTGCCTTTCAGCTTCTCCAGCAGCCACAGCCAAGCCCTGTCCCTGTTGCTGTCCCCTCAGGCCCTCAGGGTGGCAGGGAGGTGACAACCCAGCTCCAAGGCTCTTCCTGCAGGGGCCACCAGGTGCTAAGGGACAGGGAGTCACACAAGTCCCTTGCCCATCACATGCCTTCTGCTGCCTGCTGGGGACTCTGGCAGCTGGGAGGCCAAAAGCACAGAGCCCAGGCAGGAGTCAGGGACTGCCCTCTCTTGTGCTGCAGCAAGAAGTGACCTCCCAAGCCCTTTCTTGCCCTCTTCCTGATGCTGCCCTATCAGCTGCTGAGCCAGTAGCGACCTCCCAGCCCCTGCCCAGTCTTGTGGCTGCTGCTGTGCAGGAGATCCTGAGGCACAGCTGAGCTGCCCATGGCATTGGCACTCATCTGCTCCTGGTGTCCATCAGCTGCTCAGCCACAGTTCACCTCCAACTCCTCTTCCAAGACCATGAGGCTGCTCTGGGAGCTCCCAGTCCTTGCCCTGTGCCAGAGAGCAAGCAGAATCCCTCAAGGGTGGGAGGGGATGCAAGTGAGGAGTCAGAGCAGGAGGAAGGTGGTCTGGGGCTGAGGTATTCCAATTGGGGCTGAGGGCTCAGAGCTGTCTTTCAAGTCTGTGGGTCAGGCCATGGCTGAGGAGAGGTTTTGGTATCCTGCTGAGGGTGCTGGACAGAACTCAGGTGGGGACATGATCTGAGTCACATAGCTTGGGCTGGGGATCTGTTGAGGGCTGGGGTAAAGGGCAAGGCCTCAATGCAATGGTTAAGGGCCTGGACCAGGGTGAACAATGATTGGAAAGTCAGGTTCATGGGTAGATGTGGGAGAGGCTGAGGTGGGATGGGTGAGTTGAGTGATGAGCTCACTGCCTGTGGGTTAGAGCAGGGGACTGGGTTCAGGGGAGGAGCAGGGCTGGTGATTAGAGTGAGGGGTTCAGGTTGTCCTGGGAGGTGATCAAGGGATGGAGTTTTTATTGGGACAAGGCTTAATGTGTATTCGGAGGGATGAAAGGGATCCTGTTTGGACTGGGGCAGGGCCCAGAATGTAATGGGAAGGCATGAGGGTGTGCAGTTTGTACTGGGAAGGATGCCTTCAGTACTGGGATGGAACTCAGACTACAGAGGAAGACGACAATATGACCTAGCATTTACTGGGATGAGGACACATATGTACTGGGAGGGGTTAAAGGAACAATATTTGGGATGAGTCTATACTGGAAGGGGATCAGGGTATCCAGTCTGGACTCTGAGTAGGTGCAGAATGTAATGGGAGGTGGTTGGATTAGGAGTGCATGAGGAGACCTCCTGATCTGAAGGCAGCTCTGCTCTGGAGCCCAGCTCTGTCCCAGAACCAACCCTGGAATATCCCTGCCTGCAGTCCCAGCACTGCCACAGTGCTCTGGGGCTCCCTGACACTGCTGCTGTGCTGGGACTCTGCCCCTCCACCTCTGCACAACGGCACTGCCCTGCAGCCCCACAGAAGCCTTGGAGGCAGGAACCCAGAGAAACAACTCCCTGCAGGGTCCTTTATTGTTGAGCACACAGAGGGAGCACAGCTCCTCATGTCTGCAGCCTCTGGGTCACAGCAGACAGGACAACACTGAAACAGCAATGGTCTGAAGAAAGACATTTGTGTGGGAACAACATTCTCCCAAGGGGAACAGCACCAGCAGCAGCCAGAACTCCAGCACAGCCAGGCTGGGCCTGCACTGAGTGACATCAAACTGCTCGCAGAGAAGACAAAGAGTTTATTGCTTCTGAAAGCATCCAGGGATCAGTTGGCTCAGGGCAGCCTTGAGCTCCTTGTTCCTCAGGCTGTAGATGAGAGGATTCACTGCTGGAGGCACCACCGAGTACAGAACTGCAAGCACCAGGTCCAGGGATGGGGAGGAGATGGAGAAGGGCTTCAGGTTTTGCAAAGATGCCAGTACTGACACACAGGGAGACCACAGCCAGGTGAGGGAGGCAGGTGGCAAAGGCTTTGTGGCGTCCCTGCTGAGAGGGGATCCTCAGCACTATCCTGAAGATCTGCACATAGGACACCACAATCAACACAAAACAGACAAAGAAGAAACATCCACTGGCCATAATAAGCCAAAGTTCCCTGAGGTAGGATGTGGAACAGGAGAGCTTGAGGATCTGGGGCACTTCACAGAAGAACTGCTCCAGAGCATTGCCCTGGCAGAGGGGCAGGGAAAATGTGTTGGCTGTGTGCAGCAGACCATAGAGACAACCACAGCCCCAGGCAGCTGCTGCCAGGTGGAGACAAACTCTGCTGCCCAGGAGGATCTCATAGTGCAGGGGTCTGCAGATGGCAACGTAGCGATCATAGGACATGGTGGTGAGGAGAAAATACTCTGCTGACATGAAAAAGGGAGAAAGAGAAAGACCTGAGCAACACATCCTGCATAGGAGATGTCCCTGGTGTCCTTCAGAGAATTGGCCATGGTTTTGGGGACAGTGGTGGAGATGGCACCCAGGTCAAGGAGGGCGAGGTTGAGGAGGAAGAAGTACATGGGGGTGTGGAGGTGGTGGTGCCAGGCTATGGTGGTGATGATGAGGCCATTGGCCCAGCAGGGCAGCAGGTAGATGGCCAGGAAGAGGCAGAAGTGCAGGAGCTGCAGCTGCTTTGTGCCTGGGAAT
>JAAWVA010000030.1:7184853-7257413 GCA_015227895.2 Colaptes auratus | reverse complement strand
GGGAGAGAGGGGGGTTCAGGGAACCCCCCTGGCCGCTGGAGGGAAAGGTTTTTCTGCATTGTGTTCATTGCTGTATTTTCCTGTATATATTGAAATATTGTATATTTGTGTACATATTCATTGCATTCCATTTATGCCTGTAAATATAGCTTGCATCTGCTTTTCCGACTGAGCTAGCTGTGTTTCTTTTCCCTGTGTGTGGGGAGGGAACTTTCTCACCCCACCACATATTTTTTAATTGGCAGCCCAACGCGCGGCTTGTGGATAGTTCTGCGTCCAGAAGCAGAGCAAAAGTTGCTTGATTTATTGTCTGCTCAGGTCGGAGTGCAAGGAGAAAGTGTTTTGGCTTTTAGACATCGTTTTTTTCAATCTTTGGGGCCCTTATCTATAAGCATGTCCTAGGATTGATTTTCGATCGCTTAGGCAATACTTGATGTATAAATTGCATTTATGGTTTAAGTATTAGATTCAGCTTCTCTATGAGCGGTGCCTGGGATTCTTTTGGCTTAATAGATACAGGAATGTACCTCAACCACTCTGCCCATAGAGAAATAAACAAGTTTAAGATCCCAGTAGGTGAAAGGTCATTTTAAGTGATGGCTGGGATCCAAAGGTGATTTATTTGATTGTTTTGATTCTGCTGCTGGTGATGGTGATTGCGTACTTGTTATATACGCTGTTACCGGAAGAAAAGTGTCTAATGCCTGTTTTGTAATTAGGCGTAGACCCAAGAGGAGAAAGAACCTCTAACTCGACCCCAGAAATATCTAGTGATGAGGAGAATGGATGATCTGTATCAGTTAAAGATAAAGCTAAAAAGTCCATTGGAAAGGCTGTGCTCTGAACGGTGCTGTTGGTGGTTCTGGCAATCAGCCAGCGGCAGCGGCAGCGCCTAACATGGCGGCTCCCACGTCCTCGGCAGCCATTAATGCGGCAAAGCCATTTCCTCCTTCTTCTTCAGCAGGACCGGAAGTGTCCTCCACAGCAGCTGATCTGTCTCAGAACCTGTCAGCTTCTGTTAAGCCAGCTGTAAATTCAAACACAGCTCCAGTTCAGCAGGTAGCTGTTTTAAATACAAGAAGTGGAAAGACCAAGGCTGACCCAGGAGCTGATGCTGGTGAGGAAACTTCTGCTTTAAGAGACCCTGCTGAGGAGGAGAGAAGGTTGGGTCTTAAAGATATAGCTGAGTTATTGAGAACATCACTGGATGGAGATGCAGGGCAAATTGCTGACAGCAGAACAACTAGAGGTGGTACTCCTGACCTTAAAGAGATTCTTAGGAGAGTGACAATAGATTATGGGGCAACAAGTTCAGGAAGAGGAGGAAGAGGAGGAGACAGATGATATTCTGGACTGTTCTTCCCCAAGAGAAGAGCTAAGGAATGTGCGTAAAGATTACATCAGAGCAGATAAGGAGCCAATCCTAGCTTGGCTTGGTAGATACTAAGATACAGGTGCTCCAGCTCTGATGGTTGGAGACAAGTCAGCAGCTCAACTAGGAACTGTCTCAAAGGATAATGGAATAGATAGACACCTAGGCAGGACTCTCGGTAAGGTTACTCTGTGGATACGCCTTTTAATGGCAACCCTCATGAGATGTCCTTCCCGAGATGATCTTCCATGGAATCCTAAGCCCTGGACTACCATAGAGGAGGGAATTAAGCGTCTGAGAGAATTTGCTGTCAGAGAGGTACTCTATGGTGGCCATGAGACTCTGAATCCTGATGAAATTCCTGTAGGAACTGGTCTTGCAAAAAAGCTCATCAAACTTGCTCCTCCTAACTATGCAAATATTCTGGCAAGCAGAATTGTGGCAAGAAATTGTTGGAGAATGGCTTAAATCTAAGGGACATGACTCTGTGGAACAGCTACTTGAGCAGAATGTGTAGGCCTTACTCCATCTTTGTGTTTACTGCTCATAGTTAGCTGACTTGCTGAAGCAGCAAGGTCACTATGGCCTCGTAGCTGTTCTCGCAGCTGTGTGTTTGTGAGACATCTGGATGAGAAAGGAAGAGCTAGGTAAGATAATTGGATGGGAAAGGAAGAACTAGTGAGAAGGGAGTTTTCTGGGAATGTACACAGAGCCTTTGATATTGTACACAGTCCTAATTGCAGGTGGGCTGGATATTATAATGTTGCCTTCAGTCAGAAACCAATAGAATACTGACGCTTGTGCATATTTAGCTGAGATGCTATATAAGCTGTGTATCCGGGCAATAAAGTTGAAGCGTGCTTATCAATCACATTGATTGCTTCTGTCTTCCCTTGCCACTCTCTGATAGCTGGGGGGTGGCTGAAACCCAAATGTCACAAGTGGAGAGTCCTCCTGGCAGACACTTGCCAGTGGCATCCCTCAGGGCAAGCCCTTGGGCCAGCACTGTGCAATCTCTTCATGAACTCCCTGCACCATCTGAGCCAGGGCCTTTGCAGCTCCTCTGGAGATGAAGCCAAACTGGGTAGAGCCCTTGAGGGACCTCATCTGCTTACCCCTGCCCTGAGCAGGCTCATTGGACAAGAGGATGTGCAGGAGTCTCCTCCACAACTGCAGCAGGACAGAGCCAGCAGCTTCTCCACTCAAAGCCTTGGTAGGAAATCTGCCAGATGGATCTGGTGAAACTTGGATCTGCTCAGGCTCTGGCCTCAAGGAGGCTGATGGCTGAGGGTGCAATCCTGTGCTCAGCTGTGTCTCAGGAACTCACCATTCAGTAGGAAGCCAAGGACAGGGAAGGGGGAGGTGAGGCCACTTCTGCCTCCTGAGAGGACTGGCCAACAGCAGGAACACAGCAAGGAAAGGGACTGTGAGGTCAGGTGTGTCTGCAGGAGCTGCTAGGGCAGCCCTGGGCTCAAGGCTGGCAGATGGGCAGAGTGATCTGTGAGACGGCCTCTGCCAAAGGGCCTGGGCTGACTGCAGGAAGGGGCTGTTGGTTTGGTTGCTGTGTCTCTGTGTCTTGTTCCGGAGAGGGAAAGAGACTCAGTTCTTTTGAATATTCCCGTGCTGTGAAATAAAAGGCACAAATGAGGCCAAAAGAGCAACAGCTAGACATACATACAGTGGATGGATTAGAAGGGGAGTGTGACCATTTTAGACAGTGCATGTAAGAAAGGGACAGTTGCTGAACACTGGCTGAATGTTTTTGATATTTAAATGAAACCAAGATAGTCGAAATGAATTTCATTGGTAGATTGGTATAATGCAACTTTAAGTTCTGTCAGTTCAGTCTGGGTTCAGTCTATACTTTTCCCTCTGTTCATGTGGGCCTGTTTCTCCCTCTGAAGCAACAGCTTTGCCAGACAGAAGGGACCTTGAATTCACAAAGCTAACCAGATAAGAAAACTAATTCTTGCATTCGCTTTGAGCTAACAGAATTTTTCACCCTAATTGCCTTTCTCTCTCTCTCTAACCCTTTTTGGGAAAAAAGGGAGGTAGGGAGGGAGAGAGGGGGGTTCAGGGAACCCCCCTGGCCGGCTGGAGGGAAAAGGCTTTGTCTGCATTACGTTCATTGCTGTGTATTTCTGTATATATATTGTAGGTACTGTATATTGTGTACATATTCATTGCATTCCATTTGTGCGTGTAAATAGAGCTTATTTCATTTGCTTTTCCAACTGAGTTAGCTGTGGTTTCTTTGTGTGTGGAGGAGAACTTTCTCACACCTGCCACATATTTTCAATTGGTGCCCAACATGGGGCTTGTGGATATTGCTGTCCAGAAGCAGGGCAAAAGTTGCTTGATTTATTGTCTGCTCGAGTTGGAGTTGCAAACATGAAAGTGTTTTGGCTTTTAGAGTGTCTGTTTTTTTTTTTTCAATTTTTGGGGACCTTATCATGTTCTGGGATTGATTTTCGATCGCTTAGGCAGAACCAACCATGACTCTTTGTTGCCCATTCAGAATCTGATTCATCATTTGGAGAGTCAGAAAGTCATCAGCAAAACTCATTCCCCTTTCAACAGTCCAGTGTGGCCTGTGTGAAAGCAGAATGGAGACTGGCGTCTGACAGTCGACTACTGAGCCCTGAATGAAGTAACTCCACCTATGAGTGCAGCAGTACCAGACATGATGGTGTGGTGAAGGCACATTCTGCCCAGATACTAGATCTGGTCCCAGCATGTGGACAGGTTTCCCTCCTTCAGGAGGAAAACAAAAGCCAAGGCATTAGCCAGGCCAGCACGCACTCAGCGCATGCAGTGCGTGTGCGATCACCAAGTATGGCATAATTCCAGCTTCACGCTTTCTATAGGCTGAAGCCAGTTGTCTCTGAGAGTGCCCATTGGTCAAACCCAGCCTCGAGGAATCTATAAGTATTACCCCTGTTGGTGAACAACTGGCCCCCTCTTTCACTTTGTGTCTGTACTCGCTCGAGAGAGGAGCTCTCGAGCCACAGCCTCTGCCGTTGAGCTTATTGTTATTAGCTTCTATCACACATGCATGCATACTGAAGCCTCTGCATCGTGAGAAGCACTTTGATCGTGAGCATCATCCCAGAGGGAGGACCTTTGCTGAGCCCGAGAAGCCAGCGTCACCACAGCCAGTCGTACCGACCAGGAAAGCCCACCGTGCTACCGGAGGACTGGACCAGCCCCCGAGGGTAAGATCTGCCCAGCTGTCGGGGAGAAGGGACTTGATAGAGACTAAGTCCACATATACCTAGCCCCGCCATAGCGGGAGGAGAGCCACCACGTGTGCCACTCCAAGCCCTGTAACCGGAGGGAAGACTACCGAGTCCTGAAGGGAACCTGCTTCCAAGCCAAGCCCAGGTTCCAGCATTCCTTCTCCACTGCTGCGGAGAGAGGAGATAATACCCAACACCACCGTTTCAAGTCTACTAGGAATCAGTCCAGCGGCAGTCGTCAGCCGGACCCCCCACCTTGCTACAAACAACAGCTACAGAGTATCTCCCACGTGCTTTCCACCCACTAGCACTCAGTTCAAAGCATCTGCGTGTAGCAGTCATCACTGACGCACAGAAAGATTGCATATTTGTGTACATAGCCAGAAGCCGCCCGCGTTCCGCCGAGTCGCCAACTAGTGGCCAAGCGGCGGAACTGCACTCTTCATTATATAAACATACAAATAGTTTGTAGATAGTTTAATTAAGTTCTGATCATAACACTAAGCCATTTATGGAATGTATTTCACGAACGTGCACTAGAACATATATATAAGTTGTTGATTCATCGGTTATTAATAATTTGATAATTATTAAAATTAATATTTTCATAACTCATATTTCATATTCAATAAATTTAATAACCTCTTCACAACAGCCTGAACACATTGCACACAGAGATTACGACACAAATGCAATCCTCAGCACTGTCTTTTACAATCTGCTTTAGGGGTATGTTGCATCTTTATTTATCTCTAGGATGGTCAAAAATCATGAATTGTTTAATGGCAGCAAGATTTCTTTAATATGTAAAGGTAGAACTGGCCAGGCTCTAGCTTCACAGATAGAAAACTTGCAGGCAAACAGTGAGAGCAAAGAAGCTTCATTGCTTTGCCCAGTATGAAATTATCCATAATAATGTATTTTTGCTCATCCTAGTAAAACTGATCTCTTAATGTTCACACAACAGTTAAGCAGTCAAGACACTCAGTTATAAGTTAGATGCTTCCTGTTGACCTCCTGGATTATTGTGACAGTCGTTGAGGTCAGTGCTAGGCAGGTTTGCTGTCTGTCTTTTTCATGACAGTTGTGCCGTGTTCGTGCTGTCTTGTGGTGAGAGGGTTGCAGCACTTAGCACAGTTGACGTTTCTAGGTGTTGACATGAGCTAACTATCTCTTGTTGGTACCATTAAAAAACTTTTTTTTGCTATGGACTATTCTCTCTTTCCCCCTTTTTTTTAGGTATTTGTTTGTTGTTGTTTTCAGCCTACAATGACAATGCATGTGGTGTTATAATGGATTGTGATTTTCCCTCTAAGTGTGTAAAATTACAGCAAACTGGTGAGATAACATTTAAGTCCATATGAACATTTTCTCTAATCACACAACAATCAAACCACCATAATATTCAGTCCTAATTCACATGGTGCTGTGGTACATTCTTCTGATCGCTCAGATTATCATAACAGTTATTGTGATTGATGTTCGACTCCATGGGAAATGCTGTTTCCTCATAGTCTTGATTCTTCTGCCGTTGTTCATTGCGATGATTGCAGCTGACAGAAAGGAAGGTTCGAGGTGACCTTATTGTGACCATCCAGTATCTAAAGAGAGCCTACAAGAATGCTGGGGAGGGACTTCCTAGGGTGTCAGGAAGTGACAGGACTAGGGGGAATGGAATGAAATTGTGGTGGGGGTATTCAGGCTGGACATGAGGAGGAAGTTCTTCCCCATGAGAGTAGTGAAGCCCTGGAATGGGTTGTCCAGGGAGGTGGTTGAGGCCCCGTTGATTTTTTTTCAAATAATTTTTTGTCTCTAATGTCTTTATTTTTTATCTTTTTTGTTATTTTATTTTTTGTAATAATTTTTTCATATTTTTAAATTTTATTTTTTAATTAATTTTAAAAATATATTTTTTAAATTAATTTATTTTTTTATTTTTATACTTTTTACATTTTCTATTTTTATTTTTAAAATCTTGTTTCATTGTATTTTGTGTCTGTTCATTTTAATATAAGTTTAATATTTTAAACTATTTTTTGTTACTTTTAAATTTTATTTTAATTATTTTTAAATTATTTGTAATTTAGGTTTTTCTAATTTTTTAATTTAATAATTTTTTAAAAAATCTTGGTTTTATTTTTTATTGTAATTTTAAATTTTTTTTGTTATCAATTTTAAAATAATTTAAATTTTTTTAAATCTAGGTTTCAATTTTTAATTTCTTGATCTTATATTGTTTATGTTAATTATTTTTTATCTTTTGCATGTTTGTTTTATCTATTTTCTATTTTAATTTTGATTTTTGCTTTTTTATTATTTTTTAACTTTCTTTTCTATTAATTCTTTTTTATTATCATTTTTAATATTCACTGTTTTGAATTTTTTAATACTTTTTGTTTGTTTTTTTAAATCTAGTAGTCTTGGTAGTCCTTATTTGTATTTTTTGCTGATAATCCTTATGGTTTTTTGTTAATAGCTATTTTGTAGTTTGTTATATTTTGTTTTCATTCTTTTGTTTTTATTGTTGCTCTTCTTTTTCTATTCTTATTTTGTTAATTCATTTTTATTTTAAACTTTTTTGTTGTTTGTTTTTAATTTGTTCTCTATCATTATTTTTTGTTATTATTTTGTTATGTTTTATTGTTCTTTTTCTATCTAAGTTGTAGTATTTTGGGTTTGTTTTGCAATATATATTTGTATTTTAAATTTTTTAAAATTGTTTTCTTTTTTACTATTTTTTGTATTATTTGTATGTTTTCTACTCAATGTCTAAGAAGGAACTAGAAAGATGTTACATTAGCTAAGGAATACTTTTAAGAATGAATACCTATTTACTACAAACCTTAACTATATTACACGGAGCTCCTTTGCAATGCCGAGGCACACAGCTAAAAAGGTTTGAACCAAAAGAAGAACTTACAATGTGAACTCATTACTAAGTGCTTATGCCTTACTGCAATTACTATGCCCTGAGTACCTGTAAATACCAAATGCTTACTATTCCTTATGCTTACTGGGAAGACTTAGCAAAACTCTAAATAACAAATCTCTGAGAGACATTACAATCAGGAATGATGAAATTAGCACTGTTGCTTTAACTCAGAGCAGAGCTTCGGTAGAATAGAGTCATACCAGAAAAGAGAGTGGGGGTAGGGGTGACTACCTCTTAGACCATCTGCTTCATTAAGATGTCATGTACCGTCCTCTCCAGGACACAGTGACCATCTCTGGAGTCACCTTTCCCGGGGCAGACTGGACAGCCCAAGGCCCTTTCCATCATTCTCCAATTTGCTTCTGCACTTATTCTTTGTTCATTCCGGTTCCTCTCTCCTATGCTGCTTTGACCTTTCGGGAGGCAAAGCTGCAGTTGTCCCCTGGGCAACCTCTGTGACTATTTTTGCACTCCATCTCTTGTATCTACTTGCCTAAAACTTTGCTTCTCAGATCATGCGTTGGAGAGAGACAACCTGCTGAGAGACAATTTGTGCTGAGCAGCTGGTTCCAGAGGGGTTTCATCGCTGATGCAACTTTATCAGACTTTGCTTTTTTTTTACTTCCAAACAGAGACAATTCTCCTGTGGCTGAGTGCAGCCAGAGAGCAGGGGGAGCTGGTGCCATGGAGCTGTGACCTACAGCTGCAGAGAGCAGTGGAGGAGTTTGATGGGACAGTGATGTAAGCCCCAGGTGGGCAATGACAGCAATGGGGAGGTTGTGGAGGGGGTGAGGAGCAAAGTTGTTCATACAGTGTCAGATCTTGGGGAAGAGTGTTTCCTTTGAGTCCAGGCCGCTTGAGGAGACTCTGTGGATCAAGGTGACATGGAGAGTGCTGCTGTCAGCTCCCTTCTCTCAAATGCAGCTAATTAAAAACATCCTTTAAAAACAACCCAGGGGGTTATGAGGCCCAGTGGGAAATCTTCCTCATTAACTGCACTCTGAAATAGCTTCAATTATGAGCTGTGAAAAAGCTCCAATGAGCTGAACAAATCTTCAGTACCTGGAGGAAATCCCAGGCAGAGCCACAGCTCCTGAGGGACTTCTGTGTTCTAATGAGCCCCATGGAGGATTTGGGGCTGACTCCAGGTGTCAGGGACTGAGAGAGGATTGAAGAAACTGCTCCAGAAGTCAGCAGCAAATGCCAAAGCAGCTTGAAGCACTGATTGGCCCCACTGGGGCTTGTTACTGACAAAGCCTCCCCAGGGGCTCCTTAGAGCAGGTAATCGGAGGCTGTGATTTCTAGACCAAAAAAAAGGTAAAATGCAGGAGTCTGGGATGCTGAAAAACCCTGGGTTTGGGTTATGGAGCAGGAAGGCCAAGCCCTGAGCACAGTCCCTGGGGACAGTAGAGCCTGAAAGCCTCAAAACAAAGGATCTGCTCCCAGGCCTGGGTGGCAGAGACAAGTGCCAGATCCCAGGGACCAAGACCTAGGTCCTGTTGGGCTTGCAGCCTTGCCAGAGCCCCTGGCCATGCTTTGCCAGCAGACTTGGTAGGCTTAGGTAATGGCTGCCCTGGATGACCTTGAAGGTCCTTCCCAAGCACAACAGTTCTGTGATTCTATGTTTCTGTGTAGGAGAAGGATTGGTTTTGGATAGCTTTAGAAGACTCTAGGGAAGGTTTGCCTTTGCTTGAAGATGAGGATTATCACAGTATCACTAAGGTTGGAAGAGACCTTGAAGATCATCGAGTCCAACCTGTCACCACAGACACCATGACTAGACCATGGCACCAAGTGCCACGTCCAATCCCCTCTTGAACACCTCCAGGGATGGTGACTCCACCACCTCCCTGGGCAGCCCATTCCGGTGGTGAATGACTCTCTCGGTGAAGAACTTTCTCCTCACCTCCAGCCTAAAATTCCCCTGGCGCAGGTTGAGACTGTGTCCTCTTGTTCTGGTGCTGGTTGCTAGAGAGAAGAGGCCAACCCCTTCCTGGCTACAACCACCCTTCAGGTAGTTGTAGAGAGCAATGAGGTCGCCCCTGAGCCTCCTCTTCTCCAGGCTAAACAACCCCAGCTCCCTCAGCCTCTCCTCACAGGGCTGTGCTCAAGGCCTCTCCCCAGCCTTGTTGCCCTTCTCTGGACACCTTCAAGTGTCTCGATGCCCTTCTTAAACTGAGGGGCCCAGAACTGGACACAGGACTCAAGGTGTGGCCTAAGTAATGCAGAGTACAGGGGCACAATCACTTCCCTGCTCCTGCTGGCCACGCTATTCCTAATGCAGGCCAGAATACATATATATATATATATATATATATATATATATATATATACATAAAACAAAGAGAGATATCAAGAGGGATGCATATTGTGCATATTTTATAACTAAGGCTTTAGTGACACCAGCAAGAAATAGCTAATCCAAGTCAACACCTGGAAACATCAATTTTGCAAGGCAGTACTGCAATCAGCTCAGCAAACAACAGCACAGGAATCAAGGGGACAGGACAAAGAACACTTCCCATGGAGCTGAAGATCAGCAGAGCTACCTAACACCCATCACAATGACTGCTGTGATAATCTGAGATCAAAAGCATCAATCAGAAGAATACACCAAAACCCATCTGAATTAGGACTGAGTATCACCATTGCTTCGTTGTTGTGTGATTAGGGAGTATGTTCACATGGGTTGATATGGTAACTCACCAGTCTGTCATAACTTTAAAGAGTTAAAGGGAAAATCAAAATTAATTATAGCACAGAAGACCTTTTCATTTAAGGTTATAAAAACAACAAAAAAAAAGTGAATTCAGGTATTATGTCACAAAAGAGAATGGTTCAAGCATGTTATGTTCTCAAATTGTCATTTTATATGTGGTTTCAAATGTGATTTAACAAAATTTATGGAGGGTATGAGAGTCTGGAAGTTTTAGCTAGGAGAAACATGAAAGAACAACAAACAACATTAAGCCAGAGTCAGTATCAACAAGACTCAGTGCCTTTCCTTAGCAAATACAAAGCATCAGCAGAGCAGAATTATTAGGATAACTAAAAATGGATTATTGTGTTATGTTCAGTTTTGGGCAGAACCATGAATATTCAGGATGTCATCCCTGACCCAGCCAAGGAGCCTTTGCACTCTTGCTGTTTGCCTGCAAGTGTTTTCCTTCTCTGTGGTGATGGAGCCTGGCCAGCTCTACCCTCATGGATCAAGGAGAATCTTGCTGACATTAAACATCACCACCACAAAGTACAGCAGCCAGGCTGGGCCTGCACTGAGTGACATCAGAACTGCTCTGCAGAAGAGTTTATTGCTTCTGAAAGCATCTAGGGATCAGTTGGCTCAGGGCAGCCTTGATCTCCAGTTTCCTCAGGCTGTAGATGAGAGGGCTCAGTGCTGGAGGCACCACTGAGTACACAACAGATACCAACACGTTCCAGGATGGGGAGGAGGTGGAGGGAGGCTTCAATCTCTTCTATGATTTTTGACCATCTCAGAAGAAAAGAAATCAAGATGTAGCACACCTTTGAAGCAGATTGTAAAAGGCAGTGCTGGAGATTGGGTTTGCTGTGTTTGTAGCTCTTTGTATCTTGATTCCTGTGTACAATGTGTTCAGGCTTGATCAAGTCTCCTTTGTTAATAAGAAAAGGGAAATGTAAGAATTGGAGCTAGTAAGATCTGAGTTCTCCTTTGAGAGAACAAAGAAATAAATTCAAAACTGTGGGATGAAACTTTCTGTCTGAAAGAAGCAAATGTTCTGTTTGTGTTCTGACCTTGTAAGATAAGTGGAAAGGAATGTGAGCTTGTTACTGACACGCAGCTGGAAGTTCTGTTATCTTTAGCCATATATTATGCCAGTTCTGTTAGATTGAGGTAATTCATACAACCTGAGCATTGTGTCTTGCATGGGTTACACCAGTCTGTTAGACACGCTGCACTACACAACTTCTGCTTTTGCTATAGAGTTAGTTTGAACTTGCTTGCTTCTGTGTATGCAAAGAGTGTTAGAAAGGTCAATCAAAAGTGTTGTTTTATTAGTAAACAAAAAAGGGGGAGATGTTGGAAGAGGTTTTTGTATAGCTTTAGAAGACTATAGGAAGGTGTAAAGAGGTTGTTTTCAGATAGCTTTGTAGGACAGTAGGGAAGATTTGCCTTTGCTCGAGTTAGAGCGAGCTATGTTCTGTCTTTGACTCTGAGGGGAATGTAAACACCTTGTAACCGAAGGAGAGAAATTAGGCAGAATTTGGTGTGATGTGTTAAAATATTGTTTTGTTATTTTGGCCTATTGTATGCCTTAATCAGACACTTGCCAGTAGAAAATGAGCAGTTGAGATGTGACACCTGTGCCTGCTGACAGACTAGAGAACCTTGCTCTATGATGTAATAAATGTCTTTGCCTGCTTACAACTTGTCCTGGGAGAGTTGCTCGAGGTGAATTTACCATCTATATAAAACCTGTATTAATACACCATTGTTCCAACCCTTGGCCATAGATTCTCATGTTGAGTTTGTTTCATCAAATTCCTCCCCGCTAAAGCCACCAAAAGACTTTAAATCCTCCATAGATGTTGTTGAACCACACTAAAAACATATCTAAAATGAAAAAACCCTCAAAAGACTGCTGTGTGCAACTACCTGAAGGGAGGCTGTAGCCAGGTGGGGGTTGGTCTCTTCTCCCAGGCAACCAGCACCAGAACAAGAGGACACAGTCTCAAACTGCACCAGGGGAAGTTTAGGCTTGAGGCGAGGAGAAAGTTCTTCACAGAAAGTTGTTAGCCATTGCCCGGGGAGGTGGTGCAGGCACTGAAGGTGTTCAAAAAGGGATTGGACATGGCACTTGAACCAGGTTTTAGCAGTCATGAGGTGTTGGGTGACAGGTTGGACTTGATGACCTTTGAGGTCTTTTCCAACCTTATCGATTCTATGATTCTATGTCATGCTTGAACAATTCTTTCTTGTGACACACCTGCACTGCCTCTTTTTGCTTTTATAACCTAGACAATGAAAGTGTCTTTTGTGCCAGAATCCATTGTAACCATCCCTTTAGCCATTTGAAATTGGTATCTAACTATGACATCCTGGTGAGCTAACACACAGCCCCCATGGGAACCTGTGCCCCAATCTGGTGTTGTCCACATGTGATCAGCCTCAGAACGATGCCTCAGTTCAGCAAGACAGTCCCTGGGATCAGCCTCAGGACTGATGATTTCCAGCTTCAGGGGGCACTGCTGTTTCTCCCATGCCTTGATGCTTGCCATGTCAGCCAAGATGGTTGCAGAACTGAGCTGCAGAACTGATCTCTGCAGCTCCTGACATGGTTGACTTTTCCTTGCCAGTGTCACTAAGAACCTGTGGGTGACCAAATGTGCTTCCCTTCCTACACCAACAAATCCATTTGCCTTTTCTAGGCTAAGCCTCTTTGGATGATGGATCAAAAAGCTCTTTGAAGCCTCTGAAATCCTCATTCAGATCTCTTTAAGTCTCTTAGCAGCTAATTCTGAAGAGCTGGGAGCACTGGCAGCCATCCTGGGAGGGAACTGGGAGCCCTGGGATCCATCCTGGGAACACTAGGAAGGAACTGGGGGTATTGGGGTCAAAATGGGATCCAAACTGGGAAAGAAGTGGGGGCTCTCAGGATCTGCCTTTCCAAGGCCTGAGGCTCAGAGCTTGGCCTTTCTCTTTCCTAAACCAAGCCCGGGGTTTTTTCAGCTGCACTTTGCCTTTGTCTGCCTTCAATCATGGCCTCCATGGAGCTTCTCTAACCACCCCTGGGAGGCTTTGTTGCTCATGGCCCTCAGTGAGGCCAATTGATACTTGAAGGAATTTTTGTTCTGCTTCTGACTTCTTGAGCAGATTCCTTCAGTCTCCTCTCAGTGTGTGAGGCTCAGGCAATGATCCCCAAGTGCCCTAAGAGCTCTTTGTGTCTCTGTAGTTTTCTTCAAGGTTTGAAAGTGCTCCTCACAAAGCTCCTTTAGTATTTATTTTTTTCAGCCACCTAGTGACAGAGTGGATAAGGACAGGGCTGACCCTGACTGACTGCAAGGGATCCTGAAGTCAAATCTCTTTCTATGGTTGTGCCTGGAGGGAAGCACAAAATAGAAACACAGGGACAGAGCTGGCTGGGTCCAGTGCAAGATAGAAACCTTGACCCCGTGACAACAAAGGTGTCTGTCCTAACACAGAGAGGTGGAGGGGAGGCTGGCGGAGGGTGCTCTGGAATTCAGTGTCCTTCTCCTGGAGCTCAGGGCAAGCACTCACAAAGCTTTGGCCTTTATAGGGCACAAGAACTGAGCCTGGAGAAGTCTGACTTGGTGCTGGCCCTTGGTGAAGGCTGTTCCTGAGAAATGTCTGAGTGGGGGAGATGCTGGACACAGCTGCTGTGATCCAGGAGAGCTCCAAGGCTCTGGCTTTAGGGTCACTGTTTTGAGAGGTGGAGATCATTGACTTCCATCAGGTGCTTGTCTGATCTGGAGAACCTTGGATGCTGAATCATCCTGGGATCTTTTGCCACTTGCACAGACCCTGAAGTTTTTGACCTCCAAAGTTTTCTATCAGCTCCCTGTTGGCTGTGATCCAAGCACAGATGCACTGACCTGGCAGGAGGTGACAAACCCCCAAGCCATAGGGAGGGAAATGCAAGGCTGGGAGAGCCCTGGTCAGGGCTGAGCCATTCCTTGCAGGTCAATCCTCTCCTCTGCACCCTTTGCTTCTCTCTGGCTGGGCTCATATCTTTCTCTTCTCTCCATCAGCCCTGCTCCTTTGTGCTGGGGAGGAGCAAAGTTTGCAGATCTGCTCCTTGGAACAGGCCAGAAGGTAAAGAACCCAACTTTGGCACAGCAGCAAGATCCCAGGCTCCAGCTGACCCCTGAGCACCTCTCAGCCCTCTCCAGACCCTCCTCCCAAACCACACTTCACAACTTGTGGAGCTTTGACGGTCATTGGCTGTGATGAGAATTTAGGAGTTCATCTCCCTGAGCCACAAATGGTCAGGTATCAGTTGCATGGCCAGAGGGGGATGGTTGGGATGGCTACGTCCTGGGGGTGTCAGCCCCATCAGCACTACAACCAGGGGACTCAGCACAGGAATCAGGGCTCTGATCCCTCTATTGCCACAGGTCACACACAGTGTCCTTACTTCCCAGTCACTTGGTCCCCAAGGATTTGCCCAAGAGCAGAGGGGTGACCGTTCCTCTCAGCAGCATGGCCTTCCAGAAGGCCTTGGACTGGATGTGGGAGGAGAAAAATAGATATAGAATAGTTTGGAGGAACCAAATCTCAGCTTTGGGGAATAGTAGAAGAGGTTGATGGAGACATGAATGAGGACAGCAAGTGTGAAATGTATGAGGATTAGGAGGAAGAGGATGACAATAATTATGTGGAGGACAAAGGAGATGATGTGGAAGAAGAGGAGAATGATATGGAATAGTAGAAGAATAAAGAGAAGGAGGAAGAAGATGAAGAAGAGGAAGAGGGCAAACCCCTATCAGCCCCTCTGTGCCACCCAAGCTGCCACATTTGTGCCCTGAGGGTGGGCAGAGCTTCCTTCCCAGCCAGCTTGGAGCTGGTAAAGCCCTACTGCCCCCAGCCCAGTGCCCAGCCCTCTGTCAGTGGTGGCTACGGCAACAGCTGCACCCTCAGCTCCAACCTCATCCGGCACTGCTTCGTCCACAGCCAGAAGCAGCTGCACCTCTGAGCTGCGTGAGGCAAGAGCTGCACTCAGATGGCCACCCTCAGCCAGCACCGCTGCACCCACACCGGGTGCCAGTGTACCACCTGCACAGGCTGCAGCAAGGGCTTCATCCGCAGCTTCCCCCTCACCTGGCTTAGTCACCCCCACGCCAGTGACCAGCGTGCCCCAGGGGACACAGCAATACACCGACCCCGGCACTGCCAGGCCAAACGTGACCCCCCCTGGGGGGGGGGCTTTTCCAGCAGATTGACCTGAAATCTCCTCTTTTACACTTTCTTTCCTCAGAAGCAACTGTGCCCCTGTGTGATGAAGGGGTTATTGATTTATGAATATGAAATGTGCATTATATAAATATTAATTTTATTAATTATTAACATTAGCAATAACCAATGAGTCACTATTGCATATCCATATTCTAGTGCAGGATTGTGAAATGCATCCCAGAAGTGGTTCAGTATTTACAAATTGGACTCAATTAGAATATTTTGCAGAATTCATTTCTATTAATATAACTCAGGCTGCAATTCCACCGCTTGGCCACCAAGTGGAGACTCGATGAGATGCTGGCAGCTGCTTAACTCTATACAGAGGTACAACAGTGCATCAGAGGCTGGAAGTAGAAATGTGCTGCTAGACACAGGTGCTTTGAACTGAGCATCAGTGAGTGGGAAGCAGGTGGAAGATTCACTGTGTCCTTTGTTTGTAGCAAGGTTAGGTTCCAGCAGGCTGCTGGTGCCGGGGCTGGCTCCTGGGCTGGTCTAGACCGTGATGGTGGAGGAATCTTTCTCCCTCCCATGACATCTGAGAGGGGATGGAATGTAGGCTTGCTGGTAGGCAGGCTCCCTTCCCAGGCCTCAGGCGGCTCCCTCTGGACAGCAGAGAGTGGTTCTGCAGGGTCGGCCTGGCAGGGCCTGTAGGGCTGGTCCAAGGACAGGGTCGGCCCTCATGGCAACGACCATCGAGGCCAGTGAGGATGGCCCCAGGGAAGAGGCGTGGCTGTGCAGAGCAGTGACTTCCCCTTTGCTTGGCAGGCAGGACCCTATCAGAGCAGTCCTGGCTTTGAAGCACAGGGCATGAATGGTGCTCTGGATTCCCCTGGGGTTCACAGGGCACAGAGCAGTGGAAGCAGCTCCTCTTCTATCCCGCAATGGCAGGGTCACGTGGCTAGTGCTGGTCCTGCTTTCTGAGCTGACACACAGAGGGTTGTGCAGTTCCTCAGTCTGCTGCTTCAGGCTGAGGCAGACGTTTGCACTGCCAGACTCGGCTAGGTCCATTCCCCGGCAACTGGGCAGATCTCACCCTTGGGGGTCCAGTCCTCTTGAAGGCACGTCAGGCTCTTCCAACTGGTGAGGCTGGCAGCGCAATGCTGTAGCTTCTCAGGCTCTCAGCATTGGTCCCTTGTCTGGAGATCCTCTCAGGGCTGAGACTCAACAGGCCTGCCTGGATGCTGGCTTAATAGCAAAGGCTATGGCATGAGCTCAGTGTCGTGTTGCCCCAGCACCAGCTGCTGCTCTGTAGGCAGGACAAGCCCAGCTCCCTCAGCTCTGATCACAGCCAATGCCTTGAGCTTCTGCTCAGCTTCTGCTGGCACAGGGCTGCCCCTGCAGAGGCCATGACACCTGTGGGCCTTCCCAGTCAGCTCTGTGCCGGGCTCTGCTAGAGTGTGTGTCAGTAGAGAGGCTGGGCAGGGCTGGCTGTTCCCTGCCACAGGCCCTGGGCCCAGCAAGAGAATGGAGATGTGAGGGCTGTGAGCAAAAGGGCAGGGTCTAGTTGGAAGCCTGTGGCAGTGGTGTTCCCCAGGGGTCAGTGCTGGCTCCAGTCCTGTTCAGCATCTTCAGCAGGGAGCTGTACAAAGGAGCAGAGTGGAGCCTCAGCAGGTTTGCTGGTGACACAATCTGCTTGGACCGCCCCCCGCCCCCCACAGCCCCCTCTGGCAGCGCAGAGCAGACCTGGCAACAGCAGAGGATATTGCTCTTGAGTCCACAAAATGTTGTTGTCAAGTCCAATCAGCACAGTCCTCTGGGTCAAAGACCCTGTGCTCTGTTAACTGACAGCTTCATAGTTTCATAGTTTCAGTCAGGGTTGGAAGGGACCACAAGGATCATCTAGTTCCAACCCCCCTGCCATGGGCAGGGACACCTTACACTAGATCAGGCTGGCCAGAGCCTCGTCCAGCCTGGGCTTAAACACTTCCAGGGACGGGGCCTCAACCACCTCCCTGGATAACCCCCTTCCAGGGCTTCACCACTCTCATGGTGAAGAACTTTCTCCTCACCTCCAGCCTGAATCTCCCCATCTCCAGCTTCATTCCATTCCCCCTAGTCCTATCACTCCCTGATAGCCTGAGAAGACCCTCCCCAGCCTTCCTGTAGCCTCCTTCAGGTACTGGAAGGCCACAATGAGGTCACCTCGGAGCCTTCTCTTCTCCAGACTGAACAGCCCCAACTCCTTCAGTCTGTCCTCACAGGAGAGGTGTTCCAGCCCTCTGATCATCCTCGTGTCCCTTCTCTGGACACCTTCCAGCACCTCCAGATCCCTCTTGGAATAGGGGCTCCAGAACTGGAGGCAGTACTCCAGGTGGGGTATCACCAGAGCTGAGTAGAGGGGGAGAATCACCTCCCTTGACCTGCTGGCCACACTTCTCCTGCTGCAGCCCAGGATCTGATTGGCTTTCTGGGCTGCAAGTGCACATTGAGAGCTCCTGTTGAGCTTCTCGTCCACCAGCACCCCCAAGTCTCTCTCCTCAGGGCTGCACTCCAGCCAGTCACTGCCCAGCCCTGGATTTGTGCCTGGGATTGCCTCGACCCAGAGGCAGGACCCTGCCCTTGGTCTTGTTGAAGCTCATGAGGTTGGCCTGTGCCCACCTCTCCAGCCTGTCCAGGTCCCTTTGGATGGATCCCTTCCCTCCAGCGTGTCTGCTGCACCACACAGCTTGGTGTCATCAGCAAACTTGCTGAGGCTGCACTCAATGCCACTGTCCATGTCACCCACAAAGATGTTGAACAAGCCTGGTCCCAGGACTGATCCCTGAGGGACTCCGCTTGTCCCTGGCCTCCACTGGGACATGGACCCAGTGACAGCCACTCTTTGGGTGCGGCCATCAAGCCAGTTCTCTATCCATCTAGTGGTCACCCATCAAACCCATGTGTCACCAGCTTGGAGACCAGGATGTGGTGTGGGACAGTGTCAAAGGCTTTGCTCAGGGCCAGGTAAACGACATCAGTTGCTCGCCCCTCATCTATTAATGTTGTGACCTGCTCACAGAAGGCCACCAGGTTTGTCAGGCAGGATTTGCCTTTGGCAAAGCCATGCTGACTGCTCCCAATCACCTCTTCACTATTCTTCTGAGTCAGTAGTGCCTCCAGGAGGATCTGCTCCACGATGTTTACGGGCACAGAGGTGAGACAGACTGGCCTGGAGTTCCCTGGTTCCTCCTTTTTACCCTTTTTGCACATGGGAACAATGTTTCCCCTTTTCCAGTCTGTGGGGACTGCCCCAGTCTGCCATGACTTTTGGAATAGAATAGAGAGGGGCTTAGCAACCTCATCTGCCAGTTCTCTCAGCACCCGTGGGTGTATCCCGTCGGGTCCCATGGACTTGAACACTTTCAGGTTCTTCAGGTGATCACCAACCTGAGCTTCACTTATGAAGGGCAGTTCTTCCTCCCTGTCCCTGGCATCGTCTGCCATGACTCCAGGAGTGTGGCTGGAGGCCCTTGCAGTGAAGACTGAGATAAGGAAGTTATTGAGTACCTCAGCCTTTTCCACATCACTTGAGACTAATTCACCAGTTTCCTTTCTGAGGGGGCCCACACCTTCCCTACTCTTCTTCATGCCATTAACATACCTGTAGAAGTTCTTAGTGCTGCCTTTAACCTTGTGGTGGGATGAGAAATTTAATGTCCGGCAATTTAATGTCCTGAAATCTTGTGTTGTCCCACAACTGCAGATTCATCAGAAAGATCAGGTCTAACAGACAGCTTCAGTTTTTGTCCATCAATTTCTACAGATGCTACTCCAAAAGCCCATTTTGTAACCTTTAGGGTCTTTGAAACGACCTTCTCTCAGAAAATCAATTCCCAAACTACAAGGTACGTCAGGTGCGGTCACAACTGTATGCTTCCTCCACTGTTTACCAGTTAAACTTCTATCAACCTCCACCTTAGTTAACTCTTGAGATCCACCAGTGACTCCCAGAATAGTTATAGCCTCTGATCCCTGATAATTTGATGGCATTATGGTGCACTGAGCCCCTGTGTCAACCAAGGCCCTGTACTTCTGAACTTGTGAAGTGCCAGGCCACTGGATGGACACATCCCAATAGATTCTGTTATCTCTCTTACCCCTCTCCTCCCCCCTGGCGGGAGGCAGGGCACCCCTAGTTATGGGGAACATGCCCTCATGTGCAATGAGCACATGGTGCAGTGTTAGAACTGGAGCCACTGTTGGAGCTACTAGAGTTGTCCTGGGGAACTGTAGAAGTCACAGCTACCCTTCTGGTATTGCTACCTCGGGTTCTGCCACTTTGCAGTTCCCGCAGTCTCCTGAAAAGATTAGCAGTTGGTTGACCATCCCATCTGTTCATGTTCTCACCAAACTGATCACGCAGAGTTATCCAAATACTTCCACGTGATTGCCTTGGTGGTCTGTTTTGGTTGGATCTGTTTTGGAATGACCTGTTTTGGAATGACATCCTTGGAGGACGCCTATTCCTCACAGAGGAAACCTGTATCCATCTGGAGGAAGAATTGGAATTATTTCCTTGTGTCAATTGGGAGATAGTGTTTTTAAATTAATCCTTCAGCTCTTTCATGCAATTCTCAAGTTTTTCCAGACAGAGTTTCAATGGCTGAAACCAAAGAAACACGTGTCATGCTATCCTCCAATTGTCTCATCTGATCAGTGAATTGGCCAACCGTAGGAGAAGCTCCGCCATAATTTCTTGCCACAATTCTGCTTGCCAGAATATTTGCATAGTTAGGAGGAGCAAGTTTGATGAGCTTTTTAGCAAGACCAGTTCCTACAGGAATTTCATCAGGATTCAGAGTCTCATGGCCACCATAGAGTACCTCTCTAACAGCAAATTCTCTCAGACGCTTAATTCCTTCCTCTATGGTAGTCCAGGGCTTAGGATTCCATGGGAGATCATCTCGGGAAGGATATCTCATGAGGGTTGCCATTAAAAGGCGTATCCACAGAGTAACCTTACCGAGAGTCCTGCCTAGATGTCTATCTATTCCATTATCCTTTGAGAGAGTTCCTAGTTGAGCTGCTGACTTGTCTCCAACCATTAGAGCTGGAGCACCTGTATCATAGCATCTACCAAGCCAAGCTAGGATTGGCTCCTTATCTGCTCTGATGTAATCTTTACGCACATTCCTTATCTCTTCTCTTGGGGAAGAACAGTCCAGAATATCATCTGACTCCTCCTCTTCCTCCTCTTCCTGAACTTGTTGTCCTATTAATCTCATTGTCACTCTCCTAAGAATCTCTTTAAGGTCAGGAGTACCACCTCTAGTTGTTCTGCTGTCAGCAATTTGCCCTGCATTTCCATCCAGTGATGTTCTCAATAACTCAGCTATATCTTTAAGACAAATCTTCTCCTCCTCCTCAGCAGGGTCTCTTAAAGCAGAAGTTCCCTCACCAGCATCAGCATCTGAATCAGCTTTGCTCTTTCCACTTCTTGTAGTTAAAACAGCTACCTGCTTAACTGGAGCTGTGTTTGAATTTACAGCTGGCTTAACAGAAGCTGACAGGTTTTGAGACGGATCAGCTGCTGTGGAGGACACTTCTGGTCCTGCTGAAGAAGAAGGAGGAACTGGTTTTGCCTTGCTAATGGCTGCCGAGGACGTGGGAGCCGCCATGTTAGGCGCTGCCGCTGCAGCAGCAGCTGGCTGATTGCCAGAACCACCAACAGCACCGTTCAGAGCAGCCTTTCCGATGGAATTTTTAGCTTTATCTTTAACTGATACAGATCCTCCATTCTCCTCATCACTAGATATTTCTGGGGTCGAGTTAGAGCTGTTCTTTCTCCTCTTGGGTCTACGCCTAACTACAAAATAGGTCTTAGATACCTTCCGCTCCCGGTACAGAGCATATAACAAGTATGCAATCACTATCACTAGCAGCAGATTCAAACACATCACATAAATCACCTTTGGATCCCAGCCATCACTTAAAATGACCCTTTCACCTACTGGGATCTTAAACTCCTTTATCTCTATGGGCAGAGTGGTCGATGTCACATTCCTGTATCTATTAAGCCAAAAGAATCCCAGGCACCGGTCATAGAGAAGCTGAATCTTATACTTAAACCATAAATACAATGTATACATCAAGTATCTGCCTAAGCGATCGCAAATCACTCCCAGGAAGTTCTTGTAGACCAGTACCGAACAAATTGAAAAGACCAAACGCTCTAAAATCCAAAACACTTTCATCCTTGCAACTCCGACTTGAGCAGACAATAAATCAAGCAACTTTTGCTCTGCTTCTGGACAGCAACTATCCACAAGCCCCACGTTGGGCGCCAATTAAAAATATGTGATGGGGTGAGAAAGATCCCTCCCCACACACAAAGAAAGAAACCACAGCTAGCTCAGTCGGAAAAGCAGATGAAAGCTATATTTACAGGCATAAATGGAATGCAATGAATATATACACAAATATACAATATTTACAATATATACAGGAAAATATAACAATGAACACAATGCAGAAAAACCTTTTCCCTCCAGCCGGCCAGGGGGGTTCCCTGAACCCCCCTCTCTCCCTCCCCACCTCCCCTTTTTCCCAAAAAGGGTTAGAGAGAGAGAGAGAGAAAGGCAATTAAGAAGGAAAAATTCTGTTAGCTAAAAAGCACATGCAAAATTAGTTCTCTTATCTGGTTAGCTGTTAACTCAAGGCCGTTCCTGCTTCAGAAAGAGAGAAGCACAGACTGCACCCAGCCTGAACCCAGACCAGACACAGACTGAACCAACAGAACCCAAACTCAAAACTGAACCTTCCAAGCCACCAATGAAATTCGTTTAGACTATCTTGTTTTTGTTCAAATATCAAAAACATTCAGCTAGAGTGTTCAGCAACTGTCTCTTTCTTAAAGGCATAGCATC
The DNA here is from genome assembly GCA_015227895.2 of Colaptes auratus. Lineage (NCBI taxonomy): Eukaryota > Metazoa > Chordata > Aves > Piciformes > Picidae > Colaptes > Colaptes auratus. The sequence continues at coordinate 7,235,068 of JAAWVA010000030.1, read as the reverse complement.
AACCGGTCACACCCACCACATGGTCCATCCATCAAACCCATGTGTCACCAGCTTGGAGACCAGGATGTGGTGTGGGACAGTGTCAAAGGCTTTGCTCAGGTCAAGGTAAACGACATCAGTCACAAGTGATGTGGAAAAGGCTGAGCTACTCAATAACTTCTTTACCTTACTGCAAGGGCCTCCAGCCACACTCCTGGAGTCATGGCAGATGATGCCAGGGACAGGGAGGAAGAACTGCCCTTCATAAGTGAAGCTCAGGTTGGTGATCACCTGAAGACCTGAAAGTGTTCAAGTCCAGGGACCCGACGGGATACACCCATGGGTGCTGAGAGAACTGGCAGATGAGGTTGCTAAGCCCCTCTCTATTCTATTCCAAAAGTCATGGCAGCCTGGGGCAGTCCCCACAGACTGGAAAAGGGCAAACATTGCTCCCATTTTCAAAAAGGGTAAGAAGGAGGAACCAGGGAACTCCAGGCCGGTCAGTCTCACCTCTGTGCCCGGAAAGATCATGGAGCAGATCCTCCTGGAGGCACTACTGACTCAGAAGAGTAGTGAAGAGGTGATTGGGAGCAGTCAGCATGGCTTTGCCAAGGGCAAATCCTGCCTGACAAACCTGGTGGCCTTCTATGAACAAGTGACAGCATTAATAGATGAGGGGCGAGCAACTGATGTCGTTTACCTGGACCTGAGCAAAGCCTTGACACTGTCCCACACCACATCCTGGTCTCCAAGCTGGTGACACACGGGTTTGATGGATGGACCACTAGATGGATACAGAACTGGCTTGATGGCTGCACCCAAAGAGTGGCTGTCAATGGGTCCATGTCCCAGTGGAGGCCAGGGACAAGCGGAGTCCCTCAGGGATCAGTCCTGGGACCAGTCTTGTTCAACATCTTTGTGGGTGCCATGGACAGTGGCATCGAGTGCACCCTCAGCAAGTTTGCTGATGACACCAAGCTGTGTGGTGCAGCAGACACGCTGGAGGGAAGTGATGCCATCCAGAGGGACCTTGAGAGGCTGGGGAGGTGGGCACAAGCCAACCTCATGAGCTTCAACAAGACCAAGTGCAGGGTCCTGCATCTGGGTCGAGGCAATCCCAGGCACAAATACAGGCTGGGCAGGGACTGGCTGGGGAGCAGCCTTGAGGAGAGAGACTTGGGGGTGCTCAACAGGAGCTCTCAATGTGCACTTGCAGCCCGGAAAGCCAATCAGATCCTGGGCTGCATCAGGAGAAGTGTGGCCAGCAGGTCAAGGGAGGGGATTCTCCCCCTCTCCTCAGCTCTGGTGAGACCCCACCTGGAGTACTGCCTCCAGTTCTGGAGTCCCTATTACAAGAGGGATCTGGAGGTGCTGGAAGGTGTCCAGAGAAGGGCCACGAGGATGATCAGAGGGCTGGAGCACCTCTCCTATGAGGACAGACTGAAGGAGTTGGGGCTGTTCAGTCTGGAGAAGAGAAGGCTCCGAGGTGACCTCATTGTGGCCTTCCAGTATCTGAAGGGGGCCTACAAGAAGGCTGGGGAGGGACTTCTCAGGCTATCAGGGAGTGATAGGACTAGGGGGAATGGAATGAAGCTGGAGGTGGGGAGATTCAGGCTGGAGGTGAGGAGGAAGTTCCTCCCCATGAGAGTGGTAAAGGCCTGGAATGGGTTATCCAGGAAGGTGGTTGAGGCCCCGTCCCTGGAAGTGTTTATACCCAGGCTGGATGAGGCTCTGGCCAGCCTGATCTAGTGTAGAGTGTTCTGTCCATGGCAGGGGCTTGGAACTAGATGATCTTGTGGTCCATTCCAACCCTGACTGAAACTATGAAACTATGATACTCAGTGCAGGCCCAGCCTGGCTGCTGTACTTTGTGGTGGTGGTGGTTAATGTCAGCATGATTCTCCTTGATCCACAAGGGTAGAGCTGGCCAGGCTCCATCTCCACAGAGAAGGAAAACACTTGCAGGCAAACAGCAAGAGTGCAAAGGTTCCTTGGCTGGGTCAGGGATGACATCTGAATATTCATGGTTTCTGCCAATGTAAAACTGAACATAACACACTAATCCATTTTTACTCATCCTAACATACTGATCTGCTGATGCTTTGTATTGCTAAGGAAAGGCACTGAGTCCTGTTGATACTGACTCTGGCCTAATGTTCTTCTTTCAAATTTCTCCTAGGTAAAACTTCCAGAACTCTTATATCCTCCATAAATTTTGTTAAATCACATTTGAAACCACATATAAAATGACAATTTGAGAATACAACATGCTTGAACCATTCATTTTTGTGACATAATACCTGAATTCCCTTTTTTTTTTTTGTTTTTATAACCTAAAATGAAAATGTCTTTTGTGCTATAATTAATTTTGACTTTCCCTTTAACTCTTTAAAGTTATGACAGACTGGTGAGTTACCCTATCAACCCATGTGAACATACTCCCTAATCACACAGCAATGAAGCAATCATGATATTCAGTCCTAGTTCAGATGGGTTTTGGTGCATTCTTCTGATGGATGCTTTTGATCTCAGATTATCACAGCAGTCATTGTGATGGGTGTTAGGTAGCTCTGCTGATCTTCAGCTCCATGGGAAGTGCTCTTTGTCCTGTCCTCTTGATTGTTGTGCTGTTGTTTGCTGAGCTGATTGCAGTACTGCATTGCAAAGTTGAGGTTTCCAGGCGTTGACTTGGGTTAGATATTTCTTGCTGGTGTCACTAAAGCCTTAGTTATAAAATATGCACAATATGCATCCCTCTTGATCTCTCTCTTCGGGTTTTTTAATATTGTGGTAGGGTGAGAAAGTTCCCACACACACACACAAGGAAACCACAGCTAGCTCAGTCGGAAAAGCAGATGAAAGCTATATTTACAGGCATGAACGGAATGCAATGATATGTACACAAATATACAATATTTACAATATATACAGAAACACACAGCAATGAACCACAATGCAGAAAAGCCTTTCCCTCCAGCCGGCCAGGGGGGTTCCTGAACCCCCCTCTCTCCCTCCCCACCTCCCCTTTTCCCAAAAAGGGTTAGAGACAGAGAGAAAGGCAATTAAGGAGAAAAAATTGTTAGCTCAAAGTGAATGCAAGAATTAGTTTCTTATTTGGTTAGCTGTTAACTCAGGCCCGTTCCTGCTCAGAAAGAGAGAAGCCCGTCCAGCCCACAGGACAGAGAAGCACAGACTGCAACCAGACCAGACTGGCAGAACTCACAGAACTTAAACCTACCAATGAAATTAGACTATCTTGTTGTCATTTATATATCAAAAACATTCATCCAGATTATTCCAGCAACTGTCTCTTTCTTAAGGCACAGCCTAAACTGGTCACACAGAGGCTGATATAGGTTTGCCCTCTCTCATCTTCATCTCTTCCTCCTTTCATTATCTTCTCCTATTCCATATCATCCTCCACTTCTTTGAATCAATACAATACAATACAATACAATACAATACAATACAATACAACACAACACAATACAATACAATACAACAAACCAGGTTGGAAGACACCTTCAAGATCATCGCATCCAACCTATCAACCAATCCAACCCACCCAAACAACTAGATCATGGCACCAAGTACCCCATCAAGTCCCCTCCAGAACAACTCCAATGATGGTGACTCCACCACCTCCCTGGGCAGCCCATTCCAACGGGCAATCACTTTCTCTGTATAGAAATTCTTCCTAACATCCAGCCCAAACCTCCCCTAGTGCAGCTTGAGACTGTGTCCTCTTGTTCTGGTGCTGGCTGCCTGGGAGAAGAGACCAACCTCTCTCTGCCACATCATCCCCTTTTTCCTCCTTAATTATTTTCAGCCTCCTCCTCCTAATTCTCATGTACTTCATCCTTGCTCTCCTAATCACCTTGTGCTCTTGGATGAATTCTTAGGGACCAAGTGACTGAAAAGTAAGGACACTGTGTGCAACATTGTGTGCTGAGCGGATGGTTCCAAAGGGCTTGGATTGCTTTGCTTCCAAAGAGCAACAATTCTTTTGTGGCTGTGTGCAGGCAGTTCTCTAAGGAGAGCAGGGGGCAGCTGGTGCCATGGAGCTGTGAACTCCAGCTGCAGAGAGCAGTGGAGAAGTCTGATGCAAGGAGCAGGGATGGAAGACCCAGGTGGGCAGGGACAGCAATAGGGAGGTGTGGTGGGGTGAGAAAGTTCCCTCCCCACACACAGGGAAAGAAACCACAGCTAGCTCAGTCGGAAAAGCAGATGAAAGCTATATTTACAAGCATAAATGGAATGCAATGAATATATACACAAATATACAATATTTACAATATATACAGGAAAATATAACAATGAACACAATGCAGAAAAACCTTTTTCCCTCCAGCCGGCCAGGGGGGTTCCCTGAACCCCCCTCTCTCCCCACCTCCCCTTTTTCCCAAAAAGGGTTAGAGAGAGAGAGAAAGCAATTAAGGAGGAAAATGCTGTTAGCTCAGAAAATGCATGCAAGAATTAGTATTCTTATCTGGTTAGCTGTTAACTCAAGGCCGTTCCTGCTTCAGAAAGAGAGAAGCACAGACTGCACCCAGCCTGAACCCAGACCAGACACAGACTGAACCAACAGCACCCAAACTCAAAACTGAACCCCACAAGCACCAATGAAATTCGTTTAGACTATCTTGTTTTTGTTCAAATATCAAAAACATTCAGCCAGAGTGTTCAGCAACTGTCCCTTTCTTAAAGGCATAGCATCAACCGGTCACAGGAGGTTGGGGAGGGTGAGGAGCAAAGGTGTCCACTGAATGTCAGCCCTCAAAGGACAGCTTCTCCTCCCACTCCAGACCTCCTGAGCAGACAGCCTGCATCATTCTGGCTTAGTGGATGGTGCTGTCACCTCTGCCCTCATCTGAGAAAGAATCAAATATTGTACCATCAAAACCTGAGGTTTGTGAGGTGCACTTTGAAATCTGGAAGGAACACACAAGACACAAAGAGCTCCTCAGGGCACTTGGGGATCATTCCATGAACCTCAGGTACTGAGAGAAGAGTGAAGAAACAGTGCAAGAAGCAAGAAGCAAAAGACAAAGTACCTTGAAGCACTGATTGGCCCCACTGAGGCTTGTTACTGCCAAAGCCTCCCCAGGGACTCGTTAGAGCAGCTCAGCAGAGGCTGTGATTGCAGCAGGCAAACTCTGGCTCTGGGTTCTGCAGCACAAAGGCCAAGGCCTGAGCACAGCCCCTGGGCAGGCAGCTCCTGTCCCTCATGTGTGGGTCAAGGCTCTTCACGTGCAGTGGGGGTGGGGGGTGGGTTTCATAGCAGCATAGCAGGGCCGAGGTTGGAAGGGACCTCAGAGCTCATCTGCTCCAACCTCCCTGCCATAGGCAAGGATGCCTCTCCAATAGACTCAGCTGCTCAAGGCCTCATCCAGCCTGGCCTTCAACAACCTCAGGAGAGGGCATCCTACCTGGGCAGCCTATTCCAGAGTCCCACAAACCTCATACTGAAGAACTTCTTCCTAAGGCCCAGTCTAATCCTCCTTTTCCTCACCTTCCAACCTTTCCCTACTGCCCTGTCACCAGACACCCTCATGAAAAGTCCCTCTCCAGCCTTTAGCATCCCTGTAGGGTTTGTGATGCTGAGTGGAGGACAAGGGCCTGACAGTCCCCAGCCTTCCTGGGGCTGTGGAAAGAGGCAGTGAGGCCCTCCCAGTGCCTTAGGACAACAGCTCCTCACAGGCCTCAGGGACAGAGAATTGCCAGAGTCAAGAGGGCACAGCCTTGGCTTCTCTTCATCACTCCCTGGAGTGCATTTCTGGAGTGCAGAAATGGATGAGGTGATGGCTGGATGGTCGCTGAAGCCCAAATGTCACCAGTGGAGAGTCCTCCTGGCAGACACTTGCCAGTGGCATCCCTCAGGGCAAGCCCTTGGGCCAGCACTGTACAATCTCTTCATGAACTCCCTGCACCATCTGAGCCAGGGCCTTTGCAGCTCCTCTGGAGATGAAGCCAAACTGGGCAGAGCCCTTGAGGGACCTCATCTGCTTACCCCTGTCCTGAGCAGGATCATTGGACAAGAGGATGTGCAGGAGTCTCCTCCACAACTGCAGCAGGACAGAGCCAGCAGCTTCTCCACTCAAAGCCTTGGTAGGAAATCTGCCAGATGGATCTGGTGAAACTTTGATCTGCTCAGGCTCTGGCCACAAGGAGGCTGAGGGCTGAGTGTGCAATCCTGTGCTCAGCTGTGTCTCAGGAACTCACCATTCAGTAGGAAGCCAAGGACTGGGAAGGGGGAGGTGAGGCCACTTCTGCCTCCTGAGAGGATTGCCCAACAGCAGGAACAGAGCTGGGAAAGGGATTGTGAGGTCAGTGGTGTCTGCAGGAGCTTCTAGGGCAGCCCTGGGCAGATGGCTGGCAGATGGGCAGAGTGATCTGTGAGATGGCCTCTGCCAAAGGGCCTGGGCTGACTGCAGGAAGGGGCTGATGGGTTGGTTGCTGTGTCGCTGCTGCCTGAGTAGCTGATGGGACAGCAGCAGGCACAGGGCTTGGTGCAGTCTATGCAAGAAACTGCAAGGCCAGCAGCCTTGGGAGCTCCTGCTGAGGTAGGCAAGAGCAGGAGAGAGGAACGCTGCCAGATGGTGCAGCCTGGCAGGTGCAGCCTGGCCATGAGGAGCAAGAAACCTCTCTCAAAGGGTAGTGCTGTGGCCTGGGAAGTTCTGCAGAAGGAGTCAGGGATCAGCCCTTCTCTTTGTGTCCCCAGGAGCAGAGGGTGAGTGTGGGCAGGTGTCAGTGAAGGCATGGGAAGGCCAAGGTGGGGAAGTGAGAGGAGTGTCTGCAGCCTGCAGGGCAGGAGAAGCAGCTGTGAGACAGTGCAGGACAAAGCTGTGGGAGAGCTGGCCAAGGGCAATGGCAGTGGTGGGAGTGATGAAGAGAAGCCAAGGCTGTGCCCTCTTGGTTATGGCAACTCTCTGCCCCTGAGGCTTGTGAGGAGCTGTTGTCCTAAGGCCCTGGGAGGGTCTCACTGCCTCTGTCCACAGCCCCAGGAAGGCTGGGGACTGTCAGGCCCTTGTCCTCCACTCAGCATCACAAACCCTACAGGGATGCTAAAGGAAGGCTGGAGAGGGACTTTTCATGAGGGTGTCTGGGGACAGGACAGGAGGGAAAGCTTTGAAGGGGAGGAAAAGGAGGTTTAGACTTGGCCTTAGGAAGAAGTTCTTCAGTTGGTCAGGGTTGTGGGACTCTGGAATAGGCTTTCCAGGTAGGATGCCCTCTCCTGAGGGTGTTGAAGGCCAGGCTGGATGAGGCCTTGAGCAGCTGAGTCTATTGGAGAGGCATCCTTGCCTATGGCAGGGAGGTTGGAGCAGATGAGCTCTGAGGTCCTTCCAACCTAGGCCCTGCTATGCTGCTATGAAACCCACCCCCACCCCACTGCAGCTGAAGAGCCTTGACCCACACATGAGGGACAGGAGCTGCCTGCCCAGGGGCTGTGCTCAGGCCTTGGCCTTTGTGCTGCAGAACCCAGAGCCAGAGTTTGCTCTCCTGCACTTTGCCTTTGCCTGCTGCAATCACAGCCTCTCCTGAGCTGCTCTAACCAGTCCCTGGGGAGGCTTTGGCAGTAACAAGCCTCAGTGGGGCCAATCAGTGCTTCAGGGACTTTGTCTTTTGCTCTTGCTTCTGCACAGTTTCTTCACTCTTCTCTCAGTACCTGAGGTTCATGGAATGATCCCCAAGTGCCCTGAGGACCTCTTTGTGTCTTTGTTGTTTACTTCCAGATTCCAAAGTGCACCTCAGAAACCTCAGATTTTGATGGCAAACTATTTGGTTCCTTCTCAGATGAGGGCAGAGGTGACAGCAGCATCCACCAAGCCAGAATGATGCAGGCTGTCTGCTCAGGAGGTCTGGACTGGGAGGAGAAGCTGTCCTTTGAGGGCTGACATTGAGTGGACAACTTTGCTCCTTACCCGACCCAACCTCCCCATTCCTGTCCCTGCCCACCTGGGCCTTCCATCCCTGCTCCTTGCCTCAGACTTCTCCACTGCTCTCTGCAGCTGGAGCTCACAGCTCCATGGCACCAGCTGCCCCCTGCTCTCCTTAGACAACTGCCTGCACACAGCCACAGAAGAATTGTTGCTCTTTGGAAGCTAAGCAAAGCCAAGGCTGAGAAAGTTCCCTCAGCAATCCAAGGCCTCTGGAACCATCTGCTCAGCACAAGCTGTCTCTCAGCAGCTTGCCTGTCCACAAGGGTGAGGCAAAGCCAACAAGTTGTGCCATGGCTGTGATTTCTCAGCCAGTCAAGAGTTCTTGAGAGGGAGAAGCAGATGAAAAGGTTGGATCCTAGCAGCCCTTCCTCATGAACCAGTCCTGAATTCAAATCTATTCCTATGGCTGTGCCTGGAGAGAAGTACCAAGCACACAGACACAGGGACAGAGCTGGCTGGGTCCAGTGCAACATAGAGCCCCCAACATGGTGACAGCCAAGGTGTCTGTCCAAAGACACAGAGAGGTGGAGAGGTGGCTGGCAGAGAGGCTGCCCTGGAGTTCAGTTTCCTTCTGCTAAAGCTCAGGACAAGCACTCACAAAGCTTCAAAATTCTCAGAGGATGAGACCTGAGCCTGGAGAAGTCTGACTTGGTGATGGCCCTTGGTGCAGGTTGCGCCTGAGAGATGTCTGAGTGGGGGAGATGCTGGACACAGCTGCTGTGATTCAGGGGAGCTCCAAGGCTCTGGCTTGAGGGTCACTGCTTTTAAAGGGGGAGATCATTGACTTCCATCAGGTTTTTCTCTGATCTAGAGCACCTTGGATGCTGAATCATCCTGGGATCTTTTGCCACTTGCACACACCCTGAAGCTTTTGACCTCCAAAGTTTTCTATCAGCTCCCTGTTGGCTGTGATCCAAGCACAGATGCACTGAGCTGGCAGGAGGTGACAAAGCCCCAAGCCATAGGGAGAGCAGTGTAAGGCTGGGAGAGCCCTGGTCAGGGCTGAACCATTCCTTGCAGGTCAGTCCTCTCCTCTGAACCCTTGGCTTTTCTCTGCCTGGGCTCATATCCTTCTCTTCTCTCCATCAGCCCTGCTCCTTTGTGCTGGGGAGGAGCAAAGTTTGCAGATCTGCTCCTTGGAACAGGCCAGTAGGTAAAGACCCCAACTTTGGGACAGCAGCAAGATCCCAGGGTCCAGCTGACCCCTGAGCACCTCTCAACCCTCTCCAGACCCTCCTCCCAAACCACACTTCACCACTTGTGGAGCTTTGAGGGTCATTGGCTGTGATGGGAATGTAGTTCACCTGCCTGAGCCCCAGGTGATCAGGTATCAGTTGCATGGCCAGAGGGGGATGGCTGGGATGGCTTTCTCCTGGGGGTGTCAGCCCCATCAGCACTACAACCAGGGGACTCAGCACAGGAGTTAGGGCTCTGATCCCTCCATTGCAAGGAGTCACACACAGTGTCCTTACTTCCCAGTCACTTGGTCCCCAAGGATTTGCCCAAGAGCAGAGGGGTGACCATTCCTCTCAGCAGCATGGCCTCCCAGAAGGATCTGGACAAGATCTGGGAGGAGAATTTCCTGGAGAATAATTTGGAGGAGTCAAAGATTAGCTTTGAGGAAGACAAAAAGTAGTTGATGGAGACATGGATGAGAACAGCAAGGATGAAGTATATGAGGATTAGGAGGAGGAGGATGCCAGTAATTATGAGGAGGACAAAGGGAATGATGTGGATGAAGAGGAGGATGATATGGAATAGGAGAAGAATGAAGAGAAGGAGGGGGAATACAAAGTAGGAAGATTGGAAACCCCTATCAGCCCCTCTGTGCCACCCAAGCAGCCACATCAGTGCCCTGAGGGTGGGCAAAGCTTCCCACCCAGCTTGGAGCTGGTAAAGCCCCACTGCCCCCAGCCCAGTTTCCAGCCCTCTGTCAGTGGTGACTACGGAACAGGTTCACCCTCAGCTCCAACCTCATCCAGCACTGCTGCGTCCACAGCCAGCAGCAGCTGCACCTCTGAGCTGCGTGAGGCAAGAGCTGCACTCAGATGGCCACCCTCAGCCAGCACCGCTGCACCCACACCGGTGCCAGCCCTTCACCTGCACAGGCTGCAGCAAAGGCTTTTGGGAAGTCTAGGCAGACAATGCCCACAGCCTTGCCCTCATCCAACAGTCACTTATCCTGTCAGAGAAGGAGATCAGGTGGGTCAGGCAGGACCTGCCCTTCCTAAACCCATGTTGACTGGGCCTGATCCCCTGCTTGTCCTCTCCAGGTCATGTAACGGTGCTGGAGATGCTCTGCTCCAGGCCCTGCCCTGCTACCCAGCTCACCCTGCCAGCTCTATAGTTTCCTGGATCCTCCTCTCTTCCTTTCTTGCAGCTGGGTGTCACATTTGCTCCTCTCCAATACACTGGGACCTCCCCAGTGAACCAGGACTCCATGTCAATAATGGAGAGTGGCTGGCCACAGAGATGTTCAAGTCCCTTCCTCATCCTCCTAGCCTCTGTTGGACTCTCTCCAGCAGATCTCTGTCTCTCTTGACCTGGGCAGCCCCAAACTGCAGGGATCCAGTTTGGACAGGAAGGGCCCAGTCTGTACTGGGACAGGATTAGGGTTTCAGAGTGCACTGGGACAAGGCCCAGTGTTACTGGCAGAGGCCATGGGGTCAGCTCTTACTGGGAGGTATCCAAGACTTTACTAGGAGGCAGCAGGGGCTCCTGTTAGTACTGGGAGGGAGCCCAGTCTGTACTGGGAGTGGGACAGGGGAGCAAGTTAGCTGTGGCTGAGAGCCAAGTCTGAACTGGGAGGCGCAAAAGCAAAGCAGTTTGTGTTGGCACATGGCCCAGTCTAGACTGAAAGGGGAGCATGAGATCTGATTTCTACAAGAAGAGGATGCAGAGGGAACTGGGATGGGTACAGTTTGTGCTGGGAGGGAGCACAGTGTGTGCTGAGAGGAGGCCTGTGGATGCCTTCTGTCCATCACCCTTCCTGGGTCTCACAGTGGCAAACAGCACCTACTGACCATGGTGGAGGCAAGTACAGGCTGGCTGGAGACCTACCCAGGACCTCATGCCACTGCTCACAACACCATCGTGGGCCTGGAGAGACATGTCCTGTGGAGACACAGCACCCCCAGGAGGATGAGGGGACAATGGAAGCCACTTCAGGAACCATCTCCTAAGGGACTGGGCAAAGGATCATGGCATTGAGTGGATTTACCACATCCCATACCATGCACCAGCTGTGGGGAAGGTCGAGCGCTCAAGGCCTGTGCCCAGTTTGGCCTCATCCCCAAGGGAGCTGCAGATGCCCTGGGTCAGAAGGTGCAGGGAGCTGATGAAGAGATTGCACAGTGCTGGCCCAAGGGCTTGCCCTGAGGGATGCCACGGGAAGTGTCTGCCAGCAGGACTCTGCCCTGGTGACATTTGGCTTGATCCACCACTCACCTTCCCACCCAACACCTCATCCATTTCCTCAGTCCTGCTGTCCCCAGCCTGGCTCTACAGAGATCATGGGAGATCATGGCAAAGGCCTGACTTAGGTCCAGGCACACAACATCCCCTTTTTGCTCCTGCCCAGACAGGTTTGGTGATCTCTTTCTTGTCCTGCAAGGGCCTGCAGATGGCTGCAGGAGTGTCTGACCTATCACTTTTGACCCAACACCACGACTGTGCTGAGGGTGACCAGCCTGGACTTTGCCCCAGCCTCCTTCTTGGCCTTCCTGAAGATGCCTTTTCCAAGGAGAAAGAACCTCTCTGCTGGCTCTGTGCACATTTCAGGGCACAGCCCAGGAAGACTGATGTGAGCAGACAGCAACATTTCCAATGAGCCTGTGCAGGACACCTGAGAGGAATCTCCCTGGGGCAGGGAGGTTTGTGCTGCAGTCCCACAGAGAAATGTCAGAGCTCTGTCAGGTGTCCACACCTGAGCTGGCCTCATGAACTGCTTCTGCACCTCAGCATGTTCAGACAGAGTCTTTCCCCATCCCTCACACACACTCTGCACTGCAGCAGGCAGAGTGTCCCTGGCCTCCTGCTGCCCCTGCCAGAGGCTGGGAGGCTCCTCACACCTCCAGTGCCTTGGTACCCCAGCAACAGCTGATGGTGTTTGTGCTCACTCAGGTTCCTCTCACCCCACACACCATGGCCATGCTTGCATCTCATCTGTGCAATGCCAGCAGCCACTGCTGACCTCCTGATCCTGTGACCTGCAACTGGGAGACAAAGAAACTTTCCAAGCTGGGGAGAGAGGCCAGAGATGGAAATGGTGGTGATGAGTGGCTAGAGCAAGATGATTACCCTGGGACAGCTTCCCCAGGCTGTCCAGTGAACAGACACAGATCAGAGCCTGCTCTGCTGCTGCTTCAGGCCTCTGGCAGGCCACTGCTGTGTGCCCCAGCCCTGCACACTCACACTTGAGCTGTTCCCTGCTGTTTGCATCCCTGGGACCCTTCCTTGGGCCTGCTCTGGAGACAATCTTTGGATGAAGCCCTAAGCCTTCAGACTCTGCCCTGAGCAGATCATCTGTCTTTGTGGAACTGCTTTTGGGGGCCATCTCAGTCAGAGTAGTTCCCATGGCCTGTCCCTGCCTGTGCTCCCAGGACTGGCATGCAGCAGAACAATGACCAAGCTGCCACAGCACTCAGGCCTTGCCCTGACCCAGGAGAAGCTGGAAGTGGAAAGGGAGCAGCCCTGGAAGACCAAGTCCTGGTGCACTCTTGCAGTGCTGCTGTGCTGGGACTCTTTGCCCCTCTGCCTCTGCACACAGGACCTGTCCCTGAAGCTCCAGAGGAGGCTTGGAGGAAGGTTCTCAGGAAACAAAACTGTTACTGAAAGGCTCTTTATTTTGTTTGAATGAACAAAAACACAGGTCTTGGTACCCTAACTCCTGGTCAACAAAGCAAAGCAGAGGGTGAATTAGCACAGGGATGTCAACATTATAAACAGTAAAATCCACCACCAGAAAGTACAGAAGCCAGGCTGGGCCTGCACTGAGTGACACCAGAACTGCTCTGCAGGAGAAGACAAAGAGTTTATTGCTTCTGAAAGCACCCAGGGATCAGTTTGCTCAGGGCAGACTTGAGGTCCTGGTTCCTCAGGCTGTAGATGAGAGGGTTGACTGCTGGAGGCACCACTGAGTACAAACCTGACAACACCAGATCCAGGGACGGGGAGGAGATAGAGGAGGGCTTCAGGTAGGCAAAGATGGCAGTGGTGATGAACAGGGAGATGACAGCCAGGTGAGGGAGGCAGGTGGCAAAGGCTTTGTGGCGTCGCTGCTGAGAGGGGATCCTCAGCACTGCCCTGAAGATCTGCACATAGGAAGCCACCAGGAACACAAAACAGAGAAAACCTAAACAGGCACTGACCACAAGAAGCCAAAGTTCCCTGAGGTAGGATGTGGAGCAGGAGAGCTTGAGGATCTGGGGGATTTCACAGAAGAACTGCTCCACAGCATTGCCCTGGCAGAGGGGCAGGGAAAATGTATTGGCTGTGTGCAGCAGAGCATTGAGACCCCCACAGGCCCAGGCAGCTGCTGCCATGTGGAGACAAACTCCCAGGAGGGTCTCATAGTGCAGGGGTCTGCAGATGGCAACATAGCGATCATAGGACATGGTGGTGAGAAGATAAAACTCTGCTGAGATCATAAACAAAAAGGAAAATACTTGAACAACACATCCTGCATAGGAGATGTCCCTGGTGTCCCTCAGGGAATTAGTCATGGATTTGGGGACAGTGGTGGAGATGCAGCCTATGTCAGTGAGGGCGAGGTTGAGGAGGAAGAAGTACATGGGGGTGTGGAGGTGGTGGTGCCAGGCTATGGTGGTGATGATGAGGCCATTGCCCAGCAGGGCAGCCAGGTAGATGGCCAGGAAGAGGCAGAAGTGCAGGAGCTGCAGCTGCCTTGTGCCTGGGAATGGCAGGAGGAGGAAGTGGCTGATGGAGCTGCTGTTGGCCATCTGCTGCCTCTGGCCATGGAGACCTGTGCAAGGAGGGAAAGGCAGTGACAAGGTAGGGCACATTTCTCTCAGGCTCATTGTAACCCCTGTCCCTGAGCTGCATGAGGAATGGATCAGCTCAGTCCCATCACTACCACCCAGTGATGGTTCATCACAGCTTCAAATGCAGCAGGGACCCGGAATTGCCATGAAGATTCCTCTGGTGTCAGAACAGAAAGTGACCAACAGCCCAATCCCAGAGAACAAGAGTCCCATTGTGGAGGGCTGAGCCCAGAGAGTGGTGGTGAATGGTGCCACATCCAGCTAGTGGCCTGTCACTAGTGGTGTGCCCCAGGGATCAGTGCTGGGCCCCATGCTCTTCAACATCTTTACTGATGATCTGGATGAGGGCATTGAGTCCATCATCAGTGAATTTGCGGACAACACCAAGCTGGGGGCAGGAGTTGATCTGCTGGAGGGCAGAGAGGCTTTGCAGAGGGACCTTGACAGGCTGGACAGATGGGCAGAGTCCAAGGGCATGAGATTGAACACATCCAAGTACCGGGTTCTGCACATTGGCCACAACAACCCCATGCAGTGCTACAGGCTGGGGTCAGAGTGGCTGGAGAGCGGCCAGGCAGAGATGGACCTGGGGGTGCTGCTTGATGGTAGGCCGAACATGAGCCTAGGAAACCCAAAGAGCTGAGGAACAAACAGTCAAATCTCAGCCCTGCTGCAGTGGTGGCACTGGCTGTGCTGACTCAGCACTGTCATTATTCTCCTCAGCACTGGCTGGTGCAGAGAAGAGCAGGGGCACATTTGCTGCAAAGAAAAGGTGGTGTAAAAGAGATTTCAGTTCAATCTGCGGGAGAAGGCCCCCCAGGGGGGTCACATTTGGCCTGGCAGTGCCGGGGTCGGTGTATTGGTGTGTCCCCTGGTGCATGCTGGTCACCGGCGTGGGGGTGACTATGCCAGGTGAGGGAGAAGCTGCGGATGAAGCCCTTGCTACAGCCTGCGCAGGGACAGGGCTAGCACCCGTGTGGGTGCAGCGGTGCTGGCTGGGGGTAGACAGCTGAGTGCAGCTCTTGCCTCAGGCAGCTCAGAGGTGCAGCTGCTACTGGCTGTGGACGCAGCAGTGCCGGATGAGGTTGGAGCTGAGGGTAAATCTGTTGCCATAGTCCCCACAGACAGAGGGCTGGGCACTGCGCTGGGGGCAGTGGGGCTTTACCAGCTCCAAGCTCGGTGGGAAGATTTTTCCCCCCACTCAGGGCACTGATGTGGCTGCTTGGGTGGCACAGAGGGGCTGATATGGGTTTGCCCTCTTTCTCCTCTTCATCTTCCTCCTCCTTCTCAGCATTCTTCTCCTATTCCATATCATCTTCCACTTCTGCCACATCATCCCCTTTGTCCTCCTCATAATTATTTTCTTCCTCCTCCTCCTAATTCTCATGTACTTCATCCTTGCTCTCCTTATCACTCTGTGCTCTTGGGCAAATTCTTGGGGGACCAAGTGACTGAAAAGTAAGGACACTGTGTGCAACATTGGGTGCTGAGCAGATGGTTCCAGAGGCCTTGGATTGCTGAGGTAATTTTCTCAGCCTTTGTTTTGCTTCCAAAGAGCAACAATTCTGTGGCTGTGTGCAGGCAGCTGTCTAAGGAGAGCAGGGGGCAGCTGGTTCCTTGGAGCTGTGAGCTCCAGATGCAGAGAGCAGTAGAGAAGTCTGATACAAGGACCAGGGATGGAAGGCCCAGGTGGGCAGGGACAGCAAGGGGGAGGTTGGGGAGGGTGAGGAGCAAAGTTGTCCACTTCCTGTCAGCCCTCAAAGGACAGCTTCTCCTCCCAGTCCAGACCTCCTGAGCAGACAGCCTGCATCATTCTGGCTTGGTGGATGCTGCTGTCACCTCTGCCCTCATCTGAGAAAGAATCAAATAGTTTACCATCACAATCTGACCTTTGTGAGGTGCACTTTGAAATCTGGAAGTGAACAACAAAGACACAAAGAGCTCCTCAGGGCACCTGGGGATCATTCCATGAACCTCAGGTACTGAGAGAAGAGTGAAGAAACTGTGCAAGAAGCAAGAAGCAAAACACAAAGTACCTTGAAGCATTGATTGGCCCCACTGAGGCTTGTTACTGCCAAAGCCTCCCCAGGGACTGGTTAGAGCAGCTCAGGAGAGGCTGTGATTGCAGCAGGCAAAGGCAAAGTGCAGGAGAGCAAACTCTGGCTCTGGGTTCTGCAGCACAAAGGCCAAGGCCTGAGCACAGCCCCTGGGCAGGCAGCTCCTGTCCTCATGTGTGGGTCAAGGCTCTTCAGGTGCAGTGGGGGTGGGGGGTGGGTTTCATAGCAGCACAGCAGGGCCTAGGCTGGAAGGGACCTCAGAGCTCATCTGCTCCAACCTCCCTGCCATAGGCAAGGATGCCTCTCCTGTAGACTCAGCTGCTCTAGGCCTCATTCAGCCTGGCCTTCAACAGCCTCAGGAGAGGGCATCCTACCTGGGCAGCCTATTCCAGAGTCCCACAACCCTCATACTGAAGAACTTCTTCCTAAGGCCCAGTCTAAACCTCCTTTTCCTCACCTTCCAACCTTTCCCTCCTGCCCTGTCACCAGACACCCTCATGAAAAGTCCCTCTCCAGCCTTCCTTTAGCATCCCTCTAGGGTTTGTGATGCTGAGTGGAGGACAAGGGCCTGACAGTCCCCAGCCTTCCTGGGGCTGTGGAAAGAGGCAGTGAGGCCCTCCCAGTGCCTTAGGACAACAGCTCCTCACAGGCCTCGGGGGCAGTGAATTGCCATAGCCAAGAGGGCACAGCCTTGGCTTCTCTTCATCACTCCCACCACTGCCATTGCCCTTTGCCAGCTCTCCCACAGCTTTGTCCTGCCCTGTCTCACAGCTGCTTCTCCTGCCCTGCAGGCTGCAGACACTCCTCTCACTTCCCCACCTTGGCCTTCCCATGCCTTCACTGACACCTGCCCACACTCACCCTCTGCTCCCTGGGACACAAAGAGAAGGGCTGATCCCAGACTCCTTCTGGAGAGCTTCTCAGGCCACAGCACTACCCTTTGAGAGAGGTTTCTTGCTCCTCATGGCCAGGCTGCACCTGCCAGGCTGCACCATCTGGCAGTGTTCCTCTCTCCTGCTCTTGCCTACCTCAGCAGGAGCTCCCAAGGCTGCTGGCCTTGCAGTTTCTTGGCTGGACAGCACCAAGCCCTGTGCCTGCTGCTGTCCCCTCAGGTCCTCAGGCAGCAGAGACACAGCAACCAACCCATCAGCCCCTTCCTGCAGTCAGCCCAGGCCCTTTGGCAGAGGCCATCTCACAGATCACTCTGCCCATCTGCCAGCCATGAGCCCAGGGCTGCCCTAGCAGCTCCTGCAGACACACCTGACCTCACAGTCCCTTTCCCAGCTGTCTTCCTGCTGTTGGCCAATCCTCTCAGGAGGCAGAAGTGGCCTCACCTCCCCCTTCCAGTCCTTGGCTTCCTACTGAGTGGTGAGTTCCTGAGACACAGCTGAGCACAGGATTGCACACTCAGCCCTCAGCCTCCTTGTGGCCAGAGCCTGAGCAGATCAAAGTTTCACCAGATCCATCTGGCAGATTTCCTACCAAGGCTTTGAGTGGAGGAGCTGCTGGCTCTGTCTTGCTGCAGTTGTGGAGGAGACTCCTGCACATCCTCTTGTCCAATGATCCTGCTCAGGGCAGGGGTAAGCAGATGAGGTCCCTCAAGGGCTCTGCCCAGTTTGGCTTCATCTCCAGAGGAGCTGCAAAGGCCCTGGCTCAGATGGTGCAGGGAGTTCATGAAGACATTGCACAGTGCTGGCCCAAGGGCTTGCCCTGAGGGATGCCACTGGGGAAGTGTCTGACAGAAGGACTCTGCCCTGGTGACATTTCGGCTTGATCCACCTCTCAGCCCCCACCTCATCCATTTCTGCACTCCAGCTCACAGCAGTCTGGCTCTAAAGAGACTGTGGGGGACCATGGCAAAGCCCTGGCTAAGGTCCAGGCACAAAACATCCCCTTCTTGCCCCTACCCATATGGCTTCAGCAATACCTCTCTTGTCCTGCAAGGGCCTGCAAATGGCTGCAGAGGTGTTTGAGCCTTCACCTTCCCAGGGACTGTGCTGAGGGTGACCAGCCTGCAATGTTCCCCATCCTCCTGTTTGGTGTTCTTGAAGAGGCCTTTTCCAAGGAGCCCAGAACCTCTGGGATGGCTCTGTGCACATCTCAGGGCACAGTCCAGTATGGCTGATGTGAGCAGACAGGAGTCTGCCCAAGCCATCTGAGATGAATCTGCCTGGGCCAGTAGGGTTCGTTCTGGAGTGACACCCAGCAATGTCCCAGCTCTGCCAGGTATCCACATCTGTGCTGGCCTCACAGACACAGACCCCTAATGGATTGTGGGATGTTCAGAGACAGAGCCTTTCTCTGCCTGGCAGCTGTCAGAGAGTCTCCCTGGCCTCCCGCTGCCCCTGCCAGAGGCTGGGAGTCTCCTCACACCTCCAGTGCCCTGGTACCTCAGCAATAGCTGATGGTGTTTGCTCACTCAGGTTCACCTCAGCTCATCTGCTGACATCTCATCTGCACAATGCAAACAGGCTCTGCTGACCTCCTGAGGCCATGTCCTCCTGTGGAGGGACAAAGAGTCTCTCCAAGCTGAGGTGTGAGGCTGCTGCTGGAAACAGTAGTTGTGAAGGCTAGTCTGGGGTGACTGCCCTGGGACAGCTTCCCCAGGGTGTCCAGTGACCACAGACACATTCCAGAGCCTTCTCTGCTGATGCTTCAGGTCACTTGCAGGAGGCCTGGCTGTGTGAGGACACTGCTGTGTGCCCCAGCCCTGCACACTCACACACTTTAGCTGTTCCCTGCTCTTTGCATCTGTTGGACAATTTCTTTGGGCATGTTCTTGAAGGAAACTTTGCAAGGAGACCTAAGGCTTCAGACACTGCCCCAAGCAGATCACCTGTCTGCGTGGATCTGCTCTGGTGGAGGCCATCTGAGCCAAAGAGGTTCCCATGGCCTGCGTCTGCCTGTGGTCATGGGACTGCCACACAGCAGCACAGTGCCCAAGCTGCCAGAGCACTCAGGCCGTGACCCAACACAGGGGCTCAGCAGGAGAGTGTGGAAGTGGAAAGAGAACAGCCCAGGACAAACAAGTCCAGGACAAACTTTTCTGGCTATCAGGTAGTGATAGGACTAGGGGGAATTGAATGAAGCTGGAGGTGGGGAGATTCAGGCTGGATGTGAGGAGGAAGTTCTTCACTGTGAGGGTGGTAAGGCCCTGGAATGGGTTGTCCAGGGAGATGGTTGAGGCCCCATCCCTGGAGGTGTTTAAGACCAGGCTGGATGAGGCTCTGGCCACCCTGATCTAGTGTAGAGTGTTCCTGCCCATGGCTGTGGGGTCGGAACTAGATGATCCTTGTGGTCCCTTCCAACCCTAACTGAAACTATAAAACTATGAAACTATAAGTGCTGATGCTCCCTGGAGCTGCTGCTGTGCTGGGATGCTGTTCTTCTCCAGCTCTGCACACAGAGCTGCCCCTAAAGCTCCAGAAAAGTCTTGGAGGAAGGATCTCAGGAAAAAAGATACTACTGCAAGGCCCTTTATTGTGTTGAAACCAACAAGGAGCAGAGGTCCACTTACACAAACTGCTGGTCAGAAAAACAGAGAGTGAATTAGAAAGTGTAGGATGAAGATATAAATAGCAAAAAACTAGACTCCCTCACCAGAAAGTACAGCATCCAGGCTGGGCCTGCACTGAGTGACCTCAGAACTGCTCTGCAGGAGATGACAAAGAGTTTATTGCTTCTGAAAGCATCCAGGGATCAGTTGGCTCAGGGCAGCCTTCAGCTCCTGGTTCCTCAGGCTGTAGATGAGAGGGTTCACTGCTGGAGGCACCACTGAGTACAGAACAGACACCACCAGATCCAGGGAAAGGGAGGAGATGGAGGAGGGCTTCAGGTAGGCAAAGAAGCCAGTGGTGAGAAATAGGGAGACCACAGCCAGGTGAGGGAGGCAGGTGGCAAAGGCTTTGTGGCGTCCCTGCTGAGAGGGGATCCTCAGCACTGCCCTGAAGATCTGCACATAGGACACCACCAGGAACACAAAACAGACAAAACTGAGCAGACACCAACTTGCTTAAGGCCCAGGGAAAAGCTCCTAGCAGCAAGCTCCTTGTAGTTGGTGTCTCTGCCAGGCCATCTGCCACTGCAGAAGAGCTTGGCTCCACCACCTCTCCAGGCAGGTGCTGGCTGCCTTGAGACTGCCCTGTGCCTGCCCCTCACCAGGCCAGAGAGGCTCAGCTGCCTCCAGCTTGCCACACAGCTCCTGTGCTGTGGGCCCTGAGCCCTTCATGAGAGAATTTCTCTGCACTTCTCCAGGTTCTCCACCCTCTTTTAGAAGTTAGAACCTCACCACCTGATGTGGCTTCCATCATGACTCCCATGCCCCCCTCCCAGGGACACTGCCCAGCTGGTCACATCACAGCTTGTCCAGAGGCATGAGGTTGTTCTGCCCCAGTGCAGACCTTGCCTGCCTTGGCCTTGTCAAACTTCAGGAGGCCTTTGATGGCCAAATCCACTCACCTGTGGAGGTCCCTGTGGACTGGCATCCCAGCAGGACAGCATTTAAGGTTAGAAGGCCAGTGCCTCAAACAAGTTGACAGTGTGGGGGAGTGCAGGACCCTACAGGCATGGAATGAAAACTGTTCCATGGAGTTGCCACCCAAGGGGGTAAATACCACAGGAACCTCAGCAATACCATTCGAAGGTACAACCCCACAAGTGCAGAGCCAGGAGGGTCAGAGGTTCTTTGTGGAGTGTATTGCAACAGTGACAGAGAAGATCTTGAGTGAAGCAAAGGATGTGGTCAGTGCTGGCTGGGATACCCTGTGAGAAAGCTCTGCACTTGCTGGGAATGAGTGCTGTGATCAGGGAGAGTCCAAGAGCTTTCCCTAATTGGAAGCTATGAAGTGCCTCTTTACCTCTGCACACAGGAACTGCCCTGCAGCTTCAGAGAAAGCTTTCAGGAAGGTGCTCAGAGAAACAAACCTTGAAGAGTTCTTGATTGTGTTGAAAACACAGGGAACAGTGTTCCTCATGTCTGCAGTTTCTGGGTCACAGCAGACAGAGCAGTGATGAATCAGGAATGGACTGGAGAAAAACATTGGACTCTGAGTAGTTGCAGTCTGCAATGGGAGGGAGTCAGGGTATGAAGGCATGAGGAGACCTCCTGTTCTGATGGCAGTGCTGCTCTGGAGCACAGCTCTGTCCCACAAGCAGCCCTGGACTCTCCCTGCCTGCAGTCCCAGCACTGCCACCCAGCAGCTCAGTGCCCAAGCTGCCAGAGCACTCAGGCCTTGCCCCAGCACAGAGGCTCAGCAGGAGAGGGTGGAAGGGCAGAAAGAGCAACTGAGGACAGCCCAAGCTCTGGGGATCCCTGGCACTGCTGCTGTGCTGGGAGACTGCCCCTCCACCTCTGCACACAGGCACTGCCCTGCAGCTCCACAGAAGCCTTGGAGGAAGCAACTGAGACAGGCAACTCAGGAGGAAGGAATGCAGAGAAACAGGGTACTTTATTGTTGAACACCCAGGAAGCACAGCTCCTCATGTCTGCAGCATCTGGGTCACAGCAGACAGGACAACACGGAACCAGAAATGGTCTGAAGAAAGACATTTGTGTGGGAACAACATTCTCACAAGGATAAAAGCAGCAGCAACAGCCAGAACTGGGTCTGCACTGAGTGGCATCAGAACTGCTCTGCAGGAGAAAACAAAGTTTATTGCTTCTGAAAGCATCCAGGGATCAGCTGGCACAGGGCAGCCTGCAGCTCCTGGTTCCTCAGGCTGTAGATGAGAGGGTTGACTGCTGGAGGCAGCACTGAGTACAGAACTGAAACCACCAGGTCCAGGGATGGGGAGGAGATGGAGGAGGGCTTCAAGTAGGCAAAGAAGGCAGTGGTGATAAACAGGGAGACCACAGCCAGGTGAGGGAGGCAGGTGGCAAAGGCTTTGTGGCGTCGCTGCTGAGAGGGGATCCTCAGCACTGCCCTGAAGATCTGCACATAGGACACCACAATCAACACAAAACAGACAGATCCTAAGGACACACCAATGAAAATTACCCAAAGTTCCCTGAGGTAGGATGTGGAGCAGGAGAGCTTGAGGATCTGGGGCACTTCACAGAAGAACTGCTCCAGAGCATTGCCCTGGCAGAGGGGCAGGGAAAATGTATTGGCTGTGTGCAGCAGAGCATAGAGAAAGCCACAGGCCCAGGCAGCTGCTGCCAGGTGGAGACAAACTCTGCTGCCCAGGAGGGTCTCATAGTGCAGGGGTCTGCAGATGGCAACGTAGCGATCATAGGACATGGTGGTGAGGAGAAAATACTCTGCTGAAATTAGGAATATGAAAACGCAAAACTGGAGAACACATCCTGCATAGGAGATGTCCCTGGTGTCCCTCAGGGAATTGGCCATGGATTTGGGCACAGTGGTGGAGATGGCAGCCAGGTCAGTGAGGGCGAGGTTGAGGAGGAAGAAGTACATGGGGGTGTGGAGGTGGTGGTCCCAGGCTATGGTGGTGATGATGAGGCCATTGCCCAGCAGGGCAGCCAGGTAGATGGCCAGGAAGAGGCAGAAGTGCAGGAGCTGCAGCTGCCTTGTGCCTGGGAATGGCAGGAGGAGGAAGTGGCTGATGGAGCTGCTGTTGGCCATCTGCTGCCTCTGGCCATGGAGACCTGTGCAAGGAGGGAAAGGCAGAGACAAGTAAGGGCACACTTCCCTCAGGCTCATCATAATCTCCCTCTATGAGCTGCATGAGGAATGGATCAGCTCAGTCCCACCACTACCAACCCATGTCACAGTCAGAACCTCTGCCTCTGGAGTCAGAACAGAAAGTGACCAACAGCCCGTTACCAGGGTACAAGGGTCCCATGGAGAGGTGGAGAAACAGGGAGCAGGCCTGCAGTGCTGCAGAGACAGTGAAGGGAAGAGAGAAAGTCAGAGGGGCTGGGGGTGAAGCCTTCTCCTTCCCCAGCTCTGCTCTCTGCAGCTCACAGGATGGAACTGAAGGGCTTTGGTCCTCCTTCTGTGTGCACACTCCAGGAGCCTTCAACTGCGTATCAGCTGCTGAGATGGAGAAGCTTCCAGGAGCTACAGCTGCAGTGTCCTGCCCCCACATCTCACTGTGTCAGTGACTGCAGTGACTTCTCCTCCAGTGAGCTTTCAGTCATCCTCCCAGTCCTGGACAGCTTGAAGCTCTCTCTGCCGCCTTCATCTCTCTGAGATCCTCTGGCAGTGTCCTCAGCCCTGCTGTGCTGTGCAGAGGAGCTGCTCCTGGCCAGAGCTGTCTCCTGCAGCGCTGCCTCCTTGCCAGCAGCAATCTCCAGCCCAGGAGCCTGGCCCAGTTCAGCAGCACAGGACCAACCCACAACATTTTAAAGGAGCCCTCTGGTGGCTTTGTTGCCAAGTCCATGAACCTACGAGACTGAGAAGCTGATGAAACCTCTGCAGAAGTCAAAGTCAGATTCCAACTCTGAAGTTTCTTCTACTCTTAATGGGTCCCAGTGAAGCATACTGGGAAAGGGTCCCCAGGGTCTGCTTAGAGCAGAAGGAGACAGTGGATGCAAGGGAAGCATCACTGGAGGCAATGAAGCATCTCCAGGCTGTGGGGAGAGCAGAGAACTGAGGCAGTGCTGAGAGGTCAGGACAAGCAGCTCAAGGTGGCTCTGCTGCTGAGCAAACCTGGAGGGGTTTCATTGATTCAAAGGGCCAAGCCCTGACCCCCAGCCCCTGGCCAGGCAGATCCTGTCCCTCACCTGTGGCTCAGGGCTCTTCTAGGGGCAGTGGGGAGTCAGGGTGAGCAGTGACCAAGGTAGGACCTTGTCAGGTTTTGCTGTGGTTTGCTGTTGAAAAGTAAAGAATATTAAAATAATTCATCAGATACTTTGTGGAATAAAAACCTCTCCAATTAGCTGCAGAAACTTTGGCAATAATTAGAGGATAAGTTGTGGCTCAGCAGTATTTTAATGAGCTCCATGGAGTATTTGGGGCTGATTACATCATCCTGAGGTACTGCCAGCAGACTCTGCCAAGGTACTGCCAAGAAGCCTCTCAACAAGTCCAAGTCAGAAGAAAACTCCAAAGTGCCTTGAAGCACTGATTGGCCTCCCTGAGGCTTGTTCCTGACAAAGGTTCCCCAGGGACTCCTTAGAGCAGCTTGTTAGAGGCCAGGATTGCAGGGAGACAAAGGCAAAGTGCAGGGGAGAAAAACTTGCCTTTGGTCTATCACTACAATAGAATACAATAGAATAGAATACAACAGAATAAACCAGATTGCAACAGACCTTCACAGTATCACAGTATCACTAACGTTGGAAGAGACCTCAAAGATCATAGCGTCCAACCTATCAACCAATCCAACCCACCCAAACAACTAGATCATGGCACCAAGCACCCCATCAAGTCTCCTCCTGAACACCTCCAATGAAGGTGACTCCACCACCTCCCTGGGCAGCCCATTCCATTGGGCAATCACTATCTCTGTATAGAACTTCTTCCTAACATCCAGCCCAAACCTCCCCTGGCACAGCCTGAGACTGTGTCCTCTTGTTCTTGTACTGGCTGCCTGGGAGAAGAAGCCAATCTCTGCCTGTCTACAACCTCCCTTCAGATAGTTGTAGAGAGCAAAGCAGAAAGGCCAAGCCCTGATCACTGTCCTTGGAATAGTAGAGCCTGAAATCCTCATAGCAAAGTTTCTCCTCACAGGCCTTGGTGGCAGAGGCAACTGCCAGAGCCAAAGGCACAAAGACCTTAGTCCTCTTTGGCTCAGCCTTGCCAGAGCCCTTGGCCATCCCTACTGTAGCCTCTCCTACACTCTCCCATGCCTGCAGCTCTTTCCCTTCAGGCTGCTGACACCAATCTTGCTTCCCTACCCAGCTCTCCCCCTGCCATTTCCATTCCTTCCCTGAGCTGTCTCAGCTCTCCCTAACAGTTCCTGAGGCCTCTGGATGGCCTCATGCACAGCAGCTCTGCCCTTTGAGGGACATTTCTTTGGCCTCATCTCCACTCTGAACCTTCCAAGCTGCACTTTGTGAAAGTTTTGGTCTCTTGCCTCTACCATGGTGAGGATGTGGCACTTGCCCTGGTGTGTTCATGGCACTGGTCCAATAGAGTCAATCTGCCAGGCCTCACCATAGTCATGTGTAACCTGTGTGATGGCTTCCATGGTCAGCTCCACCCCTCGGTCACAAGCCCACCTCTGCATAGCATCTCTGCCTAGATGTCCTGATGTTTCATGTGCTCATTGAGCTACAAACAGTTCACCTTTATGCACCCAGTGCAGATCCACTTGGGCTATATCACTTCTGGCAACCTTCTGTACCTGCTCATTGTTTTGGTGTTCTTCAGGAGCACAGCTCCTAGGCACGTGAGCATCCCCATGGCTTACCTTCAGAGCCATGATTCCTGCCTGATGAGCAAGGTCCTGCCACAATGGAGCAGCTCAGATGGACTTCCTCCTGCCTTGCCAACTGATATTCTTCCACTGCCACCATCCGAGAATCTGTGTAGAGATAAAGTCCTGGACACTTTTCTGCAATCTCTAGAGCCAGTTGGATGCTTTCACTGCTGCATATTGACTCCATTCACCTTCCCCTTCAGTGGCCTCAACAACTTCTTGTATTGGACTCCATATAGCAGCTCCCACTCCCAGTGGTTTCCTATTACCCTAGAGGATCCATCAGTAACCAGAGCATGAGATCATTCTGCCTCTGTACTCAGCACTTGGTTGAAGGGTTGAAACTTGGAGAGCTGAGCTCCAAGCACTGCTGGACTGATACGAGGAGACAGTGTTAGCCTTGATGGCTTGTGAACCATGGGAACACGGTGCAGCAGTGTAGTTGGAGGAGCACAGGTACCTGATTACGAATGGTTATTATGACCTGAGAGTGTGAGACTTCACACATATCATAGATTGTTATAGCAGAGTCCCTGGTCTCTTAATTATTCTTTGATGCTTGCTAAACCCCTGATAAGATATAGATACCCATGTGATGCCTTTTCTGTAACCAATCACAAACTGCTTCTGTGGTGTGTTAGCTTTCATAAGGAAAGATTTTGCATAATCAAGTGGACACCTGGCCTGGATCAGGCTGAGTCTTGTCTCTTAATGGCGGCACCTGGTGACCCCGTGTGAGAAGGGTGATGAAATGCTGAGCTGCGTCCTGCCCCGTATTCCCTCAGAACTTTGAGTGAGCTGCTGAAAGGAGGCAGGAACAGCCGGCCAGAGCGATCCCTCCCGCTGGGTGAGAGGTGAGCGTGGGGAACATGGGAACCAGGAGAGCTCCTGAGGAAGAGACACTTATGAATTAATGCAAGAACTCCTTAGAAAGCATGGCAAAGCTGTCTGTGGCCGTGATCTTGAGGAGATGCTGGAGTGGGTGCAGGAGAACATCCCGACAGTTACACTATCCAGCATGTTTATGAGTGAAATCTGGGATCAAGTGGGGGTGAAGCTATGGGATGCTGCTGCCACAGGGAATGTTGAGGCGCAGCGTATGCTCCCGTGGTGGTGGATTATATTCGAGATGCTTAAAGCACAAGAAGGGAACTCGGAACAGAGTACTGAGGGAGCTCAGACTCCTCCTCCATTATCCTCTAAGCTGCCACCAAAGCCAAAGCTGCAGACTGAGACTTTGGGTACATACACAGCAGAACACCCCACCGAGGATGACCTCCTAGATCCAGCTCCTGTCGATCCTGAATGGGAATCAGACCTTCATCCCCGGGATCCTCGCGATGTGTAGGCTTCTGTTAAGCACCAAGCTTTGCTGGATGGAGACACTGAGGTTGCTGCAAGAATTGCGCCTCTTGTACTGGATAGGGGAAGAGAGGGAAACCCTCAATGGGAGGCTTTGTCCTTCCCAGTGATTAAAGAACTCCGTCATACTGCCACTGAGCACGGGCTCTCTTCTCCTGATTTGGCTAATCTTTTAACATCTATACTTGACAATAATGTAATGACACCATACGACTTAAAATCTCTAGCACAACTGTTGCTAACCACGGGAACCTTACATGCAATTCATAGACAGGCTTAAAGTGGTTTTAGAACACCAAACTGACAATGGGGAGGCAAGGGAAATATTACTGAGCCTGCAGTGTGCCCAGCAGCCAAGATGCCAATGGCATCCTGGCCTGTATCAGGAACAGTGTGGCCAGCAGGAGCAGGGAGGTCATTCTGCCCCTGTACACTGCATGGTTAGGCTGCACCTTGAGTCCTGTGTCCAGTTCTGGGCCTCTCAGTTTAGGAATGGTGAGGTGCTGGAACGTGTCCCGAGAAGGGCAACAAAGCTGGTGAGGGGTTTGGAAGACAAGTCCTATGAGGAGAGGCTGAGGGAGCTGGAGTTGCTTAGCCTGGAGAAGAGGAGGCTCAGGGGAGACCTTCTTGTTATCTACAACTAACTAAAGGGAGATTGCAGATAGGTGGGAGCTGGTCTCTTCTCCCAGGCAACCAGCACCAGAACAAGAGGACACAGGCTCAAGCTGCACCAGGGGAGGTTTAGACTGGATGTTAGGAAGAAATTCTTCATAGAGACAGTGATTGCCCATTGGAGTGTGCTGCCCATGGAGGTGGTGGAGTCACCATCATTGGAGGTGTTTAGGAGGAGACTTGATGTGGTACTTGGTTGCATGGTTTAGTTTACTAGGTGGTGTTGGATGATAGGTTGGATGTGATGATCACAGTATCACAGTATAACCAAGGTTGGAAGAGACCCCAAGGATCATCAAGTCCAACCTGTCCCAACAGACCTCACAACTAGACCATGGCACCAAGTGCCACGTCCAATCTCCCCTTGAACACCTCCAGGGACGGCGACTCCACCACCTCCCTGGGCAGCCCATTCCAATGACGAATGACTCGCTCAGTGAAGAACTTCCTCCTCACCTCGAGTCTAAACCTCCCCTGGCACAGCTTGAGACTGTGTCCCCTTGTTCTGGTGCTGGTTGCCTGGGAGAAGAGACCAACCCCCTCCTGTCTACAACCACCTTTCAGGTAGTTGTAGAGGGCAATGAGGTCACCTCTGATCCTTCTCTTCTCCAGGCTAAACAATCCCAGCTCCCTCAGCCTCTCCTCATAGGGCTTGTGCTCAAGGCCTCTCACCAGCCTTGTTGCCCTTTTCTGGACACGTTCAAGTGTCTCGATGTCCTTCTTAAACTGAGGGGCCCAGAACTGGACACAGTACTCAAGGTGTGGCCTAACCAGTGCAGAGTACAGGGGCAGAATGACCTCCCTGCTCCTGCTGGCCACACTATTCCCAATACAGGCCAGGATGCCATTGGCCTTCTTGGCCACCTGGGCACACTGTTGGCTCATGTTTAGGTGGGTGTCAATCAGCACCCCCAGGTCCCTCTCTGTTTGGCAGCTCTCCAGCCACTCTGACCCCAGCCTGTAGCTCTGCATGGGGTTGCCATGGCCAAAGTGCAGCACCCGGCACTTGGACTTATTAAATGCCATCCCATTGGACTCTGCCCATCTGTCCAGTCGGTCGAGGTCCCTCTGCAGAGCCTTTCTACCCTCTAACTGACTAACATCTGTTCCCAACTTGGTGTCATCTGCAAACTTGCTGATGACTGACTCAACCCCCTCATCCAGATCATCAATGAAGATGTTAAAGAGGATGGGGCCCAGCACCGATCCCTGGGGGACGCCGCTGGTGACTGGCCGCCAGCCGGACGCGGCACCATTCACCACCACTCTCTGGGCTCGGCCCTCCAGCCAGTTCCTCACCCAGCACAGAGTGTTGCGGTCCAAACCACGAGCTGACAGCTTAGCCAGCAGTTTACTGTGGGGGACGGTGTCAAAGGCCTTGCTGAAGTCCAGATAGACTACATCCACAGGCCTCCCCACATCCACCAGGCGGGTCACCTGATCATAGAAGGAGATCAGGTTGGAGAGGCAGGACCTGCCCTTCCTAAATCCATGTTGGCTGGACCTGAGCCCTTGGCCATCCTTCAGGTGCGCAGTTATTGCCTCCAGGATAATCTGTTCCATCACTTTCCCTGGCACTGAGGTCAGGCTGACTGGCCTGGAGTTTCCGGGCTCCTCCATCCGTCCCTTCTTGTGGATGGGGATCACATTGGCCAGTTTCCAGTCATCTGGGACCTCTCCAGTGAGCCAGGACTGGAGGAAAATGATGGAGAGCGGCTTGGCCAGCTCATCTGCCAGCTCTCTCAGCACCCTAGGATGGATCCCATCCGGTCCCATGGACTTGTGGGTGTCCAAGTGGCTCAGCAGGTCCCGAACTAATTCCTCATGGATTTCTGGGGCATTACACTGCTCCCCGACCCTATTACCCAGCTCAGGAGGCCACTCATCCTGGACTCCTGCCTTGCTGTTAAACATGGAGGCAAGAAGGCGTTCAGGACCTCAGCCTTTTCCTCATCTTCGGTCACCGTGTTCCCCTCCAGGTCCAGTAAGGAGTGGAGGTTCTTCTTGCCCTTCTTTTTAGCGTTGATATATTTGTAAAATTGCTTTTTATTTTCTTTCACAGAGGTGGCCAGTTTCAGTTCTAACTGGGCCTTTGCCTCTCTAATTTTATTCCTACATAATCTAACCACTTCCTTGAACCTACCTCGAGAAGCCTTCCCCCCTTCCAAAGGTGATACAGCCTCTTTTTTTCCCTTAATTCCCCCAGGAGCTGCTTGCTCATCCAGGCCGGTCGCCTTCCCCGCCGGCTCATCTTTCGACACATGGGGACCGCCAGTTCCTGTGCCCTCAAGAGCTCCTTTTTGAAGTAGGTCCAACCCTCCTGGACCCCTCGGTTCATGAGGGTTGGTACCCAGGGAACTTTACAAATAAGTTTCTTAAAGAGGCTGAAGTTTGCCCTCCGGAAGTCCAGGGTGAAGGTTCTGTTGGTACTCCTCCCTATCTCCCTGCAGATTGAAAACTTCACTATCTCGTGGTCACTGCACCCTAGGCAGCCTCCCACGGTCACATCTCCCACCAGCCCTTCCTATTGGAGAGCAGCAGGTCAAGCAGAGCCTGTCCCCTGGTAGGCTCGCTTAACAGCTGCGTTAGGAAGCAGTCCTCTATTCGCTCCAGGAATCTTCTGGACTGCCTTTTCTCTGCTGAATTAAGTTCCCAGCAGATATCTGGCAGATTGAAGTCACCCACGAGGACAAGATCTGATGATCTTGAGACAGCCTCCAGTTGTTTATAGAATAATTCATCAATCTCCTCATCCTGGTTGGGTGGTCTATAACAGACTCCAACCAGGATGTCAGATTTGTTGGGTTGCCCTCTGATTTTAACCCACAGGCTCTCAATTCCCTCATCTTCCACCTCAAGTTCAGAGGCACAAAGTGTCTCCCTAATATACAAAGCCACCCCTCCTCCTCTTCTCCCTCTCCTATCCCTCCTAAAGAGCCTGTAACCCCCCAGTGTAGCACTCCAATCGTGCGTGTTGTCCCACCATGTTTCTGAGATGGCAACTATATCATAGTTGCCCTGGTGGATTAGGACCTCCAGCTCCTCTTGCTTATTGCCTAGGCTGCGTGCATTGGTGTACATGCACTGCAGCTGGGCTCCCGACCTCTCAGTTGACCCTACCTTGTGCCCTACTCTTACCTCTGCAGAGGGACCGATGTCTTCACCCACCCCCTTCAGACCTAGTTTAAAGCCCTCCTAATGAGCCCTGCCAACTCTAGTGCTAGGACTCTCTTGCCCCTTCTAGATAAATGCACCCCATCAGGACCCAGCAGGTCGGGTGCTGTAAGAGTAGGCCCATGATCAAAGAAACCAAAGTTCCTCCACTGGCACCATTCCCTGAGCCACTTATTGATGGTGTGGGTTCTCCCGTTCCTCTCAGTGTACTCCCCTGCCACTGAGGGAACTGAGCAGAACACCACTTGCGCGCCTGCCCCATCAATCAATTGTCCAAGGGCCCTGAACTCCTTCTTAATTGCCCTGGTGCCCTTCCTGTCGATCTCATCACTCCCAGCCTGTATTACCAGTAGAGGGTAATAGTCAGAGGGACTGATGAGCTTGGGGATTCCCCTTGCAATATCCCTTATCCGCGCCCCAGGTAGAGAGCAGACCTCCCTGTGGGATGGGTCGGGACGACATATGGGTCCCTCAGTACCCCCCAGGAGAGAGTCCCCAACAACTATAACCCTTCTCCTTCTCTTTGTGGAGCCGGTCATTATAGCTGGTGGTGGCCGCTTGGTCTTAGGCTTGGCCTTAGGCTGCTCCCCAGAGCTGGTCGTTACAGCCGGCGGGGACCGCTTGGCTGCCGCCGCCGCCTGAATGCAGCCCGGCATGGGCGGTGCTGCCGCCGCCACTTGAACGCAGCCCGGCCTGGCCCCCACCGTCTCTGTCGCCACGATGCAGAGTCAAAGTCACCTCCACCCCTTCGGGCATCCAAATGGTTATTTCAGCCAAAGCCATGAGCGCGTTCTCAGAGCCATTGAGAACGGCTTTCCAGCTGAAGTCCCCGCTCGCCCTCGGGTTTCAGAAGCCATGGCTTGTCCGCTCGCCACGGGTGGCCCTCTCCCGCAGCAACAGCCGACCGACCTCGCTCTGCTTGCCGCTGCCGCTCCTCCACGCTGTTCTCGGCCGCTCGTCGCTCGGCAGAGAACAAGGAGGAGAAGGCAGGTCTCGCCTTCTTAGGCTACTCGAGCATTCTTAAGCTACCCTGAGCAGAAAGTCACAGAAAGAGCCACCCCTCGCTGTTCCCAAGCAACAGGAGGGACTTCCATGCCATCAGCCACGCACCAGGTGTCCTTCTGGAGTCCACAGGAGTTCACACAGTCGCCCCGACAAAAAAACTTGAGCCCCAACTTCCAAACCAGCAACGCCCCACATCTGACTTTAAACTCTCCATCTTTTGCAATCCGACCTGCAGACTGGCCACAACAACTAGCCCCACGTTGGGCGCCAAAAATGTCGTGGTTTGGGAGAGCAATCCTCCCACCACGGGCAGAAATAACGACTCCGACAAACGGATTGCAAAAGTGATGGAAAGTTTAAATAGAAAAACAAAAAGGAACAATGAAAGTTTTACAGAGAACCACAAGCACTGTGACAAAGAGAGAGAGATCCCATCACCACCTGGGGGTACACCCAACCCCCCCAGGGCTCTTTCTCCCCCCTCCCAACCCAGCCTTGGGCCTGGGCAGGCCCAAGGGAGGCAGCTCAAGCCATTTTACCTAGGCAGCAGCAGGGGACGAAAGAGGAAGTGAAGACCCCGCGTGGATGTTTTATAGGGGAGCAGGGCATTATGGGAAATGGAATACCTGGTTTCCTGTGACCACCCCCCTGGGCTGGGCCCATCCCTTGGGACCTCCCAGGTGTGGTCTGTGCAGTGGCATCCGGGCCAGCACCCAGCCTAAACCACCACAGGGGGTCTCCTACAGGCCACCTGACCAGCAGAACCAAGCAGATGAGGCCCTCCACAGGCAAATTGAAGCGGCTTCCAGGTCACAAGCCCTGGTCCTCATGGGGGATTTCAACCACCCTGACATCTGCTGGAGGGACAACACAGCAAGGCACCAGCAATCCAGGATGTTCCTGGACTGCATAGAAGACAACTTCCTCCTCCAAATGGTAGAGGAACCAACAAGAGATGGTGCTCTGCTGGACCTTGTTCTCACCAACAGGGAAGGGCTGGTTACCAATGTGAGGCTCAGAGACAGCCTTGGCTGCAGTGACCATGAAGCAGTTGAATTTAATCTCCTCAGGGCTATCAGGAGGACCTATTCTAAGCTTATGACCCTAGACTTTAGGCGTGCAGACTTCGATCGCTTCAGGAATCTGCTAGCCACAGTGTCATGGGACAAAGCCCTGGAGGGAAGAGGGACCCAGGACAGCTGGTCAGTATTCAAGGACCACCTCCTCTGTGTCCAGGAGCTATGTATACCAACAAAGAGAAAAACAGGGAAGAACACTAGGAGGCCTGCCTGGATGAACAAGGAGCTCCTGGACACACTATTACTTAAAGAGAAACTCTACAGGCAGTGGAGGGAAGGACAGATAGAACAGGGGGATATAAGGAAGCTGCCCGAGCAGCAAGAGGCCTGGTTAGGAAAGCCAAAGCAGAGTTGGAATTGAATCTAGCCAGGGAGGTTAAAGGGAGCACTAAGAACTTCTACAGGTATATTAATGGTAAGAAGAAGAGTAGGGAAGGTGTGGGCCCCCTCAGAAAGGAAACTGGTGAATTGGTCACAAGTGATGTGGAAAAGGCTGAGGTACTCAATAACTTCTTTACCTCAGTCTTCACTGCAAGGGCCTCCAGCCACACTCCTGGAGTCATGGCAGACGATGCCAGGGACGGGGAGGAAGAACTGCCCTTCATAAGTGAAGCTCAGGTTGGTGATCACCTGAAGAACCTGAAAGTGTTCAAGTCCATGGGACCCGACGGGATACACCCACGGGTGCTGAGAGAACTGGCAGAGGAGGTTGCTAAACCCCTCTCTATTATATTCCAAAAGTCATGGCAGACTGGGGAAGTCCCCACAGACTGCAAAAGGGGAAATATTGCTCCCATCTGCAAAAAGGGTAAGAAGGAGGAACCAGGGAACTCCAGGCCAGTCAGTCTCACCTCTGTGCCCGGAAAGATCATGGAGCAGATCCTCCTGGAGGCACTACTGACTCAGAAGAGTAGTGAAGAGGTGATTGGGAGCAGTCAGCATGGCTTTGCCAAGGGCAAATCCTGCCTGACAAACCTGGTGGCCTTCTATGAACAGGTGACAGCATTAATAGATGAGGGGCGAGCAACTGATGTCGTTTACCTGGACCTGAGCAAAGCCTTTGACACTGTCCCACACCACATCCTGGTCTCCAAGCTGGTGACACACGGGTTTGATGGATGGACCACTAGATGAATACAGAACTGGCTTGATGGCTGCACCCAAAGAGTGGCTGTCAATGGGTCCATGTCCCAGCGGAGGCCAGTGACAAGCGGAGTCCCTCAGGGATCAGTCCTGGGACCAGGCTTGTTCAACATCTTTGTGGGTGCCATGGACAGGGGCATTGAGTGCACCCTCAGCAAGTTTGCTGCTGACACCAAGCTGTGTGGTGCAGCAGACAGGCTGGAGGGAAGGGATGCCATCCAGAGGGACCTTGAGAGGCTGGAGAGGTGGGCACAAGCCAACCTCATGAGCTTCAACAAGACCAAGTGCAGGGTCCTGCATCTGGGTCGAGGCAATCCCAGGCACAAATCCAGGTTGGGCAGCGACTGGCTGGGGAGCAGCCCAGAGGAGAAGAGACTTGGGGATGCTGGTGGACGAGAAGCTCAACAGGAGCTCTCAGTGTGCACTTGCAGCCCGGAAAGCCAATCAGATCCTGGGCTGCATCAGGAGAAGTGTGGCCAGCAGGTCAAGGGAGGTGATTCTCCCCCTCTACTCGGCTCTGCTGAGACCCCACCTGGAGTACTGCCTCCAGTTCTGGAGCCCCTATTACAAGAGGGATCTGGAGGTGCAGGAAGGTGTCCAGAGAAGGGCCACGAGGATGAGCAGAGGGCTGGAGCACCTCTCCTATGAGGACAGACTGAAGGAGTTGGGGCTGTTCAGTCTGGAGAAGAGAAGGCTCCGAGGTGACCTCATTGTGGCCTTCCAGTATCTGAAGGGGGCCTCCAAGAAGGCTGGGGAGGGACTTTTCAGGCTATCAGGGAGTGATAGGACTAGGGGGAATGGGATGAAGCTGGAGGTGGGGAGATTCAGGCTGGACATGAGGAGGAAGTTCTTCACTGTGAGGGTGGTGAAGGCCTGGAATGGGTTGTCCAGGGAGGTGGTTGAGGCCCCATCCCTGGAGGTATTTAAGACCAGGCTGGACGAGGCTCTGTCCAGCCTGATCTAGGGTAGAGTGACCCTGAGCATGGTAGGGGGGTTGGAACTAGATGATCCTTGTGGTCCCTTCCAATCCTAACTGAAACTATGAAACTATAAACTATAAGAGATTCAGTTTGTACAGGGAGGGCAACCACAGAATCAGAGAATGTTAGGGGCTGGAAGGGACCTCCAAAGATCATCCAGTCCAACCCCCCTGCCAGAGCAGGGTCACCTAGAGCAGATCACAGAGGAACACATCCAGGTGGGCCTTGAGTATCTCCAGAGGAGACTCCACAGCTGCCCTGGGCAGCCTGTTCCAGATGGGGCCCAGTCTGCAGTGGGATGGAGTCAGGGATGTGCTTTGTACTGGGATGGGCCTCAGATTGTACTGGGAGATATTCAAATGGTCCTGTTACTGATGGGACAAGATCACATCTCTGCAGGGGTGGGGGCAGTTCAGGAGATGCAGTTTGTACTGAGACTGGGCTAGGTCTGTACTGGCAGGGGCTTAAAAGGATCAAGATTGTAATGGGATAAGGGCCAGACTGTACTGGAATGGAGCCAGGGGATCCCAGCTGTACTGGACTGGGGTCTGGTCTGTACTTAGAGAGGGAACCAAGGGAGTGGATTTACAATAAACAGACCTATACTGGGAGGGGATAAAGGAATCCAGCCTATTTTGGGAGAAGGCCTAATGTGCACTTGGAAGTGTTAAAGGGTCTCTTTTTTGACAAGCACAAGGCTCAGACAGTACTGGGAGGGCAAGAAGGTGAACAGTTTATACTGGAATGGATGCAGTCAGTCCCTGCAGGGGGCCTGGAGATGCATTTTGGACTGGGATAGGACAGAGGCAGTAGTGGGAGAGGGCAAGGTGATGCAGTTTGTTCTGGGAGGAGGCCACAGCTGTACTGGGAGCAGTTCAGATTATGTAGTTTTTACTGGGAAGGGACATAGCCTGTCCTGGGAGTGGGTTCAAAATATCCTCTCAGCACTGGGTGAGATTCAGTTGATACTGGGACAGGAACAGGGTGACCAGTTTGTTCTGGGCTGTCTCTCAAGCTGTGCTGGGATGACATCAGGAGGATCACTTTATTTTGGGACTAGGCCAGGTTTGTATGTGGAGGGCTTAAAGGGACCATGCCTGGACTGAGATGGGGCCCAGTCTCTGGTGGGTTGGGATCAGGGTGTCCAGTTTGCACTGGGAGGTGGCCACAGTGTAGTGGGAGGAGGCAGGGTATGAAATTTTCCTGTGATAGATGGAGTTGGTATGGGAGAGAGACAGAGGATCAGTTTGTACTGGCATGAGGAGCAGTTTATGCTAGGACCAGGGGTCCAGCAAGGACTCCTGCTCCCTGGCAGTGCTGCTGTGCTGGGACTCATTGCCCCTCTGCCTCTGCACAGAGGAGATGTCCCTGAAGCTCTAGAAAATTCTTGGAAAAAGGACTTCAGGAAAAAAAAATGATACTGAAAGGTTCTTTATTTTGATTAACCAAACAAGGAGCACAGCTCCTCCAACATCAATCCTCAGCCAGAAAAGCAAAGCAGAGAGTGATTAGAAAGGTGATGACAACATTGCCAAAAGTAAAAATCCTCCACAAACAGCAAAACTCCAGCAGCCAGGCTGGGCCTGCACTGAGTGACATCACAACTGCTCTGCAGGAGAAGACAAAAAGTTTATTGCTTCTGAAAGCATCCAGGGATCAGTTGGCTGAGGGCAGCCTTCAGCTCTTGGTTCCTCAGGCTGTAGATGAGAGGGTTGACTGCTGGAGGCACCACTGAGTACAGAACTGACACCACCAGGTCCAGAGATGGGGAGGAGGTGGAGGAGGGTTTCAGGTAGGCAAAGAAGCCAGTGCTGAAAAACAGGGAGACCACAGCCAGGTGAGGGAGGCAGGTGGCAAAGGCTTTGTGGCGTCCCTGCTGAGAGGGGATCCTCAGCACTGCCCTGAAGATCTGCACATAGGACACCACAATCAACACAAAACAGACAAATGATAAACAGGCACTGGCCACAAGGAGCCAAAGTTCCCTGCGGTAGGATGTGGAGCAGGAGAGCTTGAGGATCTGGGGGATCTCACAGAAGAACTGGTGCAGAGCATTGCCCTGGCAGAGGGGCAGGGAAAATGTATTGGCTGTGTGCAGCAGAGCAGCAAGAAAGCCACAGGCCCAGGCAGCTGCTGCCAGGTGGACACAAACTCTGCTGCCCAGGAGGGTCTCATAGTGCAGGGGTCTGCAAATGGCAACGTAGCGATCGTAGGACATGGTGGTGAGGAGGAGAAAACTCTGCAAACATGAAAAAGGGAAAGAGAAAGACCTGAAGAACACATCCTGCATAGGAGATGTCCCTGGTGTCCATCAGGGAATTGGCCATGGATTTGGGCACAGTGGTGGAGATGGCACCCAGGTCAGTGAGGGCGAGGTTGAGGAGGAAGAAGTACATGGGGGTGTGGAGGTGGTGGTCCCAGGCTATGGTGCTGATGATGAGGCCATTGCCCAGCAGGGCAGCCAGGTAGATGGCCAGAAAGAGGCAGAAGTGCAGGAGCTGCAGCTGTCTTGTGCCTGGGAATGGCAGGAGGAGGAAGTGGGTGCTGGAGCTGCTGTTGGCCATCTGCTGCCTGTGGCCATGGAGACCTGTGCAAGGAGGGAAAGGCAGTGACAGTTAGGACACACTTCTCTCAGGTTCATCATCACCTCCCTCCCTGAGCTGCATGAGGAATGGATCAGCTCAGTCCCATCACTACCAACCAATGGCAGAATTCATCACAGCTTCAAATGCAGCAGGGATCCAGAATTGCCATGAAGATTCCTCAGGTGTCAGAAAGTGACCAACAGCCCAATCCCAGAGAACAAGAGTCCCTTTGTGGTGGGTTGAAATTTCCCCCATCATTAGCTTTGCCAGAGCAGCTCAGTCAGAAGCAAATGAAGCTGTACTGACAAGCAAGAGCTGCACTCTACAATGGAATGCAATGAACAGGTACAGAACATACAGGAGTGACAATATGAGACAGGTATTTACAATTACCAATGACACAAACCCCACCCTGGTCAGAGACCAGGGCAGCTGCTCCTCTGCTCCTCTCTGCTACCCCCCTGTTCCAAGAGAGAAAGGAGTGGAGAGAGAAAAAAAGCAGTGGGTTAGACTTAGCCAAGGCCAGCCAAAGCAGGTGATCTCTCCCCAGCAAAGCAAAACAGCTGAGATCAGAAGAGAAGAGTGAGAATTGTTATGGTACAGCTCCTCTGATTCCAGATATTTATCCAATGAATTTGCTTAGAATAATCTTTTCTTTTCCCTTTCACACCCAAGAGTGATCTATTTATTGTGTTTCTCCTTTTCTGCTCAAAATCTGTAACTAAATTTTAAAGGCATTGCCTAAAACCACCACAGCCATGGAGAGGTGGAGAACCAGGGAGCAGGCCTGCAGTGCTGCAGATAGAGTGAAGGGAAGAGAGAAAGGCAGAGGGGCTGGGGGTGAAGCCTACTCCTTACCCAGCTCTGCTCACTGCTGCTCACAGGATGGAACTGAAGGGCTTTGCTCCTCCTTCTGTGTGCACACTCCAGGAGCCTTCAGCTGAGCATCAGCTGCCGAGATGGAGATGCCTCCAGGAGCTACAGCTGCAGTGTCCTGCACCCACAGCCTCACTGTGTCAGGGACTGCAGTGACTTCTCCTCCAGTGAGCTCTCAGTCACCCTCCCGGGTCCTGGACGGATTGAAGCTCTCTCTGCCTTCCTTATGTTCCTGAGATCCTATGGCAGTGTCCTCAGCCCTGCTGTGCTGTGCAGAGGAGCTGCTCCTGGCCAGAGCTGTCTCCTGCAGTGCTGCCTGCTTGCCAGCAGCTCCTTCCAGGCCAGAAAGCCTGGCCCAATAGGGCAGCAGAGGACCAGCCCAAGGTGTTTTAATAACTCCTCTGTTGGCTTTTGTTGCCCTGTAAACCTCAGGGACAGAGAGGAAGCTGATGAAACCTCTCCAGAAGTCAAAGTCAGATTCCAACTCTGAAGTTTCTTCTCCTCTTAATGGGTCCCAGTGAAGCATACTGGGAAAGGGTCCCCAGGGGCTGGTTAGCCCTGACCCCCAGCCCCTGGCAAGGCAGATCCTGTCCCTCACCTGTGGCTCAGGGCTCTGCTGGGGGCAGTGGAGAGTGAGGATGAGCAGTGACCAGAGTAGGACCTTGTTAGGTTTTGCTGTGGTTTGCTTGCAAAGAGTCAACTCCTGCTGAAAAGGAATGAGAGGTACCTTTAAAAATCAGATGCTTTGAGCAATAAAACCTCTCCAATTAGCTGCAGAAACCTTGGCAAGAATGAGAGGTTCAGCAGTATTTAATGAGCCCCATGGAGTATTTGGGGCTGATGACATCATCCTGAGGTACTGCCAGGAGACTCTGCCAAGGTACTGCCAAGAAGCCTCTCACAAGTCCAAGTCAGAAGACAACTCCAAAGTTCCTTGAAGAACTGATTGGCCTCACTGAGGCTTGTTACTGACAAAGGCTCCCCAGGGACTCCTTAGAGCAGCTTGTTAGAGGCCAGGATTGCAGCGAGACAAAGGCAAATACAGGGCAGAAAAACTTGCCTTTGCTCTGGGAAGCAGAAAGGCCAAGCCCTGACTACTGCCCTTGCAAGAGAAGAACCTCAAAGGCTCACAGCCAAGTGTCTCCTCCCAGGCCTTGGTGGCAGAGGCAACTGCCGGAGCCAAGGGGACAGAGGCCTTCGTCCTGTTGGGGCTCTCAGCCTTGCCAGAGCCTTTGGCCATGAGATACTCCCCCACCATTACCCAATAGGGAGCATCTCCCATGGGAGCAGAGAGGGAAGAAAGAGGAAGAGAAGGACTTTGCAGATGGATTTAGAGGGTGCAGGATATTATGGGTATGAAATAGGCTGTTTCCTGTGTCCACCTTAGTGGGTTGGACCCTCTGGACACAGGAGGTGTAGCTTATGTGGCAGGAATAGAAGGCACCCAGCCTGAACTGCCACAGAAGGTGAAGGGAAAAGTCTGAACACAGCTGGTGACCAAACCAATGTCTTGTGACAACACCAAGAGATTCCAAAACAGGCAGTGAAAGGTGAGGAGAACTTCTCCTGGCTAGCTGATGGAAGGGAAAACTCAAGGTTCTCCAAACAAACAACAGGAAGAAGTGACTCAGAACTGGAAAAACTCAACAGCTAAGGCTGTGCAGTGTTGGCAGCCAGGAAAAAGGATGACCCCAAGATGTGCTCAAGCACCAGCCAGCAGCAGAGGCCACTTGATTAATACACATCATGGCTTAGATCTTTTTCTTTCTGTGTCCCTGTGCCCTTTATACTTAAGTGATTGGTTTAGGCTTGGTGTCCAGGCACCTCTCTCCCCCTTTTGGTATCCTGGGGAGGTCTCTCCCTTTCTTCCTTTGTTATTCACAGATCTTCTTTCCTGGAGTTGTTTGCATTCCTG
This sequence comes from Colaptes auratus, assembly GCA_015227895.2. Taxonomy (NCBI): domain Eukaryota; kingdom Metazoa; phylum Chordata; class Aves; order Piciformes; family Picidae; genus Colaptes; species Colaptes auratus. The sequence goes on along the minus strand of JAAWVA010000030.1, from coordinate 7,194,972 downwards.
ACTCAAGGGCAGAGCTCTGCTTAGTTTAAGGTTAAAGCTGCCCATGGCCACCTGCTTCATCTACAATTCCTCCTTTTTGCCCAGGTCTCATTCTCTTCTGCAGGGCCCTTTGCAGACATGAGAATGAACAGGGCACTGCCAACACCAGGAGGGATCCAATCAGCAATATTCACAACCCAGTTTGTAACACTCTTCTGTCTATGTTTAGAATGATCACTTCAGTGTGTACAGCACAGACCATCACATTCTGCCCAGCCCTGACCAGGAGCTGATAACAAAGAACCAACAGCAGCTGGATTTTGCAGGCTGCCATGTCTGACACTCTCCACATCAGTGGCTAATTCAAGGAACACTTTTGATGTTTCCTTGTCTTGTTTGGCAACCCAAGATGCCAGTTCCCTTAGCTGAGCTGCTGCTTTGCTGCAGCAATTTGAAGCGAGATTATCCTGGCTGCTATGTGTTCAGCTTTGTTCTACAAACCTCCATGACCATCTCCTTCAGCTGTTAGGCTAAGCCTGCATGGCTTTAAGGCAAAGGGAGTGTGATTAAAGATCATAGTACTGTATCAGCTCCAGCTCTATGCTGCAGGTACACACAGCTTTCTGCTTGGAAAGTCCCTGAAATATCTAATTCTTGAGGCTCTAATGGGGCAAAGAGCAAATTATCATCCCACATGTCCTGATGCTCAAAACTCCTTACTGTTGCTACAATTTAGTTTTGACAGGCATTTAAATTCCAGGTTTGATTTCATGCATGCAGCAGTGCTGCCCAAATGGTTTGCTATCCCATGGAGTTAGTTGATGTGGGCTGAGGGCCTTGTTTCCATTGGTCATGCTCTGGAGCAAGCCAAACACAACAAGCAGAGACCCACTGGACCCTGGTACCTGTGGAAACACAAGTGTACCCATGGCTCAAGGTCACAAGATCCCAGGGGCTTTCCCAATCAAGGGTCTGTAAATTGCAGAGCCACACTGGGGCCTTTTTTGCCAAAGGATTGCTCACAGACTGCAATGACAAGAGATGAGTTACTGTGACAGGGTTCATACCACTCTGAGAGATGGTTAAGTAATTCATCCATTACAGTGAGTGAAATGTCTGTGCTGACATCCACTCCAGCTCTGCCCCTGGTTCTTGCTGGCAAGTGACCCCATAGGCCTGAGAGGTGCCATGGGGAGGCACTTGTGTCTGTGTGCACGCTCCCATGGTGCTCTGCTTCCTGTTTCCTGAATTGCTTCTTGGAGGAGGAAGTTGTCTTGGGTTATTAAACCCGAAGCAGCCATCTTTAGGGAGGTTTCATTCTTACCATACCATGCACAGGGGCCAGAGAGGAACAGGCTCCCATACCCATTATTGCTGCTGCCTTTTTGTGGACAAGTTTTCTTCTAATGTTCCAGCTGCCCACATCTGAAACAAGGTTTTCAAACATGAACAGCAGCAGCAAACATTTTCACCAAAGCCTCCATCTGATAAGCAGTGGTGGTGTAGGAGAAGGGTTGTTTTCAGATAGCTTTGGGACAGCTATGTTTTATCTTGAGTCTGGGGATGTACACCTTATCAGGAATTGAAAAGAAAGACCAGGCAGGACTGGGCTGGATCTGTTCAGAAGCTTGATTGCTGGCAATAACCTGGTGTGTGCTTTGCTTAAGGGCATGGCAGTAGAAAAGTAACCAATCAGAGTGTGGCAATACTGCATTAGAAACATATATGTCAACTGTGTAATGTAATAAAGGTCTTCACCTGGAAGCATCTTGTGTTGGATCTGGGTAAGAATGTCAAAATATAGGCAAGAAGGAGCACTTATAAATCTTTAGTGGTTGTGTTAAGGTCTGTTCCCTAAGGAATAAGCACAGTACCGTGGCAGTGCTACTGGGTGAAGGTCAAAATGGATTATAGCACAAAAGACATTTTCATTCTATGAGATAAAAAACAAACAAGGGGAAATTGTAGGTATTATGTCACAGGAAAGAATTATTAAAGCATGTGATGGTCTCAAATTTTCATTTCATATGTGGTTTTTAGTGTGGGTTAATAAAATTTATTGAGGATATAAAGATGTTGGAGGCTTTGCTTGGGAGAAATTTGAAAGGAAAGAAAAAAAAAACCCAGGAGTAGGAACAATAGGCCTCAGTACCTTTCCTTAGTGAAAGAGAGCATCAGGAGATCAGTGTGGTAGGCAGAGTGAACATGGATTATTGTGCTGTGTTTAATTTCACACTGGGCAGAACTATGAATATTCAGGATGGCATCTCCCACCCAGCCAAGAGGCCTTCTCACTCTTGCTGTCTGCCCACAGGTAATTTCCTTATCTGTGGAGACAGAGCCTGGCCAGCCCTACCCTCATGGGTCAAGGGAGGAGCTTGCTGACACTAAACACTTCTATGATGTTTGACCATCTTAGGAAAAGGCAAAGGTGTGACACTCATGCCCCTGAAGCAGATTGCAAAAGACAATGCTGCAGATTGGGTTTGCTGCATTTGTAGGGCTTTGTATCTCAATCCCTGTGTGCAATGTGTTCAGGGTAGAACTGCTATGGTTAATCAAGTCTTCTTGGTGTGATTCTCCCGCTCTACTCAGCTCTGGTGAGAACCCACCTGGAGTCCAGTTCTGGAACCCGTATTACAAGAGGCATATGGACATGCTGGAAGGTGTCCAGAGAAGGGCCACGAGGATGATCAGAGGGCTGGAGCACCTCTGCTATGAGGACAGACTGAAGGAGTTGGGGCTGTTCAGTCTGGAGAAGAGAAGGCTCCAAGGTGACCTTATTGTGGCCTTCCAGTACCTGAAGGGGGCCTACAAGAAGGTTGGGGAGGGACTTCTCAGGATCTCAGGTAGTGATAAGACTAGGCGGAATGGAATGAAGCTGGAGGTGGGGAAATGCAGGCTGGATGTGAGGCGGAAGTTCTTCATTGTGAGAGTGGTGAAGCCCTGGAATGGGTTGTCCAGGGAGGTGGTTGAGGCCCCATGACTGGAGGTGTTTAAGCCCAGGCTGGATGAGGCTTTGGCCAGCTTGATCTTGCGTGAGGTGTCCCTGCCAATGGCAGGGGGGTTGGAACTAGATGATCCTTGTGGTCCCTTCCAACCCTGACTGATTCTATGATACTATGATGATACTTTCTCCTGAGCAAGGCAGAAAGCATCAGGCAAAGCTGTGCCAAGCAGAGGCCCTTTCCTTTGCAGCATTGTTTCATTTGTGCCATTTCACATCTCCTTGGGCCCAGCTTGGAGTCTCTCACTGATCAGCCACAGTTGTATTTGGGAGCACAGCCCCAGGGGCACAGATTCCTGACAGTTCAGGGCTAATCTTTTGCTGCCTTTACTACCACATCTCCAAGACTTTGCCTTTCCTCCTGGTGCTGCCCACCCTGTGTGTTTGTTCCTTATTATGGGATGGTGACAGCCTGGATGCATGCACACCCTGAGTGTTTTTCCCCCAGAGGTGCCTTGACTTCAGGCAGTCAATGTTTGCTGATCAGTTAGGTTGCATCTCTGGACACAGTCATCTCTGGATGACTGGAAACTGGCCAATGTGGTGCCCATCCACAAGAAGGGTCAGATGGAGGAACCCAGAAACTCCAGGCCTGGCATCCTGACCTCAGTGCCAGGGAAAATGATGGAGCAGATTATCCTGGCGGCAATAACTGCGCACCTACAGGATGGCCAAGGGCTCAGGTCCAGCCAACATGGATTTAGGAAGGGCAGGTCCTGCCTCTCCTACCTGATCTCCTTCTATGATCAGGTGATGCGCCTGGTGGATGTGGGGAGGCCTGTGGATGTAGTCTACCTGGACTTCAGCAAGGCCTTTGACACCATCCCCCACAGCAAACTGCTGGCTAAGCTGTCAGCTCATGGCTTGGACAGCAACACTCTGCGCTGGGTTAGGAACTGGCTGGAGGGCCAAACCCAGAGAGTGGTGGTGAATGGTGCCACCTCCAGCTGGAGGCCAGTCACCAGTGGTGTCCCCCAGGGATCAGTGCGGGGCCCCATGCTCTTCAACGTCTTCATTGACGATCTGGATGAGGGGATTGAGACAGTCATCAGCAAGTTAGGAGCAGATGTTGGTCAGTTAGATAGAGGGTAGGAGGGCCCTGCAGAGGGACCTTGACAGACTGGACAGTTGGGCGGAGTCCAATGGGATGATATTCAACAAGTCCAAGTGCCAGGTGCTGCACTTTGGCCACAGCAACCCCATGCAGAGCTACAGGCTGGGGTCGGAGTGGCTGGAGAGCTGCCAAACAGAGAGAGACCTGGGGGTGCTGATCGACAGCCACCTGAACATGAGCCAGCAGTGTGCCCAGGAGGCCAAGAAGGCCAATGGCATCCTGGCCTGCATTAGGAATATGTGGCCAGCAGGACCAGGGAGGTCATTGTGCCCTTGTACTCTGCTTTGGTTAGGCCACACCTTGAGTCCTGTGTCCAGTTCTGGGCCCCTCAGTTTAAGAAGGACATTGAGACACTTGAAGGTGTCCAGAGAAGGGCAACAAGGCTGGGGAGAGGCCTTTAGTACAAGCCCTATGAGGAGAGGCTGAGGGAGCTGGGGTTGTTTAGCCTGCAGAAGAGGAGGCTCAGGGGAGACCTCATTGCTCTCTACAACTACCTGAAGGGTGGTTGTAGCCAGGAAGTGGTTGGTCTCTTCTCCCAGGAAACCAGCACCAGAACAAGAGGACACAGTCTCAAGCTGCACCAGGGGAAGTTTAGGCTCGAGATGAGGAGAAAGTTCTTCACCGAGAGAGTCATTCGCCATTGGGATGTGCTGCCCGGGGAGGTGGTGGAGTCACTGTCCCTGGTGGTGTTCAAGAGGGGACTGGACATGGCACTTGGTGCCATGGTCTAGTCGTGAGGTCTGTGGTGACAGGTTGGACTCCATGATCTTGGAGGTCTCTTCCAACCTTGATGATACTGTGATACTGTGGTCCTGTCCCTGCAGGCCTTTGCACACAGTCTCCCTGCATACAGTACTACCGCGATTGAGAGATGGAGACAAAGCTTGATGCCAGCAAAGTGTCTACTTTATTGTACAAAGTCTTTTCTTTCTATAGGCTAACAAAATCAGAAGCAACTCGGGATTGGTAATTAGATGTGTCCGTGCGACAGCTACAGACTCGTGATTGGCTGCCGAGAAAATGCCAGGGAGCACACATCCCTTGGCAAGGCTCAGACAGGTGTTAGACAAAAGGCAAACGATCACACATCTCTTATCCAAGTTCAGAGAGAAGACAAAAGACTCTACTGCAATGTTTACCAGCTCTAATTCTCAGGTCGTTGTGTGGCTTCCCTGAGTCACAATGGTCGTTGGTAATTCGATAAATACTTTTTTCTCTTTACACAGCTGCAGTTTGGTCCCAAGGTTTGTGGCCTACAAGAGCTAAAACAATTCCTTCTATCGGCTGAGCATTGCTTGAGGTTCTACTCCCTAAATTCATTCCATCACAGTACCCTTCAGGCACAAGAAAGAAGCTATTAGGTCTCCCGAGAGCCTTCTGTTCTTCAGTCTGATCAACCCCAGCTCCCTCAGCCTGTCCTCATAGCAGAGCACCTGAACCCCCTGATCATTTTTGTGGCCATCCCCTGGAACTCCTCCAACAGCTCCATGTCCTTCCTGTGTTGAGACTTCAGAGCTAGATGCAGTACTCCAGGGGAGTTCTCACCGGAGGAGAGTGAAGTAGCAGGATCCTCTCTCTCCCTCTCTGGCCATGCTGCTTTGGATGCAGCCCAGGCTGTCCTTGGCCTTCTGTGCTGCAAGCTCACACTGCCTGCTCCTGGCCAGCTTCTCCCCCACCAGCACCCCCAAGTCCTTTTCCTCAGGGCTGCTTTCTATCCCCTCCTCCCCAGCCTGTATTGACAGTGAGGATTGTTCCAGCCCAGCTGCAGGACCCTGCTCTTGCTCATGTTGAATCTCATGAGGGTCACCTGGGCACCACCTCTCCAGCCTGTCCAGGGCCCTCTGGATGCCATCCTGTCCCTCTGGCATCTCAACAGCAGCACTCAGCTTGGTGCCATCTGCACACTTGCTGATGGTGTCTCCATCCCTCTGTCTATAGCAGTGATAAAAATATGAAACAGCACAGGATGGGATGAGTGGAATCAGTTTTTACTGTGACAAGGCTTGGGCTGTACTTGGAGATGTTAATGGGACCCAGTTTGAAATGGGAGATGGCCCAGACTGGACTCTGGTTTGATTAGGGTATGGAGTTGTGACTGTGACAGGGCCCAACTTGTGGGGGGGTGGTTAAAGGAACCCAGTATGCACTGGGATGAGTCCCAGACTGCACTGTGGTACTGGGAGAGGGCTCAGTCTGGTCCTGGAAAGTGTTCAGGTGATGCAATTTTTTCCTGGAGCAGGCCCAGTCTGTACTGGGAATGAGTCCTGCTCTCTGGTTGGCACTGGAGGGATGCAGCTGGAACTGGGAGGGGGTCCGAGATGCAGTTTCTAATGGGAGGGGCCCAGTGTACTGCGTTGGAACCAGAGTACACGTTAACATGTGGAGGAATGCAGTAGGTGCTGGAAGGCAGCAGGGAATCCACTTTGTACTGGGATGGGACCCAGAGTGCACTGGGATGGAGCAAGATGACCCAGATTGTGCTGGGATCCAGTTTGGACAGGCCCAGACCCAGATTGTACTGGAGGATGAGGATGTGCAGTTTGTACTGGGATGGATGCATTCAGTACTGGGAAGGGAGCCAGGGGATACATTCTGTGCTGGGATGGGACCCAGGCTGCAGTGCTAGAGGACAGTAGGATCCAGTTTGTGCTGGGATGAGGCCACATCTGTACTGGGAGGCATTGAAGGAACCATGTTTGGACTTGAGTCTTTATTGCAAAGGGTCAGGGTATCCGTTTTGGACTCTGAGTAGGTGCAGTCTGAATGGGATGGGGTTGGGGGATGAAGGAATGAGGAGGCCTCCTGTTCTGATGGCAGTGCTGCTCTGGAGCACAGCTCTGTCCCACAGGCAGCCCTGGCCTCTCCCTGCCTGCAGTCCCAGCACTGCCACCCAGCAGCACAGTGCCCAAGCTGCCAGAGCACTCAGGCCTTGCCCCAGCACAGAGGCTCAGCAGGAGAGGGTGGAAGGGAAGAAAGAGCAGCTGAGGACAGCCCAAGCTGTGGGGCTGCCTGGCACTGCTGCTGTGCTGGGACTCTGCCCCTCCACCTCTGCACACAGGCACTGCCCTGCAGCTCCACAGAAGCCTTGCAGGAAGGAACTCGGAGAAACAACTCCCTGCAGGGTCCTTTCTTGTGTTGAACACCCAGGGAGCACAGCTCCTGATGTCTGCAGCCTCTGGGTCACAGCAGACAGGACAACACTGAACCAAAATGTCTGAAGAAACACATTTGTGTGGCAACAACATTCTCCCAATGGAACAGCACCAGCAGCAGCCAATCTCGAGCAGCCAGGCTGGCTTGCACTGAGTGACATCAGAACTGCTCTGCAGGAGAAGACAGAGTTTATTGCTTCTGAAAGCATCCAGGGATCATTGGCTCAGGGCAGCCTTGAGCTCCTGGTTCCTCAGGCTGTAGATGAGAGGGTTCACTGCTGGAGGCACCACTGAGTACAGAGCTGACACCACCAGGTCCAGGGATGGAGAGGAGATGGAGGAGGGCTTCAGGTAGGCAAACATGCAGTGCTGAGAAAGAGGGAGACCACACCAGGTGAGGAGGCAGGTGGCAAAGGCTTTGTGGCGTCCCTGCTGAGAGGGGATCCTCAGCACTGCCCTGAAGATCTGCACATAGGACACCACAATCAACACAAAACAGACAAATAATAAACAGGCACTGATTACAATAAGCCAAAGTTCCCTGAGGTAGGATGTGGAGCAGGAGAGCTTGAGGATCTGGGGGATTTCACAGAAAAACTGGTCCACAGCATTGCCCTGGCAGAGGGGCAGGGAAAATGTATTGGCTGTGTGCAGCAGAGCATAGAGAAAGCCACAGCCCAGACAGCTGCTGCCAGGTGGAGACAAACTCTGCTGCCCAGGAGGGTCTCATAGTGCAGGGGTCTGCAGATGGCAACATAGCGATCATAGGACATGGTGGTGAGGAGAAAATACTCTGCTGAAATTAGGAATATGAAAAGAAGAGCTGGAGAACACATCCTGCATAGAGATGTCCCTGGTGTCCCTCAGGGATTGGCCATGGATTTGGGGACAGTGGTGGAGATGGCACCCAGGTCAAGGAGGGCGAGGTTGAGGAGAAGAAGTACATGGGGGTGTGGAGGTGGTGGTGCCAGGCTATGGTGCTGATGATGAGGCCATTGCCCAGCAGGGCAGCCAGGTAGGTGGCCAGGAAGAGGCAGAAGTGCAGCAGCTGCAGCTGCCTTGTGGCTGGGAATGGCAGGAGGAGGAAGTGGCTGATGGAGCTGCTGTTGGCCATCTGCTGCCTGTGGGAATGTCTAAGAAAGAAAAGAAAGCAAAACCTGATGAGAGACTCCTCTGAGAAGCAGCACTCCAGGGGGCACAGCAATCCCCCAGCTGAAATGGCTTTGCTGTCTGCTTTGCTGTGGCTGAGGCTGCTGTGAGGAGCAGGAGCTCAGGCCATGTGCTGCCAAGGACTCATCTTGGCTCTGCTACAGTGGAGCTACTCTGCCCATCAGGCTGTTCCCTGTGCCCTGCACTTTCCCCTGTGCTGCCTTGCAGATGTTCTGCCCAAATTAGCCTTTAGAACCCCCCCAGCTCTCTGTGCTCTGAGGAGAGCAGGGCAGCACTGGTTTAAAGGACAGCTCTGTGAACTCTTCCCTGTCCCAGCCCAGAGGTGCAGCTGTGAGAGACAGAGCAGGACACAGCCTCTCCTGAAGAGAATCAAAGGACTCTGGGAGCAGAGTGCTGACCCCCAAGGAAAGGCTCAGCACTGCCCAGTGCCCTATGGCAGATCTGGGCCTTCCTGGGGGCAGCTCCAAGCCCAGCAGGAGGGGCAGAGCAGTCAGGGATCCTGGAGATGAGATGTTCTAAAGAGTCATTGCCCAGCAAACAGCACCCAGAGGCATCTGCAGAGAAGTACTGAGAGAGCAGCCTGAACACAGCCTCCCCCAGGGCTTCCTGGCAGCTTCCCCTCATCCCAAGCCCATCTGTCTCTTGCCTGGAGCTGTCCCTCTCAGGAAAGGCTCAAGAGCATCTCAGACTCACCCTGTCAGCAACTGCAGTGACTTCTCCTCCATGGCTCTCAGCATCCTCCCAGTCCTGCTGCCTTGAAGCTCATTCTGCCTTCCTCATCTCCCTGAGATGCCCTGGCAGTGACCTCAGCCCTGCTGTGCTGTGCAGAGGAGCTGCTCCTGGCCAGAGCTCCATGCAGCCCAGGAGCCAGGCCCAGCTCAGCAGCAGATGATCAGCCCAGGGCATTTAAAGGAGCCCTCTGGTGGCTTTGGTGCCAGGTAAACCTCAGGGACTGAGAGGAAGCTGATGAAACCTCTGCAGAAGTCAAAGTTAGAGTCAAACTCTGAAGTTTCTTGTAGTGTTAATTGGTTCCACCTGGAGGACACTACAGGGAAAGTGTCCTCAGGGTCTAGTTAGAGTAGAGAACTGAGGCAGTGCTGAGAGGTCAACAAGCAGCTCAAGGTGGCTCTGCTGCTGAGCAAACCTGGAGGAGTGTCATTGATCCAAAGGGCCAAGCCCTGACCCCGAACCCCTGGCAAGGCAGATCCTGTTCCTCACCTGTGGTGGTAGGCTCTGCTGGGGCATTGGGGAGGAGAGTGAGCAGTGAGCAATGGAGGAAATTCTATGACACTCTGTGGCTTCCAGAGAAGACTCAAGGATGAATCACTCCAGAGACTGAGAAGAAGTTTCTCCTGGCAGCATTTTTCCATCACCACATCTTGTACTGAGCAGATGGCTGCAGAGTGTGGTACTCCTGATCAGACCTTGCCAGCTTGTGCTGTGTAACTGTACCCTTAAAATCATTTTTATCAGATGCTTTGTTCAATAAAACCTCTCCAATTAGCTGCAGAAGTCTTGGTAATAATGAGAGGATAAGTTGTGGCTCAGCAGTATTTAATGAGCCCCATGGATATTTGGGGCTGATGACATCATCCTTAGGTACTGCCAGGAGACTCTGACAAGGTACTGCCAATAAGTCTCTCAACAAGTCCAAGGCAGAAGAAACTCCAAAGTCCCTTGAAGCACTGATTGGCCTC